>OZ026522.1:47031741-48231741 GCA_964019695.1 Loripinus fragilis
TCCGTTTGGCGGCGGCGCTATTGTCCGTCAAAGAGATTTGCTTAATGAAATGTTAATCTATATGTTTTAGGACCGCCTTATGGCTCTGCCAAGGTGATTGGCGAATGCTGTAAATTTTAGAATATGGGCGTGTCTGTTTTTTTAGAATTTAAGTAATTTTGATTTATGAAAAACAGTTAGGATTTACCAACTAAACGGTTAAGACGTGATAATTTAAGATAGTTTGGATCTACCAACTCAGCGGTTTAGATATAAAATACTGTTTGGATTTACCAGCCGAAAATTAATGACATTTATTCTATTTTGGTAATTTACCAATTTTGAAGTTAGAAATTCAAGATTTAGGATTAGAAACTTACGCTTGGAATGTTCCAGCATATTCATATGGTTTAACATTCTGTTTGAATTAGACGATAGCTAGAAGAACTTATTGTTATATTTGGATATACCAGTAACTATATATTATTTGAACGGTTTTAGTACATGTGAAATGAACATTAAGCTTTGAGAAGAAAATTGGAACTTGATATCTGTCTCCAGTGTTGTTATTTATTTTAGTATATTGTGAGCCAGGACATACCGCTCACCACACCTCTCACAGCTCACCATTCGCTAAGTTCCCCAGAACATTAAAAGTGACCGATTTTCGTCCACCTTTAAAACTAAACAAACTCCATTTAAAATGATTCAGGCAAACCCGTACACAATTTGTAGCTCACATCAGTTAAAAGACCAGAGCGGGGCACTATATCTTCTTTTTCCCCTATTTTACACCATAAAACACTGCATGGAACATTTACGGTTTTAGGCGATTTTAAAAACCTCCGTATACGGAGCCAGAAAGAGCCTCATAAGATTTCCTTATCAGAGCCGACGGTTCTGTTTATGCAGTTTACTTCACGTGTTGACCGTATTGTTCTTGCGAAGACACTCGTTTTAAGAGTTTTACGAAACGTGTGCATGACCTGGACCGTAAAAAGCAAGTTAGAATGACCAGGAAGTGCCACAATCAACCCAAGGCTCAGATACAGACAGTCACAACGTAATTAAAGTAGAAAACCAGCACACTATGCGCGGATCCAGATGAGAGGACAGGGGGTCGGGACCCCCCCCCCTAAAAATTTCAAAATATAGAGTTTCATAGGAGTTCTGGTCCGGATCCCCTGAAAAATCACAAAGCTACCAAGCCAGCATTCAATGTTGGGCCATAACAGTGTAGATATTTGATTAACCCATATACGCCTAGGACATCGTCAAACAGTGCAAAAACAGATCAGACGCCGCAAATGCGGCGTCTGATCAGGTTCTCCAATGTTTGCTTACACAGTTTTCAATTAAAAGTTGAATAAAAATGAAAAATACCACCCGACAACCCTAAATTTGAGATGAACTCTTCCAATTGATAAAATTGGGGAAAAAAAAGCAGTCGGTAACGTGTCTGGCTACAGATGCGTGTCTGACTGCAATTCCAGGGGTCGCGAGTTCGATCCCGGCCCGGTCCCATACTTTCGTGGAGATTGATCATGAAATAATTTCTACGGTCATTCTCCTCCCTTCCTCTGATTCATTCATGAAGGGTTGTTGTCAGTTACATGCGAAAGTATGTGCACGAATTACTGGTTAACCGCTTGTTCAAGCCTGCCCAGGAAAAAGTGTGGTTAGGTGAACTGACCGTCCCGCAATGACCATAGCTGTTGACTTGGGACGTAAAGCAACAAAACAAACAAACTAAACAAACATTCGGCATAAATGGGTTAATAATTTACACTGAACCGAAGTTATAAGTAGCCACCATACAATTTTTGGTCCCGTTTTGAAAGTAAAAATCGCTCTCACAAAATTTAAATTCTGTAATAAGGTCCAAGGCTTTGTCGAGACTCTGCTAATTAGTTCATTTCAAAATGACTTGTAAACCATGCACAGACGAGGTCCGAGTAAAGGTACCATCATTTCAAAAAGTCACACTTTTTAGTGTGATATAAACTATTCATCAGATACGTTATCCATTTATATCTTAAATAGTTTGAAGATGTTTAATAAAGCTGTGATATAAGATGAAAAGAATCAAAAGTTGTTTTGACAATTGAACACTCCATTTCTCTTCTACGTAAACATGAAGACAGCCGCGGTCAAAAACTTGATCAAAGGATTTTTAGCTTAACCATGCAGTTTGCATACCCACTTTGCATTGCTCTGTAATGTTTATTATCTGCGACACAGCAGTGCAATTTTCAGGGGTTCTTTTTTATGAATTGGCGTCACTGTTCTGCTAAAAAATTAAAAGAAATCTTTAACAAATGCCATTTAAATGACCTTTAAAGTTTCACGTTAAAATCGGAAGTGGATACCAAATTAGTTAAAATATCGTTAGATAATGGGCTTATCAAGTTGCATGGTGTTTTGTCAAACATATTAACATAAAATAAAACACAAAGGATGATTTTAGTATGTGCAGCTGATGATTTCCGAAAATTTCGGAAAATTTGTAAAATTATCAATTTTTAAAAATTCATAAAAAATCTGTCATAAGGAAAATGTCAAGTGTTTGGTGTTTTTTTTAAGTCGACTAGGCAGGTTTGCAATCACCTGTACTTGAATTTGATAAAAACTGCACTCAAAACGCTTATTTTCTTCAAAAGGTTGATTCTTACATTTTTAATCCCCAAAATCTTGAAGTGATAGCAAATTCTTCCAAAACACCACTTAGCTTTAGTCTGTTACAATGCACATACATGGGCAAAAATTCATTTCAATATCACTAGGGCTTAATCAGAAAAATGAAATTGAAAAGTGGCTACTTATAACTTCGGTTCAGTGTACTCACTTGCATCTTGAATTAACCATTAAAGCGCCAAGAAACAAATTTATCTAAAACGTCGTCTGCTGAAGTCGTCTGCTGCAAATATTTACCTTACATTACTGACGCAATAAGTATAGAAGCAAACAGCGTGGACTCAGGACAGACTGCTCCTATAGGTCCACACTTTTGCCTTAGAGGCTTCTTAAATATTACTGACGAAATAAGTATAGAAGCAAACAGCGTGGACTCAGAACAGACTGCTCCTATGGGTCCACACTTTTGTCATAGATGCTTCTTAAACATTTCAGCAGACGAGAAAAGCAGACGACTTTTGTTACTCACCTGCATCTTGAATTAATGTCAATTCCCCCAAAGAAAGAGTAAGAATATGACAGATAATATGTACATCTGTACGACGAACATGTACTGCGCACATAGCACGTAGCATCTATGTTGCTCCATACTGGATATGTATCGTCGTAGTTTTCATGCACTGTTACTGTTCCTGGGTGGTTGTTGAATTGGCCAGCATCTGGTATAAAGTAAAGAAAAGTATAGATGTACCACGACCTCTGATCAATGACCTTGTGGTCTCTCTATTTCAAAAGATTGATGCAGGATGCGTCAAATTAGCCAGTCGGGCTGCAACATCTGTGTATGTCAAAGCTTTTTCAATAAATGTAATTAAATGCCTGGAACCCTTTTTTCTAGAACAACATAATTAGTATTGTAAATAGAACCACGCTTCAAAGCTTTTGGTTTATCTTTACAATTTTATGAATATGCACAAGTTTTGATAAACAAAACTTTTCAGCGCAAAATTATTAATATTTTCTTACCCATATTTTTGGCATATGTTTTGGGTGCTCAAAAGAACCGTCTCATTAAGACGGTTCTTTTGAGTATCCACAACATATGTTTTGGTTGAGATATAAGAAATTATTTTTCTGTAAGTAAACGCACTCTTAACTAAAGTCCTGAGAACACACACACACACACACATAAAAGGAATATGCCAGTTTTTAATTTGTCCCAGGTTTCGTTATTAATTTGGTTAAGATTTAAAATTATTAAATTCTTACTTTTTCAGATAATTACATTGTGCAAGAAACTTGAGTGTTTAGAAAAAGTAAACCAAGTCGGAAATATTGTTAGGGGATTGCCAAACTAATTGCCGCCCTTAAGTTTTAAAAATCCGTCCTCAGTGGAGAACTGAGGATGACGTAAATTTGAAAACGTAACTTTGAAATGGAAAAATCGATTTTCTCCGTCAATACTTAACAGTTTCTCATCATATCTTAGATGCACCGTTTGAGGTGTCAGCTTTTCCGTTGCAGGTAAAATTTAAAAATTAGTCCCATTACTTGTATTTACCGAGAAATAGCCATTCAAAAGTTGACGCTGACGTCCCCATAACACAGGATTCAGCATGTGCATGATAAAGTTAAAAATTGATATCTTGAGCACATTAGTTTTGCTATTCATGCTCATTATTTCATCAGAATCCGATCCGATGGTGTTCGAAAATTAGCAAGTGCTATAGCTGATCTGGAAGTGAGACGTATTATCATTTTATAACCTTGAGGTGGTGGATTCTTTGGTGGTGTGAGCATTTGAAGTCTGATTCGATGGTATGGCAATAAGTTGATGAGAAATTTTAACAAAAAACTTGAATCTAAAAACCTTAAGTAAAAATCAGTGAAAAACACCAGAAAACAGAAAAAAGAAAGATTGATGATCGTTTTGTGACTAAACGTAAAAGTAAAAGTCTTGCTTCTTGGCAAAAGGGTCTTGATTCTCTACAAACCAATGCAAGACGATCTTCCATTACATCAGTTAAGCACGATTTTCTCCTTTGAGAGCACAAGAATTGTTGAGAAGACATGGATTTTGGTGCAACCCTGTATATGTTAAATCCTAGTCGCAAATATCCATCCCACCCCATTCTGAACGCCGACGACTTCATTTTTAAAACCTATGAAAGGACTGTACATCGGGTCGGGTGTGGTGCTTGGTTGTATCGATTCCTGATCTTTGCCCTAATTTTTATTACTCTTTTAAAAAATAACCCAAACGTGTCCTTGGAAGATGATGATACAGTTAAACTTTATGGCAAATCTATTCCAGGGTCTAAAATCATTGATTTGGTCAATGCTGTCATAAGACATCGAAAAGGTAGTGACCCTACAGGTTGGCAAGCTTTTACAGAAGGTTTAAGAGACATGAATATTCCCCAAGATGTAATTGGAAATATGGAAAGGTGGGACTGGATGCATCGTGCTCCAGAAACTCCAGAAACTCCTGAAACGGATTATATAACTCCCAAACAAAAACTCAGCACCAGAAAAACAGCAAAGTAAGGAGTTCGGCAAAGATCAGGAATCGATACAATCAAGTACCACACCTGACCCAGGATAGCATATGGGAAAGTGACAAACACAGAATTAAACATCACAAACAAGACCCAAGAGGTCAGCCCGTTCCAAGCGGGTGACCACAAAGCAGCAGTTAACAGACGAGAAAGCGCAACAAACACAAGACATAAATAACACAAATGATCCACAAATGAAGTACCGCCTTGGAACGGTCAGTAAAAATATTTTACTGGAGGGCAAGTCGCATTCCCATATCTGTTAGGCATGCAAAGTGTTTGAGTGTTAGGAAACGTATCGAAGACAATTTTTCTTCCCGGGCACTTTTATCCGTCACCAAAAAACGTATAAAATAAGAATTTTCTTCTCCATGGGTCCGTTACAATGAAGCTTGAACATTTGTATTACAATCCTAAAAGTCTTGCTGGGTATGTAAGTGAACAAGCTTTGTACAAACTTGCTAGACAATCATCCAAAAAAAGTAAAACTCCAAGATATTAGAAACTGGTTAAGAAAACAAAAGGCTTATACTTTACATAAACATATGAGCCAGTGCATGAGATTTCCAACAATGTGTATGTGCGACTAGCAAAACCTCAGATCAGCCTGCACATACGTGCAGTCTGATCAGAGCCTTTGCTAGTCGCTTGAGTATTCTATGATTGTTAAGCTACTGACTGAACACCATTTGGAGTTTCTAAGCGTTAAAGGAGGCTGCAGAGGCTCGTCGGAGTCTACACTTGTCAAAATGTCAAATTGTTGGAAATCTCATGCCGCGGCTCATATCTGTAATTTTTTTTTGCATCGCAAAACAGTAGTGGCTGGAATTGATACTCAGCGGCAAGCATATTTGGCAGACCTGTTAAAATTGTCAAATTCCAATGATAAGCATACATATTTACTTTGCATCGTGCATCGTAGATGCCTTTTCTAAATATACATGTATGGTAGCAATTAAAGATAAAACTGGGAAAACTTTAGTGAATGCCTTCAAATCTGTGCTTACAAGTGAACGATGCCCAAAAGGTTTGCAAACAGATATTTAAAAGGATTCAAACTCAAAAATGAAGATTTCATAAAAGCTTATCGAGAAATATGAGTACTCATTTAGCTTTTGCGACGTTAAGTGCAAATGTACTTGCTTTGTTTTAGAATGTTTGTACTTAACCGATAAGGTTAAATAGAACAAAGGCAGCTAATGATTAAATAACTATTTATACAATTCGCTATACTTAAAGAAAATATTGAACGAATGTCCTGACTTTCACGGTCTGATAATGTAACGGTCTATTGTTTGGATTAAATGCGGCACCCTTTAAAGGCTGAAACTTGAATAAAGCGCCTTCAGATATCATATTACTTTCTCATTGATTTTATCATTGGTTCGCGGTCAGGCTAACCTATTTTTCTGGTGCTTTCAATTAGATCCCTCAACAAAATTAAGCCGTGGCATGTGATTTCCAACTATGTGGTATGTGCGACCAGTAAAGCCTCAGATCAGCCTGTGCATACGCGCAGTCTGATCAGAGCCTTTGCTAGTCGCTTGAATATTTTATGAGTGTTAAGCTACTGACTGAACATCATTTAGATATTCTAAGCTTAAAAGGAGGCTACACAGGCTCATCTGAGTCTACACTTGTCAAAATGTCACATTGTTGGAAATCACGTTTCGTGGCTCATTAATGTTGTTGTATAATCAAGACCCATAAATTGGACATAAAAATACAGTGAAGGCCCAGATGAGATGCCTCAAAATTGGGGTCTCATCAGGCATACACGGTTTGCTAGAGTTTGCGCGCGATAAGAGTAGAGTGACTTAGACTTTAGTCTGCCGCTCCAATTTAGCTTACCTTGCAAACATCTCTCCAAACCCCCAGACAATTTGTCATGGTGCCAAATTGTTTATTTGGACCCCCTACATGCAAAACAAAGTTGTCCTCCAACATAAACCTGTTTGGGCTATGTAAAATGCATGGTTTTCACGGCAACCCATAACGTATTTAAGAATGAGGATGTGACTACATATACTATCCTGCCAGTCAAGAGTGACAGTGACGTCATGTTTGTTTACAAAGCTATCATGGACTTATCATCGATAGATCACAAATAATCCATCGATTGGCGATAGCTCAAGTGAAGTGTATACATTAGTGTTTAACTTAGCAATTGTTAACACAATATTACGTCACTGTCACTCTTGGTTGGCACGGCAGTAGTGCGAATCATGTTTACTGTCGTCGCCCTGGGCCCGGTCACCTGTTAAACTAACGGTACCGGGAGCCAACTCCCGACAGTAAACAAGAAACGGATTATACCTCAGTTGCTACTCATCGTATATTACGTAACTTGCTACCAAATAAAAGCTTAAACGTTGGCCCTCCATCCATTTGTCCTACATGTATATACAAATTATCTAATTTGCATATTCATAAACATTTATGAAAACATTGAAAAATGTGATTCAAGAATCAATAATATCTCAGCTGATACTTATCAAAGAATACTAAACTTGGTACCAAAAAGCTTAGATAGATACCTTTCGTTTCATGGTCAGATCTGTAATTTATCATATTTGCATAATTTGCGTATTCATGAAACGTACTAAAAGGCGCTTTAAAACACGGAAACTCATTAAAAAGATAAAAAAAGCTGGTTGTATCCCATATTAGCGTTGTTATATATACAGTGATACAATTTTGACAAGTCCACTCATCCAGTGGCCCTATATGAATATTATCTCATTTACGTGTTCATGAATAAATATGAAAAAAATGAGGGAAAATCATGTAGATACTATAAACCTGGGGTAGGCAGTGGAGGTGGTTGGTAATTAGACCTACCTTTCATCCCGTTGGCATTTTCTCATCAATGCCAAAACGTTTAGTGTGACCCCCCTTAATTCGAAAACGTTGTCCTGAAAATAAATCTGTTAAGGCTATGTGAAAAGGCATGGTTTCCATGGCAGCCAATAATGCGATTATCGAGAATTACCAATAAAACCATTCATATCGAATTTGCTACTTATCCTAGACTACAAAACTTTCTACCAAAGTAAAGCTTAAAATTATCATTCCTGTATGATTTGTATGTTCGTGAATATAATGAAAACGTTAAAAATACAAAAAACAAGTAGTACCCCGGCATCCAATTTAGGTTACCTTGCACCCCCCCAGGACAATTTTTCATGGGTGCCAAATTGTTCATTGGGACCCCCTGGATGGGAAACGAAGGTGTCCTCAAAAAAAAATTGGTTTGGGCTATGTGAAATTGCATGGTTTCTATGCCAACCCATTGCGAATTTGAGAAGGGGGGTCTGCCTATAAAATTACTCATATCTCAGCTGTTACTTATCCTAGACTACTAAACTTAATACCAAATTAAAGCTTAGACATATGCCTAATATCCCCTTGTTGCATATGGAAATTATCTAATTTGCATATTCATAAATATTTATGAAAACATTAAAAATGTGTTTCACGAATGGGGGTATACGTACAAGATCAATAATATCTCAGCTGCTTTTAGTCGTAGAGTACTAAAATTTGTACTAAAACAAAGCTAAGACATAGGCCTTTTATTCCATGGTCAAATATGCAACGTACCTTATTTGCATAATTTGCATATTCATGAATATTAATAAAAACGCTAAAAAGTAAGGGAAAATCATTACAAATATAAATAGGCCGTTTTCATCCCAATATTGTCATTGTTGCATGTTTTAATATAATCAATGTTACAATTTGACAGGTCCAATCATCCAGTGGTCCTATATGAATATTATCTCATTTGAATATTCATGAAAATGCCTGAAAACTTAAAAAAATGAGGGAAAATCACGTAAAAACTATAAGCCTAGGGGAGGGGTTAAGGTACGATCTATCCTGCACTCCTAGGGCCTTTTAAATTCATGCCAAATTGTTCAGTGGGACAATTAGAATGTGAAATGAAGTTCTCCTCACAAGAAATTAGGTATGGGCTACGTAAAAATGCATGGTTTCCATGGCAACCGCTTATATGATTCTTGAGATTGGGGGTAGGCCTACAAATTCAATCATATCTAGGGTTCTACTTATCCTAGAGCACTAAAATTGGTGTCAAATTAAAGCTTAGACACATGTCTTTCTTCTTGTGGTCAAATTTGTAAATCATCTAATTTGCATATTTATGAATATTAATGAAAACCTACAAACATGAAGTAAAATCATAAAAAAAACAACATAAATGAACATATTTCAGCACAAAAACATCATCAAACCACCATTGTTGCCAGTTTTTATATCCTCAGTGATTCAATTTGATAAGTTCTTTCATCCAGTGGTCCTATATGAAAATTATCTCATTTGCATATTCATGAATATTAATGAAAAGTTTTGTAATTAAAGAAAAAATCTTAGAAAAAAATAAGGGATGTACATATAAAATGACAAATATTTCACCTACCATGTGTTCCAGTGTATCAAACCTAGTGCCAATTTAATGCTTAGACATCGTACTTTTACCATAAGGTATAATATGAAACATATTTATCATGAATATTCGTGATTTTTAATGTAAACAGAAGAAATGAAAGAAAAATTGCGGCAAAAATCAAGGGGGTGCACTTCCAATATTACTCATATTTCAGTAGTTAAGTGCCCAATAGTGCCAAACCTGATTTTAAGTCAATGCATAGACACAACATGTTTACCAAAATGATCCAATTCATAACACATCAAATTTAAATTCTCATGAATATTGATGAAAACATGAGAGATTAAGAGAAAATACAGGAAAATTAAGTGGGTATAGCTACAAAGTGATTCATATATTGGCTTCCAATTGCCCAATAGTAACAAGCTTGGTACCATATCAAACAGCAAAATCCTAAGTAAAATTGAGTAAAAGAAAAAAGCATAAAATTTATAACAGCTGAGATATGAGTAATTTTGTAACTACACTGCTATCAATTTGTATACATTTTTTACTTGTATTTTTAAAGTTTTTTTTATTAATATTGATATTAAACAAATTAGTTAATTCTTATATCTTCCCACTAGGTAAATCTGCTATGCATAGACTTAAATTAAGTATATTGTTTGCTACTCTAGGCCAATTAGCAGCTAAGATATTGGTTATTTTGTAGGTATACCCCATTCATTTTCGGCGATTTTTCTCTTTATTCTAATGTTTAAATTAATTTTCATGAATATGTAAATGCGACAACTGGCAAATATAACCATTGAGATAAAGGGCTGTATCATAGCAATAAGTTGGCACCTTGTTTGCTACGTAAGGGCCATAAGCTCCTGAGATATGAGTAATTTTGTAGGTATATCCCCTTCATTTTCAAATATTATTCTCAAAATGCTCATGGTTTCATCAATATTCATGAATATTATAATATGACCGTTTTAAAATTTGATGATTTGTTAAACATAATATTGTCTTAGCATTAGTTAAAAACCAATTTTGGTACTCTAGGGCACTTAGCAATTGAGATATTATTAGATTTGTAAGTGCACCCCCTTGATTTTTCCGCGATTTTTCATTTGTTTCTTCTGTTTTAATTAAAATTCATAATTATTTGTGATAACTATTTTTCAAAGCTGAACTTAAGGTAAAAGTACTATGTCTAAGCATTGATTTGGCACCAAGTTTGATACACTCAGACGCATAGCTGCTGAGATATTGGTAATTTTATACATACACCCCTAATTTTTCTGAGATTTTATCTCTCATATCTAAAGTTTTCATTAATATTCATGAATATGGATATTAGATAATTTGCATATCTAACTACCAAATAAAACTACTATGTCCAGGGATTAGTTTGGTACCATGTTTAGTAATCTAGGATGAGATGTTGTTAAGATATGAGTATTTTTTGTATGTATACCCCCAATCTTTACTGTCGGCATAATGGGTTGCCATGGAAACCATGAAATTTCAAAAACCCAAATAATATACAATATTTTTTTACATTTAAGTGGTCCTATTGGACAAATTTATGCCCATAATAAAATGTCTGATGTGTTCAATTAAGGTCTGATTACCCCTGTTGCATACTATAGTTTACCCATGCTTTTTTCATCATTTTAAGATTTCATTAATATTCATGAATATGCAAATGAGATAATTTTCATATAGGACCATGAGATAATTTTTATATAGGACCACTGGATATAAGAACTTATCAAATTGAATCACTGAGGATATAAAAACTGGCAACAATGGTGGTTTGATGATGTTTTTGTGCTGAAATATGTTCATTTATGTTTTTTTTTTATGATTTAACTTTATTTTTGTAGGTTTTCATTAATATTCATAAATATGCAAATTAGATGATTTACAAATCTGACCACAAGAAGAAAGACATGTGTCTAAGCTTTAATTTGACACCAATTTTAGTGCTCTAGGATAAGTAGAACCCTAGATATGATTGAATTTGTAGGCCTACCCCCCAATCTCGAGAATCATATAAGCGGTTGCCATGGAAACCATGCATTTTTACGTAACCCATACCTAATTTCTTGTGAGGAGAACTTCATTTCACATTCTGATTGTCCCACTGAACAATTTGGCATGAATTTAAAAGGCCCTAGGAGTGCAGGATAGATCGTACCTTAACCCCTCCCCTAGGCTTATAGTTTTTACGTGATTTTCCCTCATTTTTTTAAGTTTTCAGGCATTTTCATGAATATTCAAATGAGATAATATTCATATAGGACCACTGGATGATTGGACCTGTCAAATTGTAACATTGATTATATTAAAACATGCAACAATGACAATATTGGGATGAAAACGGCCTATTTATATTTGTAATGATTTCCCCTTTCTTTATAGCGTTTTTATTAATATTCATGAATATGCAAATTATGCAAATAAGGTACGTTGCATATTTGACCATGGAATAAAAGGCCTATGTCTTAGCTTTGTTTTAGTACAAATTTTAGTACTCTACGACTAAGAGCAGCTGAGATATTATTGATCTTGTACGTATACCCCCATTCGTGAAACACATTTTTAATGTTTTCATAAATATTTATGAATATGCAAATTAGATAATTTCCATTTGCAACAAGGGGATATTAGGCATATGTCTAAGCTTTAATTTGGTATTAAGTTTAGTAGTCTAGGATAAGTAACAGCTGAGATATGAGTAATTTTATAGGCAGACCCCCCTTCTCAAATTCGCTATGAGTTGGCATAGAAACCATGCAATTTCACATAGCCCAAACCAAAATTTTTTTGAGGACACCTTCGTTTCCCATCCAGGGGGTCCCAATAAACAATTTGGCACCCATGAAAAATTGTCCTGGGGGGGTGCAAGGTAACCTAAATTGGATGCCGGGGTATAGCCCAATGGGCAGGGATCCAGCATAATGATTGGAGACATCACAATTTACGATACTCAAAGGCAGGTAACTCTGAACTTGAAACAGTGATCAGTAATAAATTCAAACACTCAATTTATTATGCCAGTTCTGGTTATCTGAAAGTATTAAAAAGATCTGAATAAAAATAGTGAAACTACAAATGGCAGCTAACTCCGTAGTAAGTGATGGGATCTGACCAAACTTCAAACTCATCCATGCATTTTATGTATGTCCTGGTTACCTACAAGAAATAAGATCAAATGAAAATTGAATGCGCTAGAGTGGTCAAAACATTATATAGCTATATTTTAGACGCTTAATGGCAGCTAACTCTGTAGTTGGTGGTCGCATGTGGCCGAAAATCAAACTCATTCATGCTTTTATGGCTGACCTTGTTAGAGTGGTCACAACAGATCTTTATTGTAAGTAGATGCGGATTTTTTTCAGACGCTCAATGGCAGTTACCTCCATAGTCTGAGGTTTGTTCTGCTTGCAATTCAAACTTATCCAGGCTTTAATGGTTGTCCTTGTTACCTGCAAGATCCAATCAAAAATGAAGGCGCTAGAGTGGGCACAACATTATCCATCAATTTTAAGACGACCAAGGGCAGCTAAATCCGTAATAGTGGTTGGAGGTGACCAAAATTCAAACTGATGCAAGCTTTTATGGTTGTCCTTGTTGCATGCAAGAATGCAGAAGCTCTATTAAAAAATGAAGGCGCCAGAGTCATCACAACATTTCTCCCATTATAAGTCTATGGGAAATTTTTCCAGACGCTCAAAGTAAGTAAGGTTGCAAAGGTCAGGAATCGATACGATCAAGTACCACACCTGACCCAGGATACCAATGGGAAAGTGACAAACTCACAGAAGACACCACAAACGAGAGCCAAGAGGTCAGCCCTTTCCCAGCAGTCCCTAGTCCGATCTTGCGGAATTTTTAAATCATTTAAGATGTGTTTAGCTGTACACGTTACCTGCAAGAATGAAGAAGATCCAGTAAAAAATGAAGGCGCTAATGTGGTCACAACATTATACATTGATTTTTCAGACGCTCAAGGGCAGTTAACTCCGTAGTCATTCATGGAATTAGGCCGAAATTAAAATTCATCCAAGCTTTCATGGTTATCCCTATTACCTGCAAGAATGAAGAAGATCCATTTATGAAAAATGAGAAAAGTCCAGATCTGGATAGTTTAACTGTTGATTTTTATTTAAATTCTTTTAGATTGATATTGGAGTGTTTGTTCAAAGATCTAAAAAGTATGGCTATAGTTCAGGTTCTTTATCAGTAACCCAAAACAAGGTATAATAACATGCCTGCCCAAAACAAATAAATGTAGGTATAATTATAAAAATACTTTAGACCATTTTCTCTGTTAAATGTAGTATACAAAATGGCTGCAGCTGTAATAGCAAATATGCTTAAATCAAGTTCAGATGAACTTTAAAAAGGTTTTATCTCAGAAAGATTTATAGGAGAAAATATCCGGTTAATTATTGTAGGTAACCAGAACATACATAAAAGCATGGATGAGTTTGAATTTTGGTCATATCCTATCACTGACTACGGGGTTAGCTGCCCTTGAGCATCTAAAAAATATAGCTTCGCCGTTTTTATTCAGATCTTTTTTTGAAACTAAAAAATTGGAATCTATAGGGCCTTAATTTATCAATTGACTTCGCAAAAGCATTTGATACTGTCTCATGGAAGTTTATAGAAAAAAATATTAAAATATTATAATTTTGGAGACTCGACTATTAGGTGGAAAAGTATCTTTCAAAAAGGAACAGAATCATGTATCATCCAGAACTGATTTATATCCAAGTTTTTTTCTATTCAAAATGGGGCTGCAGACAAGGGGATCCATTATCACCTTATTTTTTATCTTATGTGCTGAGATTTTAGAAAAAGTGATAAGAAATAATAATAATATCCATGGAATTACAATTTATAATAAGGGGTATAAAATAAGTCAATATGCAGACGATACTATATTATTCGTAAACGGATCCAAAAACTCACTCAGAGAAAAACTAGATGTCTTACAAACATTTTATGAAATGTCTGGACTCAAGATAAAAATTGATGAAACAAAAAGCGATCTGGATAGGTTCACTCAGTAACTCCCCAACAAGATTATGTCATAACTACATATTAGACTGGACACAGGATCCTTTTAAAAATTTAGGTGTTACATTCTCAACGGAAATATTCAAATTATTTGGAGATATATGGGATAGACACTTATTTAGGCACAACCTGAAGTAAGAAGGAAGAAAGCTGGTGAGAGAGTACATACCAAGAAAATTCAAAACCATGATGTTAAATCGGTATCTGTGTATATATAAAGTATTTTGGACTTAAACTCAAACGATACAATCAAAAAAATTGAAGGTGTTTGCAAACAGTGGTCAAAAAGAAAATCAACCCTCATAGGTAGATAATAATTATAAAGTCTCTAGCACTTGCAAAGTTCATTCATCTGTTACTGGCACTACCAAAACCATTTGATGATTTTTGAAAACCATAGTAAGAATATTTTATGAATTAAATTTCTGTGGAATGGAGGTCCAGATAGAATTAAACGAACTTTCATCGTTAAAAATCTTAAAGCAGGCGAACTAAGAATGGTAAATATTTCAGAATTTATTGATGCACTAAAAATTTCTTGGCTCCGTAGAAGTGTTCAGAGCTTTGAAAATGTAGGATGGTATTCTCTATCGAAGATAGACTTTCATAAATTACTTAGATGCGGATCAGGATACTCTATCGATTTAAGTAAAAACTTAAGTAACCCTTTTCTGGAAGGATTGTCTAAATTCTTGGGCAAAATTCTGTAATGTATGCAAAGCGGAATCAATTAAACAAGGCCTTTGCTCACCAATTTGGTTCAACAATAATTTAAACAGATGGCAAAATTATACATTAACAATTGGGTTAAAAAGGAATTAAACAGATCGTTGATTTGTTAGATATTAACGGAAATTGGTACCAGTTTGATGTTCTCAAAGAAATATACGGTATTACATGTAATGGTACTTTTTTAGGTTAGTATTGATGTTGTTAAATTAAACAATCTACACCATCATTGTTATAGATACATAGTATCTATAATACGTTTATAAACACCAGCATAAAAGCGAGAATTAGGATACACAATAAAAACTCATTGACACCAGGCCAAATAAGATACTCAGACAAAGCTGATAGCTAATATCTACAAAAAAGAAATATATTGCATATTAAAATCTCTCTCTCTCTCTCTCTCTCTCTCTCTCTCTCTCTCTCTCTCTCTCTCTCTCTCTGATATATTTAAAAACGGTATGTATGTATTTTGTATAGATTAGAAATGTATAGAGAAGGATATTGTGAATACAATTATACATAAAGATATAAAAAAAAGAAAATCCATCCAAAAATGAAGGCACTAGAGTGGTCACAACATGTCTCCCATTATAAGTCTATGGGGATTTTTTCCAGACGCTCAAGGGCAGCTAACCCCACAGTCCGAGGTCTGATCTGACAGAATTTCTAACTCATCCGAGACTTTACGGTTGTACTTGTTACCTGCAAGAATGAAGAAGATCCAATCAAAATTAAAGGCGCTAGAGTGATCACAACATTATTCTTTGATTTTCAGACACTCAAGGGCAGCTTACTTCGTATTCGGAGATAGAATCTTGCCGAAATTCAAATTAATCCAAGCGTTTATGGTTATTCTTGTTATCTGCAAGAATAAAGAAGATCCATCCAAAAATGAAGGCACTACATTGCTCACAAAATTTCCCCCATTATAAGTCTATGAGGATTTTTTTCAGTCTAACTTCACAGTTCAAGGTTTGATCTGGCAGAATTTCGAATTCATCCGAGACTATATGGTTGTACTTGTTACCTGCAAGGATGAAGAAGATCCAATAATAAATAAAGGTGTTATAGTGGTCACAACATTATTCATTGATTTTTTAGACGCTCAAGGGCAGCTAACTCCGTAGTCGGTGATGGAATCTTGCCGAATTTCAAACTCGTCCAAGGTTTAATGATTGTCCTTGTAACTTGCCAGAATGAAGAAGATCCATCAAAAATGAAGGCACTAGACTGGTCACAGCATTTATCTCATTATAAGTCTTTGGAGATTTTTCCAGACGATCAAGGACAGCTTACTCCGCAGTCCGAGGTCTGATCATGCCGAATTTCGAATCCATACGAGACTTTATAGTTGTCCTCGTTACCTGCAAGAATAAAGAAGCACCAATCAAAAAAAAGGAGCTAGAGTGGTGTCAAGCTTTATCCCCGTTATAACCATATGGGAGCAATCTGTTGCCATGGAAAACAGAGTTTTGATCCAATCTGGCCCAAAACCTAATGCAGCTAATCCCCATCCCAATGATACGCCAGATGAAATAATAATTCGATCGGCCAGCTGGTATCAGAGATATTCATGTTTGAAAGTGTGGACAGACGAACGCACAGACGGACGGACGCACGCAAGGACGCTGGCTCGAGTCCCATCATATAAGCTCACCTGGAGGCTTCGGCTCGGGTGAGCTAAAAGTTATTAAAAAAACATTTATAAACTGATTTCAGTTGGCCCTTTATGAAACTTATCTGATTTGTATATTGATTAACATTAATTAAAAAAAAACAATAAAAAAAAAACTTAAAACATGAAGGGAAAATCATTGGAAAACTATCGTCCCTCCGGGTAGTTGGACCTACCATGCACCCCTAGGAAAATTTCTTATGGAGGCCAAATTGTTCAATGGGACCTCTTGACTGCAAAATAATCTTGCCCTCAAAAATAAACTCATTATGTTAAAACACATGGTTCCAATGGCAACCAATAACACAATCCTAATAACTGGTTGCGTACCTACAATAATATTCATATCTCACCAGCAACTTATTCTAGAATATAAAACTTGATACCCAAATTAATGATATCGCGTAGGACTTTTTACCTGATGGTCCCATATGCAAATTGTCTAATTTGCATATTGGACCAATTTGCAAATTGTCTAATTTGCATATTCATGAATACTAATGACAGCATTTGGAATAAGTGAAAATCACAGGAAAATTACGGTGTGTACCTACACAATTACCTATATGTCAGCTGCTACACAATTTAGCACCCATGAAACTTATCCTAGGGATTCAAGGTAAGTTAACTTGGCTCCGAACTACTGGCCCCGAGGTTATAAAAAAATTTTCATGCTCAATTCATCTGAGCACGAAATATATCCTGCTCATAAATGTTAAAATTCCAACAATTGTTGGCATTTTAACATTTATTAGCATGATACATGCAAAATCTGAGAGCAAGAAACTTATTTTAGTTAAGTGCGTAGGAAGAGACACAGAAAAGCAACCATCTCTCTCTTTCTCAGCAAGATGATTGCTTAACTAGAAAGAACACAAAGAACCACACCACAAAACAAGGGCCCAACACAAAAATTCCACGCACAATGGTAGCAACAACAAACAATGAATAAAAACAACAAAATCATCGTCTTAGAACGCTCAGCAGACTATGGCTCAGGGGGGGGGTGCTCAAATGCATTATACTGGCCAAATCTTCGCTATATTCTGCTGTTGTTAAAACGAAATAAATGTTTTTTCTCGCATAGAGGCTTCCTAACTTATGTAATGCATCATCACAGAGAATCAAATCAAATAAACTAACTATAGTGTAACTGTGCCTCAAAAGTTGGACTGCTTTATAAAACCCCTAGCAACAACTTTCGAAGCCACTTACTTCGCAAATAAATTGGTGACGCAGATATTGCTGGCCAAATAACTCAATATAGTATATTCTTAACTTCTAACAAAGAAAACAAACACAGTTTGCATGTTGGCGCGCTTTAATGTGAGCAAATGAGCATCGTGACATGGAAGGACGTTGTAGACCTTGATGAGATCTATTTAAGAAATGCTTGTAAAAGCCCTGCCAGTAACACAGCTTACATACATTGTAACCCTTAGATCTTCTCATTGCCGAAGTACCTGCCGTCCAGCCCACATGAAACCAAACATTCTCTTTTTTGTTTGGACAAAACTTGCTGTGATTTTATACAGTGCAGTATACAACATAGCAATGACGACGTGCAAATCAACACGGCAAGATCTCTTGCTCGAATCTATACAAAATTTTGTGTTGCTCGCCTTAGAACTGATTTTTCACGACTCTTCGTTCACAAATACCTGATTATTCTCAGTCAGTGCATAATATACTGCACAACCTTTGTTAATGCTAGTACTGACTAGACAAATCGATGAAACGAGCAGAATGTTAATTGCTTTGTTGTTGTTGCTCATGCTAGTATAAAAACAAATAAGTACCTACAAAATGGTACAAAATCATCTATTATTCGTTAAAATTATGTAAATGTACTACACACTTTTCAAAAAATATAAAGTTATGCATTCCATGCAATTTTGCCTTTTCCATTATTACATGTACAAATCACAACAATATAAGTTCTGTCTGTATCGTACAGAAGCCTATATGTGACATTGTGTTTTGTGTTATGTCCTTTTGATTTCGGCGTTTTTGTATGTTGAGTTTTCTGTTTTGTGTACAATGTTGCACATTTTAAACGGCGCAATTCACGAGGTAGAGCCAAGATGGAGAACAAACAAGGAAAGAAGGACGAGAGTATAAGTATTTTAATTCATCCGTCGTAGTTAGTTTTTTTTATATATATTTGAAATCGATGCAGCCGGTAACTATCACAGTCAAAAAGTCTACTGGAAGCTTTCGGTTTGATTATGCTACATACTGGGATCTCATTGTGAAAGAAGTCACATAAACCCAGTACTATTCAATATAATACAGTTCGACTGACTATAATAGTTCGATCCATTTATATCGACCCATTTAAATTGTTACAGAAATTAATTCTGATATTTTATTCTGTGGGTCTAGATCTGATAAAGTGCAATAGAAAATAAGATGGCATTAAAGGCAAAACGTATCTATCTATCTATCTATCTATCTATCTATCTATCTATCTATCTATCTGGAAGTTATCTGTATGTCAGTCTGTCAGTCAGTCTTAATGCTGATTTCAAACGTCACACCCACTGCCATATAAATTTCTTGGGTTTATCTACCTTTTTGTTTGCCTAAATGCATTTTTCTACCGTCAACCCCATATCTACAACCCCCCCCCCAACCCGCCTACAAAAAATGCTTGAGTTTATTCACCTGTCGGTCTGTCTGTCCGCCTGTCTGTCTGTCTTTCCACCTGTCAGTCTGTGTGTTTTCCTGTCTGTATAAGAAAATAAGTAAGTATTACAAGGAAACTCCATAATCACTATGATGACGGGACACAGTACACAGACAGTCACACGACAGAAAGAAATGCATTAAAAGTAATCAGTCAGTTTTCTGGCTCTTTTCCTCAGCAAAATGACTGCAAAACTACATGTATAAAATCACTGCGAACTTCACCACAGAATTAGAAGACAATACAATAACCCCACACACAATGAGAGCAACAAGGAATAATGAATTAACAACAACATAATCAATGCCTTAGAACGGACAGTGGTCGAGATCACCAGGGAGGGGCTCTTCGCCCTAGATTCTGCTATTGTGCATAAAACTGTTTACCATTGCCTACCCTATACCCACCCACCACCCTATAAATGTCTTGGGGTTATCTACATGTCTGTCTGTATGTATGTCTGTCTGTCTGTCTGTTTAATGTGGTGGTTGAACAGACAATCGTTATATTGCAAGGCTATATGTGTACTTATATACTTTTTTTATTCATTTGACTTTTATCTTTGGCCCTTTTACTTCATCTTTTGTGTTTTGTCTTTTGTGTTTAAATTTTGTCTTCAGAAAGGTTTCTTTCCTTTATTGTCTTTTGCCTTTTTCGTTTTAACTTTCAGCTTTTTACTTTTGTCTTTTGTGTTTAAACTTTTGTATATTGTATTTTTGGGTTTTCGTATGCTAGTTCTATGCTAAAAAGGCATCCCAGTACCCCTTCAAATTTTGGCAGCAGACAAACATACAGACAGACACACAGACAATTGATAGCGTATCGGATATGGGAAGGCGGCGGAAATAGATTGATAGATAGATAGATTCGTTTTGCATTTAATGCCATCTAATGTTCGATTGCACTTAATTCGACCTACAGAATAAATAAATTGTGACTATTAAAATGAGTCAAACTGTCGTGTGCAGAAGTGTCATAGATCTATTTGAATACTTTCACAGATAGCATGGTTGAACGGAAAACCTACAGTAGACCTTTTGAACTGAGATATTTACCAGCTGTATCGATTTCAAATGTAAAAAACCGTTGCACAGGATGCATTAAAATAAATACTTGTACTTTTGTTTTTCTTACCTTTTTTATTTCCATCTTGGTTCGGCCCCTATGGATTGTGTTGTTTAAAATGAAGTACAACATCATACACAAAACATATATATGTATGTACATTCATATATGAGCCACGTCAAAAGAAAACCTGCATTTTGAAATGTGAGAACCAAAAGGCACTGATTAGATGTGGCCGAACTTGCTGATCAACACAATTTTTAAAGCTTATATCTTATTTCAAGATTCTAACACACCTCGCCTAAAAAGCCAATGCTAAAAAACGTGATATATCAAACAATAATTCACAGCTATGAATATATATATTAACATCTATTTGTCTATAGCTACACAGCCAAGTTTGTGTTTGACCTGTTCGATGTCCGCAAAACCAGGTTTTTTCATGATGAGGCCCATATGTCAAAGAGTATACAATGCAACTACTCATATTTGGCGTGAAAACTACTGGTCCAAATTTACACAATATACTTTTATTTTACAAGAATAACAAAATTACTGCAGGTACACTGAACGACTAACGAAACCTGGCACTAACGACTGAGGAAACCTGGCACTTTTCGTTTGTCTCTAACTTGTAAAGAACAAGTCCTAAGGCAAAAAGTAAGAGTTTATTTAAACAAAAGAGCATCAAATGTGATTTTTATTTTAATGCATACCACCATCAAACTGCCGTAAAGTATCTGCTCGACATGCTAAACTGGCTAGCACATTAAACCAGTGAACTTGACCTATATTTTACAAGCTCCAAAGGCTAGTATTTTTATAATTGTATGTCAACCCTTGTGCTCTCATCAACCATAATGCTTAACACTATCAAACATAAGGCATAAGGCATCCCCTCAACATCTTGCGTCAGCACGCATCTTAATCTAATGACTTCAACTTAGATTTCAAGCTCCATTGACATTGTCATTTTTATGTTTACCTTCAGGATCTCGTTAAATATTGTGTCTACAACCACCAAAGCGTGCATAAGGCATCTCCTCAAAATCCTGTGTTGGTTCAGAGACATTGACCTAAATTGAAACCAAGTTCTAAGTGATCAACACCTTGGCCCCTGACCTAAATCATATGCTTTAATAAGAAAGGCCCAATGACTTTGTCTCTCTTCCCCCAGCGGATGCAACACCAACTTCCATGGAAGTCTTGTTTGCTGTAGATATAGATTCCAATACTCCTGCCTCCTGAGATTGTAAAAATTCTAATTATTTATATCCCTCTGCAGGGCATGTTATTACAGGTAATCTTAATGTCATTCCTGACGCTAGAGTTCGCAATATTATTTCTAAAGGTCCTAAATATAGTAAGTAAGTAAGTAAGTATTTGTTTATTAACGTGTCACATGTCATCAAAGCAAATAAAACATACATCTTATAAGACTAGATCCATTTTGATAACATCCAGCCAATATGACTTATGAGACACACATTAAAATACGCAATATTTTAAAACAATATAGATTTCCTTCTAATATTGATTTCTTTAAATGTCGCAGAGATATCGCTGCTTCTTTATATGACTTAAGTAATCGTTGGTGCAAACAGGAAAATGTTAAACCTGATGCCTTGAAGGAATGGAAGATTAACATGTTTTAAAATTATTGATACTCGTATTTCATTTTACTCTCGTAATACACATCTTTTACCACCTAAACCTAAATCTTCATTTCGTCATCTTAAATGCGGTATCCTGGATTTTCATATGAACTATGTTTTGGTTCCAGCAGATAAAGATGCTAACAATGTTGTAGTTGTTTGACGATTGTATTATATTAATACTCTTAAGCGTGAGCTTGTTGATACTAATGCCTATAAACTGCAGCCTTCTTTGAGTGAGAAGGTGATTGTTGATGGGCATGGTTGTCATACAGCCCTACATTTTGGTGTCAAAGCCAAAGAAAATCAAGACAGAGTTCCTACGTTGTACTGGTTACCTAAACTCCATAAAAACCTATAAAGCATGATTTATTGCTAATTCTAGTTCTTGTACGACAACAGCACTTTCTAAATTGTTAACCACGTATCTTACAGCTGTTAAAAAACATGTTATCAAGTATTGTGAAAAGGTATTTTAGAGATCCAGTAAAAACCTATTTTGGTCTATTAAAAATTCAGGTGAAATTTTAGATAAACTTAAAGCTAGAGATTTCAATTCGACCAGTTTGTCTACTTATGATTTTTCTACTCTTTACACTACTTTACCTCATAATTTAATTAAAGATAAACTTATTGATCTTATTGAAAGAACCTTCCAGAGAGAAGGCTCTCCTTACTTTGCATGTAATGACCGAAATGCATTTTTTACTTCAGAAAAACCTAAAAAATATCATGCATGGTCAAAATGTATGTGATGCGCTGACCTTTTTGTTGGACAACATTTTTATTCGATTTGGCACCAAGCTGTATAGACAAGTAGTTGGAATTCCTATGGGCACTAATTGTGCTCCCCTGGTTGCAGATTTATTCCTGTTTTGTTATGAGAGGGACTTTATGATGTCTCTTTCTGATGATAAGCAGGCTGATGTCATTGATGCGTTTAAAAAAGTAAGTGAGTATGATCAGGAAATACCACAATCACAAACTGCAGACAACCCCGTGGCACCGTGAGGAAGAGCCGCTCTACCATCATGAGACACCAGGAAGACAAATTAAGCAAAGCAATCAGCTCTCTCTTCCCCATCAAGATGATTGCAATACTAGAATGGACATAAAGTAACGTACAACAAAACATAGAACAATTACAGACTCCCACAATGGGAGTAGCAATAAACAAAAAGTCAACAACAACAGAACCTCCGCCTTAGAACGGACAGCAGCCTAAGCCACCGGGGGGCTTAAATGCATTTTACTGGCACCAAATCTTCGCCCTTGATTCTGCTGTTGTTGAAGTACAAGAAATGTTTAGCTCGCATGGAGGCCATCTAGCTAATACAATGTATCATCATGGAAAAACACTCTAATCAAATTACTACACCATGATGAAACAAAGAAAAGGGCTCATGACTCACAGATAGTCAGAGCTAAAGAAAACCTCAAGTTGAGCCACGTTGGGTCCAGCTACAGATAAGCATCAGGCACCAACCCACCGATTAAAGCTTTACGTTTGAGCCGTCATAGAGTCTGAGGCCTGACCCACCGTCGTAACACTACATCCAGATATTTGGACGAAAATTTGAATATCAATAATGTTTGTTTTGACAATATGGTTAGTCAAATATACCCTTCAGAGCTCCAACTGAATAAAGCTAATACCTCTGATACCGAAGCCGCATTTTTAGACTTGCATTTGTCAATTTCTAATGATATTGTTTCTACCAAAATTTATGATAAACGTGACGACTTTGATTTTGAAATTGTTCCCATTTTTAGATGGTGATGTTCCTCGTTCTACATCCTATGGAGTCTATATTTCTCAACTCATTCGTTTTGCTAGAGCATCTGGCATTGTTGCTGACTTCAACACTCGCAATAAATTGTAAACTCAGAAACTCCTTAAACAAGGCTATCGGTATCATAAACTTCGCAAAACATTTTCAAAATTTTATAGACAATACTTTGATTTGATTTCTAAATTCCAAGTTGGACTTAAATCTCTTTTGCGCCAAGGACTTTCAGAACCTGATTTCTATGGTGACTTGGTGCATAAGTTGAAGAAGATTGTTGGCTCTAATAATTTTTCAGCGCAGTTCAGTAAAAATAATTTCCCATTATAGAAAGATTGGCTATAACATTAATGTATTGCAACAGACTACATGCTTGATGGTCAACCCAACCACAGATGGCAACTTTGCTTTCCTCTTTAATTGCACGCTGGTGGGTCGGACTTCAGACTCTATGATGGTTCCGACTTAAAGACTAATCTATTGATGAGATGGTAGGGGCCAGATGCTTTGGCTGTTTGTCGGGCCCTCCGGGGTTTACCTGTTGGATTTCTTTTGCTCCGGTATTCAGTTTTATTTACTGTTGAGTCCTTATCTTTGCTTTATCTCCTTGTTATATCTTGATTTATATGTTTAAGGAGATGATGCATTGATGAGTTACGGGTCAGGTGTGGTACTTGATTGTATCGATTCCTGATCTTTGCACACTTACTTACCTTTCATGCAAACCAAATATCTATGTGTCTTGATCCACATCTGAATTAAGGGTGAGGTTGGCGTGCAGTTAAATCGGTTTAAGCCCTCCAGTAAAATATTTTACTGACCGTTCCAAGGCGGTACTTCTTTTGTGGATCTTTTATGTTTTGTTCTGTCTTATGTTTGCTATGTCTTTGTGCGTGTCTGTTTATATGTGCTTTGTGGTCACCTGCTGGAAAAAGACTGACCTCTTGGCTCTTGTTTGTGGTGTCTAACTGTGAGTTTGTAACTTTCCCATTGGTATCCTGGGTCGGGTGTGGTACTTGATTGTATCGACTCCTGATCTTTGCACCCTTACTTACTTTGTTCTTTGTCAAAAAACCTCCGTTTCATGTATTCTAATTACTTTGTTGTGGCTGTGTAGCCTTTGTTCATCGCGTCAAAGTCAGAATGCAAAACATTTCTGCCAATCCATCTATTTTTTCTTAATTTAAATTGAAATCACACGTTCATCTCATCAAAATTTCAAGTAATGTAGATTGAACCTTGAATAAATCTGTATTAACTTAATTCAGAATGAAGATTTCATACATCTTTAATAAACCAAATATTTATTTACTTGGAAATTAAGCAACGCAATGTCAGGAACGGGTACAATTATTTTCTAAACCCTACCCATAAAACCACAAGGTAAAAGAGTCACAACGAGATTGATTGGAGTAGACAGTTGACATATGATGAACCAAGTAAGCAGCTATTTTCCAAACAGGTGGTGACTGATTTCGAACGTAACTGAATAAAATTACAGCTTAAATATGACAAATAAATGATAACACAGAACAGCAAGTAACCACAACAAAGCATCAACTTGGAACGGTCAGTAATGCGTTACCAGTTGATTTAAGTTAACTTTATAGTGTAGGCCCCTGTGTCGAAATTTGGGCTCCCGTGTGCATTTTTGGTAAAAGTGATTCTTATCGATTTTCAACTAGATAAATATATGCAGTGTAAGGAAAAAGATGTTTACAATTTTTTCTTGCAGTATTAACGTCACAGTGACGTCACAAAAGGGGTGCCGTCTTTTCACTTGCATCAAAGAGCTTATATGTGGTGGGGTTTGTAACATAACTAAAATAATCTTATTTTTATGTTCGTTGCATTGAAATGGTAAAAAAAACGTCTATAGAAACACTAAAATAAAAATTTGATTCAATATGGACTTCAATTTTACGTGAAATTGACGTCGATTTGACGTCAATGTGCTGGAAAAACACATTGCGTACAAAAAAAGTAATTCTGGAAATTCGTGTGTGCCTTGCGACTGAAATCAGATGTTAGCATGACTGTATGTTCTTGGCTAAACTTTTTGAAATAAGTTAGCTCTCTGATGGTTGGAGCGTTTAGCTGCTACAGCGTGTTAACTACGTTACCCTACATTTTTGAAACAAAATAAATGTAATCACGGTTGTTAAGTAATACTTTAACTATTCAAATTGGACAAACATTCATGCATCATACAAGAACATTTCATTCCTTACATATATTTTAGTTTATAAAAGTTATATGGGCCCATTGAGATGTTATTTATGTTACATTTTAAGCGAATCCCTTTAAAATCACTGAAATTCTGTTAAACAATTTACTTTGTTAAGTTTCCCAATTAAGTTTCAGATTTTGAATACACCTTCCAAAAGCCATTTAATGGACCATTATAAATCTGCAAACTGTTTGTTTGTATCACGAATACTTTAAGAGTTGTAAACTGTTAAATATGGTGACACTAAACAAAAAGTTCATTCTTTAATTTAGCATGAAATTCAATTGGAAAACCATTAAAAACCAAATATGAGCATTCTGTTGATAAGCAAGAGTGAAAAGCCATGCCTAACTTCGTATCTGGTGTAAAAAAATTTTTTGTTTGTATGGCATCATGTAACGTATATTACACCTTTCAAGACTGCATATACATTGCTTTATTCGGTATATTATACGCCATAGAATATCTTATTTCATCTCAAAACTGACTGTGCTTGTTGAAT
The DNA here is from genome assembly GCA_964019695.1 of Loripinus fragilis. Classification (NCBI taxonomy): domain Eukaryota; kingdom Metazoa; phylum Mollusca; class Bivalvia; order Lucinida; family Lucinidae; genus Loripinus; species Loripinus fragilis. The sequence goes on from OZ026522.1 coordinate 47,058,744, forward strand.
AGATATGATACCAGTCCGTCTGAAAAAAGGATTTATCAGTTTGTATTTAAGTTCCTACTTATTATCCATGCACATTTACATTTACAAAAAAAATATAATATATTTGAACTTTTTACATCTACAAAGAAATGAATTGCCCAAAATTATAGATTTTAAATTTCATAAACAAAGGAAATAATAACAATCAAGTAACAGCACTTAGAAGGATACATTTCAATTTTCTGTCAAATTTGTTAAAATAACATAATAGTACTGTACAAATTATATTATATTGCCATATGTTTATCCAAAATATTAACATAGACGATATATAATTGAGACCGAAAAGCTAATATATTATGTTAAGTTTAGATTTTCTAATATGTTTCTGAAGAATTCTAAGTTTATTTGAGCTACTTCTATTCAGTTATTTAAAGTGTCTGTAATCAGTAATTGTTTAAAGTAACTGTCTCGCAATCAATTTGTATCCTGACTTTTAGCTGTGTATGCATATGGTAACGCATTACAGAAGCTTTGACATTAATTTTAGTTTATATACAGCATAGCTTTCATTGCGCAATCAACAAAATTGTCCATCACATTAAGTAAGTACCTTGGATCACTTGCTCAACCAATAATATCTAAAGAACTGCTTTATTGATGAGAAACGTTTCTCTGGAAATAGAGAAAGTTGGTTATAGTGGTGAGTTTTACTTTAAGGCCACATTAGATATTGTCATATACAAGGAAATAGATCAGCTGTTACTACGATACCAATTTAAATAAAGGCTTTTCAGCTAAAATTGTGTCCGGCAAGATTTTAACAGGTGACATTCAAGTTATTGTAAATTAGATTTTACAATGATTTTAGAATGCTGGGTAGAAATGGGAAATATTAATAAAAATGCAGTGGAGAGAGTAGATCTAATTGAGTTTTTCAATACATGTTTATATACCTGATGTTAATTTCCACTAAACAGAACGTTTACAAAATAGTACAGGAACCTCGCAAACATGATAAATGTAATCATTTATAACAATGTTTTACATGTATATGTGTACTTAAGATTAGAATGAGTTGTTAACATGCCAGGACATAGATTCAAAAGGAGCATGCACAATGCTAACTGTTCAGCATTAAGATGGCACTCTGCTCAGTATCAACATTCACCAATGATAGTCGCGCATGCAAAGTTTAAGAAATGTGCATGAACGTATGCATATCTAATTTGCCATGCTTACTTTTATTCAGTTATCTCTAAAGAAATCATTTCATTTAAATGTACAGGATACCGTTATAAATCTTAGAGGTTGAGTTAGCAGTGCCTCATTGTCAACTGTGTAATATGTGTGTATGGTATAGTTTACGGAATGTTGAATGCAATATTTCAGATATGTTCTTTGACAGTAGCGCAAGTATATAGATGAAAAAATAATTTAGCCTCTTTTACTGTAAATCATAAATAACTTTTAGACTAGCAAATACCTTGTTTAATCACTAATGATGAAGCAGAGGGGCTAGCGTTCTAAAATTTGGTCATCAACCTTCATACTTCTTTGTGTATACGAGCAGTGAAGGCTCTTGCAAGTCGAACTACACATATGCACATGCTCACCTGAGCCTTCACTGCTCAACACTGCGACAAGTACCAAAATCAAATGGGCTTATTCCTTTGAACTGCTCTTTTGTTACTAGTAACTCTATTTTGTTTGATTTGAACTATGCAAAGAATTATTAGGCTGCAATTTTGTATCAACAATAATGTTCACATTTGACTTGCTAGATATCAATTTGATATTATCTGCAACAAAATTCATTGTAAGACTAATGGGTCTAATTGATAGAATAATGCAAAACAATAGTTCATAAAAAGCAATAATTTGTTGTGAGTCAGCTATTTTAGCAATGGCTACAGTATACAATGTAATACTAACAATGCCTGTGGACTTTTTAAGTTATAAACAAATATATTTCAAATGTATGACTAGAACAAATACTGTGATGTTTGAATCCTTCACAATAGTTTAGAACCAGGCAGAACAGATGATAAGACAGTGCAATATGTCCTTAAAATTATCTTGTTATGCATTTTACCATCTTAAATGGTATTCTTTTGTCGCCAAACTGGACATCACTTTAATATAAAGCAGTTATAACCATGGGGATAGGTTTGGTGTGTGTCATACCTTTGGGCAAAAATCGTGAAGTTTCTAAATCACTTCAAATATTTTTTTCAAAAGACAAGGATAGAGGACTGTCTCAATATATGTTTGAATTGACCTACAATTACAGATTCTGAAAAGGTTTTTATTCCTGAATGGTATCAGCAACCAGTTGTAATTAATAGCTGGCTTAAACAATATGTGATAAATCTTACTAAGCTATAGCTAGTTCATGCTTATATTATTGTGTAATCTATAAAATGATAAACATAATACAATATATTTCATTCAGCATTAACATATAACAGTGTTTATAAACAACACAATAAGTTAACATATTAATGTAGTGAAACAACAACAATAATTTTCCTGAGGAGCATCTAGCATTTCTTCTGATATGTTTGATGACTTAATATGTGTCTTTTATATATCATTTCACGTATAAAAGAGGCAAATATATCAGTGTCAGTGAGATAAAAGATATTATTTAATAAGAATTTAAGAAAATAAAATGCTGTTTACATATTTAATACAACGCAAAGACTTGAAAAAATCATTGTATGTGAATAAAGTTCAATTTTTATTTTTTTATTCATCCATTGGTTGTTGTTATTTTCCTTTAATGGCAATTAATGTCAGTTAAATGGATATAAATAGCCCACTAGGAGTGTAAACGTAAAGAGTGTTCCTTTGCAATTTAAAAATTTATTTAAAAGAAAGTAATGTATATCACAGTAATAACAGACCCTTCTTCTTTGATAACATCATATTGCTAGCCTTTTGCTTACAATGAAAGGTTATACTGGCATGTAAGAATAAAGAGTAATTAGATAGGATTTCAAATTATTTTACAGTAACGTATAAAATTTTGCTATTGCGTGGTATCGCTCCAACCGCTAAACAGTTAACATACACAATTGTGTGGCTTATGGAATGTGCTTTGAATAAAATATAGAGTACAAAACTCCCCTAGGAGGTATTATGGTAGTCCAATGGCTAGTGACAGTAATCCATTAAATAGTTATACATTTAAAGTAACATATATAACTGTAACATCACAGTTGTGTATTTTTAAATGCATACCAGCTATTCCCTTCATTTAAAAATGTTTTAAGGCAAACAGCATGTCGATAAATAATAATTAGGTATAACTTGGTATTTGCAAAATAGCATTTGAAACTATAAAAGGGTAACGTAGTTAACATTTCTATCTAAATATAGGTCAGAGAGCTAACGTATGTCATTTTGCATCTTAAATATTGTAGTTTCAGAAAATTATAGTAAACAACATTTGCCCTGTTATGTGGAGAGGAGCGTCTAGCTATTTGAGCGTTCACTATCATAGATTATTTTTTTGTACTGACGTCACTTTTCCATGTACCGACATCATTTTGAAGTAAATGTAACCTCTTAAAAATCCAGAGTCAGTGTCTATGCTCCGAAATCAACATGTCGCCAGTACAATTACCGCAACTGATCAAACAGGTCATGTTTGTGCCTGCTGGATTTTATAACACTACACTTTCAAGCCTTAAATAAGCTCAAAATGGGTACGTCACTTTGTGACGTCACTGTGACATTAAAACGCAAAAGAAAAATTGTAAACATCTTTTTTCTTAAACAGGATACATTCTTCTACAAGAAAATGTATGTTTGACACTTTTACCAAAAAATACACACGGAATTACACAGCGGCCTACACTATTACGAGGGTTTAGTCCCAATACTCACTTTCGGTGTGGTTCTAAAACATGCATTTGAATGGACCACGTGGAGGTTTCCAACTCATCAATAATTCAACACAGACAACAAAGGAATCATAGGTAAAATCATGGTGGTTCAAGGATGAAGAGTTAACAGAAACAACGCTTACTCTGACATTTCACATCGCCACTGGAACACTGGAGGAAATGAAAGCCAAAAGTTGAATCCTGGTGAGCCAACACATAGAGTACGTGTAACGGTTAATTTGTGAGGCAACTATTGCTTATTTCATATGTTAAGTAAATACAAGTTTTTAAAAAAAAAAAAAAATTAATTAGAAATACATTTCGTTGCTCTTCTATGGATGATGTAAAAGCTTCAATGCTTCATGCGTCTGACATGTGTATGCAATGCAAAGTAGTGAAGGAGGCAAAGTTCTGGATTGGATACAATCAATTACCACACCTGAGCCTGGATACCATATGGGAACGTGACAAATACACAAAAACATTAAATAGAGGAGAGCCAAGAAGTCAGACCTTTCCTAGCAGGTGACCACAAGGCTGCATGACACAGACAAGACAATATAGCAAAGAAAAATACATAAAAAGATCCACAAAAGAAATACCACCTTGGAATGGTCAGTAAGAAAAATACTGGAATGCTTAAACTAGTTTCACAGTACCAACCTCACCCTTCATTCTGATGTGGATCAAGACACATATATGTTTGGTTTGCATGAAAGATCCCTAACTTATCCATGACTCATCTCCAAGTACATATAAATCAAGATACAAAAAGCAGATAAAACAAAGATAAGGACTCAACAGAACATACAACTGAATACCATAGCAAAAGAAATCAAATAGTTTAACCCTTGCGGGCCTGACAGCAGACAAAGCATCAGGCCCAAACCCTCTCATTTATAGATAAGGTTTAAATTTGGAACCATTAAAGCAAATCTCTTAATTTCCTACCACCACTGTCATCATATTAAGGAAATCTACTGCAGGTAAAATTAGTTAATAAAACTTGTGTTCACTGGTAAACGTATATAAAGCAAAACGTGAGTGTTTCAGAGTTTTTCAGTAGGTCTTTAAGTCCAATGAACAAATTCACTGACGTTTCAAAATCAGTTCTTGGGTTTCATAAGGCTCAGTATTGTCAGAAATTGATTTAAACACGTCTTCTTATTATACATTTCTTAACATGTTGTTACATGTTGTTACATCAACTTGATCTACCAGTGTTCCAAGCTCTATGTGACCATTGAGTGAAGTATATCAGGCTATCCTTCTTGTATATCAACATTTTCTCTGCGCTCTTATTGAATTGGGATTCCAGTGTTACACAAGCTAAGACGCCACCATGTGAGCTAAACACTCTTTGTGTTTTAACAACGGCAGCAACTAGGGTACATATTTGGCCAGTAAAATACATCTAAGTAAGAATGACGACAAAGATTCGGAAACGATACAATCAAGTACCACACCTGACTCAGGATACGACATGGGAAAGTGACAGAAACACAATTAAACATCACAAACAAGAGCCATAAGATCAGCCCTTTCCCAGCAGGTGACCACGCGACAGCAGTAAACAGACGCAAAAACATGACATTCACAAGACACAAATGATCCACAAAAGTACCGCCTTGGAAACGTCAGTAAAATATTTTACTCGAGCGCTTAAACCAGTTTCACAGCGCCAACCTCACCCTTAGTTCAGATGTGGATCAAGACACATAGATGTATCCACCCCCAGTACCCCCCCAGTAGCCTCGACTGCTGTCTGTTCTGAGGTGGTGATTCTGTTGTTGTTGATTCATTGTTTGTTGTTGCTCCCCTTGTGTTGGGTAAACTTATAGTTTACTTCTTTTTGTCCTTTCTAGTTTGTTGTCATCTTGCTGAGGTATAGAGAGCTGGTTGCTTTACTTTAATTATGTTGTCGTGCGGCTGCCCGTGTTCTTTGTATCTTTCCCTCTGGTGTCATGGGTTAGTCTGTGGCCTATGCTTGTAGCATTTCTTGACCATACCCATCTGTTTTGGGCGCTTCTATCTAGTTCTACTTAATGAAATCAATAAAACAGAGTCGGGCACATACAACATAAAATGGGGTTAGTGTCTTAAAATTATCCCGTACATGAAGGTGTCAAATCCAACAACTGAGTCTGCAGCTGTGTGTCTAAAAAGGGTTGCAGAAGCACAATTTTTTGTGTCTTGGTCACAACGTAGATCATCTGGTGCTATCTAGAATAGTTCGAAAAATCTAAACATGAGATGGGTTCTGAGTTCTGAAATCGCTGTCGTGATTTTGTTTTTTGTTTGTTTAGGATACATATTAATTCTCGTCTACATAATGTAAATCAATGAGCACAAACTTAATCATTTGTCAATATATACCAGAATTAATTGTACTCTAGATTGGCTATTCATTTGAAGGAGGTATGATGAAACAAAATTAATAACGCCACACTGTTTAGCAAGATGACCACATTAATGATGCAGGAGATGATTTAACCTGAAAATAAAAACGATAAATTATGAATATTATTAATCGTTAATAGTAAAACATCTTCGGATGCACAAATATATGTTTTTATCTGTGTTATGTTTTGCTGACTGGTTTCACATTATATACATGTATTAAAACAACTATTAAAAGTAAGTAAGGATGCAAAGATCAGGAATCGATACAATCAAGTACCACACCTGACCCAGGATACCAATGGAAAAGTGATAAACTCACAGCAGACACCATAAACGAGAGCCAAGAGGTCAGCCCTTTCCCAGCAGGTGACCACAAAGCACACATAAAGAGACGCGCACAAAGACACAGCAAACACAAGACAGAACAAAAACATAAAAGATCCACAAAAGAAGTACCGCCTTGGAACGGTCAGTAAAATATTTTACTGGAGGGCTTAAACCGGATTCAAAGTTGTTGTTTTTTAGAAAAGAAAAATTGATTCGATATCAGTAAAACTACGAAATTTTAAGATTGGTACAATTATTGCATTTTTATGGTAAAAGCAAAAATCTCCATTAGAATACACAGAGCTCACAAACATTGATCGAGTACAATTCAGTTATTTCACGACCCACAGATAGACAGAAAGACGGATATACTCATAGATAGATAGATTTATGTATGGATGGATAGATAGATACATACAGTAACTAAACATGTACTTAGATAGATAGATAGATAGATAGATAGATAGATAGATAGATAGATAGATAGTTAGATAGATAGATAGATAGAAAGATAGATAGATAGATAGATAGATAGATAGATAGATAGATAGATAGATAGATAGATAGATAGATAGATAGATAGATAGATAGATAGATAGATAGATAGATAGATAGATAGATAGATAGATAAGTTTGTTGTCTAATTTTCGATTGCACTGCATCGGACATACAAAATAAAATCTTTGAATAAACTTCCGTTACAATTTAAATTGGTCAAAGTATTATAAGGGACCAAATTGTTTCGTATTGAATTGTCCTGGATCTATTTGAATGCTTTCACAAAGAGAGAGCCCACTTTGTAGCATGACCTGTATATTTTTGACTTTGTGATAGTAACCAGCTGCATGGATTTCAAATGTAAAAAACCCACTAATATTACATGTACAATGAAGGCATTAAAATACTTACAACTTCGTTTTCGCCCGTCTTTTCGTCTATATCTTGCCTTTACCTCGTGAATTGCGTACACAAAACACAAAACAAGAAACTCAAAATATGAAAGTAAAAAGTTAAAACACCGAAATCAAAACGCCATAGTACAAAACACAATGTCACATATAGGCTTCCGTAGTATCGCAAACATTCTCATGGAATTTGTGTCTTAACGATGACGACAGATCGGTTAATGACAAAAACTGATCATTCTACTTTCCAAGTACCTTGTTTGTATAAGGGACAAATTTTAAGTATTTTAATAAATAAACAAAAAACATATAAAAAGATGAAACGATATTGCATACCGGTGAGGCCCAAAATAATGCTGACAATCAGTGAAAGCTGAATTTTCAAATTCATATCCAAACCCATGATAAAATTATATATCATTCAATCACAAAACCAAGTCTACTGAAAATATATAATTAGCAATAATTAGCAAATTACTTTTTTAAGATTAACCAATCGCGAGAATATCAGACCTTGTTGCATGCGAACAACAAAGACGCAGACCAGCCTGCGCGTATGCAGGCTGATCAGCGTCTTCGTTTTTCGCTCTCTGAAATAAACAATAGCTAAACCTTCTAAATCCAAATTCTAGCTACTCTGTTTAGCTTAACAGTCTGGTTTGAGTCTTAACTGGTCGCAAACCGAGAAGACAGGTTTTCTCTTGACGAGGCATTATTAAGCCGCGACACATGATTTCAAAGTATAGTATTTTGACATGTGTAGACTCAGACGAGCCTGTACAGTCCCCTTTTAAGCTTAGAAACTCCAAATGGTGTTCAGTCAGTAGCTTAATAGCCATAGAAAATTAAAACGACTAGCACAGGCTCTGATCAGATTGCGCGTATGCACAGGCTGATCTGAGGCTCTGTTGGTCTCACATACCACATTGTTGGAAATCTAATGTTGCGGCTCAATTATTATTTGTTCAAGTATGGTTGTATTGTTTGTGGGCAGCAACCATTTAGCGCAAGAGAGCGAAAATGGAATTTTGGAAGATTGTATACACGTAGTCGATACAGAAAGCGTTTAGTTCCAAATTGCGAAGTTATTGATGTGTTGACAAAAATTCGTTCAAGCTGTACATAGTTCTAAGACTGCATGGCCGTACTGTGATAGAGTGCAGACCAGTCTTGGTTGCTATTCCATTCTAAACATTTAACGCCCTACATTAAAAATGGAGCCTTAAGAAAACCGAGTGGGCCCGTTCATTAGATTTTGGCCATACTTGTTATACATTAAAACAAAAGAAAACTGACTTATCACTTACATGTAAAAGAAGCTCAAAAATCAATTTCGAATTTATCATATTTGTAAATTGTCTCTCTTTGACAAAAATAAATAGGGAATATTAAATGTTTGGTAATCTTCGATTTATAGATAGCATTTTTTCAAAATACATTGTATGTCTTAACTTTGCGCTAAGCCTTCATCAACGTACCTACTTTGTGTGTGCGAGCAGCGAAGGTTCTGGTGAGACCGCGTATGCAAAGGCTTGTCTAAGCTTTCACTTCTCGCGTCGCATATATGCGGTGAATACCAAAAGTTCATGACATGAAAAACAGTTTCTACCACGATAGAGAAATGATGGACTGGAGCATTGGATATAAATAAAATAAAAAACTATGCACGTAAACCCAGTTCAGTTGGTCATCAACCTTGTCAAACTAGGTTAAAGCCAGGTAACTTCGGACATCAGGTAAAATTCGGACAAACAATTGCAAATAGTTAAAATCCAGATGAGACGGCTCCTTATGAGCCGTCTCATCAGGATTTTCACTGTTTGATTAGTTTGTTTGTTTTTTATTTCAATAATCAAACAAGGTCGCTGTCCGAATTTACCTGAAGTCCGAAGTAGCCTGAATTTACCCTAGTATACGTTCTGTGCACACAATGAGCAACTAAGGGCCCATGGATTTTCAATGCTAACAGTGAAGACTCTGGTCAGACTGGGGGTATACAAAGGCTGATCTGAATTTTCCCTGGGCGTATTGGTACTTTATTGTTGTTGTTATCAGCGAAATGTTTAGTGGTAGACAACTTGACTTGCGATCCAGGGGCCACTCGTTCTATCGAAACCACCCCGAAGGCACTGGGTTTTGTCATTGAGCAAAACACTTTAGACCTCCTTTACCGACTTTAGCACGAAATATCTCGTGATGTGCAATGTCTAAACTGATGTAAGTGGTATAAAATAGTTATATCATGTTTGTCCACATGTTCGTAAGATAATCCACTCGCTAAGATCGTGGATTATCCCCATGTACAGGCGGACAACCCATGGTATAACTATTGCTTATGCTCTGCAATTACTATACTGGTTCAAGTCAGATAAAACGTCCCTACATGACTGAAAAATTGTTGACCACGACGTAAAGTGTGATCTCAAATAAACAAAGCATCACTGGCTCATATGCTGACAACAAAGGCGCAGTTCAGTCTGCACAGCCACGCAGTGTGAGCGACTTTTCATGCCGTTAAAATACCTAGAAAGTAGGTATATATAACTGCTGTATTTTCTAAACTAAAGGTTTTAGAGAGCGCAGTGGCTCAATTGTAGAGTGCTTGACTTGAGATTGAGGGGTTGCGTATTCGAGCCTCACTGGCGTCATTGAGTTTATTCATGTGTCCACATTCATCCTTGCTCAGTACTGGTTCAAACCAGGAAAACCCGTCCCGCCATCGCTGAAAAAAGTGTTGACTTGGACGTAAAATATCAAAAATGCAAACCAAACATTTCAATTTGATTATTAGTCTGTGTAGCTGTGTTGCCGTTGTTGATACTTGGCGTGCCAGTCAACAATGCTTCAATCGTGTCGGGACGATTTCTAAACCAGAACTACATGTTAATTGTAAGTAGCGGATAAAGTGTTCATGGACCCAAAACAGTGACTCCGCCGGCGGTGAGTCTCGAACTAGCAAGCCATTGAACCCAAGTCTTGCGCTCTACCAACTGGGCTACAGCAGTGGTATGATTTACGCCTAAACTGGGCGCAAACGCAACGATTTGTTTTCAGTGACTTGGCTGTTCAAAATGGCCTGTCAGAGATCCTTTGTTCTCCTTTAACCGAATTATATTGCTCAATGGGTGTCGGGTAACAGAATAACGCAATGAATAGTACATGCGGAAAAGCACTTTCAAAAAAAAATGCGAACAAAATATATAGTTCGCCTAATTTTGCTCTTGTAGTGAGAAAACCCGATTTACGTTTTATGCGAACAACAAAACGCTGACCAGCCTGCGCATCCGCACAGACTGATCAGCGTATTGTTTATTCGCTGCTCAACTTGCTACTAGAAATGTAAATATCTAGTCACTGTAGTTGAGCAGGCTAGATTGAGCTTCACCTAAGGTGATGAGGCGTATTTAGTTTAATTCGTAGCTTCGAGTCATCATACACACCCTAAATGACCCTCTTTTTCATCACAAAACTTTTCAAATGGGAGATACATGTAGAGTCACTAGGCCCTCAAAATAAATATGTTCCGCTATTATAGAACAAACCCGACCGACCCTGTCTTTTTGTGCTCTCCTTGCAAGTTTCAGTGACTTTTATGGCCATTAGAAAATATATGCCCTTTTTCCATTTTTCTAAAGAATAGTGTAATACGAAGGAAACATGTTGTTTGTTTTCTTTTTCGTCCTAAATTCTCTTATATATATATTGAACACAGATAGACAGATATATTATCTTTATTTCCTCCACAATACAAAGAATAATACAAATATAATGAAGCATACAAACTAATATAGCATACATGTGGTCAATTATTGAAATATGAAATTCGTGCACATTTGAATATCAGCCTAATAATCAAAATGCAGATGTAGGCACGGAGAACCAGTGTGTGCATGACTCCTCCTGTGCGTGTTAACAACTACGAAAAGAGTGAACACAAACATATTGAGCCGTGACACGTGATTTCCAACAATGTGGCATTTTGACAAGTGTAGACTCAAACGAGCCTGTGCAGCCTCCTTTTAAGCTTACAAACTCCAAATGATGTTCGGTCAGTAGCTTAATATCCATAGGATATTCAAGCGACTTGCAAAGGCCCTGATCCGTCTGCGCGTATGCGCAGGCTGATCTGAGCCTTTGCTGGTCGCACATACCACATTTGTTGGAAATCTCATGTCACGGCTCATATACAATATATACAATGACTTGCTCACACATGCGTCAGTAAACATTCACTCATGGTATAGGTGTTCAATAACACAATATGCTATATAGACAGTGAATAGCCAACTCGCTTGTCATACGGTTTAGATGCACAGACTGATTCACACATTGTCACTTGTATATGCCAAAGACGCCCAGAGTTGAATTGTTGATGTACCATCATGACGATACATAAACATAGCTGAAAGTCGAATATATATATGATGTATGTCCACTTCAGTGTGAGAAGGTATCAGTTAGCAGCTGGAGCTTTGCAATAAGCAAAAGCGACCGAAAAACATTTTATATCATCAAATAGTTAATTAGAGATAACTGTATTCAAAATTTTCATTTGGTTTAATTTAGTTTTACGGCGACGCGTAAGCGGAGCCGTAAAACGTGATTTCCGAACGTATATCCGACGATATACCACCCCAAATGAAAATTTCGAATATGGTTATCCCCATTCAATGCGCTATTAACATTTCCCCATCAATAAGACAGCGAAAATGTATTTTGTTGCACCTATTCGTCCAGCGGCTGCCAGCTGCGTAAAACCGCTTGCCGGCTGCATATATTCACTTGTCAACCAATGAAAAGCGACGTTACGTAATGGCGTCGGGTTTCCGACAGTATATCGCAGGATATACTGTCGCAAATTTATGACGTTATCCAATCACACGTCGCGGTTGCATTTGCAAGTGCATTAGAATGTATATTTGCCGAGCCAAGACCACGTGTAGAAACCTTTGTCCACATACTAGGAATCCTAGATATACATATGAATCTGAACCGTTGATATTGGTCACCAAGTAGAAATCATACTATATCGTCATCTAGGCCAAGAAATACCATTGTTAACCCTTAAAGCAGCGCGAAGAAAAAAAGCATCTAAAAATGTCGTCTGCTGAAGTCGTCTGCTGCAAAAAAATTGTCTAACATTACTGGCGAATTAAGTATAGAAGCAAACAGCGTCGACCCAGCACAGACTGCTCCTATAGGAGCAGTCTGATCTGGGTCCACACTGTTTGCCATTGAGGCTTCTTAAACATTTCAGCAGACGAGAAAAACAGACGACTTTTGTTACGATTGGCGCTTTAAGGAATAATAATGCTTTGTCCAGACTCTTCAGGTATGTGCAGACGTTATTGTTGAGTTGTTGTATATCACACCATAGCCTTGACCTTTCTAAATTTAATAAGGCACAATCAAGGATACAATGTTCTACTACATTATCAAAGTTGGTGTTTTAATGCCGACACAACACTAGATTACAACTAGAGTCATCAACACTACTTGCTGTCATGTGTACAAAAGAAATACTATCAGCAAGACTACCACGATCTTCTTTAGATGAGATCCATAAATCATGGGAAGCATATTCAGTATGTAGCAGCCTGAAACCATCAAACTCTGAAGCAGGTAGCCTGTTGTTCCAAGAACTGTATCCGACGCTTTGCTCAACTTTTCCATCGTATCTTAGAAGAAACCCTATTCGATTTTATATAAAGGTCAAAATGTTCTGTCAGACCATATTTTAGCATGATTTTAAAAACATCAGGGATGTAACCTTTCTGAGACGCACTGTTAATCGTAAAAGAAGCTAAACGTCTGAAAAAGCAGTCATGTACCCAACAGTTGCTGGTATTTCTGCAAAATTGGCCAAATAAAATTAGCTTTCTGAAATTCGATTTCTGATTCAATATAATGCATACCCAAAAGACTCAAAGCAACATCAGTGCGTGTCCTTATCCTTACTCCCTATACATGTATGTATTTTACACAAAACCTATGCGCCCTTTCTAGCAGCATTATGTCACTTGTAGTTTTTGATGACCAAGTTTCACAGCCATAGAGAGCTTTGGGCAAAACAACAGATTCATGATTTTTTTTGCAAGATAATGAGTGTAAACTTTCTGAATGTTTTAAACCACAGTTGACTAAACTCAAAAAAGTTCCCTTTTTTTAAATAGTAGTTTATTCAAATATAAGTACATCATGATACAAACAATTTATATACGCAAAACATTACATTTGAAAGGGGTACAGAAATAAGTCCGAGACTTTTTTTAAATCTGTTTCCCGAACAAGTCATCTAAATAATACAATATATGAAAAGCAATAGATTTATAAGCACTACTTGTGATGTTTCATAATGTATTAAGTGTGATTACATTTCTTTTATTTTCAGGTAGGGGTAAAGCTGTGTGTGTGTGTGTGTGTGTGTGTGTGTGTGTGTGTGTGTGTGTGTGTGTGTGTGTGTGTGTGTGTGTGTGTGTGTGTGTGTGTGTGTGTTTGCATTTAGCAGCATGTACATGCGTGTGCATACATGTATGTGTGTGTGCATGCATGTGTGTATGTACGTTTTGCAATCCCCCCCTCTCCAAATATTGAAATTGGTCTCGCTGGCTTTTGCCCCCAATATTGAAAAGCTTCCTACGTCTATGTTAATGTAATTTATTTGTTGTTTTTTGGAAGAAAAATGCAGCCAACAGTGTTTAACTGTGTGTCTTGAGTGCTCATATTAGCCCTGTGAAATGCTCTGAAACCATTTTTCCACCTAAGGGCTTCGGTCCCTGACCCCATATAAGGGAGTACCCACAGACTCCTTTTAGAGTGCGTACTCTATATAATGCCTCGGGTGTGCGCCTGAAGATACTATGAAAAATTATTTTATCAGAATCTTTAGAATCGCATTGCTACAGAAAAGCCGTATTGCAAGAAATAAAGTCAGCAGATGACTACAAAAATCAAATTGTCAGTTGAGAATCTGTTAAATCGTATGCTATTGTCTTTGGCTACTATGTAAATCCTTTTTAAGCCGATGGCCTTTGTTCACAGCCAATTACCCTTGTGCCTTTGTAATCATTTTGACCTCACCAACTGCCTATCAATCAAAATTCATAGCTTGGTTTAGTGTAAAAGTACATTGGTATATACCCTTATTGACAGTCACCCTCATGTAAGTGCCAATGACCCTCTTGTCTAAGTTATGAGAGATCCAAAGACAAACCATTTTCACAACAACATATATATGAAAATGTTAAATGGTATGCTCAATTTCTTTGGTAATTACATGTAAAATGAGTAACAACTTCTTATCCAATGACATAATCAACGATTGTACATGGACAGCAGAGATCAGGAATCGATACAATTAAGTATTACTTTTGACAAGGGACACCATGAGAAGGTGACAAAACACACAAGGAAACATCACTCACAAGAGAGCAGAGAGGTCAGCCCTTACCCGGCCGCTGACCACAAAGGTTGTAAGGAACATCAAGACAGTATAACAAAGGCAAACGTGAAACAAATAACACAGAAGCACTTCCCAGGAATGGTCAGTAAAATCACTTTCATATTTTCTGAGCTTGATAATCTTTTTTAAAGATATTTCTTGTTTCGTTTAAGGTACACAAATGATAGCACAAAACATAGACTTATACAGTCATTTGTACATTTAATTCCAACATTTTGAAAATATTTTGACAAACTTGTTCAATTAATGCGGTTCGGAGCTTATGCACTATTTTTCAAAACCAAATTCAAGTATTCACCAGGAATCCTCCACCCTTAGCTTTCATCTCATGCTTTTTTTCTTTCTTTTTATTCATTTTTTTTTTTTTTTTTTTTTTTTGCTTTCCGAAAATTGCGGAAACAAAAGGGCAAACTCATTTTCAGGGGAGGTGAAATCATTCTTTACATGTGACTTTATGTATATTCGATCACCAACAAACTCAATCTTGTGGACCTCCATAATTCAGTCTGCAACAAGATGGCGCTTTCAATTATACATTTTATGTCGTAAAAATCTAATACTAGCAGTCTGCAGGGATTGGAAAAAATAAAACATTTCGTCAGAACAAACAGTGCTCTCTAACTTTTTTCCCATGTCTATATACATAAAGAAAAAAACTACAATATCGTCAGAACAAAAAAATTGCTCTCTAACTTTTTTTCCATGTCTATATACATAAAGAAAACAACTAAAATTTCGTCAGAACAAAAAATGGTGCTCTCTAACTTTTTTCCCATGTCTATATATATATAAAGAAACAACTACAATTTCGTCAGAACAAAAAGTGCTCTCTAACTTTTTTCCCATGTCTATAATAAAGAAAAACCTACAATTTCGTCAGCTGAAAAAGTGCTCTCTAACTTTTTTGCCATGTCTATATACTTATAGAAAAGCTCAAATTCATCAGAACAAAAAGTGCTCTCTAACTATCTTCCCATGTCTATACACATAAAGAAAAACCTACAATTTCGTCAGCACAAAAAGGGCTCGCTAACTTTTTTGACCATGTCTATATACATTAAGAAAAAACTACAACTTCGTCAGAAAAAAGTGCCCTCTTACTTTTTTTCCATTTCTATATACATAAAGAAAAAACTACAACTTCGTCAGGACAAGAAGTGCTCTCTAACTTTTTTTCGCATGTCTATATATAAAGAAAAGCTACAATTTTGTCAGAACAAAAAGTGCTCTCTAACTTTTTTCCAGTGTCTATATATACTGAGGGAAAATAGTTTAGCAATTATTTATAATGGGGTTTCCCATAGGTGATCTTTGAAGCATTAGCTCTTTTGAATTGGCAGGTTCGCAAACATGTCAGTTGCTTGAAAATTACCTAATGGCTACCCGCAAGTGGTCAAAAGAAACAAAATCCGACTTCACAGTGAGGATTTGATCTGCTGAGCATTTCAATTTCAAACGTTATTGAATTGAAAGGGAGGTAATTTGGAGAAATACGATTTTCAACCAAAAACTGTACGAAAAGGGTTAACTAAACATTAAGTTTTAAACCGTTTTTCACTGTCTTGCTTTTGGATCTAAACATTGGACAGAAAAATGAAACTTTCAGTCGAAAACTTTTCGCACTATTCCCAGATAAGCTGTTTTAGCAAGGGGGCATAAAATCAGACTTTACATTATGTGAAATGTCAACCTGTTAATGTCATCGTTTTCGTGAACGTTTGTCAACATATATATTTGACAATATGAAATTAAAAGTCCTATTTCGTCTAAACTGAGAATCCTCAAAGTATATTGCTAAACTTTTTCCCTCAGTATATATAAAGAAATAAACTACAATTTCGTCAGAACAAAAAGTGCTCTCCAATTCTTCCCATGTCTATACACATAAAGAAAAAACTACAATTTCGTCAGAACAAAAAAATGCTCTCTAACTTTTTCCCATGTCTTTATACATAAAGAAAAAAACTACAATTTCGTCAGAACAAAAAGTGCTCTCTTACTGTTTTTCTGTGTCTATATACATAGCGAAAAAACTACAATTTCGTCAGAACAAGAGAGCTCTCTTACTTTTTTCCCATGTCTATATACATAAAGAAAAAAGTACAATTTTGTCAGTACTAATAGTGCTCTCTAACTTTTTTCTCATGTCTATATACATAGCGAAAAAACTACAATTTCGTCAGAACAAGAGAGCTCTCTTACTTTTTTCTCATGTCTATATACATAAAGAAAAAAACTACAATTTCGTCAGAACAAAAAAGTGCTCTCTATTTTTTTCCCATGTCTATAACTAAAAAAACCCTACAATTTCGTCAGAACAAAAAGTGCTCTCTAACTGTTTTTCTTATGTCTATATTCATAAAGAATATAACGACATTTCGTTAGAACAAAAAGTGCTCCCTAACTTTTTCCCCATGTCTATTTACATAAAGAAAAAACTACAATTTTGTCAGAACAAAAAGTGCTCTCTAACTTTTTCCCATGTCTATATACAAAAAGAAAAAAACTGAACAAAAAGTACACTCCAATTTTTTTCCCATGTCTATATACATAAAAAAAAACAACAATTTCGTCAGAACAAAAAGTGCTCTCTAACTTTTTCCCATGTCTATATACAAAAAGAAAAAAAACTACAATTTCGTCAGAACAAAAAGTGCTCCCTAACTTTTTCCCCTGTCTATATGCATAAAGAAAAAACTACAATTTCGTAGGATCAAACGTGCTCTCTAAATTTTTCCCCTGTCTATATACATAAAGAAAAAACAATTATTTCGTCAGAAAAAAAGTGCTCTCCAATTTTTTCCAATGTCCATATACATAAAGAAAAAACTACAATTTCGTCACAACAAAAAGTGCTCTCCAATTTTTTTTCTCATGTCTATATACTTAAAGAAAAAACTACAATTTCGTCAGAACAAAAAGTGCTCGCTACCTCTTTCTCATGTCTATATACATAAAGAAAAAACTACAATTTCGTCAGAACAAAAAGTGCTCTCTAACTGTTTTCCCATGTCTGTATACAAAAAGAAAAAATACAATTTCGTCAGAACAAAAAGTGCTCCCTTACTTTTTCCCCATGTCTATTTACATAAAGAAAAAACTACAATTTTGTCAGAACAAAAAGTGCTCTCTAACTTTTTCCCATGTCTATATACAAAAAGAAAAAAACTGAACAAAAAGTACACTCCAATTTTTTTCCCATGTCTATATGCATAAAGAAAAAACAACAATTTCGTCAGAACAAAAAGTGCTCTCTAACTTTTTCCCATGTCTATATACAAAAAGAAAAAAAACTACAATTTCGTCAGAACAAAAAGTGCTCCCTAACTTTTTCCCCTGTCTATATGCATAAAGAAAAAACTACAATTTCGTAGGATCAAACGTGCTCTCTAAATTTTTCCCCTGTCTATATACATAAAGAAAAAACAATTATTTCGTCAGAAAAAAAGTGCTCTCCAATTTTTTCCAATGTCCATATACATAAAGAAAAAACTACAATTTCGTCACAACAAAAAGTGCTCTCCAATTTTTTTTTTCGTTGTCTATATACTTAAAGAAAAAACTACAATTTCGTCAGAACAAAAAGTGCTCGCTAACTCTTTCCCATGTCTATATACATTAAGAAAAAACTACAATTTCGTCAGAACAAAAAGTGCTCTCTAACTGTTTTCCCATGTCTGTATACAAAAAGAAAAAATACAATTTCGTCAGAACAAAAAAGTGCTCTCTAACTTTTTTCCCATGTCTATATACATAAAGAAAAAAACTACAATTTCGTCAGAACAAAAAAATGCTCTCTAACTGTTTTCCCATGTCTGTATACAAAAAGAAAAAAATACAATTTCGTCAGAACGAAAAGTGCTCTCTAACTTTTTCCCATGTCTATATACATAAAGAAAAAACTACAATTTTGTCGGAACAAAAAGTGCTCTCTAACTTTTTTGCCATGTCTATATACATAAAGAAAAAACTACAATTTCGTCAGAACAAAAAGCGCTCTCTAACTTTTTTGCCATGTCTATATACATAAAGAAAAAACTACAATTTCGTCAGAACAAAAAGTGCTCTCTAACTTTTTTGCCATGTCTATATACATAAAGAAAAAACTACCATTTCGTCACAACAAAAAGTGCTCTCTAACTTTTTCCCATGTCTATATACATAAAGAATAAAATGCACTGATATAGATGAATAATGCCCTCATGAGAATATCAACATCCTCGGTAACCAAGGCATGATTCACTCTGTACCCACTGCATTCAATGGAATATGGAAGGGTGCTCAGAACCTCGCATCCTTCTACAATAAAACAAAGAAAATTCAAACTCTGATTCTTCAAAATATTTGCTAATTCGAATTAAATATTCAGAGAAAAGTGCCTTTTTTATAAAAATCTATAACTATCTATAAAAACATGTTTTGAATGTGTTAAAGAAACGTTTCCACAAAACGTATGCTTGATAAAGAAAATGATTTGTTGGTGATTATAACCTTTTATGTCTACCTCCCTATAATTCGAACTACTGATACTTCGAAATAAAGCCTCTATTCCTTAAGACTTCGAATTAACGAGATTTTACTGTATATCCAAACAAGAGACAATATCAATTAATATCAGTGCTGTACATTTAAACCTATTTTATCAAGAAGTTTACTACGAGCACCAGTCCTTCTATATGAGTCGAGGTTTGCGTTACTCTGGCCCCGAGGTTATAAAACTTTTTTCATGCTCAACTCAGCTGAGCACGAAATTTATCCTGCTCATAAATGTTAAAATGCCAACAATTGTTGGCATTTTAACATTTATTTGCATGATAAATACAACATCTGAGAGACTTAAAGCAATATACTTCTTTATTTGTCGGTATTTCAGTTTTTTTATGAGCAGTTGAAATTCCGTGCTCAGTTGAGTTCAGCATGAAAAAAGTTTTATAACCTCGGAGTCTGGTCGCATGGCGCACATGTTATTCAGTTTCGTTGAACCCACCATTTGTGAACCCTGTATTAGAACGCACAGCTGAACCTTGGTCAGAGCCAGGAGACACCTTTTCAGCTAGCCTCCTGTCTGAGCCGCGACATCCGTTTCTCAGGCAACAAGAGAATCCGAGGATCTGAGCCACCCGACGTCTGAATACGCTGGAGCAAAGAACGTAGAAGAAGAAGTTAACAGAATAGTTAACCTGTTCAAGGACCTGTGCAACTTCCCTAAAAACAAAGAATCCGAGGCTGTTTACGTCAAAGGCGCTGATTCGAGTGACCGCTGCATAAATATGCACGATGGAGATGGGCAGGACTAGGATTATATAGGCAACCATTACACATACAACCATCACGGAGGCTCGGATCATGTCCTCTTCGCTGCGTGACGATGCCTGTGACCTTTTTCCTTGTGTAAGATGGCGGCGCAGTCGTATCTGGCGTGAAATCTTGACTATTATCTGCGGTGTAAATATGAGAAGAAGTGCTGAAGGAATGAAGGAGTATATGGTTACACCGACAATCAGGAACGGCTTGTGGTTCGGGTGTGGCAGGTCGGGTTTACAGAGGCCGTCCACAATGCCAGATGAGAACGTCCAAACAGCCATGTAGATGCCGTTGATGAGGTAATTGAGAGCCATTGCGGTGAAGACAACATTCTTCTTGATGATGAGTTTAGCCCTCAATGGGAATACTACAGCCACGAACCGTTCAAAGCAAAGAAGCACCACGAACCAGGATGATGTCATTTTGCTGGTCCTGAAGATATGAAAGAACGCCTTGCAGCCGGCGTCAGAAAGTGCGGCCCTGACATCAGTACCAAACAGCTTGATGATCCAGATTTTATTAAATGGCTGTGTTATTAGTAAGGTCGTGTCGGAAATAGCAAGAGCTATGAGTATGTATCGCGACGTCATGTGTGAAAACTGCCGTGACGCCATTGTGGCTATGGTCATGAGGTTTCCAAACAGGCCGACGAACAGAAAGAAAGGTAATGCTATGTACTGGAACATAAACATGGCGTCTTGTATCTCCATGAGGCGTCTCTGTTCATCTGTCATGCCCAGTAGAGGGGTGGTGGTTGTGTTATCCATTGCTGTTGTAAGGTCTGTACTATTCCAGGATATATTGCCAAATCTAATGCCGTCATTTGATGAAACCTCTTCCATGATGGGAGACTGAAATAAAACGACCCGCGACATGTGATATCCAACAATGTGGCATTTTGACATGAATAAAATCAGACGAGCCTGTGCAGTCTGTTTTTAAGTTTGGAAACTCAAAGTGCTGTTCGGTCAGTAGCTTAACAGTCATAGAAAATTCAAACGACTAGCAAATTCTCTGATCAGACTGCGCGTATGCGCAGGCTTGTTTGAGACTTTGCTGGTCGCATATACCTCATCGTTGGAAATCTCATGTCGCGGTTCAAATGGACTTACCCATGAGATGACTTTATTTATCATACAATCTTTAATAACATGTATTTCATTGTTTTAGAGGGCGACCGCGTGCATCAAATAATACTTCATATCGTGTGGTTTTCCGGAAGTGACGTTGCAAACAGTAATATTAGACTTCAGGCTAAAAATGGTCCTGCTCCCCCCCCCCCCCCCAAAGAGAGTTTTGCAGACATATCCTTACCTAAAGAGAATTTCAAACTGCATCGAATAAGAGACGTTTGCACTCTGTGCGATGGGGCGTTAGTCTCTGACAGCATGTTACATATGTTACCATATAAAATTAAGAAAAAAAGTAAAATGAACGTTTGAGCTACAGAAAAAATACACTAAACTATCTAATTATTCAGATAACACATTTAGTCTGCATGCTGGATGCCTAATCTACATAAAAGAAGCAATTTGAACAAAATTTTCAATTGCTGTTGAGTGCGATATATAGATTAAATTTCCTTTTGAAAATTGTAATTGTGACTAAATCATTGTTTTTATAGCCGATA
This sequence comes from Loripinus fragilis, assembly GCA_964019695.1. NCBI lineage: Eukaryota > Metazoa > Mollusca > Bivalvia > Lucinida > Lucinidae > Loripinus > Loripinus fragilis. The sequence continues at coordinate 47,080,647 of OZ026522.1, forward strand.
TGTGCATTTTTCCAAATGTTTTTAATCTTGGCTTGCTAACAGACTCATTTGACTAATAGAAAAACAATGCTTAATTTTCTATCTTAATTTTCTATCTTACATGTGTTACCATATCAAATTAAGAAAAAGCAAATTGAAAATCTGATCAACAGAAAGAAGACATTAAGCTTTCTATTCATTTAAGTCATAGTTTGCATGCTGAATGCCTTTTCTGCAAATTATGGGCTTTTTGAACAAAAATAAAGCTTCCTATGGCGTTATTTGCGTTATATTAATTGGAATACCTTATAAAATTGGAAATTGTGACAAACATCGAATACACTCATTGGCCATAAGTGAGTTTCCAAATCAGCTTACAAGAAATTGACAAAAATATGGCCTGAAACAATGGTCTTTTCTAGACAATTAAGACTGTTTCCCCAAATGATAATTGCCCTGGATAAATATACAAGGTATATGTTTACGTAATCACCACATTGTATGATGTCATCATCTGTTGCTATGGAGATATTGTGTATCACAAACATTGGCTCCATTTCTTCAAAAAAATATAGTAGATGGTCATATTTTTTATTGAAAATTTGCAGAAATATTTAAAATGTACTGGAAAAATTCTGTTAAAGTTCAAATTAGTTTAGACACTAAAAATGAAATAATGCAGAGCAGAGAACTGGACGGACAATAATGTCATGAAAATGGTCCGACTGCAGTATACTTTGGCTGTAAAAAACAAACTAAATAAACAAAAACAGGAATATTGGGTATGTATGTTTTGTGAGGTATCATAACAGTGTTCTATTTGAAAATTATATTTTTAAATAAATGTTGATAGATATAAGCTATGGTTGGATCCTAAGAAAATCTACTAATATTCACTGTCAGTCCTGATATTGGTGCCACAAGCAGCATAACCAGTGATATATTATCTGTGTAATAATTATTTTCAGATAAAAGTACCATTTGGGGTTACATTTTTACAGAACATTTATTTTTTTAAGAAGAACTATCCTATTATTTCGTATGAAAGTTTGGGTATCCCCTCATAAAATTTGGCCAAGAGGTTAGATATCTCTGGGTGCTGTCTTTTCTGTTTGAAAGAATGAAACATTTAAAGACTAATTGCTTCAAAACTCATATATGGCCCCTAGAAAGACTGATACTTGTTGTCAAGTTACCATGTGGATTCATTCAATAATTTAGATTTTTTGGGTGAGGGGTACAAATACCCCACCCACCCCTTATATGATGGTGAATAAATTAGAAAGATGTGAACACATCTTGTTCATAGCTCACGATTATAACATACTAGCACCATTCTCACTAAAAATATCTAGAAAATAAGCAATATCTATAGTCATGTTAAAACGGAAGAAGTTTAGAACCCACATCAAATTTTCAAACTGTTTCAGAAATCAGGGGTGGTCGAAATGAATAACACCCACGAACTCTAGTTGATATTATTTCTATAATAATCTGACATTCTTAAGTTGAAAAATAGCAAATAGTGATATGTTCAAAATTTCAGTTAATTTGCATTCCCCGTTTTCAAATTATACGAATTTTAAATGTACTTAAATTTTTTGCAAATGAAACAACGTTTGCCATTTCGGAAACTCGCTTATGGCCACTGAGTGTATAAGTGTTTCCTGTGTTCCTCATCTGTTGCCCTCAAATCACTTAATTGAAATTTCTTTGCATGTGTTGCCAGTGCCAGTACCAAACAAAATTAATCCTTGGCATTTTATAAAAGCAAAAAAAAACATGTCAGTGTCAGGGGATCAAACACTAAATGAGCCTCGTCGCGACAAAATCTGTCTTTGGTGTTTCTGACAAAACGAGACTCAAACCAGTCTCCTCAGCTACAGAGACTGGCTAGAAAATTGAACTTTCACCTCTAGCAAGTTTAGACATGATATATCTAAAAAAGCGAATAACAAAGGCGCTGATCAGACTGCGCGTATGCAAAACTTTTTCAAAATTTTATAGACGATACTATGATTTGATTTCTAAATTCCAAGTTGGACTTAAACCTCTCTTGCGCCAAGGACTTTCGGAACCTGATTTCTATAGTGACTTGGTGTATAAATTTAAGAAAATTGTTGGTTCTAATAATTTTTCAGCGCAGTTCATTAAAATAACTTCCCATTATAAACAGATTGGCTATAACATTAATGTATTGCAACAGACTGCATGCTTGGTAGTCAACCCAATCACGGTTGGCAACTTTGCTTTCCTCTTTAATTGCATGCCGGTGGGTCGGACTTCAGACTCTATGATGGTTCCGACTTAAAGACTTATCTATTGATGAGATGGTAGGGGCCTGATGCTTTGGCTGTTTGTCGGGCCCACCGGGGTTTACCTGTTTGATTTCTTTTGCTCCGGTATTCAGTTTTATTTATTGTTGAGTCCTTATCTTTGCTTTATCTCCTTGATATATCTTGATTTATATGTTTTAGGAGATGATGCATTGATAAGTTAGGGGTCTTTCATGCAAACCAAATATCTATGTGTCTTGATCCACATCTGAATTAAGGGCGAGGTTGGCGCCGTTAAACCGGTTTAAGCCCTCCAGAAAATATTTTACTGACCGTCCCAAGGCGGTACTTCTTTTGTGGATCTTTTATGTTTTTGTTCTGTCTTGTGTTTGGTGTGTCTTTGTGCGCGTCTGTTTATATGTGCTTTGTGGTCACCTGCTGGGAAAGGGCTGACCTCTTGGCTCTCGTTTGTGGTGTCTGCTGTGAGTTTGTTACTTTCCCATTGGTATCCTGGGTCAGGTGTGGTACTTGATTGTATCGATTCCTGATCTTTGCACCCTTACTTACTTTGCAAACCCACAACTACAGCTTTTCTCGCGCTGAGGCCCAAATCAAATATGGGTAGTGTCTGTTGCCTCTTCACATATATACATACATTGGAGTATGATTCTGGCATATGCCTCTTTCTGTGAAGTGGCATGAGCAATCCTACTGCAACTTCCTCTGCATTCGTACTAGTCAAGTGGTAGCATTGCTCTGATCTTGCAAAATATATTCTCTATCGTGTACCTCTTTGCAGACATAATGGTTTCTGCCATTGGCCAAACAGAAATTTGATATGCTGCTTTTTGTTTACATCATTTGCCATGGAACCTTTCCAGTCCTTTGGTGCTTAAGTCTCCAGGTCTTAGATCAAAAGTATGTTCGATGTTCGAAGTTGTTTGGGCCCAAAGAACATAATTAAGTTTTCTTTAGATATATATACAGTCAGACATAAGTTAAGCATCACCCGAACATTATCTCAGAGACGTTTTTCGTGTACAAATTTCCTCAGAAGAACAACCAGTTTGTAATATTTTGTTACCCTAGTCTTCCTTTGGTCTGCTGATCATATCAGAATGCCATTTGGTCATTTTGCTGAATTTCTGCGGTGTCCTGTATATACCAACCCCTATTTTGGGGTGTATTCTTAAAAAATGTGTCACAGCTTAACCCAAAGTGCTTACTTTGAATTCAAATAAACGCAAAAAAATAGACTTATTTTTCAAACTAGTGCCAAACTGATTCTGTCGAACTCAAGGTTTCATGTCAGTTATAGAGGATCATAGAGATTGTTAATCGCGTGTTTATAACTTTGCATTATCACTATATAACATGCCAATCTTTACACATCCATAACTTTTATTCGTTTAGAGATATGATTCTGAAATTTACAGACAGAACTTGTCTTTAATATTGTAACATTATGACACTAACACTTTACATGTCTAAGCGTTTTGAAATTACCATAATTGGCAAGAGAATAGGGTCATTTTAGGAGTAAGTGTGCATTTACCATGCCTGGTTGTTTACTTTTGTGATAATCGAATCGAAATCTGCTGTAAATTGTCACCATTTTATCTGTTTTCATAATAAAACAAGGAAATATTCATGACTGGAAAGCTTTCTTCATTTTCTAGGAAAATATTGAGGCGATGTTTAACTTATGTCTGACTGTTTATTTAACAATTAGTTGACTACTCTTATTGAGTTTGGCAGACGGTAAAATAACATTTCTGCTACACCTTGAATGCTATCTGGTTTACGAGAAAGGACATCAAGTTGGACATTGCCATTAATTGCGTTTGCTTGTTGTCAATACCCGGAAGCAAGCCTTAAGATAATGTAAAACCTTTCCTTTCTCAGTTTTTGCAGGCATATCATCAGCTGTTGCATGCAAAATTGGAAACTGTGCTATGGGTAGAATGAAATATCCAGTAGGTCTTTATTGTGCACAAACGATGATTTAATGTAAAGAAGTTGATAAGGCTATCACATTTCATGATCAATTGAAAACGCTTAAATTGAAACACGTGCCTCTGACGGTGTAATCAAAACTAATCCTGTCAAGATAATCCCCTTGTTCATTTATTATGTAAAGTTATATATGTTACATCCTTAAGTAGGCGCTCTGTTCTTAGAAACTTAGTGAATCGTTGAAGTATAAGGGTCTAACTTGTGTTATGTTCATCCTGCATTGCATTGCTATACCTGCTGTGATAAATCTAGCTCGTTCATCTGAAGGGAAAGTGTTACCTCTCTTTCAGCATCTCAGAAGTACTAAGATTTCATAGAAGTTTTTGAATGCTTGGGGAAAGTGTGAAAATGTGTTTATTGCATATACGGAAAGGCAACCTATACCAAAGTAAAACCAGCTCAGGTATAATCCTTTTTCACAGAAATATCTAGGTACATCAGGCCGGGTACCCAACGCTTTTGATGGCATTTTTTCCCCTTGTATAGCTTTAGTCTTTCTCCTACTTGCACAATTTCACTGGAAACGCATGTTTAAAGAGTTAGTCATGCATTCATGTCAGTTTCCGAACGTGTCAAGCCATGAATAGCATAGTTGGAAAGTTGATGATGATAGCTCATTGATTTTGAGTGGACTGGTGGTAAAATTGTACAACAGAAATACTGTGTGATGATTCTATTGGCGGGTGATAATGATTATTTCAACCAAAGCAGTCAACGATAAATGTTTAATATGAGTGTTACTCCGATGAGAATTATATTTCTGAATATTTACTATAAACAGGAACATAAATTGAATTATCTTGTTTAATGTAAAACCATATTTTCTATCTGTGGCTCTATATTTGACATTATATACAGTATTAGGAAATGTGTCAAAAAGTTTACTGATAACATCTGTAACAACAGTCCATGGGCTTGATAATCAGAAATGAATAGAAGTTCTACTGTTTTAGCACCAAAGATCAGAGATTTATAAATACGCATGTGAAATATATTGATTCTTTCTAAAATATCATTTATTACATCCGACATTAGCCTTGCTCATTGATTGCATCCTGCACTATATGTTACATCTTAAACAAGTGTCCTGATCCTAGAAACTTGGTGACAACTTGCAAATATGTGAGCTAGAAAGTCTAAGAAAATGTAAACTATCCACAAGCTGTAATGGTTTTCACATGTGTTTTACTTAAATGGTAATACCAAAATTTGTAGTAAAACGGGGGTAGGACTTATATTAGCTCATTTCAGACAATATATTTAAGTTAGAAAAGCAAACTTTGTTTTTGTATAAGTCAATAGAGTATGGTGGTAAAACCTAATCTAAAACGGTTTGCAAACTACACAGAGCAGTTGTTAAACTAAATGACGATAGCCACAATTACCACTTTTAAGTTATAATCAAATTAATGTAACACACACAACACCACAGAAAGTCAAATTAATATTAAACAGTTTTCATATGTAGTAAAGACATCCAGTATGCAGACTCTATTAGAATGTCAACTGATTAGGTAGTTTTAATGTCTTCTTTCTGTAGTTCAAACTTTCAATTTTCTTATTCTTAAATTGATATAGTAACATATGTAGCACGCTGTTCCAGGCTAACGCCCCGGCTTACAGAGTGCAAACATCCCTTATTCGTTGCACATTGAATTTTTATTTTTAAAAAAAATATGTCTTCAGCATTCCAAAGGGGCTTGGGATGGAGCAGGCCCTTACTAAGCTTGCAGTCAAAATACTGTACGGTGATTACGCTGGTTTTAAAGAGACAGACACTTATTTTGCAGACATAATGATATACGTTGAATATGAATTGGATATGGATTAGTTTAGAATATTAACATTTAACAGGAACATTTACAAAATTGTCTCCTTTAAATGTGAAACTATTATTTTCTATGTCCCTCTATCTATATTTTAATATCATACATATTAGGAAATAGTGAGAGAGAAAAAAAATATTAATGACATCTGTAACAAAGGTTCATGTGTTTGATAATCACCAATGAATTAATTCCTAAGATGAAGAGACCAGAGGCTAGAGACTTATAGGAATATTCATTTTTACCCCTGAAATATCATCCCTTATATCAAGTCAATGTCCTTGCTCATTTATAATGACATGTAACATATGTTATAGCCTTTAGCAAGTGCTCCTGTCTTGTTGTAAAACCTGCAAAATCTATGATTCTATATTATATGAGCTACATGTAGACAATCCCATATATTTAAGATATATAGCTGCAGCAAATATTTTCATATATTTTTACTTAAATAATACCTACTAAATTGGGCTCCTTAAATCAGGAGGGTAAGGTTGTTCAATTGCTCATATAAGACAATATATTTAAGATAGAAAAGCAAACTTTGTTTTTTTCTATAAGCCAAATAAGTCTGTTAGTACAGCAAGATCAAGAGTATTTTGAAAAATGCACAGACCAGCTGTAAAAGTAACTGATGCTGGTCACAGTTATCATTTTTAAAGGCGAATTTAATTTAAGTAACACACATAACATATTGAGAGCCGTAACGTAAATTCCTTCAATTATCTTAAATGACAGAAAAAACAAAGCATAATCTTTATCATCAATAAACATGGCCACCAATCCAGCGGATAATTATTAGGGTCAGTTCAGCAAATTGTTTAGCGTAAAATTGTGATTATTTTCTTACCCATCAATTTAAACATATGTTTTGGGTGCTTAAAAGAACCGTCTCTTGGAGACGGTTCTTTAGAATATCCGGTGCTCAAAAGAACCGTCTCATCGAGACGGTTCTTTAGAGTACACACAACATATGTTTTGGTTGAGAAATAAGAAAAATACTTTCTAGGTACGCACTCTTATCTGGAGGCCTGGGATATTCTGCTTGACAGTTTCAAATGTTTCTTAATGAAGAAAAAAGGCAGTTTTTCAAATTTAACACATATTCTAGAATCAGCTTATGTGCCAGTGTATGCTAATTAAGGTATATCCACGGTCAACACCAAGGCAATCGAAAAGTATTTTAGGATTTATAAAATTATGTATTGTTTAGAAAAAAAAATGATTTTGCTAAATTGAAGGTCCATTTCATTCATACGAAACAGAATGCTCTTCTTCATACTACAGTCACTGTATTAATTTTATGCGATGAATGCACTGGAAAGTTTAATCCAACTGGTATATGCGACAAGAGGGCTAGTTTGGTGGCCATGATAAAGAAATTGTTGATTTTTGTTCCGATGGACATGAAGTGTTATTGCGTCGGTCAAGATAAGGCTTACTGTTCGAAATCACTCCATTTCTAGCTCAACATAAGTTAATTATTTTATATAATCACATACTTCCCATTCAAGCAAACTGCATAACTATGCATGCACCGGTACCTCAGTCAATCAAACTAAGAAACTAAGTGTACACCTCATCCCATTAAATATAGAAATTATGCATATACCTCATTCAATTAAACTACGGAACTATGCATACATCTCATTCAATCAAACTAAAAAACTATGCATATACCTCATTCATTTAAACTACGGAACTATGCACATTCCTCATTCAATAAAACTAAAAAGAATATACATACACCTCATTCAATTATTTATAGAAACTATGCATATACCTCATTCAATCAAACTAAGAAACTATGCATGTACCTCCTTCAGTTAAACTACGAAACTATGCACATTCGTCATTAAAACATAGAAAATCTGCATACACCTCATTAAATTGAATATAAAAAAAACTATGCATAACCTATTTCAATTAAACTAAGAAAACATGCATATATGTCATTCTTTTTCGAACAAAGAAACAGTACATACGTTTCGTTTGTCTGATTCAAAAACAATTCGTGTGAACTAAGAAACTATACACATGTCTCGTTTTCTGAACTAAGATACAATACATACGCCTCGTTTGGCTACAGTTAGAAACCGTACATATGCCTCATTTGTCTAAACCTACAAGCAATGCATATGAATCATTTGTCTAACCTTAAACAATACATACACCTCATTTGATTAAACTTAGAATAAATGAATAAGGGCCTATATAGAGACAGTTTTCTCTTCCTCCGGTCCTGAATAGTTTGGAGAAAATCAGCCAAGAAGGCATTTTTGAAATGTCAGAATTCTAATACCATTCGCTTTATTTGACTTTACATTGTTTTGTAGCATTTATAGTAAAATGAAAATGCAAAATAAGAAAGAAAAATCTACATTAAATTTTGTTAAAAAAGTTTCCAGGTGCCAAAAGTTATATTAATAGAAGATCTTACATGGGTGCTCATGTTTTATTGAATTCATGAACAAGTTGAGGAAAAGAGATCAAATGCCAGGCTTGCCGAGCGTTTAATCGCTTTCTCGCAACGACTTTTAAATTAATAAATTCAAAAAATACAACAGCACAAATGTTTTATTAAATAGAAATTATATACAAAAAATCACCCTCTCGTCTTAATAGATCGTTGATTTCCTCTTAAGCAGAGCATCGAGTTATCAGAATTCGAGATATCAAGGGTTCACGAAACATGCAATAATATAAACTCCCCATACCTGTCTATGGTTTCTTGTTTATGTTTATCTTTGACCAGTTCTTCTTTCAGTGAATATCAATATGTTGGCTGGACAATCGAAGGCGACAATTCTCACTGGTCACTGACCACTGTGCTAAGAATGGCTTCATCATCTGTTTAAATACAGCACTGCTACTAATTGCAGGAGAAATGGTACCTTAGGACAGACATGTACATTTACGCCTACTAGTAAGAAGGCATTTGCGGATCCAGATTGGGCGGACCGGAAGTCCGGAACCCCACGCCCCCGCCCTAAAAATTCACAAAAATATAGGGTTTCTTAGCAATACTGGTCCGGATCCCCTGAAAAATCAAAGAGCAACTAAGCCAACATTCAATGTTTGGCCATTATCGGCACGCCAGCGAAACGCCGGGTCGATGATGGTACGCTTATAGTGGTATTTGGAACCTTCCTACCCTCATCAACTAAAACAAAACAAAAACCGTTGTCAAAGTTGGACCCATTCTGACAAAACTTTCTCTGGAAAGGATATTGACTACACTCGCTTCATACAAAGCTAAAATATTCTAGTTAATCTCTGTAGCCAAGCAGGTTTTATATCTTTTTGCAGAAGAAAAGTAGCACATATACGAGGGTCGTCCAATAAATAGAGACATTTCCTTACCATTTCAACATCCCACATGTAATCGTTAGGTGACATAACTTAACATATCCAAAGGTTTGATGGAAAGTGAGGGCACGCGTTGCTAAGCAACAAAAAAACAATGTTATAGCTACCCTGACCGGATTTCATGGTTACTGACATGAGCAGATCAGTTCCAAGTTTCAAGTTTATTATATTTTCTCAGGTTTACAATAGCAAACAACATGATATGATAACAAAAATATTTTTTTTTATAAACTACCAAATAAATAAATTATTCTGTAAATCGTATTGATTTGACTTTTGTTTAAAAATGTCATATTAGCAGGTACGTTTAGCATGAAAAAGCGACAAAATGCAATATATTGGCTTCATAAATAAGCAACAGAAGAATTTAGACCATGCAAATAGTCCAATTTTCCGCCATTGTGTGTTTTCTAGACAACCGTGACTAACATGCATATGTTAATGATCATAGTTTATGCATAATATTGAGAACAATTCAACTAGAACATTATACAAGATACCTTTCTTTAACATGGGATTTCATATGACGAACATCTGGTCAGGTTACAATGTAGCTTTGAAAACCTCCATGCTCGGATCCAGAAAATTTTGCAAGAGGTGGACCAACTTTAACAACGTTATTAATTTTAAATTGAACAGGGGAGGGAAGATCCAAATACCACTTTAAGTGGGCCATCCTCCGCCCGCCAGCGAAACGCCATTTAAATATCGTTTCGTTGGCGTGCCGATGATGGCCCAACATTGAATGCTAGCTTGAAACTTGAGATTTGTGAATTTCAGGAGACCGGCCCAGTTTTGCTAAGAAACCCTATATTTTTGTGATTTTCCAGGGTGGTCCGGACCCCCCCCCCACTTCTGATCTCACTCTTGCATTATAATGAAACCCCTCTATTTATTTATTGATCCTCGTATGGTCAAAAAAATAACTCTTTGCATGCTCATACATTTGTTGTCTTCTGTTGTTTGTTTGTTTGTTTTTTCATATTCAGGATCACTAGATTTATCAGAATGCCAAACGGTTTTAATCCAGAACTGGGTCTTGCTATCCGGCATCGTGCTTATGGACTAGGTCCCCCTGGACTCACCGCAGAGCGCAGTGGCTCGGTAGACTATGGTGGTTGCTAGTTCGAGAATCATCGCCGGCCAAAACATTGTGTTGTGTCCTTGACCAAGACACTTTATCCGCTGCTTAGTACTGATTCAACCCAAGAAGACAGGTCCCAATATGAATGAAAATTGTTGATTGTGATGTAAAGCATTAATTTGAAAACAAGGAAATGCCTGGACTTTCGAAGGTCGTCATTCTAACTCGAATACGTCAAGGCATCATTCAGTGACCAGCGGTTGTTAATAGGTGACTTGCGACCGCTAATAGATATTTCATACCAGCAAAAGAGTATAATAAATAATTATTATGAGACAAGAGCAATCAATTATTCGACTACTATAATGCAATCATTGACCATTGTTACAGCAGGCAATATTCTATGATTGTGTTGATTTTTTTATTACATAAAATATAGTATCTGTTAGCACCCTAACAGCCGTTTAATAAAATACGTAAATCATTTTCTGTACTTGATTACCTATACTTCCATTACAAACACATAAAGGGGTTTTCAATCGGCCTGTATTAAAATGGCACGTATCGCATATATATTTATTAGGTTCCAGTAGCGGATCCAGAGGGGGTTAATGGGGTTTGTTCAACCCCCCCACCACCCCACCCCACCCCATTTTTAATATCCTATGAAAATGAAATAATTTGGTCTCATTGAGACCAAATAAATTTAATTTTTATGGGATATGTACGAAAAATGAGAGAAAATCAGCTTAATGACCCCCCCACACACACACACATAAACACACCTTTATAATATGAACCCCCTTTTGAGAAATCCTGGATCCGCCCCGTGAAGTCTGGATAGAGGGTGATATAATCATTAAAAATTAGCCAATAATTCACTCAAATTATAATTTCGTTTGTTCATTAAAAGAATTTCATTTTTTAAGATGGTATCCTATACTTTAAATCTTGGTGTGTGTTTTTTCTCCTTGCTCTCTAACTTCCAATTTTGGAGTCTTATTTGGTATATTCTATATTCTTTTAAAATTTGTTTTCTTTTTACTCAGTTATTTTTCTGCTATTCTTTAAAAAAAGAGAAATATTCTTTTTTCAAATATATATTATTCATTTATGTTTTTTGTGTTGTCTATTTTTTTGATTGTTTGTTTTTTGTGGAGGGTATGGGGGGCTAACTATTCTCTTATCATTATATTTGTGCTTGATTCTCTCACGGACGTATCCGTGATTCTCTGATCTATATAAAATACAGCCGGACTCCCATGTACTGTGATATTAAATATGAGCCGCGGCATGTGATTTCCAACAATGTAGCATTTTGACAAGTGTAGACTCAGACGAGGCTCAGCAGCCTCCCTTAAAGCTTAGAAACTCCAAATGCTATTCGATCAGTAGCTTAACAGTCAAAGAATATTCAAGCGACAAGCAAAGACTCTGATCAGACTGCGCGTATGCGCAGGCTGATCTGAGGCTTTGCTGGTCGCACATACCACATTGTTGGAAATCTCATGCACTGGCTCATATTTGTATAAACATGCCTGCAAAACGAAAGAATGCGTAACCATCGGTTAAGTACGCAAAAACATATGATATTTCCGGTTTGGAATTAGATGACGCCAAAGAGTAAAACAAACATCACATTTTCTGCATTTTGGGGGCTGTGGCATAAATAATAAATCGAGGAATGTCGTGAGTAGAATGAAACTAAGGGATACATTGTACAGTAAAGCATGTGTTAAGCAGCCACTTTGAAAAAGACTGAAACTTGTTTTTCAAGACAAATTATCGCTTAACACAGGACAAAGTATTGCAGAATGCTCCAAGGGGTGTATTATGCAATTCTTTAGACCTTCATTAAGCTACCATTTGTCATTAAGATATTTTGTCTATTTTTGAGTGGCCGTTTTACACAGGTATTGCTATGCAAAAGCACATTTAATGTTAGCTGACAATATACTGCGAGTTATGATATAGGTTACAATTGAGGAGGAAGTGTTGGGTGTCTTCAATTGCTCCACACTTACAGTGAGGGCTGTCAATGATGTTTTTAAGAAGAGGTGTTTTAAGGAAGAACAGCGAGCATGGTGTATTTGGCCTAGTCTGTTACCGGAATAACAGTATCGTTGTGTGTGGCTTTTTAATGTCAATATTGAGTTAAGTCATCTTCTGTTGGTATATACCTTTCAACGAATATAGCACAACCCTTGGTCCTGTCGTGTTAACCACGAGTGACCATGACATTGTCTTTTGTTTACAATTGTTAAGTCAAATATTAACTTGTACACTCCACTTAAGCTAACACGAATCGATAGATCACTTGTGTATTAATCCTATCCTGTGGATAGGATTAATGCACACGTGATCTATCGATCATAAGTCCCTGATAGCTTTGTAAACAAAACATAACGTCACTGTCACTCTTGGCTGGCAGGACAGTAGGATAAGATGAGTTTATGTTTGAAGGCTAAGATATAAGGTGAGTTTTTCTTGTCCTCTGATAGTCCGTTCCAAGCTCGTTTAACTGCGGGTAGAAAGGAATTACAGTAAAACCTGTCTTAAACGGCCACTCAAAAATAGACAAAACAAAGGTCTTAAAGACAAATGGTAGCTTAATGAAGGTCGAAAGTATTGCAGAATGCTCAAGAGAGCATTCTGCAATACTTTTGACCTGCATTAAGCGACAATCGGTCTTCAAAACCAATTTTGGTCTTCTTTTTGAGTGGCCGCTTAAGACAGGTTTTACTGATAGTATTGCTGTGATCTAGCAGGAATAGTTTGAAGATCTGACTCATTACGCAATCTGTATCTAGTTGTATAGACTAGCTACTAGTCTGATATCATATTCTTTTTGTAAATTTTCATCTTTGAAATAATAATTTTTTTATCCTCCCTCTTGCCTCTACGATAATAATATTTGTGATTAGGTGAGGATATCTTGATGTCAAAGGGAGAAGAGATGAGACTAGCTATATGAAATCAAATTATCCTAAATGAAAAGTAAAGAAAAAATTGACAAAACATCAAGGTCTAGGAGCTAGACTACTAGTTGTAGGGGGTGCAAGAGATGAGAGATATTCTGGGGCATTTTGTAAAAGAGAGCAAGTTTTGATTTTGTTCTTCTGGAAGCAAGACTTTCCCAGCTAGTTTCTTTGTAGAGCAAATCGAGTGGTGTCCCGTAACGATATGGACAGCTTCATTTTGGATTTTTGTCCAATACAACGTTAGAGTTTTCAAGCGGGGGTCTTAAGAAGGAAATGTACATGTATATTGTTTCAAGAGAGTTTCTATCAAGCTTTAACTTCAACTTACGCATTATGTTGAGCCTGGACATAGGTTTAGATATACAAAAATTTTCACCGTAAAATTGTAGATATTTTCTTACCCATAATTTTTAGCATATGTTTTGGCGCTCAAAAAAAACGTCTCATTGAATGCTGGCTTGTTAGCCGCGATTTTTCAGAGGATCCGGACCTTTATTGCTAGAAAACCCTATATTTCTGATTTTTCCGGGGGCGTGCAATATATGATAGCAAATAACACTGAGTGACCGATCAATGGCCGGCTAAACGGAAATCTATTTTCTTTTACTCTTCAGAAAAATATCTTAATTAGTGGACAAAAACATATTTAACCAGATCTAACATGAGATACCTGAATATGTATTCAGTGATTTAGCACGTTTTATACGGATGTTTCAGATTTCACATGGAAGCCTGCGAGAGCTACGTCATTCGATGTTTGAACCATTGACCATTGGCACACTAGAGAACTGTTGCACTCGAAAAGTTCGGCTGCACTCAAAGAGAGCACATTTTTAAATAAAGTGTTTTGGTGTACATTTTACATGGCTTTTAAATGTAATGTTTTCTTAAAATTTTACTCTGTCGCTTTTTTATATACACAGCGTTTAAGAACATACTTGTTCAACACTTGAAGAGTCTGTGAGTTGACCCGGCAACAAAATGCGTTTAAAGGGGTACATATAATGCTGGTATACAGTGCAGGGCTTTTTGTCGCATAAATTTGGTGACAAAATGCAAGAATAATGTTGATAAAAATGCAATGTTCATAGGATTTCTACACTGATGATGTTCATCCCTTCAAACCCCATTATCACCAATCTACCCAGCGAAACACCCAGAAACAGCATAAAAGTTGAAACGATCCCAAACTGAATCGCCTCGAACAGTCCAATAGAGCACCTTAAACCAAATATTCCACTTAACACCCTTCACCACGCCCTGTCTCGTACATTGACAGATTTCAAGCTGTTGAGTAGGGTTCAGTCGAGCAAATTCGGACATCAGGTAAATTCGGACACATTTTATTTGCAAACAGTGTAAATCCAGATGAGACGGCTCCTTATGAGACGTCTCATCAGGATTTTCACTGTTTGCTTAGTTAATCTATTTTTATTCAAACATTTGAAATAGGAAACAAACAAGGTCGCTGTACGAATTTTGCTGTCTGTCCGAATATACCCGACTTTACCCTAGTGTTCGATTATGTTCCTTTCAGCAATCAATTGAAGGCCAGGTCGATTCCGTTTGACTTTTGGCAGTGCTCGTTTGTTTAAGAATAATACACCTGCGTACAATTGTGTTTAAACATAAATGGACTGGTATCTAGTGTGGCTAGAGGTCTTTATTTTGTCATGCGCCTTTATCTACACCCATATTTTTGCATGAGCAGGCAGTGAAGGCTCTGGCAAGACTGTCTGCACGCACAGCTGCGTCTAAGCATTTGCTTCTTATTGAAAATACGATATGATAAGTATCCAAAATCTCACGAGCTGGCTTTTTTTTAAAGAAAGCAGCCATGTTTTATATTAGAAAGTTGTACCGTTATGCAATATTTGAGCAGGAACGTGAGATTCTGACATATATCACATATAGCCATTTTTTTAACAAAGCAGGGGTGTTTTATTGAGTTGTATACTTTTATTCAATATTTGGCCCAGCACATGAGATTCTGCTTCACATGCGTAAAGTTGCTTTTAAACATGAAAGAACAGGTACCTGGTGTGGCTAGAGGTGCGCCTTTATCTACAACCATTTTCTTGCATGAGCAGGCAGTAAAGGCTCAGGCGAGACTGTCTGCATGCGCAGCTGCGTCTTAGCATTGGCGTCTATTTGACAATATGATAAGTATCTAAAGATCTCATGAGCTGGCCCATTTTATAAACAAAGCAGCTATGTTTGTTTATATTGAACAGTTGTATCATTGTGCTATATTTGTGTAGGCACGTGAGATATTGGTACATATTGCATCTGCGTAAAGTTGTTTTCAAACATGAAAAGATAGGTACTCGGTTTGGCTAGAAGTCTTTATTTTGGCGTGCAACTTTATCGAAATCCATTTGTTTCTGTGTTGGGGCAGTGAAGGCTTGACTTTATGATAAGTACCAAATATATCATAAATTGTACCTTTTTACAAGCGGCATGTTTTGTTGTAAAGGTGTACCTTATGTTATATTAGAGCCATCACATGAGATCATGGAACTAAACGCAGATGCATTATGTTTTCTTCTTTAAAGATACATGGACAGGTACCTAGTTTGGCTATCTGTCTTAATTTTGACATGCCCCTTTATCTAAACCCATTTTGCATGCATGGAAGGCTCTGGTGAGACAATCTGCATAGGCACCTACATCTACGCATTGTCAGCTTATAGAATATAATAATACAGTAAGTACCAAACATCTCATAAGCTGGGCATTTTTGTGCAAAGGCTTGGGTCATTTATTGCAATCTGATAATTTATGCCCACAATAAATGGTTTTCTCACCTGATTCATCGGTACTGAAGGCCCATGGAAATACAATTAGTTTCAACTTAGATAAACAGTGGAGTTCTTGATAAGCTTGTGTATCTGAATAGCTGTCCTCTTGGCTCTCTTGTGTGAGATGTTTTATTGTGTTTGTCACTTAAACATATGGTGTCCTGGGTCAGGTGTGATATTTGATTGTATCGATTCCTGATCTTTGCCTTCTTTCTTACTGCTATCACATCTGAGTCATCATGTCTGGCAAGCAAAACTATCAATATGATATAGTATGTATACACTTAATAATGGAAAAATGTTTCAGAGCAGCCTGAGCAATGTTATATGATAAGTGATCGTTGTTATATGACAGAAAAATGTTGATAGTGATATTAAGCACAAACACAGCAACAAGAGAAAGAATATTAATAGATAGAATAAAAGAAAATTCAATAAAAAATTATATTTTTTGTTTTTGTATTTGACAGGGTTCGAACCTGTAACCTCATGATTTTTTATTGAGCTCTGTTCTCTGAGTCTGTCTCTTTATCCCCTCAGCTATTTTGGCCCATTAATCTATAGGTATACAATACATTAAAACCTCTTAAGGGCGATTACAGATTGGAGATAAACACAAAATAGTTGAAAACAGACATATCGGTCTAAGGAGAAGGGATTTTTAAGTTTGCACTTGGTCTTATTTTCCTGGTAATGAATACATCAAACTTATTAAGCAGAAAATAATCAAATTCTATAAAGCAACTTCATCGCTACCATACTAAATTAATAGTTTCTTTACATTTAAGTCAAGTGAAAAAATACTTTTTGAATGTATATGTGTTGCCTGCACCTTGTCCAAAACTATTTTAGATGGTGTTTGACGAGACCTAGTACAAGGGCTTGTCGTCAAACGAATTTCTTCGAGGGAGGATTTGTAAAAAAATTCCCTTTCTTTTTTTTTACTTTTTTTATTTTATTTTCCTCACCTATTTTTTTCTAACTTGTTTTGTCCATTCCCCCTTTTTTGAGTGGGTCCATTGCCAGTTGGAGGGTCCACCTAATTACACAGGGTAAATGGCTAGTCTCGTTTTAGGTTATCTGTTTGCAGAAAGTGATTCTATAGTTCTATTTATTCGGTTTATTATTCTTCGTTATGCATCCTAAAATTACCAAATGAATGTCTCCACAACACGATGTCATTGTAGCATGTGTTCACATGGCATGATCAGAGCGCCCACTCACCTTAAGAGTGATGTATGGACCTTTGGCACTAGTCTCAAAGTCGTAAAAATAGCAATCAATGTTGAAACAACGTGTATTCAACGTCGCTGTTAAACTAATGACTGGATTCTAAAGACCTGAATACAATATTTGAGCCAGCACATGGGATTTGGGTATGTATTGCATTTGCGTGCAGTCTAAAGATATGCATGGACAACTACCTAATGGGGCTAGAGGCCTCAGTTGTGTCAGTAGCGTTCATCTACACCCATTCTTTGTGTGTACGAGCAGTGAAGACTCTGGCCAGTGTGCGCATGTGTGCACACTCACATGTTCCTTCTTTGCAGAAAACTGCAATAAGCATCAATATCCTATGTCATTGTCAATACTAATGAGCCTGCTCGTTACGCCTAGCTGATAAGAAACAGGTGATAGTTTCGAATTTGGGTGTGGACGGTTTTTAAGATATTCTTGTAGAGGCGTCAAATATGTAGTATTTGTTCATAGTCAGGGCCCTTAGGGACAAAAAATAGGTCCCGTGCGAATTGTGTGCCGATTTATGGTGACCTATATCAAAACCTTCAATGGAGTCTTACCTTTAATTTAAAGGGGGTCACCCATCTCAAATCTGCGTCTGAGGCTAGTTATGACGTCATAAATATGGCAACCATAATAAGAAACTGCCCGTTAATAAAAGCTATAGTTGTGTTGGTATGGTCATATTTATCCAACACGAACGTTTTTTTTTAACATAATATCAATTATTTTAGTAATATGATGGTTACATCAATGCTTTACCTGACTTTGACAATGAATTATTTATCGATAACTATATTTTGCATGCAAAATACCATAGATTTCCTATAAATACCCAGCTTATCGGGCCACCTTTAGACTGATGGCTGAGAATGTTATTGCGCCCCCTGGGGAATTTCGTAGCTTTTCCTATCTAAAAGAAAATTCCAAGCTGCGTCTTTTGACAGATGTTTGCACTATGTTCGCCGGGGTGTTAGTCTCTGACAGCCTGTTACATATGTTACCATATTAAATTTAGAGAAAAAAAAGAAAAATTAAAAGGTTTAGCTACAGAAAGAGGGCCGATTATTTTAATTACTCATATGGTCTGCATATTGACTACTTAAGCTACATATAAATTCGTTTGGAGTAAAATTACAGCTTTCTGTGGTGTTATGTAAGTTACTTTAATTAGATTACCCCTTAAACATGAACATTGTGACCAATATCATATACTTTTTAGCTGATAAGTGCATTTACCAAAATGTGTTGGTTATTTTGTACTAACAAATTCATTTTGGTTAGAGAACATACAAAGTTTGCTTTTATACTTTAAATATAGTGTCTTATACGTGCAATTAAACAACCCAAATGCTATACCCAATTTCATGGAGCCGAATTTGGTAGGCATCATTTAAGTAAAAATATATGAAAACATTTGCTGCTGTTGGCTATCTTGCATATTTGGGATTGTCTTGCTCATATTATTAAGAATTATAAAATTTACAGGTTTAAAAACAAGATTGAAGCACTTGTTAAAGGTTGTAACATATGTTACATGACATAATAAATGAACCAGGACATTGACTTAAGAGTAAGAGATGATATTTCAGGATAAAATGAATATATTTCGCATGTTTTCCTAGCTAAAGTCTCCAGCCTCTGGTGCCTAAATCTTAGGTATCGATGATTATTAAGCCCCTGTACCTTTGTTAGAGATGTTTTGAATATTTGTTTTCAATATTTCCTAATATGAATAATTCTAAAATAAAGATACATCCTAGAGGAACATAGAAAATAATCGTTTCACATTTAAACAGTACAATTTAGTAAATGCCATTTCTAATGTAAATATTCTAAACCAATCCTTATCCAAGTCATATACAATATCGATTATTATTCCTGCTTCTCTGGTAAAATAATTGTCCTCCTCATTTCATAAAAAACAGAATAATCATCAAACAAGATTTTGACTGCAAGCTGAGTAATGACCTGCTCCATCCCAAACTCTTTTAGATATACACTATCGTATGTACCAATTCAAGGTGCATCGAATAGGAGATGTTTGCACACTGTAAGCATGGGTGTTAGCCTGTAACAGCTTGTTACATATGTTACTTTATCAATTTGAGAATAAGAAAATTGAAAGTTTGAGCTACAGAAAAAATACATTAAAATTAGCTAATCAATGAACATTCTAATAGTCTGCAAATTACTGGATGACTTTACTACATATGACAGCTGTTTACGGCTACATGTTGTATTATGTGCGTAACATGAACTTAATTATAATTTAAAAGTGGTAATTTTGGCTATCGTCATTTAGTTTAACCACTGCTCTGAGTCGGTTTCAAACCGTTTTAAATTATTATGATAATTTTACCCTAAATTCAATATTTCGGCCAAAGGCCATTATCAAGAAAAACATGCACTTCAATGTCAACTACAAGATGGTTGAACAGAGACTATGTAGTTGACATTGAAGTATATGTTTTTCTTGATAAAGGCTTTTGGCCGAAATATTGAATTAAGAGTAAAATTATCATATGTGTTTAAAATTGTTCCCTATGGAATATAAATGATTATCGTTTTAGATTAGGTTTAACAAACTTATACTCAATAGACGAATACAAAAACCAAAGTTTGCTTTTCTATCTTAAATATTTTGTCCTATATGAGCTAATGTACAACCCTACCCCCAGTTATGCAGAGGAGCAAATTTTGTTTTCGCTGCTTAAATAAAACACATAAAAACAATTGCAGAGTGTTGATATTTTACATTTTCTAAAACAGTCTTGCTCATATATCATCAAAGTTCTAAGATAAGAACACTTATTAAAGATGTCAATGTGTCATTGGTGATTGCACAACCAGGGCTCTGATCGAATTCCATGCATTTTCAGGTGCTGATATTAACTAGTTGGATGTCAGGAAAGAGCAAGAAATCATATTGGCAGGCATTTAGCTATGCTGGAGACTCTATCCACGAAGCATTCTTTCACCTCTGCTCAGTACCCTTAGAAAGCACTGTGGCGGATGCACTAGAGTAATATATTATAAAGGACCTCTGACACTTTGATAGGGTATCTGCCTATTTTTCAGAAGCTTCCCAAATTTTCCCTATGCATAAGATATCGCTGGTGTTCTTTTAAATAGGACGCTTTATGTATTGGGAACGAATTAAGGTTATAATAAGACAGGCAGATCCCTTTGACAAAACAGGAGACGCTACCAAAGGGGGTAGGGGTTGCATAATTTCACTTCACTAAAACATTCAGAAATCAATTATTTTCACGTGTAAGGGTCTTATATCATCAATCCTCGATTACAAACCACAGTGAAGTATTTTAAAGTCCAAAATCATGAGCATTTTAATGATTATTTTTGTTAACGTTTTTTTCTATCTGATTTGTTAAGAAAAATTTTGAAGTACAACTGTAGTCCATATTCAACCTTGATGACAATGTATTTACCTGGTGCAATATTATGCAGCAATGTACTATAGCCATTCATCCATGCATAAAGTACACTTAGTTAATGTCCATGTAGTTTATGTGTATTGGATAGATACAGTATATGTGCAAAATAATCAACAAACTGAATTTAGTAAAAGGACAATTTTCATTATCTAAAGAAAAATATGCTAAAACGTTGTAATATTTCATGGCTAATGGGTTATGAAAAGGAAGCTTACTTGTACTTATTATTTCATTATGCTGGAAAAAAAGATTTTCAAGAGAGCACACCAAAAATCCAAGTGCTAATGATCGGGCTCGCCCAGACGTCACGTTTTGGGCTGTGGGATATCATTCCCCCCGAGTCCCAGCTAGCTTTTCACATATATTATGTAAAATATGAGAACACACTTACGTGCAAAAGGATTAGTTGGGACTCGGGGGGGGAATGATGTTTTAAAAATATTTTTCTATTTCCTATATGTATAATACAAACAGTGACCATTTTAGCCCCAAAATAAAGCCGTACATTTATGGAAATAGGAAATCAAATGCAAAATCATAAAATAGAGACCAACAGCGAGCTTATATATGAAGATGGAAGCATTTGATCGACTTTCATTTTTATCAAAATAATAGGCAGCAATACACTGTGATTCCCATTACCACCGTCAGAGGTCCTTGTCCTGACTTCTTAGCTCTCGTCTGTGATGTCTAACTGTGAGTTTGTTACTTTTCCATTGGTATCCTGGGTCAGGTGTGGTACTTGTTTGTATCGATTCCTGATCTTTGCCGTCTTTCTTACGTTGTATTAGCCAGTCACCGATATTATTTGACTCACTGCGTTGTCGTAGTGGATATTTTGGAGAAAAAAAGCTGAACTGCAAAAGCTACTACTTCAAAGAGCTGTGTTTCTCGAAGGTGTCAAACGTGCGCAGTACCAGTGCATCATTTGGAAAACCTCATCTGTCATTAATCCTGACAAATCAATGCCTGACAATAATGGTAAGAAGCGGGACTGTGATAAATATCATCCCGTTATGATGACATTGCCCATGTGCGGATCCAGAGGGGCATAGGGAGTCCGGACATCCCCCCCTGGAAAATAACAAGTATGTATATGGGTTTCTAAAGAAATTAGCATTTGGACCCCCCCTGGAAAAAGTTTGACATCCCCCCTGGAAAATAATGGACCCCCCTCTGGATCCTTGGTACAGTATAAGTACAGTTTTCTCAGCAATAAAACCATCGGACCCCCTCTATAAACTGTAAAATAAGCTGAGGACTAAATAAAACTGACAAAAAATTCCTGGATCGGCACATGTTGCCTACTGCCCCCGAAACCCCTCTACAGCTGATAAAATGTGGTTGCAGCATGTCTGTATGCGAAATATCTCGGTGTAAGTACAAAGTGTACTGATTTGTGTTGCGGTGGAGCAGAAGAGGACTCATGTAAAATATTGCCAGTGGTCAATATGCTTATGAATTTTGAACAACTATTTTCATGTGGATTCAGATATTTCTTTAGCAGCCGTATCAACAAGAATGCCTTATTGTCCATTTTGACCTTTGAAGACGATTCTACCTATAAGCATGCGAAAGATAAATCAGATTGTAACAATTTTCTATTGGCCGTGCTATCGAAGTACAATGTGTAACTTGTAGAGGGTTTATCCTTATTTCCATATTATGAGCTTACTACTAAGTAGACTCTTCTAACGTTTGATCCTTCAGGGGTCAAAATCAGACTATAATGAGTTTGGTTGATAGTGTATGCAAATGATTATTACTACTATCTTTTCTTTGAGTGTAGGATAAGCAGCTACATATAAGCCAAAAGCTTTTTAAGCGTGACTCTATTTACAATATTTATATGTTGTTCTAGAAAAAGGGTTTCAGGCATTTATTTACATTTACCATTAAAAAGCTTTGACATGCACATATGTTCAAGCCGGAATGGCTCATTTTACGTATTCTGCATCAATCATTTGAAATAGAAAGACCCAAAGGTCATAGGTCAGAGGTCGTAGTACATCTATATACATATGCATAAGAGATTATATTTACTCCGTTTATTATCAAAAACACTGTTTGTTTTTCATTCACTCCATAGTCTTTTTATTCGTAAATCGTGACGGCATTTACGTCCCACCCTCGAACTGACTTCACCCTATCTGAATATATTTTGTATGTTACGATTTAAAAGAGTTTGCATTCAGTCATGATAAGGCTACCAGTTCATTAAAGGAATATTTCCATGCGTTAGAAATGGACAAAATGCATATATATGTGGTATTTACATATTAGGCGTCATTTCAATGACGTCATCTTTTAGTTCTGATGCGAAGACACTATGGGCGACATGTTAATTTTAATTATTTACCCCTTAAGATTAAATTTGGTGCATTTCGACTGAAATTTGCACACAAAATACAAGAAAGTCCAGATCCCCATAGACTACAATGGACATACCGTTTAAATTGCACTGATACAATATACGCTATTTTGATGACGTCATCACGACGTCCAGACGTAAAACCCAGATAGGTGACCTGGTGATTTTCATTAGTTATCCCCTAAAGTTTGATTTGGTATAGGTCACCATAAATCGGCATTAAATTCGCACGGGAGTCCCTATTGCCCCTGACTATCATTGAAACTATAACATATGATCAAATTTGACAAAAAAGACTTGTATGGTGATTGTTTCTACAAGATGAAATTAAATACGAAACTAGGGTGTCTAAAATTTTAGCATTTGGTCTCCTTGGCCAATGTCGTTGAATCACATCTTGATTTACTACAAGTATAAGCTTTCATAACAAAAAGACTTGCCTATACTATGCATATATAAGACTGCTATTCTTTTTTGCATGTGTAGGCAGTGAATATTCTGTCGAGACTGTTGAACATGCTATTCTGCGTCTAAGCTTTTGCCTTTTATTGACTTTATTATAAGTATAAAACATCTCATGATCTGGCCCATATAAAAAATCAGCCATGTTTTCATTTTGTATCGTTACATGTATGTTATATTTCAGCCAGCACATGAGATTCTGGTACAAACCGCATATGCGTAAGGTTGTGTTTAAACATGAATGGACTGGTACCTAGTTTGACTAGAGGTCTTAATTTTGGCAAGCATCGTTATCAAAACCCTTTTTATGCGTGTGTGTGCTGTGAGGGCCCTGGTGAGACTGTCTGCATGCGCAGACGTCTAAGCATTAGCGTCTTACTGACAATATGATAATTATCCAAAATCTCAAGAACCGGCCATTTTTTTTAAAGAAATCAGGCATGTTTTATATCTAAAAGTTGTACCTTTATGCTATATTTGAGCAGGAACGTTACATTTTGCCACATATCACATATGCGTAAAGATATTTTCAAACATAAATTGACAGGTACTTAGTTTAGCTAGAGATCTTACGTTTGGCATGCGCCTTTATTTACATCCATTTTTTGCATGAGCAGGTAGTAAATGCTCTAGCGAGCTTGTCTGCATGCGCATCTGTGTCTTGGCATTTGCGTCTTATTGACAATATGATTAGTATCCAAATTCCCATGAGTTTGCCCATTTTTACACAAAGCAGGGATGTTTGTATTGATAAGTTGTACCTTTGTTTTATATTTGAGCTAGCACATGAAAGTCTGCTACATATCGCATATGCGTAAATTTGCCTTTAAACATAAATAAACAGGTACCTAGTGTGGCTAGAGGTCTGGATTTTGTCATGCGACTTTATCTACACCATTTGTTGCATGAGCAGGCAGTGAAGGCTCTGGTGACGCTGTTTGCATGTGCAGCTGCGTCTAAGCATTGGCGTCTTATTGAAAATATGATAATTACCAAAGTTCTCATGAGCTGGCCCTTTTATTCAATAAAGCAGCCATGTTTTATTTCAAAAAGTTGTACCTTTAAGCTATTTTGGACCAGGCACGTGCGATTCTGGTACATATCGCATATGCGTAAAGTTGCTTTTAAGCATGGAGAGATAGGTACTTAGTTTGGCTAGATGTCTGAATTTTCGCATGCGCCTCTATCTACACCCATTTATGCATGGGTGGGCAGTAAATGCTCTGGCGAGCTTGTCTGCATGCGTAGCTGCGTCTAGGCATTCGCATCTTATTGACAATACGATAAGTATCCAAAATCTCATCAGCTTGCCCATTTTTGAAACAAAGTAGGGATGCTTTTATTGATAAATTGTACCTTTATTCTATATCTGTGTCAGCGCATGAGATTCTGCTTCACATGCGTAAAGCTGCTTTTAACCATGAATGAACAGGTACCTAGTTTGGCTAGAGATCTGGAGTTTGTCATGCGCCTTTATCTACACCTATTTTATTGCATGGGCAGGCAGTAAAGGCTCTGGCGAGACTGTCTGCATGCGCAGCTGCGTCTTAGCATTGGCGTCTTATTAACAATAAATTAAGTATCCAAAAATCCCATGAGCTGGCCCAATCATTAAACAAAACAGCTATGTTGGTTTATATTGAACAGTTGTATCATTGTGCTATATTTGTGTAGGCACGTGAGATATTGGTACATATTGCATCTGCATAAAGTTGTTTTCAAACATGAAAAGATAGGTACTCGGTTTGGCTAGAAGTCTTTATTTTGGCATGCAATTTTATCCACATCCAACAGTGGAGTTCTTGATAAGCTTGTGCATCTGAATGGCTGACCTCTTGGCTCTCTTGTGTGTGATGTTTTATGGTGTTTTGTCACTTAAACATATGGTGTCCTGGTTCAGGAAAGATATTTGATTGTATCGATTCCTGATCTTTGCCTTCTTTCTTACTGCTATCACATCAGAGTCATCATGTTTGGCAAGCAAAGCTATCAATATGATATAGTATTTATACACTTAATAATGGAAAAATGTTTCAGAGCAGCCTGAGCAATGTTATATGATAAGTGATCGTTGTTATATGACAGAAAAAAGTTGATAGTGATGTTAAACACAATTACAGCAACAAGAGAAAGAATATTAATTGATAGAATAAAAGAAAATTCAATAAAAAAATATATTTTGTTTTAGTATTTGACAGGGTTCGAACCTGCAACCTCATGATTTTTATTGAGCTCTGTTCTCTGAGTCTGTCACTTTATCCCCTCAGCTATTTTGGCCCATTAATCTATAGGTATACAATACATTAAAATATGACCAAAATACTTTTTAAGGGAGATAACTGATGGGAGATAAACACAAAATAGTTGAAAACAGACATATCGTTCTAAGGAGAAGGGATTTTTAAATTTGCACTTAGTCTTATTTTCCTGGTAATGAATACATCAAACTTATTAAGCAGTTTATAATCAAATTCTATAAAGCAGCTTCATCGCTACCATACTAAATTAATAGTTTCTTTCCATTTAAGTCAAGTGAAATAATACTTTTTGAATGTATATGTGTTGCCTGCACCTTGTCCAAAACTATTTTGGACGGTGTTTGACGAGACCTAGTTCAAGGGCTTGTCGTCAAACGAATTTCTCCAAGGGAGGATTCGTAAAAAAGTTCCCTTTCTTTTTTTTTCTTTTTTTTTTTTTTTTACTTTTTTATTTTATTTTCCTCACCTATTTTTTTCTTACATGTTTTGTCCATTCCCCCTTTTTTGAGTGAGTCCATTGCCAGTTGGAGGGTCCACCTAATTACACAGGGTAAATGCCTAGTCTCGTTTTAGGTTATCTGTTTGCAGAAAGTGATTCTATAGTTCTATTCATTCGGTGTATTATTCTTCGTCATGCATTCTAAAATTACCAAATGAATGTCTTCACAACACCATGTCATTGTAGCATGTGTTCACATGGCATGATCAGAGTGCCCACTCACCTTAAGAGTGATGTATGGACCTTTGGCACTAGTCTCAAAGTCGTGAAAATAGCAATCAATGTTGAAACAACGTGTATTCAACGTCGCTGTTAAACTAATGACTAGATGCTAAAGACCTGAATACAATATTTGAGCCAGCACATGAGATTTGGGTATATATTGCATTTGCGTGGAGTCTAAAGATATGCATGGACAACTACCTAGTGGGGCTAGAGGCCTCAATTGTGTCAGTAGCGTTCATCTACATCTATTCTTTGTGTGTACGAGCAGTGAAGACTCTGGCCAGTGTGCGCATGTGTGCACACTCACATGTGCCTTCTTTGCAGAACACTGCAATAAGCATCAACATCCTATGTCCTTGTCAATACTAATGAGCCTGCTCGTTCGTTACGCCTAGATGATAAGAAACAGGTGATAGTTTCGAATATGGGAGTGGACGTTTTTTAAGATATTCTTGTAGAGGCGTCAAATATGTAGTATTTGGTCATTGAAACTATAACATATTATCAAATTTGACAAAAAGACTTGAATGGTGATTGTTTCTACAAGATGAAATTAAATACGAAACTAGGGTGTCAAAAATTTTAGCATTTGGGTCTCCTTGGCCAATGTCGTTGAATCACATCTTGATTTACTACAAGTATAAGCTTTCATAACAAAAAACCTTGCCTATACTATGCATATATAAGACGGTTATTCTTTTTTGCATGTGCAGGCAATGAAGACTCTGTCGAGACTGTTTAGCATGCTATTCTGCGTCTAAGCTTTTGCCTTTTATTGACTTTATTATAAGTATAAAACATCTCATGAACTGGCCCATTTAAAAAAACAGCCATGTTTTCATTTCGTATCGTTACATGTATGTTATATTTCAGCCAGCACATGAGATTCAGGTGCATAACGCATATGCGTAAGGTTGTGTTTAAACATGAATGGACTGGTACCTAGTTTGACTAGAGGTCTTAATTTTGGCAAGCATCGTTATCAAAACCCTTTTTATGCATGTGACGGCTGTGAGGGCCCTGGCGTGACTGTCTGCATGCACAGAAGTCTAAGCATTAGCGTCTTACTGACAATATGATAATTATCCAAAATCTCAAGAACCGGTCATTTTTTTTAAAGAAATCAGCCATGTTTTATATCTAAAAGTTGTACCTTTATGCTATATTTGAGCAGGAACGTTAGATTTTGCCACATATCACGTATGCGTAAAGATGTTTTCAAACATAAATTGACAGGTACTTAGTTTAGCTAGAGATCTTACTTTTGGCATGCGCCTTTATTTACACCCATTTTTTTGCATGAGTGGGTAGTAAATGCTCTAGGGAGCTTGTCTGCATGTGCAGCTGTGTCTAGGCATTTGCGTCTTATTGACAATATGATAAGTATCCAAATTCTCATGAGTTTGCCCCATTTTTACACAAAGCAGGGATGTTTGTATTGATAAGTTGTACCTTTATTTTATATTTGAGCTAGCATATGAAAGTCTGCTACATATCGCATATGCGTAAATTTGCTTTTAAACATAAATGAACAGGTACCTAGTGTGGCTAGAGGTCTGGATTTTGTCATGCGACTTTATCTACACCATTTGTTGCATGAGCAGGCAGTGAAGGCTCTGGTGACGCTGTTTGCATGAGAGCTGCGTCTAAGCATTGGCGTCTTATTGAAAATATGATAATTACCAAAGTTCTCATGAGCTGGCCCTTTTATTCAATAAAGCAGCCATGTTTTATTTCAAAAAGTTGTACCTTTAAGCTATTTTGGACCAGGCACGTGCGATTCTGGTACATATCGCATATGCGTAAAGTTGCTTTTAAGCATGGAGAGATAGGTACTTAGTTTGGCTAGATGTCTGAATTTTCGCATGCGCCTCTATCTACACCCATTTATGCATGGGTGGGCAGTAAATGCTCTGGCGAGCTTGTCTGCATGCGTAGCTGCGTCTAGGCATTCGCATCTTATTGACAATACGATAAGTATCCAAAATCTCATCAGCTTGCCCATTTTTGAAACAAAGCAGGGATGCTTTTATTGATAAATTGTACCTTTATTCTATATCTGTGCCAGCGCATGAGATTCTGCTTCACATGCGTAAAGCTGCTTTTAAACATGAATGAACAGGTACCTAGTTTGGCTAGAGGTCTGGAGTTTGTCATGCGCCTTTATCTACACCTATTTTATTGCATGAGCAGGCAGTAAAGGCTCTGGTGAGACTGTCTGCATGCGCAGCTGCGTCTTAGCATTGGCGTCTTATTAACAATAAATTAAGTATCCAAAAATCCCATGAGCTGGCCCAATCATTAAAACAAAACAGCTATGTTGGTTTATATTGAAAGTTGTATCATTGTGCTATATTTGTGTAGGCACGTGAGATATTGGTACATATTGCATCTGCATAAAGTTGTTTTCAAACATGAAAAGATAGGTACTCGGTTTGGCTAGAAGTCTTTATTTTGGCATGCAATTTTATCCACATCCAACAGTGGAGTTCTTGATAAGCTTGTGCATCTGAATGGCTGACCTCTTGGCTCTCTTGTGTGTGATGTTTTATGGTGTTTTGTCACTTAAACATATGGTGTCCTGGTTCAGGAAAGATATTTGATTGTATCGATTCCTGATCTTTGCCTTCTTTCTTACTGCTATCACATCAGAGTCATCATGTCTGGCAAGCAAAGCTATCAATATGATATAGTATTTATACACTTAATAATGGAAAAATGTTTCAGAGCAGCCTGAGCAATGTTATATGATAAGTGATCGTTGTTATATGACAGAAAAAAGTTGATAGTGATGTTAAACACAATTACAGCAACAAGAGAAAGAATATTAATTGATACAATAAAAGAAAATTCAATAAAAAAATATATTTTGTTTTAGTATTTGACAGGGTTCGAACCTGCAACCTCATGATTTTTATTGAGCTCTGTTCTCTGAGTCTGTCACTTTATCCCCTCAGCTATTTTGGCCCATTAATCTATAGGTATACAATACATTAAAATATGACCAAAATACCTCTTAAGGGAGATAACTGATGGGAGATAAACACAAAATAGTTGAAAACAGACATATCGTTCTAAGGAGAAGGGATTTTTAAATTTGCACTTAGTCTTATTTTCCTGGTAATGAATACATCAAACTTATTAAGCAGTTTATAATCAAATTCTATAAAGCAGCTTCATCGCTACCATACTAAATTAATAGTTTCTTTCCATTTAAGTCAAGTGAAATAATACTTTTTGAATGTATATGTGTTGCCTGCACCTTGTCCAAAACTATTTTGGACGGTGTTTGACGAGACCTAGTTCAAGGGCTTGTCGTCAAACGAATTTCTCCAAGGGAGGATTCGTAAAAAAGTTCCCTTTCTTTTTTTTTCTTTTTTTTTCTTTTTTTTTTTTTTTACTTTTTTATTTTATTTTCCTCACCTATTTTTTTCTTACATGTTTTGTCCATTCCCCCTTTTTTGAGTGGGTCCATTGCCAGTTGGAGGGTCCACCTAATTACACAGGGTAAATGCCTAGTCTCGTTTTAGGTTATCTGTTTGCAGAAAGTGATTCTATAGTTCTATTCATTCGGTGTATTATTCTTCGTCATGCATTCTAAAATTACCAAATGAATGTCTTCACAACACCATGTCATTGTAGCATGTGTTCACATGGCATGATCAGAGTGCCCACTCACCTTAAGAGTGATGTATGGACCTTTGGCACTAGTCTCAAAGTCGTGAAAATAGCAATCAATGTTGAAACAACGTGTATTCAACGTCGCTGTTAAACTAATGACTAGATGCTAAAGACCTGAATACAATATTTGAGCCAGCACATGAGATTTGGGTATGTATTGCATTTGCGTGGAGTCTAAAGATATGCATGGACAACTACCTAGTGGGGCTAGAGGCCTCAATTGTGTCAGTAGCGTTCATCTACATCTATTCTTTGTGTGTACGAGCAGTGAAGACTCTGGCCAGTGTGCGCATGTGTGCACACTCACATGTGCCTTCTTTGCAGAACACTGCAATAAGCATCAACATCCTATGTCCTTGTCAATACTAATGAGCCTGCTCGTTCGTTACGCCTAGATGATAAGAAACAGGTGATAGTTTCGAATATGGGAGTGGACGTTTTTTAAGATATTCTTGTAGAGGCGTCAAATATGTAGTATTTGGTCATTGAAACTATAACATATTATCAAATTTGACAAAAAGACTTGAATAGTGATTGTTTCTACAAGATGAAATTAAATACGAAACTAGGGTGTCAAAAATTTTAGCATTTGGGTCTCCTTGGCCAATGTCGTTGAATCACATCTTGATTTACTACAAGTATAAGCTTTCATAACAAAAAACCTTGCCTATACTATGCATATATAAGACGGTTATTCTTTTTTGCATGTGCAGGCAATGAAGACTCTGTCAAGACTGTTTAGCATGCTATTCTGCGTCTAAGCTTTTGCCTTTTATTGACTTTATTATAAGTATAAAACATCTCATGAACTGGCCCATTTAAAAAAACAGCCATGTTTTCATTTCGTATCGTTACATGTATGTTATATTTCAGCCAGCACATGAGATTCAGGTGCATAACGCATATGCGTAAGGTTGTGTTTAAACATGAATGGACTGGTACCTAGTTTGACTAGAGGTCTTAATTTTGGCAAGCATCGTTATCAAAACCCTTTTTATGCATGTGACGGCTGTGAGGGCCCTGGCGTGACTGTCTGCATGCACAGAAGTCTAAGCATTAGCGTCTTACTGACAATATGATAATTATCCAAAATCTCAAGAACCGGTCATTTTTTTTAAAGAAATCAGCCATGTTTTATATCTAAAAGTTGTACCTTTATGCTATATTTGAGCAGGAACGTTAGATTTTGCCACATATCACGTATGCGTAAAGATGTTTTCAAACATAAATTGACAGGTACTTAGTTTAGCTAGAGATCTTACTTTTGGCATGCGCCTTTATTTACACCCATTTTTTTGCATGAGTGGGTAGTAAATGCTCTAGGGAGCTTGTCTGCATGTGCAGCTGTGTCTAGGCATTTGCGTCTTATTGACAATATGATAAGTATCCAAATTCTCATGAGTTTGCCCCATTTTTACACAAAGCAGGGATGTTTGTATTGATAAGTTGTACCTTTATTTTATATTTGAGCTAGCATATGAAAGTCTGCTACATATCGCATATGCGTAAATTTGCTTTTAAACATAAATGAACAGGTACCTAGTGTGGCTAGAGGTCTGGATTTTGTCATGCGACTTTATCTACACCATTTGTTGCATGAGCAGGCAGTGAAGGCTCTGGTGACGCTGTTTGCATGAGAGCTGCGTCTAAGCATTGGCGTCTTATTGAAAATATGATAATTACCAAAGTTCTCATGAGCTGGCCCTTTTATTCAATAAAGCAGCCATGTTTTATTTCAAAAAGTTGTACCTTTAAGCTATTTTGGACCAGGCACGTGCGATTCTGGTACATATCGCATATGCGTAAAGTTGCTTTTAAGCATGGAGAGATAGGTACTTAGTTTGGCTAGATGTCTGAATTTTCGCATGCGCCTCTATCTACACCCATTTATGCATGGGTGGGCAGTAAATGCTCTGGCGAGCTTGTCTGCATGCGTAGCTGCGTCTAGGCATTCGCATCTTATTGACAATACGATAAGTATCCAAAATCTCATCAGCTTGCCCATTTTTGAAACAAAGCAGGGATGCTTTTATTGATAAATTGTACCTTTATTCTATATCTGTGCCAGCGCATGAGATTCTGCTTCACATGCGTAAAGCTGCTTTTAAACATGAATGAACAGGTACCTAGTTTGGCTAGAGGTCTGGAGTTTGTCATGCGCCTTTATCTACACCTATTTTATTGCATGAGCAGGCAGTAAAGGCTCTGGTGAGACTGTCTGCATGCGCAGCTGCGTCTTAGCATTGGCGTCTTATTAACAATAAATTAAGTATCCAAAAATCCCATGAGCTGGCCCAATCATTAAACAAAACAGCTATGTTGGTTTATATTGAAAGTTGTATCATTGTGCTATATTTGTGTAGGCACGTGAGATATTGGTACATATTGCATCTGCATAAAGTTGTTTTCAAACATGAAAAGATAGGTACTCGGTTTGGCTAGAAGTCTTTATTTTGGCATGCATTTTTATCCACATCCAACATTGGAGTTCTTGATAAGCTTGTGCATCTGAATGGCTGACCTCTTGGCTCTCTTGTGTGTGATGTTTTATGGTGTTTTGTCACTTAAACATATGGTGTCCTGGTTCAGGAAAGATATTTGATTGTATCGATTCCTGATCTTTGCCTTCTTTCTTACTGCTATCACATCAGAGTCATCATGTCTGGCAAGCAAAGCTATCAATATGATATAGTATTTATACACTTAATATGAATTAAATAGGCACTACCTATTTCCGTGCGTCCAAGTTAGTTAATGAGAAGAAAAAATAGACTTTTTTGAAATTAATTTAATCAGATTCCTTCTACATGGGTTAGGAAACACAATATTGATTTTGCTGATAACTTGAATTATCTTGTAGGTACAGTACCATATATACGGACAGTAAAAGAAGTAGTTAATTAACTTACTAAAAGGTGAATTTCTATGAATAAAAATGATGATTAATTATTTAATGAAGTTTAAAAAATCCAGTGCATTATGCAGCATTTCAGCTTCAAAACCATATAGTTGTCAAAAGTTGCATTGTACAATTCTCTAAATCATCACATCGAAAGTTGGTATGAGCACCAGAGCTGCTAGAAAAGTAAACAATGAGTACATATTGCAATACAATAGATACACATTCCAATGATGTTTATTGGTTAGATTGTGTTATTCACCATATTATGGTGAAGAAACATTAATTCAAATGAGTTATTAAGTAAAATTTGACATTAATGATAATTTCTGAATGAACAAGTTGTGTGTGAGTAAAGTGACATATCTACATTAATTACTGGTTCCCAGTCTACAGGCAGTCAGTAATGTTAATACAGGTAACCAGTACCGATTAACTCAAGGTATTGCCCGTTTTTCCATTACTGATCACCTATGCAATTAATGTAGGTATTGGGTATGGTCAATACACACTGGCCTACAACAGTTTTTGAACATATGGTAAAGATTCCTAACACTGTATAGAAAGACCCTGATTAAATGAAAAAATGTTTAATATAAGCAATACTTTAATGCCATGCCCCATAAGTAAAGCATAGCCACTTGCTACTTTTACAAACAATACCCATGCAAGGACAATACCGTTAAGTTCTGATATACGTACATAAGGGAAAACGTCCACGCCCTTGTTTTTGACAGACCAAAATCGTTTATAATAAACTTTTTGTAGGTCACCCAGTGGCCACTACTGCCAACTTGTTTTGAATTCTGACGAGTGCTTTAAGAGGAGTTTTTTTAACAATTTTCCTTACCATGATATTACGCCCCCTGGTGGACATCATTTTTGACAGATCAAATTCGTTTTAGCTATTTTGTATAGGGTCACCTAGTGATCATTTATGCCATATTGTGCGTAATTCTTACCATTGATTTCATAGAAGATTTTTTTAAATTTCTTATATAGATACTTAAAGGAAACTTACCACACACTCTGGTCGTCATGCTTTTTGGTGGATCAAATTTAGTTGGGCTAATTTTGTAGAAAGTCTTCCAAGTGATTTTGAATTCTGGCCACCAGTTTCAGGGGAGATTTAAAAAACCCTGTTTGGAAATAAACACCCCCCCCCCTGTGAGCCATGCTTTTTGATGGATCAAAATTCAATCTAGCTATTTTTGAAGAGGGTCATCCAGGAAACACATTCCTGTGATGTTTGGTTGAAATTGGCTATGCGGTATAGGAGGAGTTGTCATTTGAAGCAAATTGTTGATGACGGATGAGGCTCGATGGGCATTGACTGATCTCAATAGCTTGATCACTTCATGTTCAGTTCATTTTTGGGAGTATTTCGCCCCTTCAACACAGAGGACAATATGCCGGGCGCGTAGCGCAGTCGGTCACTTGTCTGACTGCAGATACATGCCTGACGGCAGTTCCAGGGGTAAAGAGTTTGACCCCAGTCTGGACTCATTCTTTCGTGGAGATTGATCTTAAATAATTTCTACGACCATTCTCCTCCCTTCCTCTGATTCAAAGAAAGGTTGTTGAGAGTTACAAGCAAAAGTGTGTGCATGAAGTACTGTTCAATCGCTTAGTCAAGCTTGCCCAGAAAAAAAAATGTGTGGTTAGGTGAACTGACCGTCCCGACACAAATTGAAACATTAAGCATCAAACCAAACAAAAACAGAGGACAATACAACTATTTGAGCGATTATAATTATATTACCCAATGTGGGTTCACTTTCATCCACCTCGATGGGTAGTCTGACATGTCTGTGATTAAATGTGCCATCACAAGAGGGCCCAGTGCCCTTAAGTCACCTACTCGAGTTCAGGGCTAGTCCTGGCTCAGATTTGTTGTATCCAACACTCTAGCCAAATGGAAAAAGTTGGAGCCAAATGAAATTAACTTTAGCCAAGGTTTTAGCCAGAAAGTAGTATCAACAAGTTGTTTTGTATTTATCTCTTTGCCCGCTAGGGGCGACTTTTGCTGTCTGCTGATAACCTTTGCAAACTGTATGGACCCAGATCAGACCCAACATAATGTCGGGCCTGATCAGGATCTTAACTGTTTGACACCCATCAGTGCTGATGGTATTGAAAAATTCAAGCATCCAAAGAGTAAAATATGGCACAATAAATAATAAAAGCAATATTGGAAAATCCAAAAGCTGATCAAAATACACTTTTTCACAAATATGTAATTTTTGAACCACCTAGACTGTATTTTTAGCCACTGGCTTATATTTGTAGCCATTCTACATTTTAGTAGCAAATGGCTACAATGGCTAATGGCAGGGTGAACCCTACGAGTTTCAATATTCCCTATAAGGACCACAACATGAAGTTGCAATTCAATACTCAAACCTTTAGGTAAATTAATTTAAAATAAGAAGAATGTTTGTGTTCCCTTATTAGCCTATGTAAATCATATCACTTCACAGGACGGGGCTATCCCAGAGTTATTGTTTGAATAAATTAGTAATGGACCCACCAGACAATGTTTCATGTAAAAAACAATATACTGACGCACAGGGCCAAATAGTTTCAGAATAAAAAGTTTTCCCCCTTTATAAGTCTAATTAAAATCTATATCATCACATGGGGCAATAATTTTGAATAACTCTGGTCAACCATGTACTTGTGCTTAATTGTTTTCAAATCAGACCTTTGTTTATATCAAGAAGATTTTAAAAGTTTTCTCATTTATATATAGTACAGTTGTATATGAAAAACTAAAACCCGCCATAGGTGCCATGTTCCAATCAATCAGAAACATTTGAACAAACTTGGGAGAGGGTTTGTTTGTTTGTTTGTTTTGTTGCTTTACGTCCCAAGTCAACAGCTATGGTCATTGCGGGACGGTCAGTTCACCTAACCACACTTTTTCCTGGGCAGGCTTGAACAAGCGGTTAACCAGTAATTCGTGCACATACTTTCGCTTGTAACTGA
Organism: Loripinus fragilis; assembly: GCA_964019695.1. NCBI lineage: Eukaryota > Metazoa > Mollusca > Bivalvia > Lucinida > Lucinidae > Loripinus > Loripinus fragilis. The sequence continues at coordinate 47,117,059 of OZ026522.1, forward strand.
CAACAACCCTTCTTGAATAAATCAGCGGAAGGGAGGAGAATGACTGTAGAAATTATTTCATGATCAATCTCCACGAAAGTATAGGACCGGACCGGGATCGAACTCGCGACCCCTGGATCTGCAGTCAGACACGCATCTGTAGCCAGACACGTTACCGAGAGGGACATGCAAGATCCAGTTGGACCAAATTATACTGAGGAAAAAGTTTAGCAATTATTTATTTGGGATTTCCGAAAGGCGATCTTTAAGCCTTATATCTTTTTATTAGCAAGTGCACAAACATGTCAATTGCTTGAAAGTGAACTAATGGCTACCCGCTAGAGGTCAAAAGAAACACATTCTAATTTCATTGCGAGAAATTAATCTGCTGAACATTTTAATTTCAAACGCTAATCATATGATTGAAAGGGAGGTAATTTTTAAAAAAATGTGATTTTCAACTAAAAACTGTACAAAACTGCTGACCAAAACATTCAGTTTTAAACCGTTTTTCACTTTTTGGCTTTTAGATCTAAACATTTGATAGAAAAATGAAATTTTTAGCAGAAAAAGATTCCAGCTATTGCCAGATAAGCTGTTTTAGCAAGGGGACTTAAAATCTCACTTGCATTATATGAAAATGTCAACAGGCTAGTTTTACTGTACTCGTAAACGTTTGTCAACATATATTTTTGATATTATGAAATTAAAAATCCTATTTCTTCTAAACCGTGAATCCCCAAAGTTTATCGCTAAACTTATTTCCCTCAGTATGTATTCAGATCTGCCAAGGCTAGTGTCTGACCACACTAATCTAAGGCTACTATGCTTTAATGCTAGCCACCATTGTTTGAATTTGAATTTCTCAGTTACATGTATATCATTATTTGTCGCATCTCTTGCAATCAGCTAGGACTCCAGAAAAGTTCATAATAAACAATACAACATTCAGCGTGGTCAGTTTTGGCTGCTGTTGTAGTTGTTAAATTGTGTTTGTTTTGTATTTTTCGCTTAACCTACATGTACATGTACATCTTCAGGGCTTACCCTAGCTCAGAATTTGTTGTAGCCAACACTTTAGCCAATTGGAAAAAATTGGAGCCAAATGAAATTGACTTTAGCCAAGGTTTTAGCCAGAGAGTAGTATGTATTTAACTCTTTGCCGGCTAGTGGCAACTTTTGTCATCTGCTGATAACCTTTGCAAACAGTTTGGACCCGGATCAGGCCCGTCAAAATGTTGGGCCTGATCTTGATCCAAAACTGTTTGACACCCTGATGGTATTGAAAAAATCCAGTATCCAAAGAGTTAATATGGCACAATATTAAAAAGTGAAGGAATAATAAAAGCAATATTGGAAAATCAGCTGATCAAAATACACTTTTTCGCAAAAATGTAATTTTTGAACCACCTAGAGTGTACTTTTAGCCAATGACTTATATTTTTAGCCACTCTACATTATTAGTATCAAATGGCTACAATGGCTAATTGCAGGGTGAGTCTTCTTTCTCCTTTTTAGCTTTTTTTATGTACATCAGGAACCGTGTGTCTTCTTAGCACTTTGATAGGAACAGCAAAGGCTCTGGCGAGCATGTGCAGCAAATATGCAGACTAGCCTCAGCCATGGCTGCTCACCTTTGCAATTAAACACAACTTTGATTGTGTGCTTACTGAGCACATGCTCTGAATGTGAGGATCGAGACTTTGCAAATACTCATGCTAGTCTTCCCCTACACACTATGATAAAAATCAACATTGATTGCACGCCTTCAATCCATTTTTTGGTGTTCCATGCAAACAGCAAAGGCTCTTGTGAGAATGAGCAAATGCACATGTTCATCTGAGCCTTGGCTGTTGAAAACAAAATGGTTTTCTAATTTTCTCTTTTATTACTTTTTTTCTTATCTGTTAAAACCAACTACATTCCACTTAATCAAATCTTTCCCAACTAGTGTTGTCTGCTGATAATTTTTGTAAACAGTTTGGACCCAGATCAAATCTGACAAAATGTCGGGCTTGATCTAGATCCAAACTTTTTGACACTCTGATGGTATTCATGAAATTCTTTTTCAAATGTGTTGATTTTGAAAATTAAAGTAAAAAACAGCGGCAAGTTTTTGTAACCCAGTAAATATGACGCTCGCCAGGTCAGATTGTAAATTAGTTTTTTTCAGACATTAATTCAGTTTATACCTATAAAACTTTAACGGCGATAATATTGGGTCTAATTTTTCATGGATTCTGGCCACAAAATTATGGTTATATTATCATGGATGGACTATTTCCTGGATTCTGGCGATAATAAAAGTATCACCAGTGTACAGTTTGAAGCTAAGTTAATCGTTGAGTATTGCTGATGCCTGGCAGTAATCCGCAGTAGTACCGTCAAACTTTTCGCACAGGGAGGCTTGCAGTTGTAGTAGCTCCATCCTTTCAAACTCTTTATAGTTAATCATCTCTGAATAGAATCATCTCTTTGTATTATCTGAAAGTAAATTTTGAAAGACTTAGGTTCTAAATAACAGACACACTTACATGCAGCATAAAAATTATATAACACAAGATTTACCCATTTAAGCATAGCTACCTTTTTATGGGACATTCACAAAGAATGCAGACGCAGATCAGATGTTCCCCAGCACCTGATCAAAAACTACACTTCTATCTTAAAAATATTCTACAGAGCCTTGAATAAAAATGAGAAATTCAAGAAATCATTCTAGAACAGTTCTTGAACATACAGTTTATCTACGGTATGATATTAAAGGTTATTTCCAGTACCAGCTCATGGTTTGTGTAAGGATTCTCTCTAGTACGAATAAACATTCATATAGGAGTTCTCTCCAGTATGAATAGACATCTATATTGTTAATAACCCTTTATGCAGTAACAAATTTATCCTTCTGATTTGATAAGGTGATTTTAAATTTGGGATGGTCCATTGAATATTTGAGGGTTCACCCAGCTATTATTTCCAAATAAAGATCAATGTATTTGATAACATAGTGTAGTGCTTGATGAAATGCCGCAAAGTACGCATTTATGAGTCACTAGTATACAAAGGATTACCAAATAGTGTAGACCTTGTTGAAATGACTTCTGTAGCATTAGATCTGGGTATACATGTCACATGATTATTATTGATTAACTTATTACAATGTATTTATTCTCTCCGGTATGAAATTGAATAAATAAAGGTCAATTAATGTTAATTTACCATCAGATTTCACATATTTCACATGTGTTTTGGGGGCTCTGGCGAGTTTCTCATTGTAGAGACATTTCCTTTGAGTACCCACATGTTTTGGCTGAGAAATGTGAATACTGAATAATGAGTTTTGATTATGCTCATTTTCACCTGTGTCTTGTGGTTCTTTCGAGTCTCTGTTACAATGTGTCACATGTTTTGGTTGAGATTTTCTATTACACACTCTTAAATCTTATCTAGAGACCAGACTCTGTAGATGAATTGCTAGATGCAAAGTGAATTCTATTTATTAATTATGCAGATACTCCCTCACACATATTTTTGTGTATCATCAGTTTTTCCTGCAGAATTGTCTCATTGTCATTGAGATGGATCTTTTGAGCACCCACAACATAGGTTTTGGGTGAGGTATGAAAACAAGTTTTGAATACAGATACTATTCAGTATTCATGATTAAAGTGACACTCATACACATTATTTTGTATACAATCAGTTTTTATATGTGTTTTGGGAGCTCAAAGGAATCATCTCATTGAGACGGTTCTTTTGAGTACCCAGAGCATGTTGTGATAAATAAAAAAAATATTTTGGTTATGCATTTTTATCCAAGGGTCTGTCTTAATTTAAGCCTTGAAGGTGAATTTTAGTCATTATCTTAAATTTTGTTCCAACTCTCCTTAGAATGTTTGTTTCATTTATGTTGTTTGTATGCTTTTTTGGGGAAAAATACTTCTTCTGCAAGCAAAATTGGTGAATATTAAAATGTTCTATATAGACTCTACATAGCTGCTTGCTTGCTTGCTATACCCTGATATAACTAATATACACCGGTAACTGGGTTATTGATAACTGAGCTGCATATAATGAGTATTTTTCCCAAGAGTGTGTGTGTGTGGGTGGGGGGGTAGGGGTGGGGGAGACAGCATAAGTACAAGGGGAATTAGACCGCAAACAAATCCTAAGCCCCAGAAATTAGATAGAGTACCTTAACCCTGGGGTGAGAAATTAGGTACTTCATCTGTATTTTCTAAATAACAAATTTGATGGCCTGTACAAGGGATTTTAGACAGTGACAAAAAAAACACATACCACATACTTATGCAAGAGTGGGTAATTAGACAACAGTTTTTTAAAATTGTCTCGTTTCCCATCAGTATCGCCCCTTACCCCTCTCTCTCTGTGGGAAATACATGCAATGACAGGTGCATAAGTCTTCAAATAAAATATACATACCTGAAGTTGAATATTCCTGTATGTAACAGCTTTCCATTTCTCTAGATAGGACCTTACACTTGCTAGGTAGAAACCAGACTAGATTTAAGTGTTGTACTCCTTGCTTAAAGATAATGGTGTCAATGCTGATCGACAATACTGGCAATGATCTATCTCTCTTTTTATAAGATTTCCCAACCCTCTTCTGTGTATTATTGGGATGTTTACATGATCTTTATATCTGTACACCTGCTATTCACATAAGAAATATTCCTACTTGCCGTTTACCGAAGCTTCACTTTAAAAAATTTATGTCATTGTTATTGTTGTTTTGAACAAACGCGTCTGTCAGTGCAAATCTGGCAATGAATCTGTAATTAGCAGAGCCTTTCCGCATTGATGCAACAGGGAGTGCTGGGTAGATAGATAGCTAGTCTAGACTCACTATGATGGACGGCTTTTCTGAAGATGTCAAATAGATCTACCGCACAATATCATCATCCAAACGGTTACAGTTGATGATAGTCCTGGGGAAGAAGGAGTTCTTGTAGATTTCAGAATAACAAGTGTAGTGTCAAAACATTTATGATTTGTAGATTGTTTGTCAATGGTGTAAACTAGTGACACAGTCTGTATATTATTTAAGTTTAATGAGCCGTTTCCTCCGAAAAGTAGTCAAATAGTCGTGGAATTACATTGCTAGCACCAGCCCCTCTGCCAGTCACTCACGAATACTGGTTACATCGAAATAAAAACTGCCTCAAAAATCACAATCTGGGATACCGTATCTATCATCCATTGCGTCTTACATTGTGAACCCCGACGGTCAGACCGGCGGACTGTAGATTTACAAAGTTTACCATCATTGCGTACCAATGCCACCATAAAAGATTGTTGTTGTTGTTAAAACAGATTTCAAACATCGTTTGTCAAAATCCAAGACCGATAAATCTTACAGTATTTAGATCAGGGGAGAACTGCAAATGCAGTCGTAGGTGTTCAACAAAAACGGTCAATTGAGATAATTTCTCGCCGTTACCGAGTGAAATGCTGAGATTGTTCAGTAATTTATCAAACGAAGTGTGAAATGGCCTTGTGCATGCCTGCTTAATTGTAGGATAGCTCATAATTAAACTGAAGCGGGAAACAAAATGGCCGCGGTTTGGAAAATTATATTGCAGCCGTGCCTTTCAGAAATGTTTTCTATTGGCTAACCAAGTCACGTGTAGTTAGTAAGAAAATACGTAGGTTGCCGAGCTATTCCAAATAACATTGTCTCAGCTGCACAGGCGCTCGAAAAAAATGAAGCATTGAAACGCGGACCGAAATCAAGCTCTTACTGATAGAGCAAATCATTGGAAAATTGGCTGAAAGATATCTGATCCTGAATGTATGAGCCTGCGTCCCATTGGACGACACGCGCTTCGCGCGTGCCGTCCAGGACGCACGTAATAATGGAAAAATGTTTCAGAGCAGCCTGAGCAATGTTATATGATAAGTGATCGTTGTTATATGACAGAAAAATGTTGATAGTGATGTTAAACACAAACACAGCAACAAGAGAAAGAATATTAATTGATAGAATAAAAGAAAATTCAATAAAAAAATATATTTTGTTTTAGTATTTGACAGGGTTCGAACCTGCAACCTCATGATTTTTATTGAACTCTGTTCTCTTAGTCTGTCACTTTATCCCCTCAGCTATTTTGGCCCATTAATCTATAGGTATACAATACATTAAAATATGACCAAAATACCTCTTAAGGGAGATAACTGATGGGAGATAAACACAAAATAGTTGAAAACAGACATATCGTTCTAAGGAGAAGGGATTTTTAAATTTGCACTTAGTCTTATTTTCCTGGTAATGAATACATCAAACTTATTAAGCAGTTTATAATCAAATTCTATAAAGCAGCTTCATCGCTACCATACTAAATTAATAGTTTCTTTACATTAAAGTGAAGTGAAATAATACTTTTTGAATGTATATGTGTTGCCTGCACCTTGTCCAAAACTATTTTGGACGGTGTTTGACGAGACCTAGTTCAAGGGCTTGTCGTCAAACGAATTTCTCCAAGGGAGGATTCGTAAAAAAGTTCCCTTTCTTTTTTTTTCTTTTTTTTCTTTCTTTTTTTTTTTACTTTTTTTATTTTATTTTCCTCACCTATTTTTTTCTTACATGTTTTGTCCATTCCCCCTTTTTTGAGTGGGTCCATTGCCAGTTGGAGGGTCCACCTAATTACACAGGGTAAATGCCTAGTCTCGTTTTAGGTTATCTGTTTGCAGAAAGTGATTCTATAGTTCTATTCATTCAGTGTATTATTCTTCGTCATGCATTCTAAAATTACCAAATGAATGTCTTCACAACACCATGTCATTGTAGCATGTGTTCACATGGCATGATCAGAGTGCCCACTCACCTTAAGAGTGATGTATGGACCTTTGGCACTAGTCTCAAAGTCGTGAAAATGGCAATCAATGTTGAAACAACGTGTATTCAACGTCGCTGTTGAACTAATGACTAGATGCTAAAGACCTGAATACAATATTTGAGCCAGCACATGAGATTTGGGTATGTATTGCATTTGCGTGGAGTCTAAAGATATGCATGGACAACTACCTAGTGGGGCTAGAGGCCTCAATTGTGTCAGTAGCGTTCATCTACATCCATTCTTTGTGTGTACGAGCAGTGAAGACTCTGGCCAGTGTGCGCATGTGTGCACACTCACATGTGCCTTCTTTGCAGAACACTGCAATAAGCATCAACATCCTATGTCCTTGTCAATACTAATGAGCCTGCTCGTTCGTTACGCCTAGATGATAAGAAACAGGTGATAGTTTCGAATATGGGAGTGGACGTTTTTTAAGATATTCTTGTAGAGGCGTCAAATATGTAGTATTTGGTCATTGAAACTATAACATATTATCAAATTTGACAAAAAGACTTGAATGGTGATTGTTTCTACAAGATGAAATTAAATACGAAACTAGGGTGTCAAAAATTTTAGCATTTGGGTCTCCTTGGCCAATGTCGTTGAATCACGTCTTGATTTACTACAAGTATAAGCTTTCATAACAAAAAACCTTGCCTATACTATGCATATATAAGACGGTTATTCTTTTTTGCATGTGCAGGCAATGAAGACTCTGTCGAGACTGTTTAGCATGCTATTCTGCGTCTAAGCTTTTGCCTTTTATTGACTTTATTATAAGTATAAAACATCTCATGAACTGGCCCATTTAAAAAAACAGCCATGTTTTCATTTCGTATCGTTACATGTATGTTATATTTCAGCCAGCACATGAGATTCAGGTACATAACGCATATGCGTAAGGTTGTGTTTAAACATGAATGGACTGGTACCTAGTTTGACTAGAGGTCTTAATTTTGGCAAGCATCGTTATCAAAACCCTTTTTATGCATGTGACGGCTGTGAGGGCCCTGGCGTGACTGTCTGCATGCGCAGAAGTCTAAGCATTAGCGTCTTACTGACAATATGATAATTATCCAAAATCTCAAGAACCGGTCATTTTTCATAAAGAAATCAGCCATGTTTTATATCTAAAAGTTGTACCTTTATGCTATATTTGAGCAGGAACGTTAGATTTTGCCACATATCACGTATGCGTAAAGATGTTTTCAAACATAAATTGACAGGTACTTAGTTTAGCTAGAGATCTTACTTTTGGCATGCGCCTTTATTTACACCCATTTTTTTGCATGAGCGGGTAGTAAATGCTCTAGGGAGCTTGTCTGCATGTGCAGCTGTGTCTAGGCATTTGCGTCTTATTGACAATATGATAAGTATCCAAATTCTCATGAGTTTGCCCCATTTTTACACAAAGCAGGGATGTTTGTATTGATAAGTTGTACCTTTATTTTATATTTGAGCTAGCATATGAAAGTCTGCTACATATCTCATATGCGTAAATTTGCTTTTAAACATAAATGAACAGGTACCTAGTGTGGCTAGAGGTCTGGATTTTGTCATGCGACTTTATCTACACCATTTGTTGCATGAGCAGGCAGTGAAGGCTCTGGTGACGCTGTTTGCATGTGCAGCTGCGTCTAAGCATTGGCGTCTTATTGAAAATATGATAATTACCAAAGTTCTCATGAGCTGGCCCTTTTATTCAATAAAGCAGCCATGTTTTATTTCAAAAAGTTGTACCTTTAAGCTATTTTGGACCAGGCACGTGCGATTCTGGTACATATCGCATATGCGTAAAGTTGCTTTTAAGCATGGAGAGATAGGTACTTAGTTTGGCTAGATGTCTGAATTTTCGCATGCGCCTCTATCTACACCCATTTATGCATGGGTGGGCAGTAAATGCTCTGGCGAGCTTGTCTGCATGCGTAGCTGCGTCTAGGCATTCGCATCTTATTGACAATACGATAAGTATCCAAAATCTCATCAGTTTGCCCATTTTTGAAACAAAGCAGGGATGCTTTTATTGATAAATTGTACCTTTATTCTATATCTGTGCCAGCGCATGAGATTCTGCTTCACATGCGTAAAGCTACTTTTAAACATGAATGAACAGGTACCTAGTTTGGCTAGAGGTCTGGAGTTTGTCATGCGCCTTTATCTACACCTATTTTATTGCATGAGCAGGCAGTAAAGGCTCTGGTGAGACTGTCTGCATGCGCAGCTGCGTCTTAGCATTGGCGTCTTATTAACAATAAATTAAGTATCCAAAAATCCCATGAGCTGGCCCAATCATTAAACAAAACAGCTATGTTGGTTTATATTGAAAGTTGTATCATTGTGCTATATTTGTGTAGGCACGTGAGATATTGGTACATATTGCATCTGCATAAAGTTGTTTTCAAACATGAAAAGATAGGTACTCGGTTTGGCTAGAAGTCTTTATTTTGGCATGCAATTTTATCCACATCCAACAGTGGAGTTCTTGATAAGCTTGTGCATCTGAATGGCTGACCTCTTGGCTCTCTTGTGTGTGATGTTTTATGGTGTTTTGTCACTTAAACATATGGTGTCCTGGTTCAGGAAAAATATTTGATTGTATCGATTCCTGATCTTTGCCTTCTTTCTTACTGCTATCACATCAGAGTCATCATGTCTGGCAAGAAAAGCTTTCAATATGATATAGTATTTATACACTTAATAATGGAAAAATGTTTCAGAGCAGCCTGAGCAATGTTATATGATAAGTGATCGTTGTTATATGACAGAAAAATGTTGATAGTGATGTTAAACACAAACACAGCAACAAGAGAAAGAATATTAATTGATAGAATAAAAGAAAATTCAATAAAAAAAATATATTTTTGTTTTAGTATTTGACAGGGTTCGAACCTGCAACCTCATGATTTTTATTGACCTCTGTTCTCTGAGTCTGTCACTTTATCCCCTCAGCTATTTTGGCCCATTAATCTATAGGTATACAATACATTAAATATGACCAAAATACCTCTTAAGGGAGATAACTGATGGGAGATAAACACAAAATAGTTGAAAACAGACATATCGTTCTAAGGAGAAGGGATTTTTAAATTTGCACTTAGTCTTATTTTCCTGGTAATGAATACATCAAACTTATTAAGCATTTTATTATCAAATTCTATAAAGCAGCTCCATCGCTACCATACTAAATTAATAGTTTCTTTACATTTAAGTCAAGTGAAATAATACTTTTTGAATGTATATGTGTTGCCTGCACCTTGTCCAAAACTATTTTGGACGGTGTTTGACGAGACCTAGTTCAAGGGCTTGTCGTCAAACGAATTTCTCTGAGGGAGGATTCGTAAAAAAGTTCCCTTTCTCTTTTTTTCTTTTTTTATTCTTTTTTTTTTTTTTTTACTTTTTTTATTTTATTTTCCTCACCTATTTTTTTCTTACATGTTTTGTCCATTCCCCCTTTTTTGAGTGGGTCCATTGCCAGTTGGAGGGTCCACCTAATTACACAGGGTAAATGCCTAGTCTCGTTTTAGGTTATCTGTTTGCAGAAAGTGATTCTATAGTTCTATTCATTCGGTGTATTATTCTTCGTCATGCATTCTAAAATTACCAAATGAATGTCTTCACAACACCATGTCATTGTAGCATGTGTTCACATGGCATGATCAGAGTGCCCACTCACCTTAAGAGTGATGTATGGACCTTTGGCACTAGTCTCAAAGTCGTGAAAATAGCAATCAATGTTGAAACAACGTGTATTCAACGCCGCTGTTAAACTAATGACTAGATGGTTAAGACCTGAATATACTGAGGGACTTTAAAAACGCACCATTTTACATTCTCTGTCTCTTCCACTTGATTAATTTGAGGCTGTTTTCTTTATCACTTTTTATCCTCTTGCAAAATGGACCAAGATTTGCCATTATTTCGATTTGCTCATGCTTTTCATTCTGACGTAATATCGATGTAAGTGTTTTTCAACAATTGTCGTCTGACAAATGTGAATTTGATTCAATTTGAAAACAAACACTTTTAGGTGGTAGCCAGATGTCTTAATACATGGAAAAAAACACAAAAGTTTTCAGAAATACCCGTTTTATTACGCTCCCACTCGCAGCGTTTCTTTGCTAACGTCAGTCTCAAATTTTCAAACATCAATAACAGACGGGTGACGCCCGCGCATGGCGCGATACTTTTGTCTTTTATGCAACTGATTGAGGAGTATCCGTTCGCAACAAAAAGAGTTTGATTATACCTGATCCTTAGGATATAAACGGCCAATTACGTCAAAATCAATGACACCATGTAGACGCAATGAACGTTGCCAGAGGCCTAAAATTTCATGATTTGATTTTGTCTTTCTTTTTGCTTTCAAGAACAAACATCGGTTCGAAAACTTTTTTTCGTTCATAATGGAAGGTATGGGGACTCTGTGACTTTTTGAATTTGAGCTGTCTCAGATTTATCGCGACGTCACGGCAAACATAAGCCACAGCGTTTCGATTTTCTTATTGAATGCAAGCTAAATGACAGAACTTGTCAATTTTATTTTTCACATAATTAAAATATGCAATTTTCGACATAAATTAGCATTTAAGCATATGGTGCGTTTTTAAAGTCCTTCAGTATACAATATTTGAGCCAGCACATGAGATTTGGGTATGTATTGCATTTGCGTGGAGTCTAAAGATATGCATGGACAACTACCTAGTGGGGCTAGAGGCCTCAATTGTGTCAGTAGCGTTCATCTACATCCATTCTTTGTGTGTACGAGCAGTGAAGACTCTGGCCAGTGTGCGCATGTGTGCACACTCACATGTGCCTTCTTTGCAGAACACTGCAATAAGCATCAACATCCTATGTCCTTGTCAATACTAATGAGCCTGCTCGTTCGTTACGCCTAGTTGATAAGAAACAGGTGATAGTTTCGAATATGGGAGTGGACGTTTTTTAAGATATTCTTGTAGAGGCGTCAAATATGTAGTATTTGGTCATTGAAACTATAACATATTATCAAATTTGACAAAAAGACTTGAATGGTGATTGTTTCTACAAGATGAAATTAAATACGAAACTAGGGTGTCAAAAATTTTAGCATTTGGGTCTCCTTGGCCAATGTCGTTGAATCACATCTTGATTTACTACAAGTATAAGCTTTCATAACAAAAAACCTTGCCTATACTATGCATATATAAGACGGTTATTCTTTTTTGCATGTGCAGGCAATGAAGACTCTGTCGAGACTGTTTAGCATGCTTTTCTGCGTCTAAGCTTTTGCCTTTTATTGACTTTATTATAAGTATAAAACATCTCATGAACTGGCCCATTTAAAAAAACAGCCATGTTTTCATTTCGTATCGTTACATGTATGTTATATTTCAGCCAGCACATGAGATTCAGGTACATAACGCATATGCGTAAGGTTGTGTTTAAACATGAATGGACTGGTACCTAGTTTGACTAGAGGTCTTAATTTTGGCAAGTATCGTTATCAAAACCCTTTTTATGCGTGTGACGGCTGTGAGGGCCCTGGCGTGACTGTCTGCATGCGCAGAAGTCTAAGCATTAGCGTCTTACTGACAATATGATAATTATCCAAAATCTCAAGAACCGGTCATTTTTTTAAAGAAATCAGCCATGTTTTATAGCTAAAAGTTGTACCTTTATGCTATATTTGAGCAGGAACGTTAGATTTTGCCACATATCACGTATGCGTAAAGATGTTTTCAAACATAAATTGACAGGTAATTAGTTTAGCTAGAGATCTTACTTTTGGCATGCGTCTTTATTTACACCCATTTTTTTGCATGAGTGGGTAGTAAATGCTCTAGGGAGCTTGTCTGCATGTGCAGCTGTGTCTAGGCATTTGCGTCTTATTGACAATATGATAAGTATCCAAATTCTCATGAGTTTGCCCCATTTTTACACAAAGCAGGGATGTTTGTATTGATAAGTTGTACCTTTATTTTATATTTGAGCTAGCATATGAAAGTCTGCTACATATCGCATATGCGTAAATTTGCTTTTAAACATAAATGAACAGGTACCTAGTGTGGCTAGAGGTCTGGATTTTGTCATGCGATTTTATCTACACCATTTGTTGCATGAGCAGGCAGCGAAGGCTCTGGTGACGCTGTTTGCATGTGCAGCTGCGTCTAAGCATTGGCGTCTTATTGAAAATATGATAATTACCAAAGTTCTCATGAGCTGGCCCTTTTATTCAATAAAGCAGCCATGTTTTATTTCCAAAAGTTGTACCTTTAAGCTATTTTGGACCAGGCACGTGCGATTCTGGTACATATCGCATATGCGTAAAATTGCTTTTAAGCATGGAGAGATAGGTACTTAGTTTGGCTAGATGTCTGAATTTTCGCATGCGCCTCTATCTACACCCATTTATGCATGGGTGGGCAGTAAATGCTCTGGCGAGCTTGTCTGCATGCGTAGCTGCGTCTAGGCATTCGCATCTTATTGACAATACGATAAGTATCCAAAATCTCATCAGCTTGCCCGTTTTTGAAACAAAGTAGGGATGCTTTTATTGATAAATTGTACCTTTATTCTATATCTGTGCCAGCGCATGAGATTCTGCTTCACATGCGTAAAGCTGCTTTTAAACATGAATGAACAGGTACCTAGTTTGACTAGAGGTCTGGAGTTTGTCATGCGCCTTTATCTACACCTATTTTATTTCCATGAGCAGGCAGTAAAGGCTCTGGCGAGACTGTCTGCATGCGCAGCTGCGTCTTAGCATTGGCGTCTTATTAACAATAAATTAAGTATCCAAAAATCCCATGAGCTGGCCCAATCATTAAACAAAACAGCTATGTTGGTTTATATTGAACAGTTGTATCATTGTGCTATATTTGTGTAGGCACGTGAGATATTGGTACATATTGCATCTGCGTAAAGTTGTTTTCAAACATGAAAAGATAGGTACTCGGTTTGGCTAGAAGTCTTTATTTTGGCATGCAATTTTATCCACATCCAACAGTGGAGTTCTTGATAAGCTTGTGCATCTGAATGGCTGACCTCTTGGCTCTCTTGTGTGTGTTGTTTTATGGTGTTTTGTCACTTAAACATATGGTGTCCTGGTTCAGGAAAGATATTTGATTGTATCGATTTCTGATCTTTGCCTTCTTTCTTACTGCTATCACATCAGAGTCATCATTTCTGGCAAGCAAAGCTATCAATATGATATAGTATTTATACACTTAATAATGGAAAAATGTTTCAGAGCAGCCTGAGCAATGTTATATGATAAGTGATCGTTGTTATATGACAGAAAAATGTTGATAGTGATGTTAAACACAAACACAGCAACAAGAGAAAGAATATTAATTGATAGAATAAAAGAAAATTCAATAAAAAAAAATATATTTTTGTTTTAGTATTTGACAGGGTTCGAACCTGCAACCTCATGATTTTTATTGAGCTCTGTTCTCTGAGTCTGTCACTTTATCCCCTCAGCTATTTTGGCCCATTAATCTATAGGTATACAATACATTAAAATATGACCAAAATACCTCTTAAGGGAGATAACTGATGGGAGATAAACACAAAATAGTTGAAAACAGACATATCGTTCTAAGGAGAAGGGATTTTTAAATTTGCACTTAGTCTTATTTTCCTGGTAATGAATACATCAAACTTATTAAGCAGTTTATAATCAAATTCTATAAAGCAGCTTCATCGCTACCATACTAAATTAATAGTTTCTTTACATTTAAGTCAAGTGAAATAATACTTTTTGAATGTATATGTGTTGCCTGCACCTTGTCCAAAACTATTTTGGACGGTGTTTGACGAGACCTAGTTCAAGGGCTTGTCGTCAAACGAATTTCTCCAAGGGAGGATTCGTAAAAAAGTTCCCTTTCTTTTTTTTTCTTTTTTTTTCTTTTTTTTTTTTTTTTTTACTTTTTTTATTTTAATTTCCTCACCTATTTTTTTCTTACATGTTTTGTCCATTCCCCCTTTTTTGAGTGGGTCCATTGCCAGTTGGAGGGTCTACCTAATTACACAGGGTAAATGCCTAGTCTCGTTTTAGGTTATCTGTTTGCAGAAAGTGATTCTATAGTTCTATTCATTCGGTGTATTATTCTTCGTCATGCATTCTAAAATTACCAAATGAATGTCTTCACAACACCATGTCATTGTAGCATGTGTTCACATGGCATGATCAGAGTGCCCACTCACCTTAAGAGTGATGTATGGACCTTTGGCACTAGTCTCAAAGTCGTGAAAATAGCAATCAATGTTGAAACAACGTGTATTCAACGTCGCTGTTAAACTAATGACTAGATGCTAAAGACCTGAATACAATATTTGAGCCAGCACATGAGATTTGGGTATGTATTGCATTTGCGTGGAGTCTAAAGATATGCATGGACAACTACCTAGTGGGGCTAGAGGCCTCAATTGTGTCAGTAGCGTTCATCTACATCCATTCTTTGTGTGTACGAGCAGTGAAGACTCTGGCCAGTGTGCGCATGTGTGCACACTCACATGTGCCTTCTTTGCAGAAAACTGCAATAAGAAATCAACATCCTATGTCCTTGTCAATACTAATGAGCCTGCTCGTTCGTTACGCCTAGTTGATAAGAAACAGGTGATAGTTTCGAATTTGGGAGTGGACGTTTTTTAAGATATTCTTGTAGAGGCGTCAAATATGTAGTATTTGGTCATTGAAACTATAACATATTATCAAATTTGACAAAAAGACTTGAATGGTGATTGTTTCTACAAGATGAAATTAAATACGAAACTAGGGTGTCAAAAATTTTAGCATTTGGGTCTCCTTGGCCAATGTCGTTGAATCACATCTTGATTTACTACAAGTATAAGCTTTCATAACAAAAAACCTTGCCTATACTATGCATATATAAGACGGTTATTCTCTTTTGCATGTGCAGGCAATGAAGACTCTGTCGAGACTGTTTAGCATGCTATTCTGCGTCTAAGCTTTTGCCTTTTATTGACTTTATTATAAGTATAAAACATCTCATGAACTGGCCCATTTAAAAAAAACAGCCAGGTTTTCATTTCGTATCGTTACATGTATGTTATATTTCAGCCAGCACATGAGATTCAGGTACATAACGCATATGCGTAAGGTTGTGTTTAAACATGAATGGACTGGTACCTAGTTTGACTAGAGGTCTTAATTTTGGCAAGCATCGTTATCAAAACCCTTTTTATGCGTGTGACGGCTGTGAGGGCCCTGGCGTGACTGTCTGCATGCGCAGAAGTCTAAGCATTAGCGTCTTACTGACAATATGATAATTATCCAAAATCTCAAGAACCGGTCATTTTTTTAAAGAAATCAGCCATGTTTTATATCTAAAAGTTGCACCTTTATGCTATATTTGAGCAGGAACGTTAGATTTTGCCACATATCACGTATGCGTAAAGATATTTTCAAACATAAATTGACAGGTACTTAGTTTAGCTAGAGATCTTACTTTTGGCATGCGCCTTTATTTACACCCATTTTTTTGCATGAGTGGGTAGTAAATGCTCTAGGGAGCTTGTCTGCATGTGCAGCTGTGTCTAGGCATTTGCGTCTTATTGACAATATGATAAGTATCCAAATTCTCATGAGTTTGCCCCATTTTTACACAAAGCAGGGATGGTTGTATTGATAAGTTGTACCTTTATTTTATATTTGAGCTAGCATATGAAAGTCTGCTACATATCGCATATGCGTAAATTTGCTTTTAAACATAAATGAACAGGTACCTAGTGTGGCTAGAGGTCTGGATTTTGTCATGCGACTTTATCTACACCATTTGTTTCATGAGCAGGCAGTGAAGGCTCTGGTGATTCTGTTTGCATGTGCAGCTGCGTCTAAGCATTGGCGTCTTATTGAAAATATGATAATTACCAAAGTTCTCATTAGCTGGCCCTTTTATTCAATAAAGCAGCCATGTTTTATTTCAAAAAGTTGTACCTTTAAGCTATTTTGGACCAGGCACGTGCGATTCTGGTACATATCGCATATGCGTAAAGTTGCTTTTAAGCATGGAGAGGTAGGTACTTAGTTTGGCTAGATGTCTGAATTTTCGCATGCGCCTCTATCTACACCCATTTATGCATGAGTGGGCAGTAAATGCTCTGGCGAGCTTGTCTGCATGCGTAGCTGCGTCTAGGCATTCGCATCTTATTGACAATACGATAAGTATCCAAAATCTCATCAGCTTGCCCATTTTTGAAACAAAGTAGGGATGCTTTTATTGATAAATTGTACCTTTATTCTATATCTGTGCCAGCGCATGAGATTCTGCTTCACATGCGTAAAGCTGCTTTTAAACATGAATGAACAGGTACCTAGTTTGGCTAGAGGTCTGGAGTTTGTCATGCGCCTTTATCTACACCTATTTTATTGCATGAGCAGGCAGTAAAGGCTCTGGCGAGACTGTCTGCATGCGCAGCTGCGTCTTAGCATTGGCGTCTTATTAACGTTAAATTAAGTATCCAAAAATCCCATGAGCTGGCCCAATCATTAAACAAAACAGCTATGTTGGTTTATATTAAACAGTTGTATCATTGTGCTATATTTGTGTAGGCAAGTGAGATATTGGTACATATTGCATCTGCGTAAAGTTGTTTTCAAACATGAAAAGATAGGTACTCGTTTTGGCTAGAAGTCTTTATTTTGGCATGCAATTTTATCCACATCCAACAGTGGAGTTCTTGATAAGCTTGTGCATCTGAATGGCTGACCTCTTGGCTCTCTTGTGTGTGATGTTTTATGGTGTTTTGTCACTTAAACATATGGTGTCCTGGTTCAGGAAAGATATTTGATTGTATCGATTCCTGATCTTTGCCTTCTTCCTTACTGCTATCACATCAGAGTCATCATGTCTGGCAAGCAAAGCTATCAATATGATATAGTATTTATACACTTAATAATGGAAAAATGTTTCAGAGCAGCCTGAGCAATGTTATATGATAAGTGATCGTTGTTATATGACAGAAAAATGTTGATAGTGATGTTAAACACAAACACAACAACAAGAGAAAGAATATTAATTGATAGAATAAAAGAAAATTCAATAAAAAAAATATATTTTTGTTTTAGTATTTGACAGGGTTCGAACCTGCAACCTCATGATTTTTATTGACCTCTGTTCTCTGAGTCTGTCACTTTATCCCCTCAGCTATTTTGGCCCATTAATCTATAGGTATACAATACATTAAAATATGACCAAAATACCTCTTAAGGGAGATAACTGATGGGAGATAAACACAAAATAGTTGAAAACAGACATATCGTTCTAAGGAGAAGGGATTTTTAAATTTGCACTTAGTCTTATTTTCCTGGTAATGAATACATCAAACTTATTAAGCAGTTTATAATCAAATTCTATAAAGCAGCTTCATCGCTACCATACTAAATTAATAGTTTCTTTACATTTAAGTCAAGTGAAATAATACTTTTTGAATGTATATGTGTTGCCTGCACCTTGTCCAAAACTATTTTGGACGGTGTTTGACGAGACCTAGTTCAAGGGCTTGTCGTCAAACGAATTTCTCCAAGGGAGGATTCATAAAAAAATTCCCTTCCTTTTTTTTTCTTTTTTTTTTCTTTTTTTTTTTTTTTTTTTTACTTTTTTTATTTTATTTTCCTCACCTATTATTTTCTTACATGTTTGTCCATTCCCCCTTTTTTGAGTGGGTCCATTGCCAGTTGGAGGGTCCACCTAATTACACAGGGTAAATGCCTAGTCTCGTTTTAGGTTATCTGTTTGCAGAAAGTGATTCTATAGTTCTATTCATTCGGTGTATTATTCTTCGTCATGCATTCTAAAATTACCAAATGAATGTCTTCACAACACCATGTCATTGTAGCATGTGTTCACATGGCATGATCAGAGTGCCCACTCACCTTAAGAGTGATGTATGGACCTTTGGCACTAGTCTCAAAGTCGTGAAAATAGCAATCAATGTTGAAACAACGTGTATTCAACGTCGCTGTTAAACTAATGACTAGATGCTAAAGACCTGAATACAATATTTGAGCCAGCACATGAGATTTGGGTATGTATTGCATTTGCGTGGAGTCTAAAGATATGCATGGACAACTACCTAGTGGGACTAGAGGCCTCAATTGTGTCAGTAGCGTTCATCTACATCCATTCTTTGTGTGTACGAGCAGTGAAGACTCTGGCCAGTGTGCGCATGTGTGCACACTCACATGTGCCTTCTTTGCAGAAAACTGCAATAAGCATCAACATCCTATGTCCTTGTCAATACTAATGAGCCTGCTCGTTCGTTACGCCTAGTTGATAAGAAACAGGTGATAGTTTCGAATTTGGGAGTGGACGTTTTTTAAGATATTCTTGTAGAGGCGTCAAATATGTAGTATTTGGTCATTGAAACTATAACATATTATCAAATTTGACAAAAAGACTTGAATGGTGATTGTTTCTACAAGATGATATTAAATACGAAACTAGGGTGTCAAAAATTTTAGCATTTGGGTCTCCTTGGCCAATGTCGTTGAATCACATCTTGATTTACTACAAGTATAAGCTTTCATAACAAAAAACCTTGCCTATACTATGCATATATAAGACGGTTATTCTTTTTTGCATGTGCAGGCAATGAAGACTCTGTCGAGACTGTTTAGCATGCTATTCTGCGTCTAAGCTTTTGCCTTTTATTGACTTTATTATAAGTATAAAACATCTCATGAACTGGCCCATTTAAAAAAAACAGCCATGTTTTCATTTCGTATCGTTACATGTATGTTATATTTCAGCCAGCACATGAGATTCAGGTACATAACGCATATGCGTAAGGTTGTGTTTAAACATTAATGGACTGGTACCTAGTTTGACTAGAGGTCTTAATTTTGGCAAGCATCGTTATCAAAACCCTTTTTATGCGTGTGACGGCTGTGAGGGCCCTGGCGTGACTGTCTGCATGCGCAGAAGTCTAAGCATTAGCGTCTTACTGACAATATGATAATTATCCAAAATCTCAAGAACCGGTCATTTTTTTAAAGAAATCAGCCATGTTTTATATCTAAAAGTTGTACCTTTATGCTATATTTGAGCAGGAACGTTAGATTTTGCCACATATCACGTATGCGTAAAGATATTTTCAAACATAAATTGACAGGTACTTAGTTTAGCTAGAGATCTTACTTTTGGCATGCGCCTTTATTTACACCCATTTTTTTGCATGAGTGGGTAGTAAATGCTCTAGGGAGCTTGTCTGCATGTGCAGCTGTGTCTAGGCATTTGCGTCTTATTGACAATATGATAAGTATCCAAATTCTCATGAGTTTGCCCCATTTTTACACAAAGCAGGGATGGTTGTATTGATAAGTTGTACCTTTATTTTATATTTGAGCTAGCATATGAAAGTCTGCTACATATCGCATATGCGTAAATTTGCTTTTAAACATAAATGAACAGGTACCTAGTGTGGCTAGAGGTCTGGATTTTGTCATGCGACTTTATCTACACCATTTGTTTCATGAGCAGGCAGTGAAGGCTCTGGTGATTCTGTTTGCATGTGCAGCTGCGTCTAAGCATTGGCGTCTTATTGAAAATATGATAATTACCAAAGTTCTCATTAGCTGGCCCTTTTATTCAATAAAGCAGCCATGTTTTATTTCCAAAAGTTGTACCTTTAAGCTATTTTGGACCAGGCACGTGCGATTCTGGTACATATCGCATATGCGTAAAGTTGCTTTTAAGCATGGAGAGGTAGGTACTTAGTTTGGCTAGATGTCTGAATTTTCGCATGCGCCTCTATCTACACCCATTTATGCATGAGTGGGCAGTAAATGCTCTGGCGAGCTTGTCTGCATGCGTAGCTGCGTCTAGGCATTCGCATCTTATTGACAATACGATAAGTATCCAAAATCTCATCAGCTTGCCCATTTTTGAAACAAAGTAGGGATGCTTTTATTGATAAATTGTACCTTTATTCTATATCTGTGCCAGCGCATGAGATTCTGCTTCACATGCGTAAAGCTGCTTTTAAACATGAATGAACAGGTACCTAGTTTGGCTAGAGGTCTGGAGTTTGTCATGCGCCTTTATCTACACCTATTTTATTGCATGAGCAGGCAGTAAAGGCTCTGGCGAGACTGTCTGCATGCGCAGCTGCGTCTTAGCATTGGCGTCTTATTAACGTTAAATTAAGTATCCAAAAATCCCATGAGCTGGCCCAATCATTAAACAAAACAGCTATGTTGGTTTATATTGAACAGTTGTATCATTGTGCTATATTTGTGTAGGCAAGTGAGATATTGGTACATATTGCATCTGCGTAAAGTTGTTTTCAAACATGAAAAGATAGGTACTCGTTTTGGCTAGAAGTCTTTATTTTGGCATGCAATTTTATCCACATCCAACAGTGGAGTTCTTGATAAGCTTGTGCATCTGAATGGCTGACCTCTTGGCTCTCTTGTGTGTGATGTTTTATGGTGTTTTGTCACTTAAACATATGGTGTCCTGGTTCAGGAAAGATATTTGATTGTATCGATTCCTGATCTTTGCCTTCTTCCTTACTGCTATCACATCAGAGTCATCATGTCTGGCAAGCAAAGCTATCAATATGATATAGTATTTATACACTTAATAATGGAAAAATGTTTCAGAGCAGCCTGAGCAATGTTATATGATAAGTGATCGTTGTTATATGACAGAAAAATGTTGATAGTGATGTTAAACACAAACACAACAACAAGAGAAAGAATATTAATTGATAGAATAAAAGAAAATTCAATAAAAAAAATATATTTTTGTTTTAGTATTTGACAGGGTTCGAACCTGCAACCTCATGATTTTTATTGACCTCTGTTCTCTGAGTCTGTCACTTTATCCCCTCAGCTATTTTGGCCCATTAATCTATAGGTATACAATACATTAAAATATGACCAAAATACCTCTTAAGGGAGATAACTGATGGGAGATAAACACAAAATAGTTGAAAACAGACATATCGTTCTAAGGAGAAGGGATTTTTAAATTTGCACTTAGTCTTATTTTCCTGGTAATGAATACATCAAACTTATTAAGCAGTTTATAATCAAATTCTATAAAGCAGCTTCATCGCTACCATACTAAATTAATAGTTTCTTTACATTTAAGTCAAGTGAAATAATACTTTTTGAATGTATATGTGTTGCCTGCACCTTGTCCAAAACTATTTTGGACGGTGTTTGACGAGACCTAGTTCAAGGGCTTGTCGTCAAACGAATTTCTCCAAGGGAGGATTCATAAAAAAATTCCCTTCCTTTTTTTTTCTTTTTTTTTTTCTTTTTTTTTTTTTTTTTTTTACTTTTTTTATTTTATTTTCCTCACCTATTATTTTCTTACATGTTTGTCCATTCCCCCTTTTTTGAGTGGGTCCATTGCCAGTTGGAGGGTCCACCTAATTACACAGGGTAAATGCCTAGTCTCGTTTTAGGTTATCTGTTTGCAGAAAGTGATTCTATAGTTCTATTCATTCGGTGTATTATTCCTCGTCATGCATTCTAAAATTACCAAATGAATGTCTTCACAACACCATGTCATTGTAGCATGTGTTCACATGGCATGATCAGAGTGCCCACTCACCTTAAGAGTGATGTATGGACCTTTGGCACTAGTCTCAAAGTCGTGAAAATAGCAATCAATGTTGAAACAACGTGTATTCAACGTCGCTGTTAAACTAATGACTAGATGCTAAAGACCTGAATACAATATTTGAGCCAGCACATGAGATTTGGGTATGTATTGCATTTGCGTGGAGTCTAAAGATATGCATGGACAACTACCTAGTGGGACTAGAGGCCTCAATTGTGTCAGTAGCGTTCATCTACATCCATTCTTTGTGTGTACGAGCAGTGAAGACTCTGGCCAGTGTGCGCATGTGTGCACACTCACATGTGCCTTCTTTGCAGAAAACTGCAATAAGCATCAACATCCTATGTCCTTGTCAATACTAATGAGCCTGCTCGTTCGTTACGCCTAGTTGATAAGAAACAGGTGATAGTTTCGAATTTGGGAGTGGACGTTTTTTAAGATATTCTTGTAGAGGCGTCAAATATGTAGTATTTGGTCATTGAAACTATAACATATTATCAAATTTGACAAAAAGACTTGAATGGTGATTGTTTCTACAAGATGATATTAAATACGAAACTAGGGTGTCAAAAATTTTAGCATTTGGGTCTCCTTGGCCAATGTCGTTGAATCACATCTTGATTTACTACAAGTATAAGCTTTCATAACAAAAAATCCTTGCCTATACTATGCATATATAAGACGGTTATTCTTTTTTGCATGTGCAGGCAATGAAGACTCTGTCGAGACTGTTTAGCATGCTATTCTGCGTCTAAGCTTTTGCCTTTTATTGACTTTATTATAAGTATAAAACATCTCATGAACTGGCCCATTTAAAAAAAACAGCCATGTTTTCATTTCGTATCGTTACATGTATGTTATATTTCAGCCAGCACATGAGATTCAGGTACATAACGCATATGCGTAAGGTTGTGTTTAAACATGAATGGACTGGTACCTAGTTTGACTAGAGGTCTTAATTTTGGCAAGCATCGTTATCAAAACCCTTTTTATGCGTGTGACGGCTGTGAGGGCCCTGGCGTGACTGTCTGTATGCGCAAAAGTCTAAGCATTAGCGTATTACTGACAATATGATAATTATCCAAAATCTCAAGAACCGGTCATTTTTTTAAAGAAATCAGCCATGTTTTATATCTAAAAGTTGTACCTTTATGCTATATTTGAGCAGGAACGTTAGATTTTGCCACATATCACGTATGCGTAAAGATGTTTTCAAACATAAATTGACAGGTACTTAGTTTAGCTAGAGATCTTACTTTCTGCATGCGCCTTTATTTACACCCATTTTTTTGCATGAGCGGGTAGTAAATGCTCTAGGGAGCTTGTCTGCATGTGCAGCTGTGTCTAGGCATTTGCGTCTTATTGACAATATGATAAGTATCCAAATTTTCATGAGTTTGCCCCATTTTTACACAAAGCAGGGATGTTTGTATTGATAAGTTGTACCTTTATTTTATATTTGAGCTAGCATATGAAAGTCTGCTACATATCGCATATGCGTAAATTTGCTTTTAAACATAAATGAACAGGTACCTAGTGTGGCTAGAGGTCTGGATTTTGTCATGCGACTTTATCTACACCATTTGTTTCATGAGCAGGCAGTGAAGGCTCTGGTGACGCTGTTTGCATGTGCAGCTGCGTCTAAGCATTGGCGTCTTATTGAAAATATGATAATTACCAAAGTTCTCATTAGCTGGCCCTTTTATTCAATAAAGCAGCCATGTTTTATTTCCAAAAGTTGTACCTTTAAGCTATTTTGGACCAGGCACGTGCGATTCTGGTACATATCGCATATGCGTAAAGTTGCTTTTAAGCATGGAGAGATAGGTACTTAGTTTGGCTAGATGTCTGAATTTTCGCATGCGCCTCTATCTACACCCATTTATGCATGAGTGGGCAGTAAATGCTCTGGCGAGCTTGTCTGCATGCGTAGCTGCGTCTAGGCATTCGCATCTTATTGACAATACGATAAGTATCCAAAATCTCATCAGCTTGCCCATTTTTGAAACAAAGTAGGGATGCTTTTATTGATAAATTGTACCTTTATTCTATATCTGTGCCAGCGCATGAGATTCTGCTTCACATGCGTAAAGCTGCTTTTAAACATGAATGAACAGGTACCTAGTTTGGCTAGAGGTCTGGAGTTTGTCATGCGCCTTTATCTACACCTATTTTATTGCATGAGCAGGCAGTAAAGGCTCTGGCGAGACTGTCTGCATGCGCAGCTGCGTCTTAGCATTGGCGTCTTATTAACGTTAAATTAAGTATCCAAAAATCCCATGAGCTGGCCCAATCATTAAACAAAACAGCTATGTTGGTTTATATTGAACAGTTGTATCATTGTGCTATATTTGTGTAGGCAAGTGAGATATTGGTACATATTGCATCTGCGTAAAGTTGTTTTCAAACATGAAAAGATAGGTACTCGTTTTGGCTAGAAGTCTTTATTTTGGCATGCAATTTTATCCACATCCAACAGTGGAGTTCTTGATAAGCTTGTGCATCTGAATGGCTGACCTCTTGGCTCTCTTGTGTGTGATGTTTTATGGTGTTTTGTCACTTAAACATATGGTGTCCTGGTTCAGGAAAGATATTTGATTGTATCGATTCCTGATCTTTGCCTTCTTTCTTACTGCTATCACATCAGAGTCATCATGTCTGGCAAGCAAAGCTATCAATATGATATAGTATTTATACACTTAATAATGGAAAAATGTTTCAGAGCAGCCTGAGCAATGTTATATGATAAGTGATCGTTGTTATATGACAGAAAAATGTTGATAGTGATGTTAAACACAAACACAACAACAAGAGAAAGAATATTAATTGATAGAATAAAAGAAAATTCAATAAAAAAAATATATTTTTGTTTTAGTATTTGACAGGGTTCGAACCTGCAACCTCATGATTTTTATTGACCTCTGTTCTCTGAGTCTGTCACTTTATCCCCTCAGCTATTTTGGCCCATTAATCTATAGGTATACAATACATTAAAATATGACCAAAATACCTCTTAAGGGAGATAACTGATGGGAGATAAACACAAAATAGTTGAAAACAGACATATCGTTCTAAGGAGAAGGGATTTTTAAATTTGCACTTAGTCTTATTTTCCTGGTAATGAATACATCAAACTTATTAAGCAGTTTATAATCAAATTCTATAAAGCAGCTTCATCGCTACCATACTAAATTAATAGTTTCTTTACATTTAAGTCAAGTGAAATAATACTTTTTGAATGTATATGTGTTGCCTGCACCTTGTCCAAAACTATTTTGGACGGTGTTTGACGAGACCTAGTTCAAGGGCTTGTCGTCAAACGAATTTCTCCAAGGGAGGATTCATAAAAAAATTCCCTTCCTTTTTTTTTTTTTTTTTTTTCTTTTTTTTTTTTTTTTTTACTTTTTTTATTTTATTTTCCTCACCTATTATTTTCTTACATGTTTGTCCATTCCCCCTTTTTTGAGTGGGTCCATTGCCAGTTGGAGGGTCCATCTAATTACACAGGGTAAATGCCTAGTCTCGTTTTAGGTTATCTGTTTGCAGAAAGTGATTCTATAGTTCTATTCATTCGGTGTATTATTCTTCGTCATGCATTCTAAAATTACCAAATGAATGTCTTCACAACACCATGTCATTGTAGCATGTGTTCACATGGCATGATCAGAGTGCCCACTCACCTTAAGAGTGATGTATGGACCTTTGGCACTAGTCTCAAAGTCGTGAAAATAGCAATCAATGTTGAAACAACGTGTATTCAACGTCGCTGTTAAACTAATGACTAGATGCTAAAGACCTGAATACAATATTTGAGCCAGCACATGAGATTTGGGTATGTATTGCATTTGCGTGGAGTCTAAAGATATGCATGGACAACTACCTAGTGGGACTAGAGGCCTCAATTGTGTCAGTAGCGTTCATCTACATCCATTCTTTGTGTGTACGAGCAGTGAAGACTCTGGCCAGTGTGCGCATGTGTGCACACTCACATGTGCCTTCTTTGCAGAAAACTGCAATAAGCATCAACATCCTATGTCCTTGTCAATACTAATGAGCCTGCTCGTTCGTTACGCCTAGTTGATAAGAAACAGGTGATAGTTTCGAATTTGGGAGTGGACGTTTTTTAAGATATTCTTGTAGAGGCGTCAAATATATAGTATTTGGTCATTGAAACTATAACATATTATCAAATTTGACAAAAAGACTTGAATGGTGATTGTTTCTACAAGATGATATTAAATACGAAACTAGGGTGTCAAAAATTTTAGCATTTGGGTCTCCTTGGCCAATATCGTTGAATCACATCTTGATTTACTACAAGTATAAGCTTTCATAACAAAAAACCTTGCCTATACTATGCATATATAAGACGGTTATTCTTTTTTGCATGTGCAGGCAATGAAGACTCTGTCGAGACTGTTTAGCATGCTATTCTGCGTCTAAGCTTTTGCCTTTTATTGACTTTATTATAAGTATAAAACATCTCATGAACTGGCCCATTTAAAAAAAACAGCCATGTTTTCATTTCGTATCGTTACATGTATGTTATATTTCAGCCAGCACATGAGATTCAGG
Source organism: Loripinus fragilis (assembly GCA_964019695.1). Taxonomy (NCBI): domain Eukaryota; kingdom Metazoa; phylum Mollusca; class Bivalvia; order Lucinida; family Lucinidae; genus Loripinus; species Loripinus fragilis. Next base: position 47,144,045 of record OZ026522.1, read on the forward strand.
TACATAACGCATATGCGTAAGGTTGTGTTTAAACATGAATGGACTGGTACCTAGTTTGACTAGAGGTCTTAATTTTGGCAAGCATCGTTATCAAAACCCTTTTTATGCGTGTGACGGCTGTGAGGGCCCTGGCGTGACTGTCTGCATGCGCAAAAGTCTAATAAGCATTAGCGTATTACTGACAATATGATAATTATCCAAAATCTCAAGAACCGGTCATTTTTTTAAAGAAATCAGCCATGTTTTATATCTAAAAGTTGTACCTTTATGCTATATTTGAGCAGGAACGTTAGATTTTGCCACATATCACGTATGCGTAAAGATGTTTTCAAACATAAATTGACAGGTACTTAGTTTAGCTAGAGATCTTACTTTTGGCATGCGCCTTTATTTGCACCCATTTTTTTGCATGAGTGGGTAGTAAATGCTCTAGGGAGCTTGTCTGCATGTGCAGCTGTGTCTAGGCATTTGCGTCTTATTGACAATATGATAAGTATCCAAATTCTCATGAGTTTGCCCCATTTTTACACAAAGCAGGGATGTTTGTATTGATAAGTTGTACCTTTATTTTATATTTGAGCTAGCATATGAAAGTCTGCTACATATCGCATATGCGTAAATTTGCTTTTAAACATAAATGAACAGGTACCTAGTGTGGCTAGAGGTCTGGATTTTGTCATGCGACTTTATCTACACCATTTGTTTCATGAGCAGGCAGTGAAGGCTCTGGTGACGCTGTTTGCACGTGCAGCTGCGTCTAAGCATTGGCGTCTTATTGAAAATATGATAATTACCAAAGTTCTCATTAGCTGGCCCTTTTATTCAATAAAGCAGCCATGTTTTATTTCCAAAAGTTGTACCTTTAAGCTATTTTGGACCAGGCACGTGCGATTCTGGTACATATCGCATATGCGTAAAGTTGCTTTTAAGCATGGAGAGATAGGTACTTAGTTTGGCTAGATGTCTGAATTTTCGCATGCGCCTCTATCTACACCCATTTATGCATGAGTGGGCAGTAAATGCTCTGGCGAGCTTGTCTGCATGCGTAGCTGCGTCTAGGCATTCGCATCTTATTGACAATACGATAAGTATCCAAAATCTCATCAGCTTGCCCATTTTTGAAACAAAGTAGGGATGCTTTTATTGATAAATTGTACCTTTATTCTATATCTGTGCCAGCGCATGAGATTCTGCTTCACATGCGTAAAGCTGCTTTTAAACATGAATGAACAGGTACCTAGTTTGGCTAGAGGTCTGGAGTTTGTCATGCGCCTTTATCTACACCTATTTTATTGCATGAGCAGGCAGTAAAGGCTCTGGCGAGACTGTCTGCATGCGCAGCTGCGTCTTAGCATTGGCGTCTTATTAACGTTAAATTAAGTATCCAAAAATCCCATGAGCTGGCCCAATCATTAAACAAAACAGCTATGTTGGTTTATATTGAACAGTTGTATCATTGTGCTATATTTGTGTAGGCAAGTGAGATATTGGTACATATTGCATCTGCGTAAAGTTGTTTTCAAACATGAAAAGATAGGTACTCGTTTTGGCTAGAAGTCTTTATTTTGGCATGCAATTTTATCCACATCCAACAGTGGAGTTCTTGATAAGCTTGTGCATCTGAATGGCTGACCTCTTGGCTCTCTTGTGTGTGATGTTTTATGGTGTTTTGTCACTTAAACATATGGTGTCCTGGTTCAGGAAAGATATTTGATTGTATCGATTCCTGATCTTTGCCTTCTTTCTTACTGCTATCACATCAGAGTCATCATGTCTGGCAAGCAAAGCTATCAATATGATATAGTATTTATACACTTAATAATGGAAAAATGTTTCAGAGCAGCCTGAGCAATGTTATATGATAAGTGATCGTTGTTATATGACAGAAAAATGTTGATAGTGATGTTAAACACAAACACAACAACAAGAGAAAGAATATTAATTGATAGAATAAAAGAAAATTCAATAAAAAAAATATATTTTTGTTTTAGTATTTGACAGGGTTCGAACCTGCAACCTCATGATTTTTATTGAGCTCTGTTCTCTGAGTCTGTCACTTTATCCCCTCAGCTATTTTGGCCCATTAATCTATAGGTATACAATACATTAAAATATGACCAAAATACCTCTTAAGGGAGATAACTGATGGGAGATAAACACAAAATAGTTGAAAACAGACATATCGTTCTAAGGAGAAGGGATTTTTAAATTTGCACTTAGTCTTATTTTCCTGGTAATGAATACATCAAACTTATTAAGCAGTTTATAATCAAATTCTATAAAGCAGCTTCATCGCTACCATACTAAATTAATAGTTTCTTTACATTTAAGTCAAGTGAAATAATACTTTTTGAATGTATATGTGTTGCCTGCACCTTGTCCAAAACTATTTTGGACGGTGTTTGACGAGACCTAGTTCAAGGGCTTGTCGTCAAACGAATTTCTCCAAGGGAGGATTCATAAAAAAATTCCCTTCCTTTTTTTTTTTTTTTTTTTTCTTTTTTTTTTTTTTTTTACTTTTTTTATTTTATTTTCCTCACCTATTATTTTCTTACATGTTTGTCCATTCCCCCTTTTTTGAGTGGGTCCATTGCCAGTTGGAGGGTCCACCTAATTACACAGGGTAAATGCCTAGTCTCGTTTTAGGTTATCTGTTTGCAGAAAGTGATTCTATAGTTCTATTCATTCGGTGTATTATTCTTCGTCATGCATTCTAAAATTACCAAATGAATGTCTTCACAACACCATGTCATTGTAGCATGTGTTCACATGGCATGATCAGAGTGCCCACTCACCTTAAGAGTGATGTATGGACCTTTGGCACTAGTCTCAAAGTCGTGAAAATAGCAATCAATGTTGAAACAACGTGTATTCAACGTCGCTGTTAAACTAATGACTAGATGCTAAAGACCTGAATACAATATTTGAGCCAGCACATGAGATTTGGGTATGTATTGCATTTGCGTGGAGTCTAAAGATATGCATGGACAACTACCTAGTGGGACTAGAGGCCTCAATTGTGTCAGTAGCGTTCATCTACATCCATTCTTTGTGTGTACGAGCAGTGAAGACTCTGGCCAGTGTGCGCATGTGTGCACACTCACATGTGCCTTCTTTGCAGAAAACTGCAATAAGCATCAACATCCTATGTCCTTGTCAATACTAATGAGCCTGCTCGTTCGTTACGCCTAGTTGATAAGAAACAGGTGATAGTTTCGAATTTGGGAGTGGACGTTTTTTAAGATATTCTTGTAGAGGCGTCAAATATATAGTATTTGGTCATTGAAACTATAACATATTATCAAATTTGACAAAAAGACTTGAATGGTGATTGTTTCTACAAGATGATATTAAATACGAAACTAGGGTGTCAAAAATTTTAGCATTTGGGTCTCCTTGGCCAATATCGTTGAATCACATCTTGATTTACTACAAGTATAAGCTTTCATAACAAAAAACCTTGCCTATACTATGCATATATAAGACGGTTATTCTTTTTTGCATGTGCAGGCAATGAAGACTCTGTCGAGACTGTTTAGCATGCTATTCTGCGTCTAAGCTTTTGCCTTTTATTGACTTTATTATAAGTATAAAACATCTCATGAACTGGCCCATTTAAAAAAAACAGCCATGTTTTCATTTCGTATCGTTACATGTATGTTATATTTCAGCCAGCACATGAGATTCAGGTACATAACGCATATGCGTAAGGTTGTGTTTAAACATGAATGGACTGGTACCTAGTTTGACTAGAGGTCTTAATTTTGGCAAGCATCGTTATCAAAACCCTTTTTATGCGTGTGACGGCTGTGAGGGCCCTGGCGTGACTGTCTGCATGCGCAAAAGTCTAAGCATTAGCGTATTACTGACAATATGATAATTATCCAAAATCTCAAGAACCGGTCATTTTTTTAAAGAAATCAGCCATGTTTTATATCTAAAAGTTGTACCTTTATGCTATATTTGAGCAGGAACGTTAGATTTTGCCACATATCACGTATGCGTAAAGATGTTTTCAAACATAAATTGACAGGTACTTAGTTTAGCTAGAGATCTTACTTTTGGCATGCGCCTTTATTTGCACCCATTTTTTTGCATGAGTGGGTAGTAAATGCTCTAGGGAGCTTGTCTGCATGTGCAGCTGTGTCTAGGCATTTGCGTCTTATTGACAATATGATAAGTATCCAAATTCTCATGAGTTTGCCCCATTTTTACACAAAGCAGGGATGTTTGTATTGATAAGTTGTACCTTTATTTTATATTTGAGCTAGCATATGAAAGTCTGCTACATATCGCATATGCGTAAATTTGCTTTTAAACATAAATGAACAGGTACCTAGTGTGGCTAGAGGTCTGGATTTTGTCATGCGACTTTATCTACACCATTTGTTTCATGAGCAGGCAGTGAAGGCTCTGGTGACGCTGTTTGCATGTGCAGCTGCGTCTAAGCATTGGCGTCTTATTGAAAATATGATAATTACCAAAGTTCTCATTAGCTGGCCCTTTTATTCAATAAAGCAGCCATGTTTTATTTCCAAAAGTTGTACCTTTAAGCTATTTTGGACCAGGCACGTGCGATTCTGGTACATATCGCATATGCGTAAAGTTGCTTTTAAGCATGGAGAGATAGGTACTTAGTTTGGCTAGATGTCTGAATTTTCGCATGCGCCTCTATCTACACCCATTCTTGCATGAGTGGGCAGTAAATGCTCTGGCGAGCTTGTCTGCATGCGTAGCTGCGTCTAGGCATTCGCATCTTATTGACAATACGATAAGTATCCAAAATCTCATCAGCTTGCCCATTTTTGAAACAAAGTAGGGATGCTTTTATTGATAAATTGTACCTTTATTCTATATCTGTGCCAGCGCATGAGATTCTGCTTCACATGCGTAAAGCTGCTTTTAAACATGAATGAACAGGTACCTAGTTTGGCTAGAGGTCTGGAGTTTGTCATGCGCCTTTATCTACACCTATTTTATTGCATGAGCAGGCAGTAAAGGCTCTGGCGAGACTGTCTGCATGCGCAGCTAGGTCTTAGCATTGGCGTCTTATTAACGTTAAATTAAGTATCCAAAAATCCCATGAGCTGGCCCAATCATTAAACAAAACAGCTATGTTGGTTTATATTGAACAGTTGTATCATTGTGCTATATTTGTGTAGGCAAGTGAGATATTGGTACATATTGCATCTGCGTAAAGTTGTTTTCAAACATGAAAAGATAGGTACTCGTTTTGGCTAGAAGTCTTTATTTTGGCATGCAATTTTATCCACATCCAACAGTGGAGTTCTTGATAAGCTTGTGCATCTGAATGGCTGACCTCTTGGCTCTCTTGTGTGTGATGTTTTATGGTGTTTTGTCACTTAAACATATGGTGTCCTGGTTCAGGAAAGATATTTGATTGTATCGATTCCTGATCTTTGCCTTCTTTCTTACTGCTATCACATCAGAGTCATCATGTCTGGCAAGCAAAGCTATCAATATGATATAGTATTTATACACTTAATAATGGAAAAATGTTTCAGAGCAGCCTGAGCAATGTTATATGATAAGTGATCGTTGTTATATGACAGAAAAATGTTGATAGTGATGTTAAACACAAACACAACAACAAGAGAAAGAATATTAATTGATAGAATAAAAGAAAATTCAATAAAAAAATATATTTTTGTTTTAGTATTTGACAGGGTTCGAACCTGCAACCTCATGATTTTTATTGAGCTCTGTTCTCTGAGTCTGTCACTTTATCCCCTCAGCTATTTTGGCCCATTAATCTATAGGTATACAATACATTAAAATATGACCAAAATACCTCTTAAGGGAGATAACTGATGGGAGATAAACACAAAATAGTTGAAAACAGACATATCGTTCTAAGGAGAAGGGATTTTTAAATTTGCACTTAGTCTTATTTTCCTGGTAATGAATACATCAAACTTATTAAGCAGTTTATAATCAAATTCTATAAAGCAGCTTCATCGCTACCATACTAAATTAATAGTTTCTTTACATTTAAGTCAAGTGAAATAATACTTTTTGAATGTATATGTGTTGCCTGCACCTTGTCCAAAACTATTTTGGACGGTGTTTGACGAGACCTAGTTCAAGGGCTTGTCGTCAAACGAATTTCTACAAGGGAGGATTCATAAAAAAATTCCCTTCCTTTTTTTTTTTTTTTTTTTTTCTTTTTTTTTTTTTTTTTTACTTTTTTTATTTTATTTTCCTCACCTATTATTTTCTTACATGTTTGTCCATTCCCCCTTTTTTGAGTGGGTCCATTGCCAGTTGGAGGGTCCACCTAATTACACAGGGTAAATGCCTAGTCTCGTTTTAGGTTATCTGTTTGCAGAAAGTGATTCTATAGTTCTATTCATTCGGTGTATTATTCTTCGTCATGCATTCTAAAATTACCAAATGAATGTCTTCACAACACCATGTCATTGTAGCATGTGTTCACATGGCATGATCAGAGTGCCCACTCACCTTAAGAGTGATGTATGGACCTTTGGCACTAGTCTCAAAGTCGTGAAAATAGCAATCAATGTTGAAACAACGTGTATTCAACGTCGCTGTTAAACTAATGACTAGATGCTAAAGACCTGAATACAATATTTGAGCCAGCACATGAGATTTGGGTATGTATTGCATTTGCGTGGAGTCTAAAGATATGCATGGACAACTACCTAGTGGGACTAGAGGCCTCAATTGTGTCAGTAGCGTTCATCTACATCCATTCTTTGTGTGTACGAGCAGTGAAGACTCTGGCCAGTGTGCGCATGTGTGCACACTCACATGTGCCTTCTTTGCAGAAAACTGCAATAAGCATCAACATCCTATGTCCTTGTCAATACTAATGAGCCTGCTCGTTCGTTACGCCTAGTTGATAAGAAACAGGTGATAGTTTCGAATTTGGGAGTGGACGTTTTTTTCAGATATTCTTGTAGAGGCGTCAAATATGTAGTATTTGGTCATTGAAACTATAACATATTATCAAATTTGACAAAAAGACTTGAATGGTGATTGTTTCTACAAGATGATATTAAATACGAAACTAGGGTGTCAAAAATTTTAGCATTTGGGTCTCCTTGGCCAATATCGTTGAATCACATCTTGATTTACTACAAGTATAAGCTTTCATAACAAAAAACCTTGCCTATACTATGCATATATAAGACGGTTATTCTTTTTTGCATGTGCAGGCAATGAAGACTCTGTCGAGACTGTTTAGCATGCTATTCTGCGTCTAAGCTTTTGCCTTTTATTGACTTTATTATAAGTATAAAACATCTCATGAACTGGCCCATTTAAAAAAAAACAGCCATGTTTTCATTTCGTATCGTTACATGTATGTTATATTTCAGCCAGCACATGAGATTCAGGTACATAACGCATATGCGTAAGGTTGTGTTTAAACATGAATGGACTGGTACCTAGTTTGACTAGAGGTCTTAATTTTGGCAAGCATCGTTATCAAAACCCTTTTTATGCGTGTGACGGCTGTGAGGGCCCTGGCGTGACTGTCTGCATGCGCAAAAGTCTAAGCATTAGCGTCTTACTGACAATATGATAATTATCCAAAATCTCAAGAACCGGTCATTTTTTTAAAGAAATCAGCCATGTTTTATATCTAAAAGTTGTACCTTTATGCTATATTTGAGCAGGAACGTTAGATTGTGCCACATATCACGTATGCGTAAAGATGTTTTCAAACATAAATTGACAGGTACTTAGTTTAGCTAGAGATCTTACTTTTGGCATGCGCCTTTATTTACACCCATTTTTTTGCATGAGTGGGTAGTAAATGCTCTAGGGAGCTTGTCTGCATGTGCAGCTGTGTCTAGGCATTTGCGTCTTATTGACAATATGATAAGTATCCAAATTCTCATGAGTTTGCCCCATTTTTACACAAAGCAGGGATGTTTGTATTGATAAGTTGTACCTTTATTTTATATTTGAGCTAGCATATGAAAGTCTGCTACATATCGCATATGCGTAAATTTGCTTTTAAACATAAATGAACAGGTACCTAGTGTGGCTAGAGGTCTGGATTTTGTCATGCGACTTTATCTACACCATTTGTTGCATGAGCAGGCAGTGAAGGCTCTGGTGACGCTTTTTGCATGTGCAGCTGCGTCTAAGCATTGGCGTCTTATTGAAAATATGATAATTACCAAAGTTCTCATGAGCTGGCCCTTTTATTCAATAAAGCAGCCATGTTTTATTTCCAAAAGTTGTACCTTTAAGCTATTTTGGACCAGGCACGTGCGATTTTGGTACATATCGCATATGCGTAAAGTTGCTTTTAAACATGGAGAGATAGGTACTTAGTTTGGCTAGATGTCTGAATTTTCGCATGCGCCTCTATCTACACCCATTTATGCATGAGTGGGCAGGAAATGCTCTGGCGAGCTTGTCTGCATGCGTAGCTGCGTCTAGGCATTCGCATCTTATTGACAATACGATAAGTATCAAAAATCTCATCAGCTTGCCCATTTTTGAAACAAAGTAGGGATGCTTTTATTGATAAATTGTACCTTTATTCTATATCTGTGCCAGCGCATGAGATTCTGCTTCACATGCGTAAAGCTGCTTTTAAACATGAATGAACAGGTACCTAGTTTGGCTAGAGGTCTGGAGTTTGTCATGCGCCTTTATCTACACCTATTTTATTGCATGAGCAGGCAGTAAAGGCTCTGGCAAGACTGTCTGCATGCGCAGCTGCGTCTTAGCATTGGCGTCTTATTAACAATAAATTAAGTATCCAAAAATCCCATGAGCTGGCCCAATTATTAAACAAAACAGCTATGTTGGTTTATATTGAACAGTTGTATCATTGTGCTATATTTGTGTAGGCACGTGAGATATTGGTACATATTGCATCTGCGTAAAGTTGTTTTCAAACATGAAAAGATAGGTACTCGGTTTGGCTAGAAGTCTTTATTTTGGCATGCAATTTTATCCACATCCAACAGTGGAGTTCTTGATAAGCTTGTGCATCTGAATGGCTGACCTCTTGGCTCTCTTGTGTGTGATGTTTTATGGTGTTTTGTCACTTAAACATATGGTGTCCTGGTTCAGGAAAGATATTTGATTGTATCAATTCCTGATCTTTGCCTTCTTTCTTACTGCTATCACATCAGAGTCATCATGTCTGGCAAGCAAAGCTATCAATATGATATAGTATTTATACACTTAATAATGGAAAAATGTTTCAGAGCAGCCTGAGCAATGTTATATGATAAGTGATCGTTGTTATATGTCAGAAAAATGTTGATAGTGATGTTAAACACAAACACAGCAACAAGAGAAAGAATATTAATTGATACAATAAAAGAAAATTCAATAAAAAAAATATATTTTTGTTTTAGTGTTTGACAGGGTTCGAACCTGCAACCTCATGATTTTTATTGAGCTCTGTTCTCTGAGTCTGTCACTTTATCCCCTCAGCTATTTTGGCCCATTAATCTATAGGTATACAATACATTAAAATATGACTAAAATACCTCTTAAGGGAGATAACTGATGGGAGATAAACACAAAATAGTTGAAAACAGACATATCGTTCTAAGGAGAAGGGATTTTTAAATTTGCACTTAGTCTTATTTTCCTGGTAATGAATACATCAAACTTATTAAGCAGTTTATAATCAAATTCTATAAAGCAGCTTCATCGCTACCATACTAAATTAGTAGTTTCTTTACATTTAAGTCAAGTGAAATAATACTTTTTGAATGTATATGTGTTGCCTGCACCTTGTCCAAAACTATTTTGGACGGTGTTTGACGAGACCTAGTTCAAGGGCTTGTCGTCAAACGAATTTCTCCGAGGGAGGATTCGTAAAAAAGTTCCCTTTCTTTTTTTTTTCTTTTTTTTTTTTTTTTTACTTTTTTTATTTTATTTTCCTCACCTATTTTTTTCTTTCATGTTTTGTCCATTCCCTCTTTTTTGAGTGGGTCCATTGCCAGTTGGAGGGTCCACCTAATTACACAGGGTAAATGCCTAGTCTCGTTTTAGGTTATCTGTTTGCAGAAAGTGATTCTATAGTTCTATTCATTCGGTGTATTATTCTTCGTCATGCATTCTAAAATTACCAAATGAATGTCTTCACAACACCATGTCATTGTAGCATATGTTCACATGGCATGATCAGAGTGCCCACTCACCTTAAGAGTGATGTATGGACCTTTGGCACTAGTCTCAAAGTCGTGAAAATAGCAATCAATGTTGAAACAACGTGTATTCAACGTCGCTGTTAAACTAATGACTAGATGCTAAAGACCTGAATACAATATTTGAGCCAGCACATGAGATTTGGGTATGTATTGCATTTGCGTGGAGTCTAAAGATATGCATGGACAGCTTCCTAGTGGGGCTAGAGGCCTCAACTTTGTCAGTAGCGTTCATCTACATCCATTCTTTGTGTGTACGAGCAGTGAAGACTCTGGCCAGTGTGCGCATGTGTGCACACTCACATGTGCCTTCTTTGCAGAACACTGCAATAAGCATCAACATCCTATGTCCTTGTCAATACTAATGAGCATGCTCGTTCGTTACGCCTAGTTGATAAGAAACAGGTGATAGTTTCGAATTTGGGAGTGGACGTTTTTTAAGATATTCTTGTAGAGGCGTCAAATATGTAGTATTTTGGTCATTGAAACTATAACATATTATCAAATTTGACAAAAAGACTTGAATGGTGATTGTTTCTACAAGATGAAATTAAATACGAAACTAGGGTGTCAAAAATTTTAGCATTTGGGTCTCCTTGGCCAATGTCGTTGAATCACATCTTGATTTACTACAAGTATAAGCTTTCATAACAAAAAACCTTGCCTATACTATGCATATATAAGACGGTTATTCTTTTTTGCATGTGCAGGCAATGAAGACTCTGTCGAGACTGTTTAGCATGCTATTCTGCGTCTAAGCTTTTGCCTTTTATTGACTTTATTATAAGTATAAAACATCTCATGAACTGGCCCATTTAAAAAAACAGCCATGTTTTCATTTCGTATCGTTACATGTATGTTATATTTCAGCCAGCACATGAGATTCAGGTACATAACGCATATGCGTAAGGTTGTGTTTAAACATGAATGGACTGGTACCTAGTTTGACTAGAGGTCTTAATTTTGGCAAGCATCGTTATCAAAACCCTTTTTATGCGTGTGACGGCTGTGAGGGCCCTGGCGTGACTGTCTGCATGCGCAGAAGTCTAAGCATTAGCGTCTTACTGACAATATGATAATTATCCAAAATCTCAAGAACCGGTCATTTTTTTAAAGAAATCAGCCATGTTTTATATCTAAAAGTTGTACCTTTATGCTATATTTGAGCAGGAACGTTAGATTTTGCCACATATCACGTATGCGTAAAGATGTTTTCAAACATAAATTGACAGGTACTTAGTTTAGCTAGAGATCTTACGTTTGGCATGCGCCTTTATTTACACCCATTTTTTTGCATGAGTGGGTAGTAAATGCTCTAGGGAGCTTGTCTGCATGTGCAGCTGTGTCTAGGCATTTGCGTCTTATTGACAATATGATAAGTATCCAAATTCTCATGAGTTTGCCCCATTTTTACACAAAGCAGGGGTGTTTGTATTGATAAGTTGTACCTTTATTTTATATTTGAGCTAGCATATGAAAGTCTGCTACATATCGCATATGCGTAAATTTGCTTTTAAACATAAATGAACAGGTACCTAGTGTGGCTAGAGGTCTGGATTTTGTCATGCGACTTTATCTACACCATTTGTTGCATGAGCAGGCAGTGAAGGCTCTGGTGACACTGTTTGCATGTGCAGCTGCGTCTAAGCATTGGCGTCTTATTGAAAATATGATAATTACCAAAGTTCTCATGAGCTGGCCCTTTTATTCAATAAAGCAGCCATGTTTTATTTCAAAAAGTTGTACCTTTAAGCTATTTTGGACCAGGCACGTGCGATTCTGGTACATATCGCATATGCATAAAGTTGCTTTTAAGCATGGAGAGATAGGTACGTAGTTTGGCTAGATGTCTGAATTTTCGCATGCGCCTCTATCTACACCCATTCTTGCATGAGTGGGCAGTAAATGCTCTGGCGAGCTTGTCTGCATGCGTAGCTGCGTCTAGGCATTCGCATCTTATTGACAATACGATAAGTATCCAAAATCTCATCAGCTTGCCCATTTTTGAAACAAAGTAGGGATGCTTTTATTGATAAATTGTACCTTTATTCTATATCTGTGCCAGCGCATGAGATTCTGCTTCACATGCGTAAAGCTGCTTTTAAACATGAATGAACAGGTACCTAGTTTGGCTAGAGGTCTGGAGTTTGTCATGCGCCTTTATCTACACCTATTTTATTGCATGAGCAGGCAGTAAAGGCTCTGGCGAGACTGTCTGCATGCGCAGCTGCGTCTTAGCATTGGCGTCTTATTAACAATAAATTAAGTATCCAAAAATCCCATGAGCTGGCCCAATCATTAAACAAAACAGCTATGTTGGTTTATATTGAACAGTTGTATCATTGTGCTATATTTGTGTAGGCACGTGAGATATTGGTACATATTGCATCTGCGCAAAGTTGTTTTCAAACATGAAAAGATAGGTACTCGGTTTGGCTAGAAGTCTTTATTTTGGCATGCAATTTTATCCACATCCAACAGTGGAGTTCTTGATAAGCTTGTGCATCTGAATGGCTGACCTCTTGGCTCTCTTGTGTGTGATGTTTTATGGTGTTTTGTCACTTAAACATATGGTGTCCTGGTTCAGGAAAGATATTTGATTGTATCGATTCCTGATCTTTGCCTTCTTTCTTACTGCTATCACATCAGAGTCATCATGTCTGGCAAGCAAAGCTATCAATATGATATAGTATTTATACACTTAATAATGGAAAAATGTTTCAGAGCAGCCTGAGCAATGTTATATGATAAGTGATCGTTGTTATATGACAGAAAAATGTTGATAGTGATGTTAAACACAAACACAACAACAAGAGAAAGAATATTAATTGATAGAATAAAAGAAAATTCAATAAAAAAAATATATTTTTGTTTTAGTATTTGACAGGGTTCGAACCTGCAACCTCATGATTTTTATTGAGCTCTGTTCTCTGAGTCTGTCACTTTATCCCCTCAGCTATTTTGGCCCATTAATCTATAGGTATACAATACATTAAAATATGACCAAAATACCTCTTAAGGGAGATAACTGATGGGAGATAAACACAAAATAGTTGAAAACAGACATATCGTTCTAAGGAGAAGGGATTTTTAAATTTGCACTTAGTCTTATTTTCCTGGTAATGAATACATCAAACTTATTAAGCAGTTTATAATCAAATTCTATAAAGCAGCTTCATCGCTACCATACTAAATTAATAGTTTCTTTACATTTAAGTCAAGTGAAATAATACTTTTTGAATGTATATGTGTTGCCTGCACCTTGTCCAAAACTATTTTGGACGGTGTTTGACGAGACCTAGTTCAAGGGCTTGTCGTCAAACGAATTTCTCCAAGGGAGGATTCATAAAAAAATTCCCTTCCTTTTTTTTTTTTTTTTTTTTCTTTTTTTTTTTTTTTTTACTTTTTTTATTTTATTTTCCTCACCTATTATTTTCTTACATGTTTGTCCATTCCCCCTTTTTTGAGTGGGTCCATTGCCAGTTGGAGGGTCCACCTAATTACACAGGGTAAATGCCTAGTCTCGTTTTAGGTTATCTGTTTGCAGAAAGTGATTCTATAGTTCTATTCATTCGGTGTATTATTCTTCGTCATGCATTCTAAAATTACCAAATGAATGTCTTCACAACACCATGTCATTGTAGCATGTGTTCACATGGCATGATCAGAGTGCCCACTCACCTTAAGAGTGATGTATGGACCTTTGGCACTAGTCTCAAAGTCGTGAAAATAGCAATCAATGTTGAAACAACGTGTATTCAACGTCGCTGTTAAACTAATGACTAGATGCTAAAGACCTGAATACAATATTTGAGCCAGCACATGAGATTTGGGTATGTATTGCATTTGCGTGGAGTCTAAAGATATGCATGGACAACTACCTAGTGGGACTAGAGGCCTCAATTGTGTCAGTAGCGTTCATCTACATCCATTCTTTGTGTGTACGAGCAGTGAAGACTCTGGCCAGTGTGCGCATGTGTGCACACTCACATGTGCCTTCTTTGCAGAAAACTGCAATAAGCATCAACATCCTATGTCCTTGTCAATACTAATGAGCCTGCTCGTTCGTTACGCCTAGTTGATAAGAAACAGGTGATAGTTTCGAATTTGGGAGTGGACGTTTTTTAAGATATTCTTGTAGAGGCGTCAAATATATAGTATTTGGTCATTGAAACTATAACATATTATCAAATTTGACAAAAAGACTTGAATGGTGATTGTTTCTACAAGATGATATTAAATACGAAACTAGGGTGTCAAAAATTTTAGCATTTGGGTCTCCTTGGCCAATATCGTTGAATCACATCTTGATTTACTACAAGTATAAGCTTTCATAACAAAAAACCTTGCCTATACTATGCATATATAAGACGGTTATTCTTTTTTGCATGTGCAGGCAATGAAGACTCTGTCGAGACTGTTTAGCATGCTATTCTGCGTCTAAGCTTTTGCCTTTTATTGACTTTATTATAAGTATAAAACATCTCATGAACTGGCCCATTTAAAAAAAACAGCCATGTTTTCATTTCGTATCGTTACATGTATGTTATATTTCAGCCAGCACATGAGATTCAGGTACATAACGCATATGCGTAAGGTTGTGTTTAAACATGAATGGACTGGTACCTAGTTTGACTAGAGGTCTTAATTTTGGCAAGCATCGTTATCAAAACCCTTTTTATGCGTGTGACGGCTGTGAGGGCCCTGGCGTGACTGTCTGCATGCGCAAAAGTCTAAGCATTAGCGTATTACTGACAATATGATAATTATCCAAAATCTCAAGAACCGGTCATTTTTTTAAAGAAATCAGCCATGTTTTATATCTAAAAGTTGTACCTTTATGCTATATTTGAGCAGGAACGTTAGATTTTGCCACATATCACGTATGCGTAAAGATGTTTTCAAACATAAATTGACAGGTACTTAGTTTAGCTAGAGATCTTACTTTTGGCATGCGCCTTTATTTGCACCCATTTTTTTGCATGAGTGGGTAGTAAATGCTCTAGGGAGCTTGTCTGCATGTGCAGCTGTGTCTAGGCATTTGCGTCTTATTGACAATATGATAAGTATCCAAATTCTCATGAGTTTGCCCCATTTTTACACAAAGCAGGGATGTATGTATTGATAAGTTGTACCTTTATTTTATATTTGAGCTAGCATATGAAAGTCTGCTACATATCGCATATGCGTAAATTTGCTTTTAAACATAAATGAACAGGTACCTAGTGTGGCTAGAGGTCTGGATTTTGTCATGCGACTTTATCTACACCATTTGTTTCATGAGCAGGCAGTGAAGGCTCTGGTGACGCTGTTTGCATGTGCAGCTGCGTCTAAGCATTGGCGTCTTATTGAAAATATGATAATTACCAAAGTTCTCATTAGCTGGCCCTTTTATTCAATAAAGCAGCCATGTTTTATTTCCAAAAGTTGTACCTTTAAGCTATTTTGGACCAGGCACGTGCGATTCTGGTACATATCGCATATGCGTAAAGTTGCTTTTAAGCATGGAGAGATAGGTACTTAGTTTGGCTAGATGTCTGAATTTTCGCATGCGCCTCTATCTACACCCATTTATGCATGAGTGGGCAGTAAATGCTCTGGCGAGCTTGTCTGCATGCGTAGCTGCGTCTAGGCATTCGCATCTTATTGACAATACGATAAGTATCAAAAATCTCATCAGCTTGCCCATTTTTGAAACAAAGTAGGGATGCTTTTATTGATAAATTGTACCTTTATTCTATATCTGTGCCAGCGCATGAGATTCTGCTTCACATGCGTAAAGCTGCTTTTAAACATGAATGAACAGGTACCTAGTTTGGCTAGAGGTCTGGAGTTTGTCATGCGCCTTTATCTACACCTATTTTATTGCATGAGCAGGCAGTAAAGGCTCTGGCGAGACTGTCTGCATGCGCAGCTGCGTCTTAGCATTGGCGTCTTATTAACGTTAAATTAAGTATCCAAAAATCCCATGAGCTGGCCCAATCATTAAACAAAACAGCTATGTTGGTTTATATTGAACAGTTGTATCATTGTGCTATATTTGTGTAGGCAAGTGAGATATTGGTACATATTGCATCTGCGTAAAGTTGTTTTCAAACATGAAAAGATAGGTACTCGTTTTGGCTAGAAGTCTTTATTTTGGCATGCAATTTTATCCACATCCAACAGTGGAGTTCTTGATAAGCTTGTGCATCTGAATGGCTGACCTCTTGGCTCTCTTGTGTGTGATGTTTTATGTTGTTTTGTCACTTAAACATATGGTGTCCTGGTTCAGGAAAGATATTTGATTGTATCGATTCCTGATCTTTGCCTTCTTTCTTACTGCTATCACATCAGAGTCATCATGTCTGGCGAGCAAAGCTATCAATATGATATAGTATTTATACACTTAATAATGGAAAAATGTTTCAGAGCAGCCTGAGCAATGTTATATGATAAGTGATCGTTGTTATATGACAGAAAAATGTTGATAGTGATGTTAAACACAAACACAACAACAAGAGAAAGAATATTAATTGATAGAATAAAAGAAAATTCAATAAAAAAATATATTTTTGTTTTAGTATTTGACAGGGTTCGAACCTGCAACCTCATGATTTTTATTGAGCTCTGTTCTCTGAGTCTGTCACTTTATCCCCTCAGCTATTTTGGCCCATTAATCTATAGGTATACAATACATTAAAATATGACCAAAATACCTCTTAAGGGAGATAACTGATGGGAGATAAACACAAAATAGTTGAAAACAGACATATCGTTCTAAGGAGAAGGGATTTTTAAATTTGCACTTAGTCTTATTTTCCTGGTAATGAATACATCAAACTTATTAAGCAGTTTATAATCAAATTCTATAAAGCAGCTTCATCGCTACCATACTAAATTAATAGTTTCTTTACATTTAAGTCAAGTGAAATAATACTTTTTGAATGTATATGTGTTGCCTGCACCTTGTCCAAAACTATTTTGGACGGTGTTTGACGAGACCTAGTTCAAGGGCTTGTCGTCAAACGAATTTCTCCAAGGGAGGATTCATAAAAAAATTCCCTTCCTTTTTTTTTTTTTTTTTTTTTTCTTTTTTTTTTTTTTTTTACTTTTTTTATTTTATTTTCCTCACCTATTATTTTCTTACATGTTTGTCCATTCCCCCTTTTATGAGTGGGTCCATTGCCAGTTGGAGGGTCCACCTAATTACACAGGGTAAATGCCTAGTCTCGTTTTAGGTTATCTGTTTGCAGAAAGTGATTCTATAGTTCTATTCATTCGGTGTATTATTCTTCGTCATGCATTCTAAAATTACCAAATGAATGTCTTCACAACACCATGTCATTGTAGCATGTGTTCACATGGCATGATCAGAGTGCCCACTCACCTTAAGAGTGATGTATGGACCTTTGGCACTAGTCTCAAAGTCGTGAAAATAGCAATCAATGTTGAAACAACGTGTATTCAACGTCGCTGTTAAACTAATGACTAGATGCTAAAGACCTGAATACAATATTTGAGCCAGCACATGAGATTTGGGTATGTATTGCATTTGCGTGGAGTCTAAAGATATGCATGGACAACTACCTAGTGGGACTAGAGGCCTCAATTGTGTCAGTAGCGTTCATCTACATCCATTCTTTGTGTGTACGAGCAGTGAAGACTCTGGCCAGTGTGCGCATGTGTGCACACTCACATGTGCCTTCTTTGCAGAAAACTGCAATAAGCATCAACATCCTATGTCCTTGTCAATACTAATGAGCCTGCTCGTTCGTTACGCCTAGTTGATAAGAAACAGGTGATAGTTTCGAATTTGGGAGTGGACGTTTTTTTCAGATATTCTTGTAGAGGCGTCAAATATGTAGTATTTGGTCATTGAAACTATAACATATTATCAAATTTGACAAAAAGACTTGAATGGTGATTGTTTCTACAAGATGATATTAAATACGAAACTAGGGTGTCAAAAATTTTAGCATTTGGGTCTCCTTGGCCAATATCGTTGAATCACATCTTGATTTACTACAAGTATAAGCTTTCATAACAAAAAACCTTGCCTATACTATGCATATATAAGACGGTTATTCTTTTTTGCATGTGCAGGCAATGAAGACTCTGTCGAGACTGTTTAGCATGCTATTCTGCGTCTAAGCTTTTGCCTTTTATTGACTTTATTATAAGTATAAAACATCTCATGAACTGGCCCATTTAAAAAAAAACAGCCATGTTTTCATTTCGTATCGTTACATGTATGTTATATTTCAGCCAGCACATGAGATTCAGGTACATAACGCATATGCGTAAGGTTGTGTTTAAACATGAATGGACTGGTACCTAGTTTGACTAGAGGTCTTAATTTTGGCAAGCATCGTTATCAAAACCCTTTTTATGCGTGTGACGGCTGTGAGGGCCCTGGCGTGACTGTCTGCATGCGCAAAAGTCTAAGCATTAGCGTCTTACTGACAATATGATAATTATCCAAAATCTCAAGAACCGGTCATTTTTTTAAAGAAATCAGCCATGTTTTATATCTAAAAGTTGTACCTTTATGCTATATTTGAGCAGGAACGTTAGATTTTGCCACATATCACGTATGCGTAAAGATGTTTTCAAACATAAATTGACAGGTACTTAGTTTAGCTAGAGATCTTACTTTTGGCATGCGCCTTTATTTACACCCATTTTTTTGCATGAGTGGGTAGTAAATGCTCTAGGGAGCTTGTCTGCATGTGCAGCTGTGTCTAGGCATTTGCGTCTTATTGACAATATGATAAGTATCCAAATTCTCATGAGTTTGCCCCATTTTTACACAAAGCAGGGATGTTTGTATTGATAAGTTGTACCTTTATTTTATATTTGAGCTAGCATATGAAAGTCTGCTACATATCGCATATGCGTAAATTTGCTTTTAAACATAAATGAACAGGTACCTAGTGTGGCTAGAGGTCTGGATTTTGTCATGCGACTTTATCTACACCATTTGTTGCATGAGCAGGCAGTGAAGGCTCTGGTGACGCTTTTTGCATGTGCAGCTGCGTCTAAGCATTGGCGTCTTATTGAAAATATGATAATTACCAAAGTTCTCATGAGCTGGCCCTTTTATTCAATAAAGCAGCCATGTTTTATTTCCAAAAGTTGTACCTTTAAGCTATTTTGGACCAGGCACGTGCGATTTTGGTACATATCGCATATGCGTAAAGTTGCTTTTAAACATGGAGAGATAGGTACTTAGTTTGGCTAGATGTCTGAATTTTCGCATGCGCCTCTATCTACACCCATTTATGCATGAGTGGGCAGGAAATGCTCTGGCGAGCTTGTCTGCATGCGTAGCTGCGTCTAGGCATTCGCATCTTATTGACAATACGATAAGTATCAAAAATCTCATCAGCTTGCCCATTTTTGAAACAAAGTAGGGATGCTTTTATTGATAAATTGTACCTTTATTCTATATCTGTGCCAGCGCATGAGATTCTGCTTCACATGCGTAAAGCTGCTTTTAAACATGAATGAACAGGTACCTAGTTTGGCTAGAGGTCTGGAGTTTGTCATGCGCCTTTATCTACACCTATTTTATTGCATGAGCAGGCAGTAAAGGCTCTGGCAAGACTGTCTGCATGCGCAGCTGCGTCTTAGCATTGGCGTCTTATTAACAATAAATTAAGTATCCAAAAATCCCATGAGCTGGCCCAATTATTAAACAAAACAGCTATGTTGGTTTATATTGAACAGTTGTATCATTGTGCTATATTTGTGTAGGCACGTGAGATATTGGTACATATTGCATCTGCGTAAAGTTGTTTTCAAACATGAAAAGATAGGTACTCGGTTTGGCTAGAAGTCTTTATTTTGGCATGCAATTTTATCCACATCCAACAGTGGAGTTCTTGATAAGCTTGTGCATCTGAATGGCTGACCTCTTGGCTCTCTTGTGTGTGATGTTTTATGGTGTTTTGTCACTTAAACATATGGTGTCCTGGTTCAGGAAAGATATTTGATTGTATCAATTCCTGATCTTTGCCTTCTTTCTTACTGCTATCACATCAGAGTCATCATGTCTGGCAAGCAAAGCTATCAATATGATATAGTATTTATACACTTAATAATGGAAAAATGTTTCAGAGCAGCCTGAGCAATGTTATATGATAAGTGATCGTTGTTATATGTCAGAAAAATGTTGATAGTGATGTTAAACACAAACACAGCAACAAGAGAAAGAATATTAATTGATACAATAAAAGAAAATTCAATAAAAAAAATATATTTTTGTTTTAGTGTTTGACAGGGTTCGAACCTGCAACCTCATGATTTTTATTGAGCTCTGTTCTCTGAGTCTGTCACTTTATCCCCTCAGCTATTTTGGCCCATTAATCTATAGGTATACAATACATTAAAATATGACTAAAATACCTCTTAAGGGAGATAACTGATGGGAGATAAACACAAAATAGTTGAAAACAGACATATCGTTCTAAGGAGAAGGGATTTTTAAATTTGCACTTAGTCTTATTTTCCTGGTAATGAATACATCAAACTTATTAAGCAGTTTATAATCAAATTCTATAAAGCAGCTTCATCGCTACCATACTAAATTAGTAGTTTCTTTACATTTAAGTCAAGTGAAATAATACTTTTTGAATGTATATGTGTTGCCTGCACCTTGTCCAAAACTATTTTGGACGGTGTTTGACGAGACCTAGTTCAAGGGCTTGTCGTCAAACGAATTTCTCCGAGGGAGGATTCGTAAAAAAGTTCCCTTTCTTTTTTTTTTCTTTTTTTTTTTTTTTTTACTTTTTTTATTTTATTTTCCTCACCTATTTTTTTCTTTCATGTTTTGTCCATTCCCTCTTTTTTGAGTGGGTCCATTGCCAGTTGGAGGGTCCACCTAATTACACAGGGTAAATGCCTAGTCTCGTTTTAGGTTATCTGTTTGCAGAAAGTGATTCTATAGTTCTATTCATTCGGTGTATTATTCTTCGTCATGCATTCTAAAATTACCAAATGAATGTCTTCACAACACCATGTCATTGTAGCATATGTTCACATGGCATGATCAGAGTGCCCACTCACCTTAAGAGTGATGTATGGACCTTTGGCACTAGTCTCAAAGTCGTGAAAATAGCAATCAATGTTGAAACAACGTGTATTCAACGTCGCTGTTAAACTAATGACTAGATGCTAAAGACCTGAATACAATATTTGAGCCAGCACATGAGATTTGGGTATGTATTGCATTTGCGTGGAGTCTAAAGATATGCATGGACAGCTTCCTAGTGGGGCTAGAGGCCTCAACTTTGTCAGTAGCGTTCATCTACATCCATTCTTTGTGTGTACGAGCAGTGAAGACTCTGGCCAGTGTGCGCATGTGTGCACACTCACATGTGCCTTCTTTGCAGAACACTGCAATAAGCATCAACATCCTATGTCCTTGTCAATACTAATGAGCATGCTCGTTCGTTACGCCTAGTTGATAAGAAACAGGTGATAGTTTCGAATTTGGGAGTGGACGTTTTTTAAGATATTCTTGTAGAGGCGTCAAATATGTAGTATTTTGGTCATTGAAACTATAACATATTATCAAATTTGACAAAAAGACTTGAATGGTGATTGTTTCTACAAGATGAAATTAAATACGAAACTAGGGTGTCAAAAATTTTAGCATTTGGGTCTCCTTGGCCAATGTCGTTGAATCACATCTTGATTTACTACAAGTATAAGCTTTCATAACAAAAAACCTTGCCTATACTATGCATATATAAGACGGTTATTCTTTTTTGCATGTGCAGGCAATGAAGACTCTGTCGAGACTGTTTAGCATGCTATTCTGCGTCTAAGCTTTTGCCTTTTATTGACTTTATTATAAGTATAAAACATCTCATGAACTGGCCCATTTAAAAAAACAGCCATGTTTTCATTTCGTATCGTTACATGTATGTTATATTTCAGCCAGCACATGAGATTCAGGTACATAACGCATATGCGTAAGGTTGTGTTTAAACATGAATGGACTGGTACCTAGTTTGACTAGAGGTCTTAATTTTGGCAAGCATCGTTATCAAAACCCTTTTTATGCGTGTGACGGCTGTGAGGGCCCTGGCGTGACTGTCTGCATGCGCAGAAGTCTAAGCATTAGCGTCTTACTGACAATATGATAATTATCCAAAATCTCAAGAACCGGTCATTTTTTTAAAGAAATCAGCCATGTTTTATATCTAAAAGTTGTACCTTTATGCTATATTTGAGCAGGAACGTTAGATTTTGCCACATATCACGTATGCGTAAAGATGTTTTCAAACATAAATTGACAGGTACTTAGTTTAGCTAGAGTTCTTACGTTTGGCATGCGCCTTTATTTACACCCATTTTTTTGCATGAGTGGGTAGTAAATGCTCTAGGGAGCTTGTCTGCATGTGCAGCTGTGTCTAGGCATTTGCGTCTTATTGACAATATGATAAGTATCCAAATTCTCATGAGTTTGCCCCATTTTTACACAAAGCAGGGGTGTTTGTATTGATAAGTTGTACCTTTATTTTATATTTGAGCTAGCATATGAAAGTCTGCTACATATCGCATATGCGTAAATTTGCTTTTAAACATAAATGAACAGGTACCTAGTGTGGCTAGAGGTCTGGATTTTGTCATGCGACTTTATCTACACCATTTGTTGCATGAGCAGGCAGTGAAGGCTCTGGTGACACTGTTTGCATGTGCAGCTGCGTCTAAGCATTGGCGTCTTATTGAAAATATGATAATTACCAAAGTTCTCATGAGCTGGCCCTTTTATTCAATAAAGCAGCCATGTTTTATTTCAAAAAGTTGTACCTTTAAGCTATTTTGGACCAGGCACGTGCGATTCTGGTACATATCGCATATGCATAAAGTTGCTTTTAAGCATGGAGAGATAGGTACGTAGTTTGGCTAGATGTCTGAATTTTCGCATGCGCCTCTATCTACACCCATTCTTGCATGAGTGGGCAGTAAATGCTCTGGCGAGCTTGTCTGCATGCGTAGCTGCGTCTAGGCATTCGCATCTTATTGACAATACGATAAGTATCCAAAATCTCATCAGCTTGCCCATTTTTGAAACAAAGTAGGGATGCTTTTATTGATAAATTGTACCTTTATTCTATATCTGTGCCAGCGCATGAGATTCTGCTTCACATGCGTAAAGCTGCTTTTAAACATGAATGAACAGGTACCTAGTTTGGCTAGAGGTCTGGAGTTTGTCATGCGCCTTTATCTACACCTATTTTATTGCATGAGCAGGCAGTAAAGGCTCTGGCGAGACTGTCTGCATGCGCAGCTGCGTCTTAGCATTGGCGTCTTATTAACAATAAATTAAGTATCCAAAAATCCCATGAGCTGGCCCAATCATTAAACAAAACAGCTATGTTGGTTTATATTGAACAGTTGTATCATTGTGCTATATTTGTGTAGGCACGTGAGATATTGGTACATATTGCATCTGCGCAAAGTTGTTTTCAAACATGAAAAGATAGGTACTCGGTTTGGCTAGAAGTCTTTATTTTGGCATGCAATTTTATCCACATCCAACAGTGGAGTTCTTGATAAGCTTGTGCATCTGAATGGCTGACCTCTTGGCTCTCTTGTGTGTGATGTTTTATGGTGTTTTGTCACTTAAACATATGGTGTCCTGGTTCAGGAAAGATATTTGATTGTATCGATTCCTGATCTTTGCCTTCTTTCTTACTGCTATCACATCAGAGTCATCATATCTGGCAAGCAAAGCTATCAATATGATATAGTATTTATACACTTTATAATGGAAAAATGTTTCAGAGCAGCCTGAGCAATGTTATATGATAAGTGATCGTTCTTATATGACAGAAAAATGTTGATATTGATGTTAAACACAAACACAGCAACAAGAGAAAGAATATTAATTGATAGAATAAAAGAAAATTCATTAAAAAAATATATTTTTGTTTTAGTATTTGACAGGGTTCGAACCTGCAACCTCATGATTTTTATTGAGCTCTGTTCTCTGAGTCTGTCACTTTCTCCCCTCAGCTATTTTGGCCCATTAATCTATAGGTATACAATACATTAAAATATGACCAAAATACCTCTTAAGGGAGATAACTGATGGGAGATAAACACAAAATAGTTGAAAACAGACATATCGTTCTAAGGAGAAGGGATTTTTAAATTTGCACTTAGTCTTATTTTCCTGGTAATGAATACATCAAACTTATTAAGCAGTTTATAATCAAATTCTATAAAGCAGCTTCATCGCTACCATACTAAATTAATAGTTTCTTTACATTTAAGTCAAGTGAAATAATACTTTTTGAATGTATATGTGTTGCCTGCACCTTGTCCAAAACTATTTTGGACGGTGTTTGACGAGACCTAGTTCAAGGGCTTGTCGTCAAACGAATTTCTCCAAGGGAGGATTCATAAAAAAATTCCCTTCCTTTTTTTTTTTTTTTTTTTCTTTTTTTTTTTTTTTTTACTTTTTTTATTTTATTTTCCTCACCTATTATTTTCTTACATGTTTGTCCATTCCCCCTTTTTTGAGTGGGTCCATTGCCAGTTGGAGGGTCCACCTAATTACACAGGGTAAATGCCTAGTCTCGTTTTAGGTTATCTGTTTGCAGAAAGTGATTCTATAGTTCTATTCATTCGGTGTATTATTCTTCGTCATGCATTCTAAAATTACCAAATGAATGTCTTCACAACACCATGTCATTGTAGCATGTGTTCACATGGCATGATCAGAGTGCCCACTCACCTTAAGAGTGATGTATGGACCTTTGGCACTAGTCTCAAAGTCGTGAAAATAGCAATCAATGTTGAAACAACGTGTATTCAACGTCGCTGTTAAACTAATGACTAGATGCTAAAGACCTGAATACAATATTTGAGCCAGCACATGAGATTTGGGTATGTATTGCATTTGCGTGGAGTCTAAAGATATGCATGGACAACTACCTAGTGGGACTAGAGGCCTCAATTGTGTCAGTAGCGTTCATCTACATCCATTCTTTGTGTGTACGAGCAGTGAAGACTCTGGCCAGTGTGCGCATGTGTGCACACTCACATGTGCCTTCTTTGCAGAAAACTGCAATAAGCATCAACATCCTATGTCCTTGTCAATACTAATGAGCCTGCTCGTTCGTTACGCCTAGTTGATAAGAAACAGGTGATAGTTTCGAATTTGGGAGTGGACGTTTTTTAAGATATTCTTGTAGAGGCGTCAAATATGTAGTATTTGGTCATTGAAACTATAACATATTATCAAATTTGACAAAAAGACTTGAATGGTGATTGTTTCTACAAGATGATATTAAATACGAAACTAGGGTGTCAAAAATTTTAGCATTTGGGTCTCCTTGGCCAATATCGTTGAATCACATCTTGATTTACTACAAGTATAAGCTTTCATAACAAAAAACCTTGCCTATACTATGCATATATAAGACGGTTATTCTTTTTTGCATGTGCAGGCAATGAAGACTCTGTCGAGACTGTTTAGCATGCTATTCTGCGTCTAAGCTTTTGCCTTTTATTGACTTTATTATAAGTATAAAACATCTCATGAACTGGCCCATTTAAAAAAAAAACAGCCATGTTTTCATTTCGTATCGTTACATGTATGTTATATTTCAGCCAGCACATGAGATTCAGGTACATACCGCATATTCGTAAGGTTGTGTTTAAACATGAATGGACTGGTACCTAGTTTGACTAGAGGTCTTAATTTTGGCAAGCATCGTTATCAAAACCCTTTTTATGCGTGTGACGGCTGTGAGGGCCCTGGCGTGACTGTCTGCATGCGCAAAAGTCTAAGCATTAGCGTCTTACTGACAATATGATAATTATCCAAAATCTCAAGAACCGGTCATTTTTTTAAAGAAATCAGCCATGTTTTATATCTAAAAGTTGTACCTTTATGCTATATTTGAGCAGGAACGTTAGATTTTGCCACATATCACGTATGCGTAAAGATGTTTTCAAACATAAATTGACAGGTACTTAGTTTAGCTAGAGATCTTACTTTTGGCATGCGCCTTTATTTACACCCATTTTTTTGCATGAGTGGGTAGTAAATGCTCTAGGGAGCTTGTCTGCATGTGCAGCTGTGTCTAGGCATTTGCGTCTTATTGACAATATGATAAGTATCCAAATTCTCATGAGTTTGCCCCATTTTTACACAAAGCAGGGATGTTTGTATTGATAAGTTGTACCTTTATTTTATATTTGAGCTAGCATATGAAAGTCTGCTACATATCGCATATGCGTAAATTTGCTTTTAAACATAAATGAACAGGTACCTAGTGTGGCTAGAGGTCTGGATTTTGTCATGCGACTTTATCTACACCATTTGTTGCATGAGCAGGCAGTGAAGGCTCTGGTGACGCTGTTTGCATGTGCAGCTGCGTCTAAGCATTGGCGTCTTATTGAAAATATGATAATTACCAAAGTTCTCATGAGCTGGCCCTTTTATTCAATAAAGCAGCCATGTTTTATTTCCAAAAGTTGTACCTTTAAGCTATTTTGGACCAGGCACGTGCGATTCTGGTACATATCGCATATGCGTAAAGTTGCTTTTAAACATGGAGAGATAGGTACTTAGTTTGGCTAGATGTCTGAATTTTCGCATGCGCCTCTATCTACACCCATTTATGCATGAGTGGGCAGGAAATGCTCTGGCGAGCTTGTCTGCATGCGTAGCTGCGTCTAGGCATTCGCATCTTATTGACAATACGATAAGTATCAAAAATCTCATCAGCTTGCCCATTTTTGAAACAAAGTAGGGATGCTTTTATTGATAAATTGTACCTTTATTCTATATCTGTGCCAGCGCATGAGATTCTGCTTCACATGCGTAAAGCTGCTTTTAAACATGAATGAACAGGTACCTAGTTTGGCTAGAGGTCTGGAGTTTGTCATGCGCCTTTATCTACACCTATTTTATTGCATGAGCAGGCAGTAAAGGCTCTGGCAAGACTGTCTGCATGCGCAGCTGCGTCTTAGCATTGGCGTCTTATTAACAATAAATTAAGTATCCAAAAATCCCATGAGCTGGCCCAATTATTAAACAAAACAGCTATGTTGGTTTATATTGAACAGTTGTATCATTGTGCTATATTTGTGTAGGCACGTGAGATATTGGTACATATTGCATCTGCGTAAAGTTGTTTTCAAACATGAAAAGATAGGTACTCGGTTTGGCTAGAAGTCTTTATTTTGGCATGCAATTTTATCCACATCCAACAGTGGAGTTCTTGATAAGCTTGTGCATCTGAATGGCTGACCTCTTGGCTCTCTTGTGTGTGATGTTTTATGGTGTTTTGTCACTTAAACATATGGTGTCCTGGTTCAGGAAAGATATTTGATTGTATCAATTCCTGATCTTTGCCTTCTTTCTTACTGCTATCACATCAGAGTCATCATGTCTGGCAAGCAAAGCTATCAATATGATATAGTATTTATACACTTAATAATGGAAAAATGTTTCAGAGCAGCCTGAGCAATGTTATATGATAAGTGATCGTTGTTATATGTCAGAAAAATGTTGATAGTGATGTTAAACACAAACACAGCAACAAGAGAAAGAATATTAATTGATACAATAAAAGAAAATTCAATAAAAAAAATATATTTTTGTTTTAGTGTTTGACAGGGTTCGAACCTGCAACCTCATGATTTTTATTGAGCTCTGTTCTCTGAGTCTGTCACTTTATCCCCTCAGCTATTTTGGCCCATTAATCTATAGGTATACAATACATTAAAATATGACTAAAATACCTCTTAAGGGAGATAACTGATGGGAGATAAACACAAAATAGTTGAAAACAGACATATCGTTCTAAGGAGAAGGGATTTTTAAATTTGCACTTAGTCTTATTTTCCTGGTAATGAATACATCAAACTTATTAAGCAGTTTATAATCAAATTCTATAAAGCAGCTTCATCGCTACCATACTAAATTAGTAGTTTCTTTACATTTAAGTCAAGTGAAATAATACTTTTTGAATGTATATGTGTTGCCTGCACCTTGTCCAAAACTATTTTGGACGGTGTTTGACGAGACCTAGTTCAAGGGCTTGTCGTCAAACGAATTTCTCCGAGGGAGGATTCGTAAAAAAGTTCCCTTTCTTTTTTTTTTTCTTTTTTTTTTTTTTTTTACTTTTTTTATTTTATTTTCCTCACCTATTTTTTTCTTTCATGTTTTGTCCATTCCCTCTTTTTTGAGTGGGTCCATTGCCAGTTGGAGGGTCCACCTAATTACACAGGGTAAATGCCTAGTCTCGTTTTAGGTTATCTGTTTGCAGAAAGTGATTCTATAGTTCTATTCATTCGGTGTATTATTCTTCGTCATGCATTCTAAAATTACCAAATGAATGTCTTCACAACACCATGTCATTGTAGCATATGTTCACATGGCATGATCAGAGTGCCCACTCACCTTAAGAGTGATGTATGGACCTTTGGCACTAGTCTCAAAGTCGTGAAAATAGCAATCAATGTTGAAACAACGTGTATTCAACGTCGCTGTTAAACTAATGACTAGATGCTAAAGACCTGAATACAATATTTGAGCCAGCACATGAGATTTGGGTATGTATTGCATTTGCGTGGAGTCTAAAGATATGCATGGACAACTTCCTAGTGGGGCTAGAGGCCTCAACTTTGTCAGTAGCGTTCATCTACATCCATTATTTGTGTGTACGAGCAGTGAAGACTCTGGCCAGTGTGCGCATGTGTGCACACTCACATGTGCCTTCTTTGCAGAACACTGCAATAAGCATCAACATCCTATGTCCTTGTCAATACTAATGAGCATGCTCGTTCGTTACGCCTAGTTGATAAGAAACAGGTGATAGTTTCGAATTTGGGAGTGGACGTTTTTTAAGATATTCTTGTAGAGGCGTCAAATATGTAGTATTTTGGTCATTGAAACTATAACATATTATCAAATTTGACAAAAAGACTTGAATGGTGATTGTTTCTACAAGATGAAATTAAATACGAAACTAGGGTGTCAAAAATTTTAGCATTTGGGTCTCCTTGGCCAATGTCGTTGAATCACATCTTGATTTACTACAAGTATAAGCTTTCATAACAAAAAACCTTGCCTATACTATGCATATATAAGACGGTTATTCTTTTTTGCATGTGCAGGCAATGAAGACTCTGTCGAGACTGTTTAGCATGCTATTCTGCGTCTAAGCTTTTGCCTTTTATTGACTTTATTATAAGTATAAAACATCTCATGAACTGGCCCATTTAAAAAAACAGCCATGTTTTCATTTCGTATCGTTACATGTATGTTATATTTCAGCCAGCACATGAGATTCAGGTACATAACGCATATGCGTAAGGTTGTGTTTAAACATGAATGGACTGGTACCTAGTTTGACTAGAGGTCTTAATTTTGGCAAGCATCGTTATCAAAACCCTTTTTATGCGTGTGACGGCTGTGAGGGCCCTGGCGTGACTGTCTGCATGCGCAGAAGTCTAAGCATTAGCGTCTTACTGACAATATGATAATTATCCAAAATCTCAAGAACCGGTCATTTTTTTAAAGAAATCAGCCATGTTTTATATCTAAAAGTTGTACCTTTATGCTATATTTGAGCAGGAACGTTAGATTTTGCCACATATCACGTATGCGTAAAGATGTTTTCAAACATAAATTGACAGGTACTTAGTTTAGCTAGAGATCTTACGTTTGGCATGCGCCTTTATTTACACCCATTTTTTTGCATGAGTGGGTAGTAAATGCTCTAGGGAGCTTGTCTGCATGTGCAGCTGTGTCTAGGCATTTGCGTCTTATTGACAATATGATAAGTATCCAAATTTTCATGAGTTTGCCCCATTTTTACACAAAGCAGGGGTGTTTGTATTGATAAGTTGTACCTTTATTTTATATTTGAGCTAGCATATGAAAGTCTGCTACATATCGCATATGCGTAAATTTGCTTTTAAACATAAATGAACAGGTACCTAGTGTGGCTAGAGGTCTGGATTTTGTCATGCGACTTTATCTACACCATTTGTTGCATGAGCAGGCAGTGAAGGCTCTGGTGACACTGTTTGCATGTGCAGCTGCGTCTAAGCATTGGCGTCTTATTGAAAATATGATAATTACCAAAGTTCTCATGAGCTGGCCCTTTTATTCAATAAAGCAGCCATGTTTTATTTCAAAAAGTTGTACCTTTAAGCTATTTTGGACCAGGCACGTGCGATTCTGGTACATATCGCATATGCGTAAAGTTGCTTTTAAGCATGGAGAGATGGGTACTTAGTTTGGCTAGATATCTGAATTTTCGCATTCGCCTCTATCTACACCCATTTATGCATGAGTGGGCAGTAAATGCTCTGGCGAGCTTGTCTGCATGCGTAGCTGCGTCTAGGCATTCGCATCTTATTGACAATACGATAAGTATCCAAAATCTCATCAGCTTGCCCATTTTTGAAACAAAGTAGGGATGCTTTTATTGATAAATTGTACCTTTATTCTATATCTGTGCCAGCGCATGAGATTCTGCTTCACATGCGTAAAGCTGCTTTTAAACATGAATGAACAGGTACCTAGTTTGGCTAGAGGTCTGGAGTTTGTCATGCGCCTTTATCTACACCTATTTTATTGCATGAGCAGGCAGTAAAGGCTCTGGCGAGACTGTCTGCATGCGCAGCTGCGTCTTAGCATTGGCGTCTGATTAACAATAAATTAAGTATCCAAAAATCCCATGAGCTGGCCCAATCATTAAACAAAACAGCTATGTTGGTTTATATTGAACAGTTGTATCATTGTGCTATATTTGGGTAGGCACGTGAGATATTGGTATATATTGCATCTGCGTAAAGTTGTTTTCAAACATGAAAAGATAGGTACTCGGTTTGGCTAGAAGTCTTTATTTTGGCATGCAATTTTATCCACATCCAACAGTGGAGTTCTTGATAAGCTTGTGCATCTGAATGGCTGACCTCTTGGCTCTCTTGTGTGTGATGTTTTATGGTGTTTTGTCACTTAAACATATGGTGTCCTGGTTCAGGAAAGATATTTGATTGTATCGATTCCTAATCTTTGCCTTCTTTCTTACTGCTATCACATCAGAGTCATCATGTCTGGCAAGCAAAGCTATCAATATGATATAGTATTTATACACTTAATAATGGAAAAATGTTTCAGAGCAGCCTGAGCAATGTTATATGATAAGTGATCGTTGTTATATGACAGAAAAATGTTGATAGTGATGTTAAACACAAACACAGCAACAAGAGAAAGAATATTAATTGATAGAATAAAAGAAAATTCAATAAAAAAAATATATTTTTGTTTTAGTATTTGACAGGGTTCGAACCTGCAACCTCATGATTTTTATTGAGCTCTGTTCTCTGAGTCTGTCACTTTATCCCCTCAGCTATTTTGGCCCATTAATCTATAGGTATACAATACATTAAAATATGACCAAAATACCTCTTAAGGGAGATAACTGATGGGAGATAAACACAAAATAGTTGAAAACAGACATATCGTTCTAAGGAGAAGGGATTTTTAAATTTGCACTTAGTCTTATTTTCCTGGTAATGAATACATCAAACTTATTAAGCAGTTTATAATCAAATTCTATAAAGCAGCTTCATCGCTACCATACTAAATTAATAGTTTCTTTACATTTAAGTCAAGTGAAATAATACTTTTTGAATGTATATGTGTTGCCTGCACCTTGTCCAAAACTATTTTGGACGGTGTTTGACGAGACCTAGTTCAAGGGCTTGTCGTCAAACGAATTTCTCCGAGGGAGGATTCGTAAAAAGTTCCCTTTCTTTTTTTTTCTTTTTTTTTCTTTTTTTCTTTTTTTTTTTACTTTTTTTATTTTATTTTCCTCACCTATTTTTTTCTTACATGTTTTGTCCATTCCCCCTTTTTTGAATGGGTCCATTGCCAGTTGGAGGGTCCACCTAATTACACAGGGTAAATGCCTAGTCTCGTTTTAGGTTATCTGTTTGCAGAAAGTGATTCTATAGTTCTATTCATTCGGTGTATTATTCTTCGTCATGCATTCTAAAATCACCAAATGAATGTCTTCACAACACCATGTCATTGTAGCATGTGTTCACATGGCATGATCAGAGTGCCCACTCACCTTAAGAGTGATGTATGGACCTTTGGCACTAGTCTCAAAGTCGTGAAAATAGCAATCAATGTTGAAACAACGTGTATTCAACGTCGCTGTTAAACTAATGACTAGATGCTAAAGACCTGAATACAATATTTGAGCCAGCACATGAGATTTGGGTACGTATTGCATTTGCGTGGAGTCTAAAGATATGCATGGACAACTACCTAGTGGGGCTAGAGGCCTCAATTGTGTCAGTAGCGTTCATCTACATCCATTCTTTGTGTGTACGAGCAGTGAAGACTCTGGCCAGTGTGCGCATGTGTGCACACTCACATGTGCCTTCTTTGCAGAACACTGCAATAAGCATCAACATCCTATGTCCTTGTCAATACAAATGAGCCTGCTCGTTCGTTACGCCTAGTTGATAAGAAACAGGTGATAGTTTCGAATTTGGGAGTGGACGTTTTTTAAGATATTCTTGTAGAGGCGTCAAATATGTAGTATTTGGTCATTGAAACTATAACATATTATCAAATTTGACAAAAAGACTTGAATGGTGATTGTTTCTACAAGATGAAATTAAATACGAAACTAGGGTGTCAAAAATTTTAGCATTTGGGTCTCCTTGGCCAATGTCGTTGAATCACATCTTGATTTACTACAAGTATAAGCTTTCATAACAAAAAACCTTGCCTATACTATGCATATATAAGACGGTTATTCTTTTTTGCATGTGCAGGCAATGAAGACTCTGTCGAGACTGTTTAGCATGCTATTCTGCGTCTAAGCTTTTGCCTTTTATTGACTTTATTATAAGTATAAAACATCTCATGAACTGGCCCATTTAAAAAAACAGCCATGTTTTCATTTCGTATCGTTACATGTATGTTATATTTCAGCCAGCACATGAGATTCAGGTACATAACGCATATGCGTAAGGTTGTGTTTAAACATGAATGGACTGGTACCTAGTTTGACTAGAGGTCTTAATTTTGGCAAGCATCTTTATCAAAACCCTTTTTATGCATGTGACGGCTGTGAGGGCCCTGGCGTGACTGTCTGCATGCGCAGAAGTCTAAGCATTAGCGTCTTACTGACAATATGATAATTATCCAAAATCTCAAGAACGGTCATTTTTTTAAAGAAATCAGCCATGTTTTATATCTAAAAGTTGTACCTTTATGCTATATTTGAGCAGGAACGTTAGATTTTGCCACATATCACGTATGCGTAAAGATGTTTTCAAACATAAATTGACAGGTACTTAGTTTAGCTAGAGATCTTACTTTTGGCATGCGCCTTTATTTGCACCCTTTTTTTTGCTTGAGTGGGTAGTAAATGCTCTAGGGAGCTTGTCTGCATGTGCAGCTGTGTCTAGGCATTTGCGTCTTATTGACAATATGATAAGTATCCAAATTCTCATGAGTTTGCCCCATTTTTACACAAAGCAGGGATGTTTGTATTGATAAGTTGTACCTTTATTTTATATTTGAGCTAGCATATGAAAGTCTGCTACATATCGCATATGCGTAAATTTGCTTTTAAACATAAATGAACAGGTACCTAGTGTGGCTAGAGGTCTGGATTTTGTCATGCGACTTTATCTACACCATTTGTTGCATGAGCAGGCAGTGAAGGCTCTGGTGACGCTGTTTGCATGTGCAGCTGCGTCTAAGCATTGGCGTCTTATTGAAAATATGATAATTACCAAAGTTCTCATGAGCTGGCCCTTTTATTCAATAAAGCAGCCATGTTTTATTTCAAAAAGTTGTACCTTTAAGCTATTTTGGACCAGGCACGTGCGATTCTGGTACATATCGCATATGCGTAAAGTTGCTTTTAAGCATGGAGAGATAGGTACTTAGTTTGGCTAGATGTCTGAATTTTCGCATGCGCCTCTATCTACACCCATTTATGCATGAGTGGGCAGTAAATGCTCTGGCGAGCTTGTCTGCATGCGTAGCTGCGTCTAGGCATTCGCATCTTATTGACAATACGATAAGTATCCAAAATCTCATCAGCTTGCCCATTTTTGAAACAAAGTAGGGATGCTTTTATTGATAAATTGTACCTTTATTCTATATCTGTGCCAGCGCTTGAGATTCTGCTTCACATGCGTAAAGCTGCTTTTAAACATGAATGAACAGGTACCTAGTTTGGCTAGAGGTCTGGAGTTTATCATGCGCCTTTATCTACACCTATTTTATTGCATGAGCAGGCAGTAAAGGCTCTGGCGAGACTGTCTGCATGCGCAGCTGCGTCTTAGCATTGGCGTCTGATTAACAATAAATTAAGTATCCAAAAATCCCATGAGCTGGCCCAATCATTAAACAAAACAGCTATGTTGGTTTATATTGAACAGTTGTATCATTGTGCTATATTTGTGTAGGCACGTGAGATATTGGTACATATTGCATCTGCGTAAAGTTGTTTTCAAACATGAAAAGATAGGTACTCGGTTTGGCTAGAAGTCTTTATTTTGGCATGCAATTTTATCCACATCCAACAGTGGAGTTCTTGATAAGCTTGTGCATCTGAATGGCTGACCTCTTGGCTCTCTTGTGTGTGATGTTTTTTGGTGTTTTGTCACTTAAACATATGGTGTCCTGGTTCAGGAAAGATATTTGATTGTATCGATTCCTGATCTTTGCCTTCTTTCTTACTGCTATCACATCAGAGTCATCATGTCTGGCAAGCAAAGCTATCAATATGATATAGTATTTATACACTTAATAATGGAAAAATGTTTCAGAGCAGCCTGAGCAATGTTATATGATAAGTGATCGTTGTTATATGACAGAAAAATGTTGATAGTGATGTTAAACACAAACACAGCAACAAGAGAAAGAATATTAATTGATAGAATAAAAGAAAATTCAATAAAAAAATATATTTTTGTTTTAGTATTTGACAGGGTTCGAACCTGCAACCTCATGATTTTTATTGAGCTCTGTTCTCTGAGTCTGTCACTTTATCCCCTCAGCTATTTTGGCCCATTAATCTATAGGTATACAATACATTAAAATATGACCAAAATACCTCTTAAGGGAGATAACTGATGGGAGATAAACACAAAATAGTTGAAAACAGACATATCGTTCTAAGGAGAAGGGATTTTTAAATTTGCACTTAGTCTTATTTTCCTGGTAATGAATACATCAAACTTATTAAGCAGTTTATAATCAAATTCTATAAAGCAGCTTCATCGCTACCATACTAAATTAATAGTTTCTTTACATTTAAGTCAAGTGAAATAATACTTTTTGAATGTATATGTGTTGCCTGCACCTTGTCCAAAACTATTTTGGACGGTGTTTGACGAGACCTAGTTCAAGGGCTTGTCGTCAAACGAATTTCTCCGAGGGAGGATTCGTAAAAAAGTTCCCTTTCTTTTTTTTTCTTTTTTTTTCTTTTTTTCTTTTTTTTTTACTTTTTTATTTTATTTTCCTCACCTATTTTTTCTTACATGTTTTGTCCATTCCCCCTTTTTTGAGTGGGTCCATTGCCAGTTGGAGGGTCCACCTAATTACACAGGGTAAATGCCTAGTCTCGTTTTAGGTTATCTGTTTGCAGAAAGTGATTCTATAGTTCTATTCATTCGGTGTATTATTCTTCGTCATGCATTCTAGAATTACCAAATGAATGTCTTCACAACACCATGTCATTGTAGCATGTGTTCACATGGCATGATCAGAGTGCCCACTCACCTTAAGAGTGATGTATGGACCTTTGGCACTAGTCTCAAAGTCGTGAAAATAGCAATCAATGTTGAAACAACGTGTATTCAACGTCGCTGTTAAACTAATGACTAGATGCTAAAGACCTGAATACAATATTTGAGCCAGCACATGAGATTTGGGTATGTATTGCATTTGCGTGGAGTCTAAAGATATGCATGGACAACTACCTAGTGGGGCTAGAGGCCTCAATTGTGTCAGTAGCGTTCATCTACATCCATTCTTTGTGTGTACGAGCAGTGAAGACTCTGGCCAGTGTGCGCATGTGTGCACACTCACATGTGCCTTCTTTGCAGAACACTGCAATAAGCATCAACATCCTATGTCCTTGTCAATACTAATGAGCATGCTCGTTCGTTACGCCTAGTTGATAAGAAACAGGTGATAGTTTCGAATTTGGGAGTGGACGTTTTTTAAGATATTCTTGTAGAGGCGTCAAATATGTAGTATTTTGGTCATTGAAACTATAACATATTATCAAATTTGACAAAAAGACTTGAATGGTGATTGTTTCTACAAGATGAAATTAAATACGAAACTAGGGTGTCAAAAATTTTAGCATTTGGGTCTCCTTGGCCAATGTCGTTGAATCACATCTTGATTTACTACAAGTATAAGCTTTCATAACAAAAAACCTTGCCTATACTATGCATATATAAGACGGTTATTCTTTTTTGCATGTGCAGGCAATGAAGACTCTGTCGAGACTGTTTAGCATGCTATTCTGCGTCTAAGCTTTTGCCTTTTATTGACTTTATTATAAGTATAAAACATCTCATGAACTGGCCCATTTAAAAAAACAGCCATGTTTTCATTTCGTATCGTTACATGTATGTTATATTTCAGCCAGCACATGAGATTCAGGTACATAACGCATATGCGTAAGGTTGTGTTTAAACATGAATGGACTGGTACCTAGTTTGACTAGAGGTCTTAATTTTGGCAAGCATCGTTATCAAAACCCTTTTTATGCGTGTGACGGCTGTGAGGGCCCTGGCGTGACTGTCTGCATGCGCAGAAGTCTAAGCATTAGCGTCTTACTGACAATATGATAATTATCCAAAATCTCAAGAACCGGTCATTTTTCATAAAGAAATCAGCCATGTTTTATGTCTAAAAGTTGTACCTTTATGCTATATTTGAGCAGGACCGTTAGATTTTGCCACATATCACGTATGCGTAAAGATGTTTTCAAACATAAATTGACAGGTACTTAGTTTAGCTAGAGATCTTACTTTTGGCATGCGTCTTTATTTACACCCATTTTTTTGCATGAGTGGGTAGTAAATGCTCTAGGGAGCTTGTCTGTATGTGCAGCTGTGTCTAGGCATTTGCGTCTTATTGACAATATGATAAGTATCCAAATTCTCATGAGTTTGCCCCATTTTTACACAAGGCAGGGATGTTTGTATTGATAAGTTGTACCTTTATTTTATATTTGAGCTAGCATATGAAAGTCTGCTACATATCGCATATGCGTAAATTTGCTTTTAAACATAAATGAACAGGTACCTAGTGTGGCTAGAGGTCTGGATTTTGTCATGCGACTTTATCTACACCATTTGTTGCATGAGCAGGCAGTGAAGGCTCTGGTGACGCTGTTTGCATGTGCAGCTGCGTCTAAGCATTGGCGTCTTATTGAAAATATGATAATTACCAAAGTTCTCATGAGCTGGCCCTTTTATTCAATAAAGCAGCCATGTTTTATTTCAAAAAGTTGTACCTTTAAGCTATTTTGGACCAGGCACGTGCGATTTATGTACATATCGCATATGCGTAAAGTTGCTTTTAAGCATGGAGAGATAGGTACTTAGTTTGGCTAGATGTCTGAATTTTCGCATGCGCCTCTATCTACACCCATTTATGCATGAGTGGGCAGTAAATGCTCTGGCGAGCTTGTCTGCATGCGTAGCTGCGTCTAGGCATTCGCATCTTATTGACAATACGATAAGTATCCAAAATCTCATCAGCTTGCCCATTTTTGAAACAAAGTAGGGATGCTTTTATTGATAAATTGTACCTTTATTCTATATCTGTGCCAGCGCTTGAGATTCTGCTTCACATGCGTAAAGCTGCTTTTAAACATGAATGAACAGGTACCTAGTTTGGCTAGAGGTCTGGAGTTTGTCATGCGCCTTTATCTACACCTATTTTATTGCATGAGCAGGCAGTAAAGGCTCTGGCGAGACTGTCTGCATGCGCAGCTGCGTCTTAGCATTGGCGTCTTATTAACAATAAATTAAGTATCCAAAAATCCCATGAGCTGGCCTAATCATTAAACAA
This sequence comes from Loripinus fragilis, assembly GCA_964019695.1. Taxonomy (NCBI): domain Eukaryota; kingdom Metazoa; phylum Mollusca; class Bivalvia; order Lucinida; family Lucinidae; genus Loripinus; species Loripinus fragilis. The sequence goes on from OZ026522.1 coordinate 47,182,313, forward strand.
AACAGCTATGTTGGTTTATATTGAACAGTTGTATCATTGTGCTATATTTGTGTAGGCACGTGAGATATTGGTACATATTGCATCTGCGTAAAGTTGTTTTCAAACATGAAAAGATAGGTACTCGGTTTGGCTAGAAGTCTTTATTTTGGCATGCAATTTTATCCACATCCAACAGTGGAGTTCTTGATAAGCTTGTGCATCTGAATGGCTGACCTCTTGGCTCTCTTGTGTGTGTTGTTTTATGGTGTTTTGTCACTTAAACATATGGTGTCCTGGTTCAGGAAAGATATTTGATTGTATCGATTCCTGATCTTTGCCTTCTTTCTTTTTGCTATCACATCAGAGTCATCATGTCTGGCAAGCAAAGCTATCAATATGATATAGTATTTATACACTTAATAATGGAAAAATGTTTCAGAGCAGCCTGAGCAATGTTATATGATAAGTGATCGTTGTTATATGACAGAAAAATGTTGATAGTGCTGTTAAACACAAACACAGCAACAAGAGAAAGAATATTAATTGATAGAATAAAAGAAAATTCAATAAAAAAATATATTTTTGTTTTAGTATTTGACAGGGTTCGAACCTGCAACCTCATGATTTTTATTGAGCTCTGTTCTCTGAGTCTGTCACTTTATCCCCTCAGCTATTTTGGCCCATTAATCTATAGGTATACAATACATTAAAATATGACCAAAATACCTCTTAAGGGAGATAACTGATGGGAGATAAACACAAAATAGTTGAAAACAGACATATCGTTCTAAGGAGAAGGGATTTTTAAATTTGCACTTAGTCTTATTTTCCTGGTAATGAATACATCAAACTTATTAAGCAGTTTATAATCAAATTCTATAAAGCAGCTTCATCGCTACCATACTAAATTAATAGTTTCTTTACATTTAAGTCAAGTGAAATAATACTTTTTGAATGTATATGTGTTGCCTGCACCTTGTCCAAAACTATTTTGGACGGTGTTTGACGAGACCTAGTTCAAGGGCTTGTCGTCAAACGAATTTCTCCGAGGGAGGATTCGTAAAAAAGTTCCCTTTCTTTTTTTTCTTTTTTTTTTCTTTTTTTCTTTTTTTTTTACTTTTTTTGTTTTATTTTCCTCACCTATTTTTTTCTTACATGTTTTGTCCATTCCCCCTTTTTTGAGTGGGTCCATTGCCAGTTGGAGGGTCCACCTAATTACACAGGGTAAATGCCTAGTCTCGTTTTAGGTTATCTGTTTGCAGAAAGTGATTCTATAGTTCTATTCATTCGGTGTATTATTCTTCGTCATGCATTCTAAAATCACCAAATGAATGTCTTCACAACACCATGTCATTGTAGCATGTGTTCACATGGCATGATCAGAGTGCCCACTCACCTTAAGAGTGATGTATGGACCTTTGGCACTAGTCTCAAAGTCGTGAAAATAGCAATCAATGTTGAAACAACGTGTATTCAACGTCGCTGTTAAACTAATGACTAGATGCTAAAGACCTGAATACAATATTTGAGCCAGCACATGAGATTTGGGTACGTATTGCATTTGCGTGGAGTCTAAAGATATGCATGGACAACTACCTAGTGGGGCTAGAGGCCTCAATTGTGTCAGTAGCGTTCATCTACATCCATTCTTTGTGTGTACGAGCAGTGAAGACTCTGGCCAGTGTGCGCATGTGTGCACACTCACATGTGCCTTCTTTGCAGAACACTGCAATAAGCATCAACATCCTATGTCCTTGTCAATACAAATGAGCCTGCTCGTTCGTTACGCCTAGTTGATAAGAAACAGGTGATAGTTTCGAATTTGGGAGTGGACGTTTTTTAAGATATTCTTGTAGAGGCGTCAAATATGTAGTATTTGGTCATTGAAACTATAACATATTATCAAATTTGACAAAAAGACTTGAATGGTGATTGTTTCTACAAGATGAAATTAAATACGAAACTAGGGTGTCAAAAATTTTAGCATTTGGGTCTCCTTGGCCAATGTCGTTGAATCACATCTTGATTTACTACAAGTATAAGCTTTCATAACAAAAAACCTTGCCTATACTATGCATATATAAGACGGTTATTCTTTTTTGCATGTGCAGGCAATGAAGACTCTGTCGAGACTGTTTAGCATGCTATTCTGCGTCTAAGCTTTTGCCTTTTATTGACTTTATTATAAGTATAAAACATCTCATGAACTGGCCCATTTAAAAAAAACAGCCATGTTTTCATTTCGTATCGTTACATGTATGTTATATTTCAGCCAGCACATGAGATTCAGGTACATAACGCATATGCGTAAGGTTGTGTTTAAACATGAATGGACTGGTACCTAGTTTGACTAGAGGTCTTAATTTTGGCAAGCATCGTTATCAAAACCCTTTTTATGCGTGTGACGGCTGTGAGGGCCCTAGCGTGACTGTCTGCATGCGCAGAAGTCTAAGCATTAGCGTCTTACTGACAATATGATAATTATCCAAAATCTCAAGAACCGGTCATTTTTTTAAAGAAATCAGCCATGTTTTATATCTAAAAGTTGTACCTTTATGCTATATTTGAGCAGGAACGTTAGATTTTGCCACATATCACGTATGCGTAAAGATGTTTTCAAACATAAATTGACAGGTACTTAGTTTAGCTAGAGATCTTACTTTTGGCATGCGCCTTTATTTACACCCATTTTTTTGCATGAGTGGGTAGTAAATGCTCTAGGGAGCTTGTCTGCATGTGCAGCTGTGTCTAGGCATTTGCGTCTTATTGACAATATGATAAGTATCCAAATTCTCATGAGTTTGCCCCATTTTTACACAAAGCAGGGATGTTTGTATTGATAAGTTGTACCTTTATTTTATATTTGAGCTAGCATATGAAAGTCTGCTACATATCGCATATGCGTAAATTTGCTTTTAAACATAAATGAACAGGTACCTAGTGTGGCTAGAGGTCTGGATTTTGTCATGCGACTTTATCTACACCATTTGTTGCATGAGCAGGCAGTGAAGGCTCTGGTGACGCTGTTTGCATGTGCAGCTGCGTCTAAGCATTGGCGTCTTATTGAAAATATGATAATTACCAAAGTTCTCATGAGCTGGCCCTTTTATTCAATAAAGCAGCCATGTTTTATTTCAAAAAGTTGTACCTTTAAGCTATTTTGGACCAGGCACGTGCGATTTATGTACATATCGCATATGCGTAAAGTTGCTTTTAAGCATGGAGAGATAGGTACTTAGTTTGGCTAGATGTCTGAATTTTCGCATGCGCCTCTATCTACACCCATTTATGCATGAGTGGGCAGTAAATGCTCTGGCGAGCTTGTCTGCATGCGTAGCTGCGTCTAGGCATTCGCATCTTATTGACAATACGATAAGTATCCAAAATCTCATCAGCTTGCCCATTTTTGAAACAAAGTAGGGATGCTTTTATTGATAAATTGTACCTTTATTCTATATCTGTGCCAGCGCATGAGATTCTGCTTCACATGCGTAAAGCTGCTTTTAAACATGAATGAACAGGTACCTAGTTTGGCTAGAGGTCTGGAGTTTGTCATGCACCTTTATCTACACCTATTTTATTGCATGAGCAGGCAGTAAAGGCTCTGGCGAGACTGTCTGCATGCGCAGCTGCGTCTTAGCATTGGCGTCTTATTAACAATAACTTAAGTATCCAAAATCCCATGAGCTGGCCCAATCATTAAACAAAACAGCTATGTTGGTTTATATTGAACAGTTGTATCATTGTGCTATATTTGTGTAGGCACGTGAGATATTGGTACATATTGCATCTGCGTAATGTTGTTTTCAAACATGAAAAGATAGGTACTCGGTTTGGCTAGAAGTCTTTATTTTGGCATGCAATTTTATCCACATCCAACAGTGGAGTTCTTGATAAGCTTGTGCATCTGAATGGCTGACATCTTGGCTCTCTTGTGTGTGATGTTTTATGGTGTTTTGTTACTTAAACATATGGTGTCCTGGTTCAGGAAATATATTTGATTGTATCGATTCCTGATCTTTGCCTTCTTTCTTACTGCTATCACATCAGAGTCATCATGTCTGGCAAGCAAAGCTATCAATATGATATAGTATTTATACACTTAATAATGGAAAAATGTTTCAGAGCAGCCTGAGCAATGTTATATGATAAGTGATCGTTGTTATATGACAGAAAAATGTTGATAGTGATGTTAAACACAAACACAGCAACAAGAGAAAGAATATTAATTGATAGAATAAAAGAAAATTCAATAAAAAAAATATATTTTTGTTTTAGTATTTGACAGGGTTCGAACCTGCAACCTCATGATTTTTATTGAGCTCTGTTCTCTGAGTCTGTCACTTTATCCCCTCAGCTATTTTGGCCCATTAATCTATAGGTATACAATACATTAAAATATGACCAAAATACCTCTTAAGGGAGATAACTGATGGGAGATAAACACAAAATAGTTGAAAACAGACATATCGTTCTAAGGAGAAGGGATTTTTAAATTTGCACTTAGTCTTATTTTCCTGGTAATGAATACATCAAACTTATTAAGCAGTTTATAATCAAATTCTATAAAGCAGCTTCATCGCTACCATACTAAATTAATAGTTTCCTTACATTTAAGTCAAGTGAAATAATACTTTTTGAATCATTCATTTTTTATATTTCGCTAAGTGGACACCGAACGAGACGCATCGCGCTTCGCTCTTCGTGTTAATTATTGGATTAATTGTTCAGTGAACCAGTGAATTATTAAGCATTGACTGTTAGACTGCAGTCAATATTAATAATTTGCAAACTTTTAGTAATATAAAAAATATTTTTGTATTACTAAAAATTCTTTAAAAAATTCAGTAAAAATAATATAATATTTTTACTTTAATAAGCCGTTGAGTGGTGGAAATTTCCAACGCTCAACAACTCTCACAAGTGCTTAGTGTTTCTAGAGCGCGACCCTGTGAGAGAGCATCATTTCGCTGTGTTCTTTCCGCCGTAAAGTGTTAGGTTAGTGGTTTTATATATTAAATATTAGGATAAATAAAAGGATTAAGTTGGAAAAAATAGGTAAATATAATTCTATATAAACTTTACTAATACAAATTAAGTTAATATTAGATCTAACTATGAGCAGCTACGCAAAAATGGCTAGCAAAAACCGCCTGGTCGCGGACCTCCAAAATGAAAAATCCACGATGGAGTCACTGGGGAAGATCAGACGATCGCCCCCCAGGGAAGACCATTACAGAATTTCATTGAGTGAGGAGCCTACCCCAACATATGATGTGGAGAAGCTCCTCAGCTCCCCCCAATATGAGGATATGGAGGACCCTGATAAATTGGTGATTATCACCGACCCAGACGAGGCCGCCGCCATCTTGAATGGCGGTAATTGCCATGACCAGGCCGGGAACCCCCCGACACTCCCCAGGAGTGAAGGGAATCAAGACTCCCCAACACTCCCCAGGAGCGAAGGGGCCACTGCAAGGGGAAACTCCCCAACCCTTAATACCCAGGAACTCCCCGGGACCCAACAAACAGGGTCACACCAGACCCCAGTACAATCACCCAACTCCCCAACTAAGGATGAATGGACCACAGTGGTCAAAGGGAACAGGAAGACCCATTGTCTGGTCTCCCCCAAAACCCCAAAAACGGCATTCGAGGAGCCCATAGTGGATCCTCCCCAAACCAGCAAGAAAGGGCAGATAGAATGGGTGTTCGTCACCATTTCAACGGTGGCGAGGGCCGCATTCCCTGTAGGAAAGGTTGAGGCCACGGTGAAGCGATTCACCAACTACATGGGAGCGCAATTGTGTAACGGGGTGTACCCTCCCCAGTTTAGAATGGGCCCTACGATAAAGATAAACAAGCAATATGTATCTAAGGCCAAACAATTTAGCTATCCGGAATTAGGGGACCTGATATTCCAAGTAAACCCTTTTGGTCCAAATACTGCAAAGCAAACTACAAAAAAGGCAAGACCCCAAACCACCCAGGCGAATGAGCAGGCCAAAAACATAGGTATAATCAAAGGAATTAGTTTAGATCACAATCTGTTCGAACTTAAAAATTTAATTGATTCAAAATCTAATATCATAGAAAAGATGGAGCGAATCTCAAATAAAAAAGGAAGGCAAACTACTTCAGTAAAAGTATTCTTCAAAACCTTAATCGCCCCCCTCCAAATAGGTACAAATATAGTAGGATTTTTTGATGTAGAACCCTGGTTGTTCCAATTTATCAGGTGCAACTACTGCCAAAGATTCGGACACACTACCAAACATTGCAAGGCAAACAAACCCAGGTGCCCTCACTGCGCCAAAACGCACACGCACCAAGAATGCAAGAACAAACAGGCAACAAAATGTGTTAACTGTGGTTCAAACAAACACGGTGCAGCCTTCAGTAATTGTCCGGTGGCAGTCAAATACCACACGGAAATCCAGGCAAAAAATAACGCCATTATTAAAGCCCATAAAAATAGGATAATGAGTCAAAACAAAAGTCAAGACCCCAACATAGGCAAAACAAAAACAAACCCAATAGAAATACCAAGCCCAAAAAGGGACCATAGCAAACCTGAAAAACAATTAAAACAAAATAATCAAGTCGAGAAAACAACCGAAACGATAAATCTAGACCAAATTAAAAAAGAAATAATGCTCCAAACGACAATGTTCATAATGAACAAACTATGTAAGGAACAAAAGGCAGATAAAGAAAATATCAAAAAAGAAATTGAGGATTTCTTAAATGGGCCAAAAGACGTAGACATAGAGACTGACTCACAAGAATCAGTACAATCCGTCACAACTGAAAATGTAGCGGAGACCCCAAATGAAACCCCAAAAACGGGCAACACACGCACCCAAAAATCGGTCAGGACCGAAGTACCAAAAAGTACAACAAAAACACAATCGCACAATCCTAGGCAAGAAACGCCTAAAAAGAATAAGACTCTAGGGTGTACAAGACAATTAAACTTTAACAACCCAAACAGGTTAAAGGCCCCCAAAACCCCCAAAACCCCAAAATCAAAGGCAAAAACCCTCTCCTTTAGAAAGTAAAGGAAACAAACAAAGAAACACACAAAAAACAGCATAATATAGAATAACAAGATGGGCGACACTAAACAATTAGACAGAATTCAAATTGTTCAGTGGAACGCCCGTAGTCTGGCAAGTGAAGGGAAAAGCAAACTTCCCGAATTTTACGAATTCCTAGAAACATTCGAAACCAAACCCGAAATAATTTGTTTACAAGAAACTTGGAACAATAAAAAACAAAAACAGTTAATGCTGAAAGGCTACAGCCCACCTGCAAATTTCAGAAGAGAAATTAATCAAAAAGGCGGGGGCGTGGCTATCTTTGTTAAAAGTGGCATTGACCACAAAATTCTAACACTCCCAAAATCAAATCTTGAAGCAGCGGGGATGCGAATTTTTGGACTAAGAAAAACCATAGATATAATAAACATATACGCTCCCCCCCACACACCAATAACACAAAACGAACTTCAAAAAATTACGGACAACTTAAGCGAAAACAAAATTATATTGGGAGATTTTAATTCACACAACAGACTATGGGAATTCCATTGTAACAGAAACGACGATAACTCTTTAGAAATTATTAATTTTCTAGCCGACAACGACCTGACGATACTAAATGACGGCACGAACACACGACACGACATACACACAGACAAATTTACGGCTATTGACCTGACATTTGCAAACCCAACACTAGGCATAAGAAGCAACTGGACAGTACACAATGATCTAATGGGCAGTGATCATTTCCCCATAATAACAGAGATTGAATTTAAATATCAATTCAATCAATACACGCACACACCAAAATGGAAATTGGACAAGGCGGACTGGGACCATTTTAGAACAATCCTCAGACATAAAGGCATATCCATAGAAAACGAAGAAGATATAAACAAATGCAATGAAACATTAATTGAAGCAATTTTAGGAGCAAGCAACGATTCTATCCCCAAAACCAAACAGAAAAATAAAAAAGCAAAAAGTGTACCCTGGTGGAACGAGCAATGCGCAGTAGCTGTTTTCAATAAAAGAAAAGCGTACCGCAAATACAGACGTTACCGCACAGAATATCACTATCTACGTTTTAAACAATTAAGATCAGAAACAAGAGACCTTTTGGACCAAACAAAAAAAGATAAATGGATAGAATTCATTTCAATTCTAAACCATAAGACAGATAGCAAAACAATATGGAATATGATTAAGAAAATCAATGGAAAACCTTTTAGACCAACAAATACTCTAGTAGTAAACAACATTAGATACACGGACAGTAAGCAAAAAGCGGAAATTTTGACAAACGAATACGTAAAAATAAGCAGCAACCAATCATATTCAAGAGAATTTGTAGACCTAAAAACTGAGCATGAACCCCAAATAGACCTAGTATTTGAACAAATGACAAAATTGGACAATGATAAAGCATACAATGCAAATTTTTCAATGAAAGAACTAAAAACAGCACTAAACTCAAAGAAAAACACAGCACCAGGGGCAGACACAATACATTACGAAATGATAAAACAACTGCCTGAAAAAGAGAAATTCACGGTGCTTAAACTAATGAACAAATCTTGGGATGAAGGAAAATTACCCGACCAATGGAAAGAAGCTACCATCATCCCATTTCTAAAGCCAAACAAAGACTCAAATGATCCTCAATCATACCGACCTATATCATTAACGTCCGCAATATGTAAAACAATGGAGACTATGGTAAACAATAGAGCAAAGAAAATCCTAGACAAACAAATATCTGACACACAATCAGGTTTCAGAAATAACAGATCTACAATAGATCAGTTAACCAAACTGGAATCAGCAATAAAAGCGGGACAGTTAAACGACAAAAAAGTTGTAGCAGTTTTTCTTGACCTGAAAAAAGCATTCGACCTCATGTGGAGAAAAGGGGTCATACTTAAACTGACAGAATTTGGGATTAAGGGTAAAATGTTAAAATGGATAAACGATTTCTTGGTTGACAGAAAAATAAGAGTAAAGGTAGAAGACCAAGTTTCGGATTACCAAAAAACAGACAATGGATCCCCACAAGGGGTGGTCCTAAGCCCAACCTTATTCAATGTCATAATGGACACACTACGGACAGCAATGAACCACCTAATGATCACAAAGGGAATAGACCTATCTCAATTCGCAGATGACAGTGCCTTCTGGAAATCAGCTAAAGGTCTCAAAAAGGCACTATATATAATCCAACTAGCGTTAAATGTAATTGAAGACTGGGGCAAAAACTGGGGGTTTGAAATATCCCCAGACAAAACACAAGTCGTCATCTTCAATCCAAAAGGCACAGACACCTCAGAATTAAGAAAACTTAAGTTAAACGGGAGAATTTTAGAATACAAAAGGGAGGCAACATTCTTAGGAATGATCTTTGATGACAAACTAACATGGAAAAAACATATTGACAATCTAGTAACAAAATGCCAAAAAGACCTTAATGTACTGAGAGCAGTATCCGGCACCTCTTTTGGGGCCGACAAAAAGACACTTAGAAACCTATATGTAGCACTAATACTGAGCAAAATAGAATATGGACTACAGGCATATGCATCAGCAGGTAACACCCAAATAGCCCGGTTAGATGCCATACAAAATGCTGCTATGCGCATCATGACAGGCGCATACAAAGCCACCTCTACCAAAAGTCTAGAAGTGGAATGTAACCTCCCCCCAATAAGGCTAAAATGCGAAGAAATTGCACTTAAATACTGGGCAAGATCTTCAGCTTTAAGAGACAAACTACCTATAAACAGACTAACGGAACAAAAAGCAATATACGTGACTAGGAGACATAAGATAAAAGGAAAACCACCATATGTAATAAGAATACAAGACTTATTACAAGAACATGACATGACGGACATAAAGACCCAACCCCCCAAAAACACAGACCTAGCTAATATTAGAAGCATTAACCTGCGATCTGAATTAGCAAAGACAATAGATAAAAAAACGACGAGCATTGGAAAATCAGAAAAAATGACCAATAAGTACATTGACCGAAGATACAAGGGAACGACACAAATATATACAGACGGAAGCAAAGACCCTGAAAACAACAGGGTCGGATGCGCATTCGTCATTCCCGAATTCAACGCAACATATAAATTCAAATTAAATGACCACCTGACAGTCTACTCAGCTGAACTCGTAGCAATACTGATGGCACTTAGATGGGCCAATAAGAACAAACTGGACAACATAGTTATCCTAACAGACTCCCTGAGCTCAGTTCAAAGTTTAAACTCAGGAAAAAGTAAGACCAGACAAGACATACTAGACCAAATACTTAGAGAAATAAGCTTAATACTAGATAAGAAAGTAACCTTGAACATAGACTGGTGTCCATCGCACTGCAATGTAGCCGGAAATGAAATGGCTGACAAAGCAGCAAAACAGGCAATGGACAACGGCAATGCAGTTAAGTTACTACCTACAGCCAAAGAAGTATACCCAATCATACACAGCAAAATAAGGGAAAAATGGCAAAAAGAATGGGTCAGTCACGTAAATCACAGGAACATTATTGATCCAAACCTAACGACCAAAATAACCCAATATAGCGACAACCGAAAACTCGATATAGTATACACGAGATTGAGGTTAGGCGCCAATGGACTAAAGGCAAACAATATGTTCCATGGCATGGCAGACCCAACATGTGACTATTGCCAAAACGAACTAGAGGACACAGACCACTATTTGCTCTATTGCCCGCAACACCATGATGAGAGAGAAATACTGAAGAAAGACATTAAGCAATTATGCAATCACTATTTCTCTACATCATTACTACTCAACCCCCCCAAAAAACTAGCAACTGAAATAAGGGAAGCAGTGTTTAAATACATTACAAATACGGGATACATAAGTATAATATAAGTAACGTAAAATACCAAAAACTGAATGTAAGAATAGAGGTCACTCTCCGTCAGACATGAAAATCCAAGCAGGCTAAAGAACCTCATTTGGATTGGATTAAGGCCGAGGATTAGCTGCAAAGGCAAGAGTAGCACCGACTCGAACCTGGTGAGGATTGATTGAATGATGTATGGAACTGAACTTGAACTCCAAGTACTAGCACCCTTGTTATGACCAAGTGGATCTCATCATCTGTGCCCTCCGTATGGCAACAAGGAAAATGCGAAATACTTGGACTTTAAGGACCTCAAAAAATCCCTTTTATTCAGCAAAATCAAATTTTAACAAAAAAGTAACGTAAATAACATTTAAAGGCTTACTGGGTATGAGTACATCATCAAGCCAACACCAATAAGTAGGTCAAACAAACTATGGCAATGTTGGAAACATCTACGTTAAAATTGCGACAACTGCACTTTCGTAGTAACAAAACAAGGACTAAAAGGCAAATCATATCAAGAAACTTATAGACCAACTCGCAGCAAATACCATTAATTCAATTGAACAGAAAAAATCGCTGTCATTATACTCCAGTAAAGAGATAAAAGGGGGCAAAGACAGGCTTACTAAGCGATAAATACATAGGATCATATCGTTCGTAAAGGAGAGCACCCAAGCCGAACAGCGATACATAAACCGGTCGCTGATTGGACAAAGACTTTTCTATCGTAGGCAATGATTGGTCACTGAATAAAAGTAGGTCAATCCGGTTTTGGATGAGTTTTGCACAAAAATACGTCGCTAGAAACACCACTTTCACAGGGACTAACGACGCCAAATAAACGCAAAACGAATCGAAGGACTGATGGACAGACTAACACACATACCAGACCTGCGATAGAAAAGAAAATTATGTTTGTTCAAGACCCGAAACAAACGAGGGAACGGACCGAACATAGACTTTCCAAGCAGTCAAACCACATATGAGCTTATCGTACGCAACAGAAAGCACCCTTACCGAACAGCGATATATAAGCTAACCACTGATTGGCTAAAAAACTTTCTTTCAATAGCAGGGAATGGTCAATGAATAAAGTAGGTCAATCCGGTTTTTGATACGTTTTGCACAAAATCTGTCTCTTAAAACAGCAAAACTAACTAGGTCAACTAACTTGCCATAGGAAACATGGAAAATTGTGGAACACGGAGGACATCCTTATACTGCTAAGAAGGTCGTTCGAATTCCATAATACAAAGGAATTGAGGTCACTCTCCATCAGACATGAAAATCCAAGCAGGCTAAAACACCTCATTTGGATCGGATTAAGGCCGAGGTTTAGCTGCAAAGGCAAGAGTAGCACCGACTCGAACCTGGTGAGGATTGATTGAATGATGTATGGAAAAGAACTTGAACCCCAAGTACTAGCACCCTTGTTATGACCAAGTGGATCTCATCATCTGTGCCCTCCCTATGGCAACAAGGAACATGCGAAATACCTGGAGTTTAAGGACCCCAAATTTCTTATATTTAGTAACGTATAAAACAATTAAGAGCAATGAAAAACAGAAAGAAAACGAGGGGAAGTAGATAACCAAAAAGAATAAAAAGTTGGATCATTTGAGTAAAATAAAACAAATAAAAAGTAACGTATATAACCATAACGTTAGGAGCACAAGTAAAATAGGAATACAGCGGAAAGGAAGAAAGAACACAAATAACGGATCGAGGAAACGCCTTCCATAAAATACTAAGCCGGTAACTTAGTAACGCACGAACGCGTACAGGTACACGTAAACTACACAGTACCCCGGTCCGTCCTACTATCGTGGAGATCAACTCTCCCTCTGCTACCAACAGAGTAGTACAAAGATACTAACGATAAATGATCAAATCTGGGTATACCCAGGATTGACAAAACAACAATATTCCTGAGAGAACACATTAAGTAATACAATAAATAACCAAGTTATTTCAAAATTTGATAGTCAAATAGACAATCAGAAGCAAAAATAAATCAGTGTTGCTCTAAGTTTATAAGCAAAACACGGCCAAATTAAAATTCCGCAATAATAAGTAATTCAATCCAAAAGTATGAACGTATAAGAGAACGCCTAGTTATCTTAGAAAACTACTCAAACAGCCGCTTTCACAGTAAGATAAGGACAAAAATGGAGGCAAAACAGGCCAGAGGCGGTCAGACAAACGCGCACAAACTTCCAAACATTCAGTATAAACTAAAGTAATACTTGTATCAGGCACGCAATCATAAAAAAGGCGACTCGAACAGGGGCTTTCAGCGCACAAAAACATACATAGGATCATATCGTTCGTGAAGGAAAGCACTCAAACCGAACAGCGATAAAGAAGCTTGTCACTGATTGGCCGATTCACTTTCTATCAAAGCCAAAGATTGGACAGTGGGTCAAAGTAGGTCAATCCGGTTTTTGATACGTTTTGCACAAAATTACGTCTCTAGAACAACCACTTTCAAGATGGACATAGACGATAAATAGTGCAAGGCGGGTCAGAGGGCTGATTGAATAACGGGTACAAACTACCAAACAATAGATAGAAAGAACAAATAGACTAATATTGGACTCAATGACAGCGAAAAATCGGTTCGAACACTCGCTTCCTACGCACCAAAACAACATATGATCTTATCGTACGTAATAGAAAGCATCCGAGCCGAACTGCATTATGAAAGCTTATCACTGATTGGATGAAATAGTTTCTAACACTAACAATGATTGGATAGGTAAACAGAGTAGGTCAATCCGTTTTTTGAAGCGTTTTGCACAAAATTTAGTCTATAAACCTTTACCATACATACAAGGCGAGCTAACAACAACGGATAAGTAGGTCAACCGCGTACGACATACGAACAGAGCAACAATAATAAGGAATTCTTTCGAGACAAATGATAGCCCTAACAAGGGCTGTTATTCAAGTTGAAATATTAGTAAACACCGCTGCGAAAAGTCCACTATCTTTGGGATCCTCTTGATGCTTCTGTAAATACACTGTATCTCTGGAAGGATCAGGAACAAAAACCTGAAATAAAAAACAATTTAAGTATTCTCTCAGGAATATTAAAAACATCATTGTAGTAAGCAGATAATCACGGTGCAAATCAAACACGAATCTACAGTCCGAAGTTACTACCGCCCGATAAAATACCCTAGCAGCAAGGGTAAGGCACGGAAGCAACCAGCACAAAATCCCATTCAGCATAAGACACCGTGACGAACTGCACACCAGCAGACCGACCAACCGATCAATGTGCGAACCAGTCCACTGGTACGCACAATGAACGGCTGAACGGGATGCACACAAAGACTGGCACTGGCACTTGTGTATGATAGACCCTTGGAGTCGGTCTAACAAACACTGACGCACACTGAGATACTAGTACCTAAGACCACTTGTCCGCAGGGCGGAGAGTACTGGCACAACCCAGGAAGCACAAGGACCGAAAAAAAGGATAGGCCTTTGACGTCGGCCTACTAGCCACCACCACACCAGAGGGCCCGACATGGTGAATAGTGTTGATACAGCATGATAGACCCTTAACGTAGGTCTACTGCACTCAACTCACCAGCAGACAGATCGGCCGAGTAGAGAACGGACCGAACCGCTGGCACGCACATTAGCCCGCACTATGCACGGATGTCTGATCTGTGATCTCTAACGAGATTGAAGAAAGAAGAACAGATGAAGAACGCACGAAGATTACAGATGAAGAGCCCCATACTGGAAAATTCTGGGTCTACACCTCAAGTGTTGCCCGGACTTCTGGTAGGGGAACAGATGAAGACCCCAGGCACAGATGAAGAACTCAAGAAGACTCACAGATGAAGACGTCCGGGCGCAGTGCGCCAAACCCTGGAGCCCTCCAGGGTCTGTCCGGGTCCGATTAGGTCTGGGCGATACACGTCCATACGTGTTAAGCCAAAAAGCCTACCGCGTAGGCTGATTTGCCCCTAAAACGCATACTAGGGACAAACACAACCCCTACGTCGAGCAGGCTAGGGAAACTAATTGTCCAAAGGGTGGACAAGTACTGGCGCAACCCAGGAAACATAAGGTCTGAAAATACAACAGGGCAGCGGTAGACCATTGACGTAGGTCTACCAACAACTGCCCCAGTCTAAAACTCAGCATGTCCGAAGCTATTTGTCCACAGGGTGGATAGTACTGGCGAAATCCAGGAAACATAAGGCCAAAAAGTGCCAATTCTACATGGTAGACCACTAACGCAGGTCAACCAGCAAATAGGCCATTAACGTCGGCCTACTAGCTACTAACACGCAAAAGGACTCGACAGGGTGGTTATCTATGGGCGTAGCATGGTAGACCCCTAACGTAGGTCTACAATATGCACGGACGTCCGATCTGTGATCTCTAACGAGATTGAAGAATGAAAAACAGAAGAAGAACGCAAGAAGACTACAGATGAAGAGCCCCATACTGGAAAACCCCGGGTCTACACCTCAAGTGTTGCCCGGACTTCTGGTAGGGGAACAGATGAAGACCCCAGGCACAGATGAAGAACTCAAGAAGACTCACAGATGAAGACGTCCGAGCGCAGTACGGACAACAACCCCTACGTCGAGAAAGCCAGCGAACCTATTGGTCCACAGGGTGGACGAGTACTGGGGCAACCCAGGAAGCACAGGGTCTGAAGGTGCAGCACGCTAAAGGTGGACCATTACCGACGGTCTACTAGGCAATGCTGCACTCAATGACTCAACAGGTCTGAGGCTATTTGTCCACAGGGTGGATAGTACTGGTGAAAGCCAGGAAGCATTGGGTCCGAAAGGTGCCGTTTAGTTGTATGATAAGACCACTAACGTAGGTCTACCAGCAAAGTAAGCAAGCAGACCCCTAACGTAGGTCTGCTGGCTGCTACCGTACTTGGTGACTATCAGGTCTAAGGTCTGAGGCTTGTGGTGGATATATGTCAGGTCTGAGGATCTCTTGTTGTAATCCGTACACGTCTGATACAAATACACGCCTCCATTTTGCTCCATAAAAGCGAGCTCCCCAGTCCCCATGAGCTCCACAAAGGAGTACACCCCCACACCATACTCTTACACACTAGAAGCCTACAATGGGCGGTTCCCTCGGAGATGTCGTTGACATTTAAGTGTCTGGGTGCAAATGGCGATGCTGAATGATTCCTTCCTCCTCAACCTTCCTACAGTCAACAAACGGATCAACTTGCTGCTCCAAAACAACGGTGGCTCAGTGATATCGGAAAAAGCGTATCACCAGTCGGAATTGACATGGGGATACCGCAATTACTTTTAGACGTCTGCTCAAAAACAAACAACTTTTTAAAAAAACGTTTCCTATATTTTAGGCCGAAATTAGCCGCACACTAAGGGTAAAAGCACGGGTACAGTGCTTGACCTACTTTTAGATCACATAGGAAACGTACAAAAAATGGACTGCAGAGAGTGTTCAATTCTTAATTTAGTTATGAAGGCCCTGCAGTCCATAAACGAACTTGAAATACTACTACTTTTTGAATGTATATGTGTTGCCTGCACCTTGTCCAAAACTATTTTGGACGGTGTTTGACGAGACCTAGTTCAAGGGCTTGTCGTCAAACGAATTTCTCCGAGGGAGGATTCGTAAAAAAGTTCCCTTTCTTTTTTTTTCTTTTTTTTTCTTTTTTTCTTTTTTTTTTACTTTTTTTATTTTATTTTCCTCACCTATTTTTTTCTTACATGTTTTGTCCATTCCCCTTTTTTGAGTGGGTCCATTGCCAGTTGGAGGGTCCACCTAATTACACAGGGTAAATGCCTAGTCTCGTTTTAGGTTATCTGTTTGCAGAAAGTGATTCTATAGTTCTATTCATTCGGTGTATTATTCTTCGTCATGCATTCTAAAATTACCAAATGAATGTCTTCACAACACCATGTCATTGTAGCATGTGTTCACATGGCATGATCAGAGTGCCCACTCACCTTAAGAGTGATGTATGGACCTTTGGCACTAGTCTCAAAGTCGTGAAAATAGCAATCAATGTTGAAACAACGTGTATTCAACGTCGCTGTTAACTAATGACTAGATGCTAAAGACCTGAATACAATATTTGAGCCAGCACATGATATTTGGGTATGTATTGCATTTGCGTGGAGTCTAAAGATATGCATGGACAACTACCTAGTGGGGCTAGAGGCCTCAATTGTGTCAGTAGCGTTCATCTACATCCATTCTTTGTGTGTACGAGCAGTGAAGACTCTGGCCAGTGTGCGCATGTGTGCACACTCACATGTGCCTTCTTTGCAGAACACTGCAATAAGCATCAACATCCTATGTCCTTGTCAATACTAATGAGCCTGCTCGTTCGTTACGCCTAGTTGATAAGAAACAGGTGATAGTTTCGAATTTGGGAGTGGACGTTGTTTTAAGATATTCTTGTAGAGGCGTCAAATATGTAGTATTTGGTCATTGAAACTATAACATATTATCAAATTTGACAAAAAGACTTGAATGGTGATTGTTTCTACAAGATGAAATTAAATACGAAACTAGGGTGTCAAAAATTTTAGCATTGGGTCTCCTTGGCCAATGTCGTTGAATCACATCTTGATTTACTACAAGTATAAGCTTTCATAACAAAAAACCTTGCCTATACTATGCATATATAAGACGGTTATTCTTTTTTGCATGTGCAGGCAATGAAGACTCTGTCGAGACTGTTTAGCATGCTATTCTGCGTCTAAGCTTTTGCCTTTTATTGACTTTATTATAAGTATAAAACATCTCATGAACTGGCCCATTTAAAAAAAACAGCCATGTTTTCATTTCGTATCGTTACATGTATGTTATATTTCAGCCAGCATATGAGATTCAGGTACATAACGCATATGCGTAAGGTTGTGTTTAAACATGAATGGACTGGTACCTAGTTTGACTAGAGGTCTTAATTTTGGCAAGCATCGTTATCAAAACCCTTTTTATGCATGTGACGGCTGTGAGGGCCCTAGCGTGACTGTCTGCATGCGCAGAAGTCTAAGCATTAGCGTCTTACTGACAATATGATAATAATCCAAAATCTCAAGAACCGGTCATTTTTTTAAAGAAATCAGCCATGTTTTATATCTAAAAGTTGTACCTTTATGCTATATTTGAGCAGGAACGTTAGATTTTGCCACATATCACGTATGCGTAAAGATGTTTTCAAACATAAATTGACAGGTACTTAGTTTAGCTAGAGATCTTACTTTTGGCATGCGCCTTTATTTACACCCATTTTTTTGCATGAGTGGGTAGTAAATGCTCTAGGGAGCTTGTCTGCATGTGCAGCTGTGTCTAGGCATTTGCGTCTTATTGACAATATGATAAGTATCTAAATTCTCATGAGTTTGCCCCATTTTTACACAAAGCAGGGATGATTGTATTGATAAGGTGTACCTTTATTTTATATTTGAGCTAGCATATGAAAGTCTGCTACATATCGCATATGCGTAAATTTGCTTTTAAACATAAATGAACAGGTACCTAGTGTGGCTAGAGGTCTGGATTTTGTCATGCGACTTTATCTACACCATTTGTTGCATGAGCAGGCAGTGAAGGCTCTGGTGACGCTGTTTGCATGTGCAGCTGCGTCTAAGCATTGGCGTCTTATTGAAAATATGATAATTACCAAAGTTCTCATGAGCTGGCCCTTTTATTCAATAAAGCAGCCATGTTTTATTTCAAAAAGTTGTACCTTTAAGCTATTTTGGACCAGGCACGTGCGATTTATGTACATATCGCATATGCGTAAAGTTGCTTTTAAGCATGGAGAGATAGGTACTTAGTTTGGCTAGATGTCTGAATTTTCGCATGCGCCTCTATCTACACCCATTTATGCATGAGTGGGCAGTAAATGCTCTGGCGAGCTTGTCTGCATGCGTAGCTGCGTCTAGGCATTCGCATCTTATTGACAATACGATAAGTATCCAAAATCTCATCAGCTTGCCCATTTTTGAAACAAAGTAGGGATGCTTTTATTGATAAATTGTACCTTTATTCTATATCTGTGCCAGCGCATGAGATTCTGCTTCACATGCGTAAAGCTGCTTTTAAACATGAATGAACAGGTACCTAGTTTGGCTAGAGGTCTGGAGTTTGTCATGCGCCTTTATCTACACCTATTTTATTGCATGAGCAGGCAGTAAAGGCTCTGGCGAGACTGTCTGCATGCGCAGCTGCGTCTTAGCATTGGCGTCTTATTAAAAATAACTTAAGTATCCAAAATCCCATGAGCTGGCCCAATCATTAAACAAAACAGCTATGTTGGTTTATATTGAACAGTTGTATCATTGTGCTATATTTGTGTAGGCACGTGAGATATTGGTACATATTGCATCTGCGTAATGTTGTTTTCAAACATGAAAAGATAGGTACTCGGTTTGGCTAGAAGTCTTTATTTTGGCATGCAATTTTATCCACATCCAACAGTGGAGTTCTTGATAAGCTTGTGCATCTGAATGGCTGACCTCTTGGCTCTCTTGTGTGTGATGTTTTATGGTGTTTTGTACTTAAACATATGGTGTCCTGGTTCAGGAAAGATATTTGATTGTATCGATTCCTGATCTTTGCCTTCTTTCTTACTGCTATCACATCAGAGTCATCATGTCTGGCAAGCAAAGCTATCAATATGATATAGTATTTATACACTTAATAATGGAAATATGTTTCAGAGCAGCCTGAGCAATGTTATATGATAAGTGATCGTTGTTATATGACAGAAAAATGTTGATAGTGATGTTAAACACAAACACAGCAACAAGAGAAAGAATATTAATTGATAGAATAAAAGAAAATTCAATAAAAAAAAAAATATATATTTTTGTTTTAGTATTTGACAGGGTTCGAACCTGCAACCTCATGATTTTTATTGAGCTCTGTTCTCTGAGTCTGTCACTTTATCCCCTCAGCTATTTTGGCCCATTAATCTATAGGTATACAATACATTAAAATATGACCAAAATACCTCTTAAGGGAGATAACTGATGGGAGATAAACACAAAATAGTTGAAAACAGACATATCGTTCTAAGGAGAAGGGATTTTTAAATTTGCACTTAGTCTTATTTTCCTGGTAATGAATACATCAAACTTATTAAGCAGTTTATAATCAAATTCTATAAAGCAGCTTCATCGCTACCATACTAAATTAATAGTTTCTTTACATTTAAGTCAAGTGAAATAATACTTTTTGAATGTATACGTGTTGCCTGCACCTTGTCCAAAACTATTTTGGACGGTGTTTGACGAGACCTAGTTCAAGGGCTTGTCGTCAAACGAATTTCTCCGAGGGAGGATTCGTAAAAAAGTTCCCTTTCTTTTTTTTTTTCTTTTTTTTTTCTTTTTTTCTTTTTTTTTTTTACTTTTTTTATTTTATTTTCCTCACCTATTTTTTTCTTACATGTTTTGTCCATTCCCCTTTTTTGAGTGGGTCCATTGCCAGTTGGAGGGTCCACCTAATTACACAGGGTAAATGCCTAGTCTCGTTTTAGGTTATCTGTTTGCAGAAAGTGATTCTATAGTTCTATTCATTCGGTGTATTATTCTTCGTCATGCATTCTAAAATTACCAAATGAATGTCTTCACAACACCATGTCATTGTAGCATGTGTTCACATGGCATGATCAGAGTGCCCACTCACCTTAAGAGTGATGTATGGACCTTTGGCACTAGTCTCAAAGTCGTGAAAATAGCAATCAATGTTGAAACAACGTGTATTCAACGTCGCTGTTAAACTAATGACTAGATGCTAAAGACCTGAATACAATATTTGAGCCAGCACATGAGATTTGGGTATGTATTGCATTTGCGTGGATCTAAAGATATGCATGGACAACTACCTAGTGGGGCTAGAGGCCTCAATTGTGTCAGTAGCGTTCATCTACATCCATTCTTTGTGTGTACGAGCAGTGAAGACTCTGGCCAGTGTGCGCATGTGTGCACACTCACATGTGCCTTCTTTGCAGAACACTGCAATAAGCATCAACATCCTATGTCCTTGTCAATACTAATGAGCCTGCTCGTTCGTTACGCCTAGTTGATAAGAAACAGGTGATAGTTTCGAATTTGGGAGTGGACGTTTTTTAAGATATTCTTGTAGAGGCGTCAAATATGTAGTATTTGGTCATTGAAACTATAACATATTATCAAATTTGACAAAAAGACTTGAATGGTGATTGTTTCTACAAGATGAAATTAAATACGAAACTAGGGTGTCAAAAATTTTAGCATTTGGGTCTCCTTGGCCAATGTCGTTGAATCACATCTTGATTTACTACAAGTATAAGCTTTCATAACAAAAAACCTTGCCTATACTATGCATATATAAGACGGTTATTCTTTTTTGCATGTGCAGGCAATGAAGACTCTGTCGAGACTGTTTAGCATGCTATTCTGCGTCTAAGCTTTTGCCTTTTATTGACTTTATTATAAGTATAAAACATCTCATGAGCTGGCCCATTTAAAAAAACAGCCATGTTTTCATTTCGTATCGTTACATGTATGTTATATTTCAGCCTGCACATGAGATTTAGGTACATAACGCATATGCGTAAGGTTGTGTTTAAACATGAATGGACTGGTACCTAGTTTGACTAGAGGTCTTAATTTTGGCAAGCATCGTTATCAAAACCCTTTTTATGCGTGTGACGGCTGTGAGGGCCCTGGCGTGACTGTCTGCATGCGCAGAAGTCTAAGCATTAGCGTCTTACTGACAATATGATAATTATCCAAAATCTCAAGAACCGGTCATTTTTTTAAAGAAATCAGCCATGTTTTATATCTAAAAGTTGTACCTTTATGCTATATTTGAGCAGGAACGTTAGATTTTGCCACATATCACGTATGCGTAAAGATGTTTTCAAACATAAATTGACAGGTACTTAGTTTAGCTAGAGATCTTACTTTTGGCATGCGCCTTTATTTACACCCATTTTTTTGCATGAGTGGGTAGTAAATGCTCTAGGGAGCTTGTCTGCATGTGCAGCTGTGTCTAGGCATTTGCGTCTTATTGACAATATGATAAGTATCCAAATTCTCATGAGTTTGCCCCATTTTTACACAAAGCAGGGATGTTTGTATTGATAAGTTGTACCTTTATTTTATATTTGAGCTAGCATATGAAAGTCTGCTACATATCGCATATGCGTAAATTTGCTTTTAAACATAAATGAACAGGTACCTAGTGTGGCTAGAGGTCTGGATTTTGTCATGCGACTTTATCTACACCATTTGTTGCATGAGCAGGCAGTGAAGGCTCTGGTGACGCTGTTTGCATGTGCAGCTGCGTCTAAGCATTGGCGTCTTATTGAAAATATGATAATTACCAAAGTTCTCATGAGCTGGCCCTTTTATTCAATAAAGCAGCCATGTTTTATTTCAAAAAGTTGTACCTTTAAGCTATTTTGGACCAGGCACGTGCGATTTATGTACATATCGCATATGCGTAAAGTTGCTTTTAAGCATGGAGAGATAGGTACTTAGTTTGGCTAGATGTCTGAATTTTCGCATGCGCCTCTATCTACACCCATTTATGCATGAGTGGGCAGTAAATGCTCTGGCGAGCTTGTCTGCATGCGTAGCTGCGTCTAGGCATTCGCATCTTATTGACAATACGATAAGTATCCAAAATCTCATCAGCTTGCCCATTTTTGAAACAAAGTAGGGATGCTTTTATTGATAAATTGTACCTTTATTCTATATCTGTGCCAGCGCATGAGATTCTGCTTCACATGCGTAAAGCTGCTTTTAAACATGAATGAACAGGTACCTAGTTTGGCTAGAGGTCTGGAGTTTGTCATGCGCCTTTATCTACACCTATTTTATTGCATGAGCAGGCAGTAAAGGCTCTGGCTACACTGTCTGCATGCGCAGCTGCGTCTTAGCATTGGCGTCTTATTAACAATAACTTAAGTATCCAAAATCCCATGAGCTGGCCCAATCATTAAACAAAACAGCTATGTTGGTTTATATTGAACAGTTGTATCATTGTGCTATATTTGTGTAGGCACGTGAGATATTGGTACATATTGCATCTGCGTAATGTTGTTTTCAAACATGAAAAGATAGGTACTCGGTTTGGCTAGAAGTCTTTATTTTGGCATGCAATTTTATCCACATCCAACAGTGGAGCTCTTGATAAGCTTGTGCATCTGAATGGCTGACCTCTTGGCTCTCTTGTGTGTGATGTTTTATGGTGTTTGTTACTTAAACATATGGTGTCCTGGTTCAGGAAAGATATTTGATTGTATCGATTCCTGATCTTTGCCTTCTTTCTTACTGCTATCACATCAGAGTCATCATGTCTGGCAAGCAAAGCTATCAATATGATATAGTATTTATACACTTAATAATGGAAATATGTTTCAGAGCAGCCTGAGCAATGTTATATGATAAGTGATCGTTGTTATATGACAGAAAAATGTTGATAGTGATGTTAAACACAAACACAGCAACAAGAGAAAGAATATTAATTGATAGAATACAAGAAAATTCAATAAAAAAAAATATATTTATGTTTTAGTATTTGACAGGGTTCGAACCTGCAACCTCATGATTTTTATTGAGCTCTGTTCTCTGAGTCTGTCACTTTATCCCCTCAGCTATTTTGGCCCATTAATCTATAGGTATACAATACATTAAAATATGACCAAAATACCTCTTAAGGGAGATAACTGATGGGAGATAAACACAAAATAGTTGAAAACAGACATATCGTTCTAAGGAGAAGGGATTTTTAAATTTGCACTTAGTCTTATTTTCCTGGTAATGAATACATCAAACTTATTAAGCAGTTTATAATCAAATTCTATAAAGCAGCTTCATCGCTACCATACTAAATTAATAGTTTCTTTACATTTAAGTCAAGTGAAATAATACTTTTTGAATGTATATGTGTTGCCTGCACCTTGTCCAAAACTATTTTGGACGGTGTTTGACGAGACCTAGTTCAAGGGCTTGTCGTCAAACGAATTTCTCCGAGGGAGGATTCGTAAAAAAGTTCCCTTTCTTTTTTTTTTCTTTTTTTTTTCTTTTTTTTTACTTTTTTTATTTTATTTTCCTCACCTATTTTTTTCTTACATGTTTTGTCCATTCCCCCTTTTTTGAGTGGGTCCATTGCCAGTTGGAGGGTCCACCTAATTACACAGGGTAAATGCCTAGTCTCGTTTTAGGTTATCTGTTTGCAGAAAGTGATTCTATAGTTCTATTCATTCGGTGTATTATTCTTCGTCATGCATTCTAAAATTACCTAATGAATGTCTTCACAACACCATGTCATTGTAGCATGTGTTCACATGGCATGATCAGAGTGCCCACTCACCTTAAGAGTGATGTATGGACCTTTGGCACTAGTCTCAAAGTCGTGAAAATAGCAATCAATGTTGAAACAACGTGTATTCAACGTCGCTGTTAAACTAATGACTAGATGCTAAAGACCTGAATACAATATTTGAGCCAGCACATGAGATTTGGGTATGTATTGCATTTGCATGGAGTCTAAAGATATGCATGGACAACTACCTAGTGGGGCTAGAGGCCTCAATTGTGTCAGTAGCGTTCATCTACATCCATTCTTTGTGTGTACGAGCAGTGAAGACTCTGGCCAGTGTGCGCATGTGTGCACACTCACATGTGCCTTCTTTGCAGAACACTGCAATAAGCATCAACATCCTATGTCCTTGTCAATACTAATGAGCCTGCTCGTTCGTTACGCCTAGTTGATAAGAAACAGGTGATAGTTTCGAATTTGGGAGTGGACGTTTTTTAAGGTATTCTTGTAGAGGCGTCAAATATGTAGTATTTGGTCATTGAAACTATAACATATTATCAAATTTGACAAAAAGACTTGAATGGTGATTGTTTCTACAAGATGAAATTAAATACGAAACTAGGGTGTCAAAAATTTTAGCATTTGGGTCTCCTTGGCCAATGTCGTTGAATCACATCTTGATTTACTACAAGTATAAGCTTTCATAACAAAAAACCTTGCCTATACTATGCATATATAAGACGGTTATTCTTTTTTGCATGTGCAGGCAATGAAGACTCTGTCGAGACTGTTTAGCATGCTATTCTGCGTCTAAGCTTTTGCCTTTTATTGACTTTATTATAAGTATAAAACATCTCATGAACTGGCCCATTTAAAAAAACAGCCATGTTTTCATTTCGTATCGTTACATGTATGTTATATTTCAGCCAGCACATGAGATTCAGGTACATAACGCATATGCGTAAGGTTGTGTTTAAACATGAATGGACTGGTACCTAGTTTGACTAGAGGTCTTAATTTTGGCAAGCATCGTTATCAAAACCCTTTTTATGCGTGTGACGGCTGTGAGGGCCCTGGCGTGACTGTCTGCATGCGCAGAAGTCTAAGCATTAGCGTCTTACTGACAATATGATAATTATCCAAAATCTCAAGAACCGGTCATTTTTTTAAAGAAATCAGCCATGTTTTATATCTAAAAGTTGTACCTTTATGCTATATTTGAGCAGGAACGTTAGATTTTGCCACATATCACGTATGCGTAAAGATGTTTTCAAACATAAATTGACAGGTACTTAGTTTAGCTAGAGATCTTACTTTTGGCATGCGCCTTTATTTACACCCATTTTTTTGCATGAGTGGGTAGTAAATGCTCTAGGGAGCTTGTCTGCATGTGCAGCTGTGTCTAGGCATTTGCGTCTTATTGACAATATGATAAGTATCCAAATTCTCATGAGTTTGCCCCATTTTTACACAAAGCAGGGGTGTTTGTATTGATAAGTTGTACCTTTATTTTATATTTGAGCTAGCATATGAAAGTCTGCTACATATCGCATATGCGTAAATTTGCTTTTAAACATAAATGAACAGGTACCTAGTGTGGCTAGAGGTCTGGATTTTGTCATGCGACTTTATCTACACCATTTGTTGCATGAGCAGGCAGAGAAGGCTCTGGTGACACTGCCTGCCTGTGCACCTGCTTCTTAGCATTGGCGTCTTATTGAAAATATGATAATTACCAAAGTTCTCATGAGCTGGCCCTTTTATTCAATAAAGCAGCCATGTTTTATTTCAAAAAGTTGTACCTTTAAGCTATTTTGGACCAGGCACGTGCAATTCTGGTACATATCGCATATGCGTATAGTTGCTTTAAAGCATGGAGAGATAGGTACTTAGTTTGGCTAGATGTCTGAATTTTCGCATGCGCCTCTATCTACACCCATTTATGCATGAGTGGGCAGTAAATGCTCTGGCGAGCTTGTCTGCATGCGTAGCTGCGTCTAGGCATTCGCATCTTATTGACAATACGATAAGTATCCAAAATCTCATCAGCTTGCCCATTTTTGAAACAAAGTAGGGATACTTTTATTGATAAATTGTACCTTTATTCTATATCTGTGCCAGCGCATGAGATTCTGCTTCACATGCGTAAAGCTGCTTTTAAACATAAATGAACAGGTACCTAGTTTGGCTAGAGGTCTGGAGTTTGTCATGCACCTTTATCCACACCTATTTTATTGCATGAGCAGTCAGTAAAGGCTCTCGCGAGACTGTCTGCATGCGCAGCTGCGTCTTAGCATTGGCGTCTTATTAACAATAAATTAAGTATCCAAAAATCCCATGAGCTGGCCCAATCATTAAACAAAACAGCTATGTTGGTTTATATTGAACAGTTGTATCATTGTGCTATATTTGTGTAGGCACGTGAGATATTGGTACATATTGCATCTGCGTAAAGTTGTTTTCAAACATGAAAAGATAGGTACTCGGTTTGGCTAGAAGTCTTTATTTTGGCATGCAATTTTATCCACATCCAACAGTGGAGTTCTTGATAAGCTTGTGCATCTGAATGGCTGACCTCTTGGCTCTCTTGTGTGTGATGTTTTATGGTGTTTTGTCACTTAAACATATGGTGTCCTGGTTCAGGAAAGATATTTGATTGTATCGATTCCTGATCTTTGCCTTCTTTCTTACTGCTATCACATCAGAGTCATCATGTCTGGCAAGCAAAGCTATCAATATGATATAGTATTTATACACTTAATAATGGAAAAATGTTTCAGAGCAGCCTGAGCAATGTTATATGATAAGTGATCGTTGTTATATGACAGAACCATGTTGATAGTGATGTTAAACACAAACACAGCAACAAGAGAAAGAATATTAATTGATAGAATAGAAGAAAATTCAATAAAAAAAATATATTTTTGTTTTAGTATTTGACAGGGTTCGAACCTGCAACCTCATGATTTTTATTGAGCTCTGTTCTCTGAGTCTGTCACTTTATCCCCTCAGCTATTTTGGCCCATTAATCTATAGGTATACAATACATTAAAATATGACCAAAATACCTCTTAAGGGAGATAACTGATGGGAGATAAACACAAAATAGTTGAAAACAGACATATCGTTCTAAGGAGAAGGGATTTTTAAATTTGCACTTAGTCTTATTTTCCTGGTAATGAATACATCAAACTTATTTAGCAGTTTATAATCAAATTCTATAAAGCAGCTTCATCGCTACCATACTAAATTAATAGTTTCTTTACATTTAAGTCAAGTGAAATAATACCTTTTGAATGTATATGTGTTGCCTGTACCTTGTCCAAAACTATATTGGACGGTGTTTGACGAGACCTAGTTCAAGGGCTTGTCGTCAAACGAATTTCTCCGAGGGAGGATTCGTAAAAAAGTTCCCTTATTTTTTTTTTTATTTTTTTTTTCTTTTTTTTTTTTTTACTTTTTTATTTTATTTTCCTCACCTATTTTTTTCTTACATGTTTTGTCCATTCCCCCTTTTTTGAGTGGGTCCATTGCCAGTTGGAGGGTCCACCTAATTACACAGGGTAAATGCCTAGTCTCGTTTTATGTTATCTGTTTGCAGAAAGTGATTCTATAGTTCTATTCATTTGGTGTATTATTCTTCGTCATGCATTCTAAAATTACCAAATGAATGTCTTCACAACACCATGTCATTGTAGCATGTGTTCACATGGCATGATCAGAGTGCCCACTCACCTTAAGAGTGATGTATGGACCTTTGGCACTAGTCTCAAAGTCGTGAAAATAGCAATCAATGTTGGAACAACGTGTATTCAACGTCGCTGTTAAACTAATGACTAGATGCTTAAGACCTGAATACAATATTTGAGCCAGCACATGAGATTTGGGTATGTATTGCATTTGCGTGGAGTCTAAAGATATGCATGGACAACTACCTAGTGGGGCTAGAGGCCTCAATTGTGTCAGTAGCGTTCATCTACATCCATTCTTTGTGTGTACGAGCAGTGAAGACTCTGGCCAGTGTGCGCATGTGTGCACACTCACATGTGCCTTCTTTGCAGAACACTGCAATAAGCATCAACATCCTATGTCCTTGTCAATACTAATGAGCCTGCTCGTTCGTTACGCCTAGTTGATAAGAAACAGGTGATAGTTTCGAATTTGGGAGTGGACGTTTTTTTAAGATATTCTTGTAGAGGCGTCAAATATGTAGTATTTGGTCATTGAAACTATAACATATTATCAAATTTGACAAAAAGACTTGAATGGTGATTGTTTCTACAAGATGAAATTAAATACGAAACTAGGGTGTCAAAAATTTTAGCATTTGGGTCTCCTTGGCCAATGTCGTTGAATCACATCTTGATTTACTACATGTATAAGCTTTCATAACAAAAAACCTTGCCTATACTATGCATATATAAGACGGTTATTCTTTTTTGCATGTGCAGGCAATGAAGACTCTGTCGAGACTGTTTAGCATGCTATTCTGCGTCTAAGCTTTTGCCTTTTATTGACTTTATTATAAGTATAAAACATCTCATGAACTGGCCCATTTAAAAAAACAGCCATGTTTTCATTTCGTATCGTTACATGTATGTTATATTTCAGCCAGCACATGAGATTCAGGTACATAACGCATATGCGTAAGGTTGTGTTTAAACATGAATGGACTGGTACCTAGTTTGACTAGAGGTCTTAATTTTGGCAAGCATCGTTATCAAAACCCTTTTTATGCGTGTGACGGCTGTGAGGGCCCTGGCGTGACTGTCTGCATGCGCAGAAGTCTAAGCATTAGCATCTTACTGACAATATGATAATTATCCAAAATCTCAAGAACCGGTCATTTTTTTAAAGAAATCAGCCATGTTTTATATCTAAAAGTTGTACCTTTATGCTATATTTGAGCAGGAACGTTAGATTTTGCCACATATCACGTATGCGTAAAGATGTTTTCAAACATAAATTGACAGGTA
Organism: Loripinus fragilis; assembly: GCA_964019695.1. Taxonomy (NCBI): domain Eukaryota; kingdom Metazoa; phylum Mollusca; class Bivalvia; order Lucinida; family Lucinidae; genus Loripinus; species Loripinus fragilis. Next base: position 47,211,499 of record OZ026522.1, read on the forward strand.
CTTAGTTTAGCTAGAGATCTTACTTTTGGCATGCGCCTTTATTTGCACCCATTTTTTTGCATGAGTGGGTAGTAAATGCTCTAGGGAGCTTGTCTGCATGTGCAGCTGTGTCTAGGCATTTGCGTCTTATTGACAATATGATAAGTATCCAAATTCTCATGAGTTTGCCCCATTTTTACACAAAGCAGGGATGTTTGTATTGATAAGTTGTACCTTTATTTTATATTTGAGCTAGCATATGAAAGTCTGCTACATATCGCATATGCGTAAATTTGCTTTTAAACATAAATGAACAGGTACCTAGTGTGGCTAGAGGTCTGGATTTTGTCATGCGACTTTATCTACACCATTTGTTGCATGAGTAGGCAGTGAAGGCTCTGGTGACACTGCCTGCCTGTGCACCTGCTTCTTAGCATTGGCGTCTTATTGAAAATGTGATAATTACCAAAGTTCTCATGAGCTGGCCCTTTTATTCAATAAAGCAGCCATGTTTTATTTCAAAAAGTTGTACCTTTAAGCTATTTTGGACCAGGCACGTGCGATTTATGTACATATGGCATATGCGTAAAGTTGCTTTTAAGCATGGAGAGATAGGTACTTAGTTTGGCTAGATGTCTGAATTTTCGCATGCGCCTCTATCTACACCAATTTATGCATGAGTGGGCAGTAAATGCTCTGGCGAGCTTGTCTGCATGCGTAGCTGCGTCTAGGCATTCGCATCTTATTGACAATACGATAAGTATCCAAAATCTCATCAGCTTGCCCATTTTTGAAACAAAGTAGGGATGCTTTTATTGATAAATTGTACCTTTATTCTATATCTGTGCCAGCGCATGAGATTCTGCTTCACATGCGTAAAGCTGCTTTTAAACTTGAATGAACAGGTACCTAGTTTGGCTAGAGGTCTGGAGTTTGTCATGCACCTTTATCTACACCTATTTTATTGCATGAGCAGGCAGTAAAGGCTCTGGCGAGACTGTCTGCATGCGCAGCTGCGTCTTAGCATTGGCGTCTTATTAACAATAAATTAAGTATCCAAAAATCCCATGAGCTGGCCCAATCATTAAACAAAACAGCTATGTTGGTTTATATTGAATAGTTGTATCATTGTGCTATATTTGTGTAGGCACGTGAGATATTGGTACATATTGCATTTGCGTAATGTTGTTTTCAAACATGAAAAGATAGGTACTCGGTTTGGCTAGAAGTCTTTATTTTGGCATGCAATTTTATCCACATCCAACAGTGGAGTTCTTGATAAGCTTGTGCATCTGAATGGCTGACCTCTTGGCTCTCTTGTGTGTGATGTTTTTTGGTGTTTTGTTACTTAAACATATGGTGTCCTGGTTCAGGAAAGATATTTGATTGTATCGATTCCTGATCTTTGCCTTCTTTCTTACTGCTTTCACATCAGAGTCATCATGTCTGGCAAGCAAAGCTATCAATATGATATAGTATTTATACACTTAATAATGGAAATATGTTTCAGAGCAGCCTGAGCAATGTTATATGATAAGTGATCGTTGTTATATGACAGAAAAATGTTGATAGTGTTGTTAAACACAAACACAGCAACAAGAGAAAGATTAATTGATAGAATAAAAGAAAATTCAATAAAATAATATATTTTTGTTTTAGTATTTGACAGGGTTCGAACCTGCAACCTCATGATTTTTATTGAGCTCTGTTCTCTGAGTCTGTCACTTTATCCCCTCAGCTATTTTGGCCCATTAATCTATAGGTATACAATACATTAAAATATGACCAAAATACCTCTTAAGGGAGATAACTGATGGGAGATAAACACAAAATAGTTGAAAACAGACATATCGTTCTAAGGAGAAGGGATTTTTAAATTTGCACTTAGTCTTATTTTCCTGGTAATGAATACATCAAACTTATTAAGCAGTTTATAATCAAATTCTATAAAGCAGCTTCATCGCTACCATACTAAATTAATAGTTTCTTTACATTTAAGTCAAGTGAAATAATACTTTTTGAATGTATATGTGTTGCCTGCACCTTGTCCAAAACTATTTTGGACGGTGTTTGACGAGACCTAGTTCAAGGGCTTGTCGTCAAACGAATTTCTCCGAGGGAGGATTCGTAAAAAAGTTCCCTTTCTTTTTTTTTCTTTTTTTTCTTTTTTTCTTTTTTTTTTACTTTTTTTATTTTATTTTCCTCACCTATTTTTATCTTACATGTTTTGTCCATTCCCCCTTTTTTTGAGTGGGTCCATTGCCAGTTGGAGGGTCCACCTAATTACACAGGGTAAATGCCTAGTCTCGTTTTAGGTTATCTGTTTGCAGAAAGTGATTCAATAGTTCTATTCATTCGGTGTATTATTCTTCGTCATGCATTCTAAAATTACCAAATGAATGTCTTCACAACACCATGTCATTGTAGCATGTGTTCACATGGCATGATCAGAGTGCCCACTCACCTTAAGAGTGATGTATGGACCTTTGGCACTAGTCTCAAAGTCGTGAAAATAGCAATCAATGTTGAAACAACGTGTATTCAACGTCGCTGTTAAACTAATGACTAGATGCTAAAGACCTGAATACAATATTTGAGCCAGCACATGAGATTTGGGTATGTATTGCATTTGCGTGGAGTCTAAAGATATGCATGGACAACTACCTAGTGGGGCTAGAGGCCTCAATTGTGTCAGTAGCGTTCATCTACATCCATTCTTTGTGTGTACGAGCAGTGAAGACTCTGGCCAGTGTGCGCATGTGTGCACACTCACATGTGCCTTCTTTGCAGAACACTGCAATAAGCATCAACATCCTATGTCCTTGTCAATACTAATGAGCCTGCTCGTTCGTTACGCCTAGTTGATAAGAAACAGGTGATAGTTTCGAATTTGGGAGTGGACGTTTTTTAAGATATTCTTGTAGAGGCGTCAAATATGTAGTATTTGGTCATTGAAACTATAACATATTATCAAATTTGACAAAAAGACTTGAATGGTGATTGTTTCTACAAGATGAAATTAAATACGAAACTAGGGTGTCAAAAATTTTAGCATTTGGGTCTCCTTGGCCAATGTCGTTGAATCACATCTTGATTTACTACAAGTATAAGCTTTCATAACATAAAACCTTGCCTATACTATGCATATATAAGACGGTTATTCTTTTTTGCATGTGCAGGCAATGAAGACTCTGTCGAGACTGTTTAGCATGCTATTCTGCGTCTAAGCTTTTGCCTTTTATTGACTTTATTATAAGTATAAAACATCTCATGAACTGGCCCATTTAAAAAAACAGCCATGTTTTCATTTCGTATCGTTACATGTATGTTATATTTCAGCCGGCACATGAGATTCAGGTACATAACGCATATGCGTAAGGTTGTGTTTAAACATGAATGGACTGGTACCTAGTTTGACTAGAGGTCTTAATTTTGGCAAGCATCGTTATCAAAACCCTTTTTATGCGTGTGACGGCTGTGAGGGCCCTGACGTGACTGTCTGCATGCGCAGAAGTCTAAGCATTAGCATCTTACTGACAATATGATAATTATCCAAAATCTCAAGAACCGGTCATTTTTTTAAAGAAATCAGCCATGTTTTATATTTAAAAGTTGTACCTTTATGCTATATTTGAGCAGGAACGTTAGATTTTGCCACATATCACTTATGCGTAAAGATGTTTTCAAACATAAATTGACAGGTACTTAGTTTAGCTAGAGATCTTACTTTTGGCATGCGCCTTTATTTGCACCCATTTTTTTTGCATGAGTGGGTAGTAAATGCTCTAGGGAGCTTGTCTGCATGTGCAGCTGTGTCTAGGCATTTGCGTCTTATTGACAATATGATAAGTATCCAAATTCTCATGAGTTTGCCCAATTTTTACACAAAGCAGGGGTGTTTGTATTGATAAGTTGTACCTTTATTTTATATTTGAGCTAGCATATGAAAGTCTGCTACATATCGCATATGCGTAAATTTGCTTTTAAACATAAATGAACAGGTACCTAGTGTGGCTAGAGGTCTGGATTTTGTCATGCGACTTTATCTACACCATTTGTTGCATGAGTAGGCAGTGAAGGCTCTGGTGACACTGCCTGCCTGTGCACCTGCTTCTTAGCATTGGCGTCTTATTGAAAATATGATAATTACCAAAGTTCTCATGAGCTGGCCCTTTTATTCAATAAAGCAGCCATGTTTTATTTCAAAAAGTCGTACCTTTAAGCTATTTTGGACCAGGCACGTGCGATTCTGGTACATATCGCATATGCGTAAAGTTGCTTTAAAGCATGGAGAGATAGGTACTTAGTTTGGCTAGATGTCTGAATTTTCGCATGCGCCTCTATCTACACCCATTTATGCATGAGTGGGCAGTAAATGCTCTGGCGAGCTTGTCTGCATGCGTAGCTGCGTCTAGGCATTCGCATCTTATTGACAATACGATAAGTATCCAAAATCTCATCAGCTTGCCCATTTTTGAAATAAAGTAGGGATGCTTTTATTGATAAATTGTACCTTTATTCTATATCTGTGCCAGCGCATGAGATTCTGCTTCACAAGCGTAAAGCTGCTTTTAAACATGAATGAACAGGTACCTAGTTTGGCTAGAGGTCTGGAATTTGTCATGCACCTTTATCTACACCTATTTTATTGCATGAGCAGTCAGTAAAGGCTCTGGCGAGACTGTCTGCATTCGCAGCTGCGTCTTAGCATTGGCGTCTTATTAACAATAAATTAAGTATCCAAAAATCCCATGAGCTGGCCCAATCATTAAACAAAACAGCTATGTTGGTTTATATTGAACAGTTGTATCATTGTGCTATATTTGTGTAGGCACGTGAGATATTGGTACATATTGCATCTGCGTAAAGTTGTTTTCAAACATGAAAAGATAGGTACTCGGTTTGGCTAGAAGTCTTTATTTTGGCATGCAATTTTATCCACATCCAACAGTGGAGTTCTTGATAAGCTTGTGCATCTGAATGGCTGACCTCTTGGCTCTCTTGTGTGTGATGTTTTATGGTGTTTTGTCACTTAAACATATGGTGTCCTGGTTCAGGAAAGATATTTGATTGTATCGATTCCTGATCTTTGCCTTCTTTTTTACTGCTATCACATCAGAGTCATCATGTCTGGCAAGCAAAGCTATCAATATGATATAGTATTTATACACTTAATAATGGAAAAATGTTTCAGAGCAGCCTGAGCAATGTTATATGATAAGTGATCGTTGTTATATGACAGAAAAATGTTGATAGTGATGTTAAACACAAACACAGCAACAAGAGAAAGAATATTAATTGATAGAATAAAAGAAAATTCAATAAAAAAAATATATTTTTGTTTTAGTATTTGACAGGGTTCGAACCTGCAACCTCATGATTTTTATTGAGTTCTGTTCTCTGAGTCTGTCACTTTATCCCCTCAGCTATTTTGGCCCATTAATCTATAGGTATACAATACATTAAAATATGACCAAAATACCTCTTAAGGGAGATAACTGATGGGAGATAAACACAAAATAGTTGAAAACAGACATATCGTTCTAAGGAGAAGGGATTTTTAAATTTGCACTTAGTCTTATTTTCCTGGTAATGAATACATCAAACTTATTAAGCAGTTTATAATCAAATTCTATAAAGCAGCTTCATCGCTACCATACTAAATTAATAGTTTCTTTACATTTAAGTCAAGTGAAATAATACTTTTTGAATGTATATGTGTTGCCTGCACCTTGTCCAAAACTATTTTGGACGGTGTTTGACGAGACCTAGTTCAAGGGCTTGTCGTCAAACGAATTTCTCCGAGGGAGGATTCGTAAAAAAGTTCCCTTTCTTTTTTTATTTCTTTTTTTTTTTTTTTTTTTTTTTACTTTTTTATTTTATTTTCCTCACCTATTTTTTTCTTACTTGTTTTGTCCATTCCCCCTTTTTTGAGTGGGTCCATTGCCAGTTGGAGGGTCCACCTAATTACACAGGGTAAACGCCTAGTCTCGTTTTAGGTTATCTGTTTGCAGAAAGTGATTCTATAGTTCTATTCATTCGGTGTATTATTCTTCGTCATGCATTCTAAAATTACCAAATGAATGTCTTCACAACACCATGTCATTGTAGCATGTGTTCACATGGCATGATCAGAGTGCCCACTCACCTTAAGATCGATGTATGGACCTTTGGCACTAGTCTCAAAGTCGTGAAAATAGCAATCAATGTTGAAACAACGTGTATTCAACGTCGCTGTTAAACTAATGACTGGATGCTAAAGACCTGAATAGAATATTTGAGCCAGCACATGAGATTTGGGTATGTATTGCATTTGCATGGAGTCTAAAGATATGCATGGACAACTACCTAGTGGGGCTAGAGGCCTCAATTGTGTCAGTAGCGTTCATCTACATCCATTCTTTGTGTGTACGAGCAGTGAAGACTCTGGCCAGTGTGCGCATGTGTACACACTCACATGTGCCTTATTTGCAGAAAACTGCAATAAGCATCAATATCCTATGTCCTTGTCAATACTAATGAGCTTGCTCGTTCGTTATGCCTAGTTGATAAGAAACAGGTGATAGTTTCGAATTTGGGAGTGGACGGTTTTTAAGATATTCTAGTAGAGGCGTCAAATATGTAGTATTTGGTCATTGAAACTTTAACATATTATCAAATTTGACAAAAAGACTTGAATGGTGATTGTTTCTACAAGATGAAATTAAATACGAAACTAGGGTGTCAACAATTTTAGCATTTGGGTCTCCTTGGCCAATGTCGTTGAATCACATCTTGATTTACTACAAGTATAAGCTTTCATAACAAAAAAACCTTGCCCATACTATGCATATATAAGACAGTTATTCTTTTTTGCATGTGCAGGCAATGAAGACTCTGTCGAGACTGTTTAGCATGCTATTCTGCGTCTAAGCTTTTGCATTTTATTGACTTTATTATAAGTATAAAACATCTCATGAACTGGCCCATTTAAAAAAACAGCCATGTTTTCATTTCGTTTCGTTACATGTATGTTATATTTCAGCCAGCACATGAGATTCAGGTACATAACGCATATGCGTAAGGTTGTGTTTAAACATGAATGGACTGGTACCTAGTTTGACTAGAGGTCTTAATTTTGGCAAGCATCGTTATCAAAACCCTTTTTATGCGTGTGTGGGCTGTGAGGGCCCTGGCGTGACTGTCTGCATGCGCAGAAGTCTAAGCATTAGCGTCTTACTGACAATATGATAATCATCCAAAATCTCAAGAACCGGTCATTTTTTTAAAGAAATCAGCCATGTTTTATGTTTAAAAGTTGTACCTTTATGTTATATTTGAGCAGGAACGTTAGATTTTGCCACATATCACGTATGCGTAAAGATGTTTTCAAACATAAATTGACAGGTACTTAGTTTAGCTAGAGATCTTACTTTTGGCATGCGCCTTTATTTACACCCATTTTTTTGCATGAGTGGGTAGTAAATGCTCTAGGGAGCTTGTCTGCATGTGCAGCTGTGTCTAGGCATTTGCGTCTTATTGACAATATGATAAGTATCCAAATTCTCATGAGTTTGCCCCATTTTTACACAAAGCAGGGATGTTTGTATTGATAAGTTGTACCTTTATTTTATATTTGAGCTAGCATTTGAAAGTCTGCTACATATCGCATATGCGTAAATTTGCTTTTAAACATTAATGAACAGGTACCTAGTGTGGCTAGAGGTCTGGATTTTGTCATGCGACTTTATCTACACCATTTGTTGCATGAGCAGGCAGTGAAGGCTCTGGTGACGCTGTTTGCATGTGCAGCTGCGTCTAAGCATTGGCGTCTTATTGAAAATATGATAATTACCAAAGTTCTCATGAGCTGGCCCTTTTATTCAATAAAGCAGCCATGTTTTATTTCAAAAAGTTGTACCTTTAAGCTATTTTGGACCAGGCACGTGCGATTCTGGTACATATCGCATATGCGTAAAGTTGCTTTTAAGCATGGAGAGATAGGTACTTAGTTTGGCTAGATGTCTGAATTTTCGCATGCGCCTCTATCTACACCCATTTATGCATGAGTGGGCAGTAAATACTCTGGCGAGCTTGTCTGCATGCGTAGCTGCGTCTAGGCATTCGCATCTTATTGACAATACGATAAGTATCCAAAATCTCATCAGCTTGCCCATTTTTGAAACAAAGTAGGGATGCTTTTATTGATAAATTGTACCTTTATTCTATATCTGTGCCAGTGCATGAGATTCTGCTTCTCATGCGTAAAGCTGCTTTTAAACATGAATGAACAGGTACCTAGTTTGGCTAGAGGTCTGGAGTTTGTCATGCGCCTTTATCTACACCTATTTTATTGCATGAGCAGGCAGTAAAGGCTCTGGCGAGACTGTCTGCATGCGCAGCTGCGTCTTAGCATTGGCGTCTTATTAACAATAAATTAAGTATCTAAAAATCCCATGAGCTGGCCCAATCATTAAACAAAACAGCTATGTTGGTTTATATTGAACAGTTGTATCATAATGCTATATTTGTGTAAGCACGTGAGATATTGGTACATATTGCATCTGCGTAAAGTTGTTTTCAAACATGAAAAGATAGGTACTCGGTTTGGCTAGAAGTCTTTATTTTGGCATGCAATTTTATCCACATCCAACAGTGGAGTTCTTGATAAGCTTGTGCATCTGAATGGCTGACCTCTTGGCTCTCTTGTGTGTGATGTTTTATGGTGTTTTGTCACTTAAACATATGGTGTCCTGGTTCAGGAAAGATATTTGATTGTATCGATTCCTGATCTTTGCCTTCTTTCTTACTGCTATCACATCAGAGTCATCATGTCTGGCAAGCAAAGCTATCAATATGATATAGTATTTATACACTTAATAATGGAAAAATGTTTCAGAGCAGCCTGAGCAATGTTATATGATAAGTGATCGTTGTTATATGACAGAAAAATGTTGATAGTGATGTTAAACACAAACACAGCAACAAGAGAAAGAATATTAATTGATAGAATAAAAGAAAATTCAATAAAAAATATATTTTTGGTTTTTGTATTTGACAGGGTTCGAACCTGTAACCTCATGATTTTTTATTGAGCTCTGTTCTCTGAGTCTGTCACTTTATCCCCTCAGCTATTTTGGCCCATTAATCTATAGGTATACAATACATTAAAATATGACCAAAATACCTCTTAAGGGAGATAACTGATGGGAGATAAACACAAAATAGATGAAAACAGACATATATTCTAAGGAGAAGGGATTTTTAAATTTGCACTTAGTCTTATTTTCCTGGTAATGAATACATCAAACTTATTAAGCAGTTTATAATCAAATTCTATAAAGCAGCTTCATCGCTACCATACATAATTAATAGTTTCTTTACATTTAAGTCAAGTGAAATAATACTTTTTGAATGTATATGTGTTGCCTGCACCTTGTCCAAAACTATTTTGGACGGTGTTTGACGAGACCTAGTTCAAGGGCTTGTCGTCAAACAAATTTCTCCGAGGGAGGATTCGTAAAAAAGTTCCCTTTCTTTTTTTTTCTTTTTTTTTCTTTTTTTTTTTTTTTTACTTTTTTTATTTTATTTTCCTCACCTATTTTTTTCTTACTTGTTTTGTCCATTCCCCCTTTTTTGAGTGGGTCCATTGCCAGTTGGAGGGTCCACCTAATTACACAGGGTAAACGCCTAGTCTCGTTTTAGGTTATCTGTTTGCAGAAAGTGATTCTATAGTTCTATTCATTCGGTGTATTATTCTTCGTCATGCATTCTAAAATTACCAAATGAATGTCTTCACAACACCATGTCATTGTAGCATGTGTTCACATGGCATGATCAGAGTGCCCACTCACCTTAAGAGTGATGTATGGACCTTTGGCACTAGTCTCAAAGTCGTGAAAATAGCAATCAATGTTGAAACAACGTGTATCCAACGTCGCTGTTAAACTAATGACTGGATGCTAAAGACCTGAATAGAATATTTGAGCCAGCACATGAGATTTGGGTATGTATTGCATTTGCATGGAGTCTAAAAATATGCATGGACAACTACCTAGTGCGGCTAGAGGCCTCAATTGTGTCAGTAGCGTTCATCTACATCCATTCTTTGTGTGTACGAGCAGTGAATACTCTGGCCAGTGTGCGCATGTGTGCACACTCACATGTGCCTTCTTTGCAGAACACTGCAGTAAGCATGAATATCCTATGTCCTTGTCAATACTAATGAGCCTGCTCGTTCGTTATGCCTAGTTGATAAGAAACAGGTGATAGTTTCGAATTTGGGAGTGGACGGTTTTTAAGATATTCTTGTAGAGGCGTCAAATATGTAGTATTTGGTCATTGAAACTATAACATATGATCAAATTTGACAAAAAGACTTGAATGGTGATTGTTTCTACAAGATGAAATTAAATACGAAACTAGGGTGTCAAAAATTTTAGCATTTGGGTCTCCTTGGCCAATGTCGTTGAATCACATCTTGATTTACTACAAGTATAAGCTTTCACAACAAAAAGCGTTGCCTATACGATGCATATATAAAACGGTTAATCTTTTTTTTTTTTGCAAGTGCAGGCAGTGAAGACTCTGTCGAGACTGTTGAGCATGCTATTTTGCGTCTAAGCTTTTGCCTTTTATTGACTTTATTATAAGTATAAAAAAACTCAAAAAACTGGCCCATTTAAAAAAACAGCCATGTTTTCATTTTGTATCGTTACATGTATGTTATATTTCAGCCAGCACATAAGATTCTGGTACATAACGCATATGCGTAAGGTTGTGTTTAAACATGAATGGACTGGTACCTAGTTTGACTAGAGGTCTTAATTTTGGCAAGCATCGTTATCAAAACCCTTTTTATGCGTGTGTGGGCTGTGAGGGCCCTGGCGTGACTGTCTGCATGCGCAGAAGTCTAAGCATTAGCGTCTTACTGACAATATGATAATTATCCAAAATCTCAAGAACAGGCCATTTTTTTTTTTTAAAAATTAGTCATGTTTTATATATAAAAGTTGTACCTTTATGCTATATTTGAGCAGGAACGTTACATTTTACCACATAATACATATGCGTAAAGATGTTTTCAAACATAAGTTGGCAGGTACTTAGTTTAGCTAGAGATCTTACTTTCTGCATGCGCCTTTATTTACACCCATTTTTTGCATGAGCGGGTAGTAAATGCTCTAGCGAGCTTGTCTGTATGTGCAGCTGTGTCTAGGCATTTGCGTCTTATTGACAATATGATAAGTATCCAAATTCCCATGAGTTTGCCCATTTTAACACAAAGCAGGGATGCTAATATTGATAAGTTGTACCTTTATTTTATATTTGAGCTAGCACATGAAAGTCTGCTACATATCGCATATGCGTAAATTTGCTTTTTAACATAAATGAACAGGTACCTAGTGTGGCTAGAGGTCTGGATTTTGTCATGCGACATAATCTACACCATTTGTTGCATGTGCAGCTGCGTCTAAGCATTGGCGTCTTATTAAGAATATGATAATTACCAAAGTTCTCATGAGATGGCCCATTTATTCAATAAAGCAGACATGTTTTATTTCAAAAAGTTGTACCTTTAAGCTATTTTGGACCAGGCACGTGCGATTCTGGTACATATCGCATATGCGTAAAGTTGCTTTTAAACATGGAGAGATAGTTACTTAGTTTGGCTAGATGTCTGCATTTTCGCATGCGCCCTTATCTACACCCATTTGTGCATAAGTGGGCAGTAAATTCTCTGGCGAGCTTGTCTGCATGCGTAGCTGCGTCTAGGCATTCGCATCTTATTGACAATACGATAAGTATCCAAAATCTCATCAGCTTGCCCATTTTTGAAACAAAGTAGGGATGCTTTTATTGATAAATTGTACCTTTATTCTATATTTTTGCCAGCGCATGAGATTCTGCTTCACATGCGTAAAGCTGCTTTTAAACATAAATGAACAGGTACCTTCTGTGGCTAGAGGTCTGGAGTTTGTCATGCGCCTTTATCTACACCTATTTTATTGCATGTGTTACGATACAGAATGGCTGGAATAACAGAATCAGCTATGGTTGCGTATACGCACAAATACGCCGTGGTTTAGGTATGCACCTGGTCACCTATTCGAACCATGATACGGTACTCTTTTTATTGATAGTCCCAATGAAAGGTCGGTTTGTCTGAGATGGAATTCATTGTATCTATATTTATCAACGCTTGCACGTTTTCCTTATTCTTCTTGAATATCTCGGAAATCTTGTGCGTTTTTCAATATATAAAGGATGGAATTTCCCATTCTTGTTAGGGGACATTTTAAACATACCGTTGAAAGGTTCGATATAGAGATGCTATTCTTTATTATAAAAGGTACGTGAAGTTATATATATTGTTACTGTGTTGATATTGTACATGACAGGGCGATGGCGATTCGTGTAATTGCATTGAATCGCGATGTCTCTAGCATGTCACATTGTATTGAAATAATAAGTCACTCGTTTTCTATTTTGTCGTCTGTTGAATCGGCCAGCATTCCGTGTATGAGTTCTTTCGGGTGTTATCAATAACGTCCCGTTTTTTCGGTGAAAATAGCGATTGTTACGCACTTGCGTATGAAGATACGCACATGCGTATTGCCTAAAAATCTGCTGGGACCATTCTTGCGGCTATAGTAAAAGCTGTCCGGATGGACTCGTCGGGTTATTTCGGACAAAAGTAGTCACAGGCCATGTCGGGCCTGCACCTAAAACTATAATGGCATGCTGAAAGATTTACCAGGGACCGATAGGTGAAAAACAATTTTAGCAGCTAGATTTTAAATTGTTGTGATTTGTACGGCGTTGTTGGAAAGACGATTTAACTGCCAGTGATAATCGACTTTCTGTAGCGACCTGTATGTGTCACCTCGAGTTATATCTGACGCATATAAGAATAAGGGTTAGGTGCATACACTACAACACACTTACATAAACAAGGTGATAGCTGACATGTATGTTTAGAGATTAGGTAGGTGTAATGTTACACCAAAGTAAATGTAAAATATTTTTTTGTTACACCAAAGTAAATGTAAGATATTTTCGTTACACCAAAGTAAATGTAAAATATTTTGTGTTACACCAAAATAAATGTAAGAAAGCATTGTACGGTTTTACACACATAAAACAGCAGAATGTAATCTCTCAATATTGATGTATATATTTTTTGCCAAGAGGTCATAATTAGTTGTTTACAACTGATACGTTATACATGTACGAAATTAGTGCGTGGGCAGGGTGATGTCCGACGTAAACGTCCAAACGTTACGTCGGCACCACACTGTTCAACCGTTTTCCTGGAATTTTAAGAGAATTGGTATCAGTATGTGTAAACCTCGAAACTATCTAGATAACGTGACCTTGAAGGGAAAAAGGGCCACGGGATCTTGATGTTTCGGCTGCGATAGCGTCACAACCAGGGTGACGTTACGACAGTGTATAGAAGAGTTTGTTACGTATGGGTTTGTTCGTTTGGCATAAGAGGTATTGTTTAGCGCTGACATAGGCCAGTCACTAAAGAAATACTTCTCTATTATATAAGTTTAAGTGTGGATATTTACCAGAGCCGATCCATCCTAACCGCATGGGAGCCGTTAGCCATACACCCACGGGTGTGGGCTAATCGCGCGCTTATAGGGTTAGGTTGTAATTTAAAAGAGTAAGACCACTGAAATTATTTCTATTTTTGTGAACTTCGAACGAACAACCCCATTATTGACGCAAAGGAGTGATTCTGAGATTCTAAATATAGATTGTTTTTTGCAGAATCGTCTCTTGTGTCCCCTCCTACGTTGGAGGCTGAATGTTGGTGAGCCGTTGATTATCACCTGAGGGCACATATTAGTTGTCCCCCTCAGGCCACAACCAGCGTGGATCAAGGCCCAATCGTTACAACGTAGCACAATCAAATGGGAAGCCAACCGGCTTGAATGGTCATATGTGAATCTGACACCCCAACGTGGGGATATGATCAGGAGGACCTATATATATTAATGCTGACGTCTTGAGCGACGATCAGCAGTACGCGTAACAAATTTATGATTACGTGAATCCAGTGACGACCAAAGTATAGGCTCGATCACCTCAGCGCCGATGGTCTGAAGTAGACACACGTGCAGCTTAGAAGACATAGTGTTCGCGAGACGCGTATAATCTCGAGATTTCTCGTCAATACGAGAACTGAAATATTAAAGGGCCCAATTGTTTTTTTTTTATGAGAACTTAAGCTATATGTTAATCATATTCTTTACGTCTCTTATTTCTGACTAGTTGACGTACATCTAGAACAGGACAGTCCAAGATTGGTTCTAATTGAAACGATCTTGGAGTGGCAACTTGCTCTAGTATAGGATTGTCAATTAGCCAGAAATAACAGCGTAGGTGGTGTCATTGTATATTAATGTGTTGTTGATGTTTTCTTAGTACATAAAGTACTGAAAAGTTTTTGCTAGTTGTGTGCATTATTTTTCCCTGGTAGCATCGTCATCGCATAAAGGAATTTTCCAATAAGATTTCCCCTCTTCCTTCCTGACCGGCTTTATGTCGTAACAAGGGTGTCAGAAGTGGGATTTTTGAGGTTTTATTGGCAAATTTCTCTGCTGTGACGTTGCTACGGGCGCACACTAGTAGTTTTTCTTTACAAGAAAGGTGGTGAGTGTCAACACACAGTACTGATTGCATGCGTTCCCCTGTGATGAAGTGCGACACATGTAAATAAGTCATCACATAACATTCTGAGGGGACCCATACTTTCTTGTTCTGTGGATTGCCAGTAGGGTATAAAACCCAAGGAAAATTTGTCAGAGTTTAATTATTAGACTTGTCCACCTTTATTTTACCCATATCATTGTGTATTGGCTTATGCCCTGTATTCCTATTAATTAAGGATACTGATGTGGAAAATTTCATATCGTTTGAGGGTACTAATAATTTAAATCACCTCAGTGACGTCATAGTGTGTGACGCCACTCAACTGATTTCTATTATTAGAAGAAGTCCATAGAAAGATTATTTTAGTCAATTATTATGTCTTGCTATGACAGGTGACTGTTGACTTGACTGTAACGCGTTTATATTATTATCGCATAGGTATACATTTCTTGACATAAATGCAAGAAAATGAATGATGTTTTTTAGTCAAATACGTTCAGTGAAGGCCTATTTAAGTTGATATATATCCTAGGCACCTTTCCATGGTGATCTCTTATACGTTGTACTTTACGTTACTCATATGTAACGTCATTAAAATCCCTAGTAAAATTATTAGTTTACCAGCGCTAACGTTGGTTAGCCCATACCGTTTTTAAAGGGACAAAGCGAACCCTTATTTATTTTCAACAGTATAGTTGACTTATACCATTCCCAACAATAGGCTAAAATGGATAAACATATTTCATTAGCACGGGAATTAGGATATGAAGGGCAAGAACTAAGGGATTATCTTAAGAGGCAACAAGATTTAGAAAGGGAGGAAAGGTTGGCCCAAAGGGAATATGAAAAAGAGAAAAAAGAGGCCGAGCAAAAAGATAAAGAAAGGGAGCAAAAAGAGAAAGATAGGGAGCAAAAAGATAAGGATCGGGAATTGGAAAAGTTAAGGATTGAGGCGGAAAAATTGAAAATTGAGGCTGCGCGCAAGGATAAGGAAATGGAAATGGAAAAAGAAATTGCGCTAAAAAAAATTGAGGCCGAAGTAGAACTAAAATAAATCGAGGCCGAGACCACTTCACATCCCTGGGGGCCCAAAGAGAAAAGTTCAAATCCTAGGAGTCCCAAGCTTCCATACTTTGACGAACATACGGATAAGATGGATAGCTATTTAACTAGGTTCGAAAGTTATGCTTTGTCAAATAAATGGGACCCGTCTATGTGGGCATCATATTTAAGTGCCTTATTAAAGGGACGCGCTTTGGAAGTCTTCGTTAGGCTTTCCAGAGATGACCAGTCGGATTATGGTCAGATTAAGGAGGCTCTGCTTACTAATTTCGACCTCACCGAACGATCTTTTCGTAAGAAATTTAGGGATTGTGGGCCCGAGAAAGCCCAAACTTTCAGACAATTTAGCGGTAGGCTAGCGAGCTACCTTGATAAATGGTTGGGTTTGGCCAAGGTCGAAAAGACCTACGAGGCCGTTTGTGATTTTTTGGCCCGAGACCAGTTCCTTGACAGTTGCAGTCATGAACTCTATTTGTATCTTAAGCCCAAGCCATTTAAAGCCATTGATGAGTTAGCCCATGAGGCGGATTTGTTCGCCGATGCAAAAGGAGGTGTTCCCTTGTGTATTTCCAAAGGGCAGCATAAAAGTAGAGGTGTAGATCAAGCCCAGCCTAAGGTAGAGCTCAAGCAAGATCAACGGCCCGTTATCCAATGTAAGATTTGTGACAAGCCTCACCCCACCTATAAATGTTGGAAAAACCCCGATAACAAGAGGGTGGCATCTAGTGCAGAATTTGATTCCCCGTATACTTATAGGGGAGATAACTCGAATTGGGGTCAAGATAGGAATCGTGGTCGAGTTGACCACTGTGACAATCATTATGATAATAATTACAGGACCGACCATCAGGTTAATTTTTGTAAAATTAATTCGGATGTAGGAAAAGGCCAGGCTAAGTTTAGTTCTCATCATTCTTCATCAGAAGATTTACCCCATAAGGATAGCAAGGGCACTTGTCATTTTCCACGCTCAAGGTTGCCGACAGCGATTGGTACCGTAAATGGTAAAGAGGTTAGGGTCTTGAGAGACACAGGTTGTACGGGGGTAGTTGTTAGGAGGAGCTTAGTTTCTGATGGTCAAATGTTGAATAAGCAGTCTGGTGTGACTCTTATTAACAATTATAATCAGAGATGTCCTATGGCCCGTATTAATATTGATTGTCCATTTTTTAGAGGGACTACGGATTCATTGTGCATTGATGACCCAGCACATGACTTAGTCATTGGAAATATTGAGGGGTCCAAATTTCCCGATATGACCCATTTTTCATCAGGGGTAGTCAATAAGAAGAGGTCAAAGAAAAGTAGAAAGAATAGAAAGGTCAAGGTGGCAGATAAGTTAATTAGGCAGAACAGGCAAGAATTAGTATTGAAGCAAGCGTCAGATGCTAAGTTAGCAGATATTAGACGAAGAGTAGAGTCTGGTAGTGTGACTAAAAGTCGCAGTTTCTCTAGTGGTGAAACTAAATTCATTCGTAGGAATGGTTTGATTTATAGACATTTTAAGAGAAATGCAAATGTTTCACTTCAATAGGTAGTTCCTTCTAGTTTAACGCATAGCGTTATAAATTTAGCCCATGAATCACTAAGAGTGTTAAATCATAGAGGCAGAAAGGAAACTATATCTAAGGTCTTAGATGAATTTTATTGGCCCGGTGTTTGTAGGGAGGTAACTCAATTTTGTAGATCTTGTGCCATTTGTCAAAGGACAACTCACAATATAAAGGTCGCAATGACTCATAGTTGTAGTGTACCCCAGAGAAACATATCCTCTAAGGAGGCAGTAGTTAGCCGTACAAGACGGACTGAAAGCCAGACAGAACGACGACGTTCATATAGAAGTGGTAGACGTTGCCCAATACCATATTATTGGCGCAATATGACAGTAACTGAAAGCAGTAGTCAGTGTTAGTGTTAAAGGTGTGCGATGGTGTAATGACCCAATTGTCTCGGATTGTCGACCTATTTTTTCAGCTATGATAGCATAGTATTAGTCACAGAGGTGTACTATAGACGTGAGGAGTCACGGAATTATTTAAATCATGACGGATGACGGTAGACTGTTGACGTGAGCAAGTCACGATAATATAAAATTTTGCAATAGAGGTTGGCCTCAGCGTGAGTAGTCACGTTAGTTTATTTTGAGCAAATATTGTATTATGGAGGAAGTTATTAATGGGTATACTTGGCATAAATAAATATGTAACGTATGGATCTTTGCAAAAGTTATTGGCTATTAAGCCTTATATATTAAATGTCATAAGACATAAAACTTCATAGGAAGTTAAAGGCGTACGCCCATATAGGAAAGATTAAAGGGGTACAACCCCATATTTATGTGTTGAGCATTAAAGCTTGAACAATACAGGTCTATGATTGTGGCAATCCGAGGACAAGACAATGTGGGGGCAGACTATCTTTCCAGGTAGTCCGCCATTTAAGTCGCACGTGTATGTATGTAGTATTATATATTTAATCTGTATTATTCCTTCTTTTCTGCATCTTGTATCGTAAGAAAAAGTCATTCCTTTTTCTCCCAAAAGGAAGGGCCTTTGTTACGATACAGAATGGCTGGAATAACAGAATCAGCTATGGTTGCGTATACGCACAAATACGCAGTGGTTTAGGTATGCACCTGGTCACCTATTCGAACCATGATACGGTACTTTTTCTATTGATAGTCCCAATAAAAGGTCGGTTTGTCTGAGATGGAATTCATTGTATCTATATTTATCAACGCTTGCACGTTTTCCTTATTCTTCTTGAATATCTCGGAAATCTTGTGCGTTTTTCAATATATAAAGGATGGAATTTCCCATTCTTGTTAGGGGACATTTTAAACATACCGTTGAAAGGTTCGATATAGAGATGCTATTCATTATTATAAAAGGTACGTGAAGTTATATATATTGTTACTGTGTTGATATTGTACATGACAGGGCGATGGCGATTCGTGTAATTGCATTGAATCGCGATGTCTCTAGCATGTCACATTGTATTGAAATAATAAGTCACTCGTTTTCTATTTTGTCGTCTGTTGAATCGGCCAGCATTCCGTGTATGAGTTCTTTCGGGTGTTATCGATAACGTCCCGTTTTTTCGGTGAAAATAGCGATTGTTTCGCACTTGCGTATGAAGATACGCACATGCGTATTGCCTAAAAATCTGCTGGGACCATTCTTGCGGCTATAGTAAAAGCTGTCCGGATGGACTCGTCGGGTTATTTCGGACAAAAGTAGTCACAGGCCATGTCGGGCCTGCACCTAAAACTATAATGGCATGCTGAAAGATTTACCAGGGACCGATAGGTGAAAAACAATTTTAGCAGCTAGATTTTAAATTGTTGTGATTTGTACGGCGTTGTTGGAAAGACGATTTAACTGCCAGTGATAATCGACTTTCTGTAGCGACCTGTATGTGTCACCTTGAGTTATATCTGACGCATATAAGAATAAGGGTTAGGTGCATACACTACAACACACTTACATAAATAAGGTGATAGCTGACATGTATGTTTAGAGATTAGGTAGGTGTAATGTTACACCAAAGTAAATGTAAAAAAAAAATTTTGTTACACCAAAGTAAATGTAAGATATTTTCGTTACACCAAAGTAAATGTAAAATATTTTGTGTTACACCAAAATAAATGTAAGAAAGCATTGTACGGTTTTACACACATAAAACAGCAGAATGTAATCTCTCAATATCGATGTATATATTTTTTGCCGAGAGGTCATAATTAGTTGTTTACAACTGATACGTTATACATGTACGAAATTAGTGCGTGGGCAGGGTGATGTCCGACGTAAACGTCCAAACGTTACGTCGGCACCACACTGTTCAACCGTTTTCCTGGAATTTTAAGAGAATTGGTATCAGTATGTGTTAACCTCGAAACTATCTAGATAACGTGACCTTGAAGGGAAAAAGGGCCACGGGATCTTGATGTTTCGGCTGCGATAGCGTCACAACCAGGGTGACGTTACGACAGTGTATAGAAGAGTTTGTTACGTATGGGTTTGTTCGTTTGGCATAAGAGGTATTGTTTAGCGCTGACATAGGCCAGTCACTAAAGAAATACTTCTCTATTATATAAGTTTAAGTGTGGATATTTACCAGAGCCGATCCATCCTAACCGCATGGGAGCCGTTAGCCATACACCCACGGGTGTGGGCTAATCGCGCGCTTATAGGGTTAGGTTGTAATTTAAAAGAGTAAGACCACTGAAATTATTTCTATTTTTGTGAACTTCGAACGAACAACCCCATTATTGACGCAAAGGAGTGATTCTGAGATTCTAAATATAGATTGTTTTTTGCAGAATCGTCTCTTGTGTCCCCTCCTACGTTGGAGGCTGAATGTTGGTGAGCCGTTGATTATCACCTGAGGGCACATATTAGTTGCCCCCCTCAGGCCACGACCAGCGTGGATCAAGGCCCAATCGTTACAACGTAGCACAATCAAATGGGAAGCCAACCGGCTTGAATGGTCATATGTGAATCTGACACCCCAACGTGGGGATATGATCAGGAGGACCTATATATATTAATGCTGACGTCTTGAGCGACGATCAGCAGTACGCGTAACAAATATTACGATTACGTGAATCCAGTGACGACCAAAGTATAGGCTCGATCACCTCAGCGCCGATGGTCTGAAGTAGACACACGTGCAGCTTAGAAGACATAGTGTTCGCAAGACGCGTATAATCTCGAGATTTCTCGTCAATACGAGAACTGAAATATTAAAGGGCCCAATTGTTTTTTTTTATGAGAACTTAAGCTATATGTTAATCATATTCTTTACGTCTCTTATTTCTGACTAGTTGACGTACATCTAGAACAGGACAGTCCAAGATTGGTTCTAATTGAAACGATCTTGGAGTGGCAACTTGCTCTAGTATAGGATGGTCAATTAGCCAGAAATAACAGCGTAGGTGGTGTCATTGTATATTAATGTGTTGTTGATGTTTTCTTAGTGCATAAAGTACTGAAAAGTTTTTGCTAGTTGTGTGCTTTATTTTTCCCTGGTAGCATCGTCATCGCATAAAGGAATTTTCCAATAAGATTTCCCCTCTTCCTTCCTGACCGGCATTATGTCGTAACAGCATGAGCAGGCAGTAAAGGCTCTGGCGAGACTGTCTGCATGCACAGCTGCGTCTTGGCATTGGCGTCTTATTAGCAATAAGATAAGTATCCAAAAATCCCATGAGCTGGCCCAATCATTAAACAAAACAGCTATGTTGGTTTATAATGTACAGTTGTATCATCGTGTTATATTTGTGTAGCCACGTGAGATTCTGGTACATAACGCATATGCCTAAGGTTGTGTTTAAACATGAAAAAATAGGTACTCGGTTTGGCTAGAAGTCTTTATTTTGGCATGCAACTTTATCCACATCCAACAGTGGAGTTCTTGATAAGCTTGTGCATCTGAATGGCTGACCTCTTGGCTCTCTTGTGTGTGATGTTTTATGGTGTTTTGTCACTTAAACATATGGTGTCCTGGTTTAGGTGTGATATTTGATTGTATCGATTCCTGATCTTTGCCTTCTTTCTTACTGCTATCACATCAGAGTCTCATGTCTGGCAAGCAAAACTATCAATGTGATATTGTATTTATACACTTAATAATGGAAAAATGTTTCAGAGCAGCCTTAGCAATGTTATATGATAAGTGATCGTTGTTATATGACAGAAAAATTTTGATATTGATGTTAAGCACAAACACAGCAACAAGAGAAAGAAAATTAATTGTTAGAATAAAAAAAAATTCAATAAAAAAAAAATTGTTTTTGTATTTGACAGGGTTCGAACCTGTAACCTCATGATTTTATATTGAGCTCTGTTTTCTGAGTCTGTCTCTTTATCCCCTCAGCTATTTTGGCCCATTAATCTATAGGTATACAATACATTAAAATTTGACCAAAATTACCTCTTAAGGGAGATTACTGATGGGAGATAAACACAAAATAGTTGAAAACAGACATATCGTTCTAAGGAGAAGGGATTTTTAAATTTGCACTTGGTCTTATTTTCCTGGTAATGAATACATCAAACTTATTAAGCAGTTAATAATCAAATTCGATAAAGCAGCTTCATCGCTACCATACTAAATTAATAGTTTCTTTACATTTAAGTCAAGTGAAATAATACTTTTTGAATGTATACGTGTTGCCTGCACCTTGTTCAAAACTATTTTGGACGGTGTTTGACGAGACCTAGTACAAGGGCTTGTCATCAAACGAATTTCTCCGAGGGAGAATTCGTAAAAAAGTTCCCTTTCTTTTTTTTTTTACTTTTTTTTATTTTATTTTCCTCACCTATTTTTTTCTAACTTGTTTTATCCATTCCTCCCCCCCCCATTTTTTAGTGGGTCCATTGCCAGTTGGTGGGTCCTCCTAGTTACACAGGGTAAATGGCTAGTTTCATTTTAGGTTATCTGTTTGCAGAAAGTGATTCTATAGTTCTATTTATTCGGTGCATTATTCTTCGTTATGCATTCCAAAATTACCAAATGAATGTCTTCACAACACCATGCCATGGTAGCATGTGTTCACATGGCATGATCAGAGTGCCCACTCACCTTAAAAGTGATGTATGGACCTTTGGCAATAGTCTCAAAGTCGTGAAAATAGCAATCAATGTTGAAACAACGTGTATTCAACGTCGCTGTTAAACTAATGACTGGATGCTAAAGACCTGAATAGAATATTTGAGCCAGCACATGAGATTTGGGGATGTATTGCATTTGCGTCGAGTCTAATGATATGCATGGACAACTACCTAGTGCGGCTAGAGGCCTCAATTGTGTCAGTAGCGTTCATCTACATCCATTCTTTGTGTGTACGAGCAGTGAATACTCTGGCCGGTGTGCGCATGTGTGCACACTCACATGTGCCTTCTTTGCAGAACACTGCAGTAAGCATGAATATCCTATGTCCTTGTCAATACTAATGAGCCTGCTCGTTCGTTACGCCTAGTTGATAAGAAACAGGTGATAGTTTCGAATTTGGGAGTGGACGGTTTTTAAGATATTCTTGTAGAGGCGTCAAATATGTAGTATTTGGTCATTGAAACTATAACATATGATCAAATTTGACAAAAAGACTTGAATGGTGATTGTTTCTACAAGATGAAATTAAATACGAAACTAGGGTGTCAAAAATTTTAGCATTTGGGTCTCCTTGGCCATTGTCATTGAATCACATCTTGATTTACTACAAGTATAAGCTTTCACAACAAAAAGCGTTGCCTATACGATGCATATATAAAACGGTTAATCTTTTTTTTTGCAAGTGCAGGCAGTGAAGACTCTGTCGAGACTGTTGAGCATGCTATTCTGCGTCTAAGCTTTTGCCTTTTATTGACTTTATTATAAGTATAAAAAAACTCAAAAACTGGCCCATTTAAAGAAACAGCCATGTTTTCATTTTGTATCGTTACATGTATGTTATATTTCAGCCAGCACATGAGATTCTGGTACATAACGCATATGCGTAAGGTTGTGTTTAAACATGAATGGACTAGTACCTAGTTTGACTAGAGGTCTTAATTTTGGCAAGCATCGTTATCAAAACCCTCTTTATGCGTGTGTGGGCTGTGAGGGCCCTGGTGAGACTGTCTGCATGCGCAGACGTCTAAGTATTAGCGCCTTACTGACAATATGATAATTATCCAAAATCTCAAGAACGGGCCATTTTTTTTTAAAAATTAGTCATGTTTTATATATTAAAGTTGTACCTTTATGCTATATTTGAGCAGGAACGTTACATTTTGCCACATAATACATATGCGTAAAGATGTTTTCAAACATAAGTTGGCAGGTACTTAGTTTAGCTAGAGATCTTACTTTCTGCATGCGCCTTTATTTACACCCATTTTTTGCATGAGCGGGTAGTAAATGCTCTAGCGAGCTTGTCTGTATGTGCAGTTGTGTCTAGACATTTGCGTCTTATTGACAATATGATAAGTATCCAAATTCCCATGAGTTTGCCTATTTTAACACAAAGCAGGGATGCTAATATTGATAAGTTGTAACTTTATTATATTTGAGCTAGCACATGAAAGTCTGCTACATATCGCATATGCGTAAATTTGCTTTTTACCATAAATGAACAGGTACCTAGTGTGGCTAGAGGTCTGGATTTTGTCATGCGACATAATCTACACCATTTGTGCAGCTGCGTCTAAGCATTGGCGTCTTATTAAGAATATGATAATTACCAAAGTTCTCATGAGCTGGCCCATTTATTCAATAAAGCAGACATGTTTTATTTCAAAAAGTTGTACCTTTAAGCTATTTTGGACCAGGCACGTGCGATTCTGGTACATATCGCATATGCGTAAAGTTGCTTTTAAGCATGGAGAGATAGTTACTTAGTTTGGCTAGATGTCTGCATTTTCGCATGCGCCCTTATCTACACCCATTTGTGCATAAGTGGGCAGTAAATTCTCTGGCGAGCTTGTCTGCATGCGTAGCTGCGTCTAGGCATTCGCATCTTATTGACAATACGATAAGTATCCAAAATCTCATCAGCTTGCCCATTTTTGAAACAAAGTAGGGATGCTTTTATTGATAAATTGTACCTTTATTCTATATTTTTGCCAGCGCATGAGATTCTGCTTCACATGCGTAAAGCTGCTTTTAAACATAAATGAACAGGTACCTACTGTGGCTAGAGGTCTGGAGTTTGTCATGCGCCTTTATCTACACCTATTTTATTGCATGAGCAGGCAGTAAAGGCTCTGGCGAGACTGTCTGCATGCGCAGCTGCGTCTTGGCATTGGCGTCTTATTAGCAATAAGATAAGTATCCAAACATCCCATGAGCTGGCCCAATCATTAAACAAAACAGCTATGTTGGTTTATAATGTACAGTTGTATCATTGTGTTATATTTGTGTAGGCACGTGAGATATTGGTACATATTGCATCTGCGTAAAGTTGTTTTCAAACATGAAAAAATAGGTACTCGGTTTGGCTAGAAGTCTTTATTTTGGCATGCAACTTTATCCACATCCAACAGTGGAGTTCTTGATAAGCTTGTGCATCTGAATGGCTGACCTCTTGGCTCTCTTGTGTGTGATGTTTTATGGTGTTTTGTCACTTAAACATATGGTGTCCTGGTTTAGGTGTGATATTTGATTGTATCGATTCCTGATCTTTGCCTTCTTTCTTACTGCTATCACATCAGAGTCTCATGTCTGGCAAGCAAAACTATCAATATGATATTGTATTTATACACTTAATAATGGAAAAACGTTTCAGAGCAGCCTTAGCAATGTTATATGATAAGTGATCGTTGTTATATGACAGAAAAATGTTGATAGTGATGTAAAGCACAAACACAGCAACAAGAGAAAGAATATTAACTGTTAGAATATAAGAAAATTCAATAAAAAAAATATTTTTTGTTTTTGTATTTGACAGGGTTCAAACCTGTAACCTCATGATTTTTTATTGAGCTCTGTTTTCTGAGTCTGTCTCTTGATCCCCTCAGCTATTTTGGCCCATTAATCTATAGGTATACAATACATTAAAATATGACCACAATTACCTCTTAAGGGTGATTACTGATGGGAGATAAACACAAAATAGTTGAAAACAGACATATCGTTCTAAGGAGAAGGGATTTTTAAATTTGCACTTGGTCTTATTTTCCTGGTAATGAATACATCAAACTTATTAAGCAATTAATAATCAAATTCGATAAAGCAGCTTCATCGCTACCATACTAAATTAATAGTTTCTTTACATTTAATCAAGTGAAATAAAACTTTTTGAATGTATACGTGTTGCCTGCACCTTGTCCAAAACTATTTTGGACGGTGTTTGACGAGACCTAGTACAAGGGCTTGTCATCAAACGAATTTCTCTGAGGGAGGATTCGTGAAAAAGTTCCCTTTCTTTTTTTTTTTTACTTTTTTTTATTTTATTTTCCTCACCTATTTTTTTCTTACTTGTTTTATCCATTCCTCCCCCCCCCCCTCCATTTTTTAGTGGGTCCATTGCCAGTTGGAGGGTCCACCTAGTTACACAGGGTAAATGGCTAGTCTCATTTTAGGTTATCTGTTTGCAGAAAGTGATTCTATAGTTCTATTTATTCGGTGTATTATTCTTCGTTATGCATTCCAAAATTACCAAATGAATGTCTTCACAACACCATGCCATTGTAGCATGTGTTCACATGGCATGATCAGAGTGCCCACTCACCTTAAGAGTGATGTATGGACCTTTGGCACTAGTCTCAAAGTCGTGAAAATAGCAATCAATGTTGAAACAACGTGTATTCAACGTCGCTGTTAAACTAATGACTGGATGCTAAAGACCTGAATAGAATATTTGAGCCAGCACATGAGATTTGGGGATGTATTGCATTTGCGTCGAGTCTAAAGATATGCATGGACAACTACCTAGTGCGGCTAGAGGCCTCAATTGTGTCAGTAGCGTTCATCTACATCCATTCTTTGTGTGTACGAGCAGTGAATACTCTGGCCAGTGTGTGCATGTGTGCACACTCACATGTGCCTTCTTTGCAGAACACTGCAGTAAGCATGAATATCCTATGTCCTTGTCAATACTAATGAGCCTGCTCGTTCGTTACGCCTAGTTGATAAGAAACAGGTGATAGTTTCGAATTTGGGAGTGGACGGTTTTTAAGATATTCTTGAAGAGGCGTCAAATATGTAGTATTTGGTCATTGAAACTATAACATATGATCAAATTTGACAAAAAGACTTGAATGGTGATTGTTTCTACAAGATGAAATTAAATACGAAACTAGGGTGTCAAAAATTTTAGCATTTGGGTCTCCTTGGCCAATGTCGTTGAATCACATCTTGATTTACTACAAGTATAAGCTTTCACAACAAAAAGCGTTGCCTATACGATGCATATATAAAACGGTTAATCTTTTTTTTTGCAAGTGCAGGCAGTGAAGACTCTGTCGAGACTGTTGAGCATGCTATTCTGCGTCTAAGCTTTTGCCTTTTATTGACTTTATTATAAGTATAAAAAAACTCAAAAACTGGCCCATTTAAAAAAACAGCCATGTTTTCATTTTGTATCGTTACATGTATGTTATATTTCAGCCAGCACATGATATTCTGGTACATAACGCATATGCGTAAGGTTGTGTTTAAACATGAATGGACTAGTACCTAGTTTGACTAGAGGTCTTAATTTTGGCAAGCATCATTATCAAAACCCTCTTTATGCGTGTGTGGGCTGTGAGGGCCCTGGTGAGACTGTCTGCATGCGCAGACGTCTAAGTATTAGCGCCTTACTGACAATATGATAATTATCCAAAATCTCAAGAACGGGCCATTTTTTTTTAAAAATTAGTCATGTTTTATATATAAAAGTTGTACCTTTATGCTATATTTGAGCAGGAACGTTACATTTTGCCACATAATACATATGCGTAAAGATGTTTTCAAACATAAGTTGGCAGGTACTTAGTTTAGCTAGAGATCTTACTTTCTGCATGCGCCTTTATTTACACCCATTTTTTGCATGAGCGGGTAGTAAATGCTCTAGCGAGCTTGTCTGTATGTGCAGCTGTGTCTAGGCATTTGCGTCTTATTGACAATATGATAAGTATCCAAATTCCCATGAGTTTGCCCATTTTAACACAAAGCAGGGATGCTAATATTGATAAGTTGTACCTTTATTTTATATTTGAGCTAGCACATGAAAGTCTGCTACATATCGCATATGCGTAAATTTGCTTTTTAACATAAATGAACAGGTACCTAGTGTGGCTAGAGGTCTGGATTTTGTCATGCGACATAATCTACACCATTTGTTGCATGTGCAGCTGCGTCTAAGCATTGGCGTCTTATTAAGAATATGATAATTACCAAAGTTCTCATGAGCTGGCCCATTTATTCAATAAAGCAGACATGTTTTATTTCAAAAAGTTGTACCTTTAAGCTATTTTGGACCAGGCACGTGCGATTCTGGTACATATCGCATATGCGTAAAGTTGCTTTTAAGCATGGAGAGATAGTTACTTAGTTTGGCTAGATTCTGCTTCACATGCGTAAAGCTGCTTTTAAACATAAATGAACAGGTACCTACTGTGGCTAGAGGTCTGGAGTTTGTCATGCGCCTTTATCTACACCTATTTTATTGCATGAGCAGGCAGTAAAGGCTCTGGCGAGACTGTCTGCATGCGCAGCTGCGTCTTGGCATTGGCGTCTTATTAACAATAAGATAAGTATCCAAAAATCCCATGAGCTGGCCCAATCATTAAACAAAACAGGTTTATAATGTACAGTTGTATCATTGTGTTATATTTGTGAAGGCACGTGAGATATTGGTACATATTGCATCTGCGTAAAGTTGTTTTCAAACATGAAAAAATAGGTACTCGGTTTGGCTAGAAGTCTTTATTTTGGCATGCAACTTTATCCACATCCAACAGTGGAGTTCTTGATAAGCTTGTGCATCTGAATGGCTGACCTCTTGGCTCTCTTGTGTGTGATGTTGTATGGTGTTTTGTCACTTAAACATATGGTGTCCTGGTTTAGGTGTGATATTTGATTGTATCGATTCCTGATCTTTGCCTTCTTTCTTACTGCTATCACATCAGAGTCTCATGTCTGGCAAGCAAAACTATCAATATGATATTGTATTTATACACTTAATAATGGAAAAATGTTTCAGAGCAGCCTTAGCAATGTTATATGATAAGTGATCGTTGTTATATGACAGAAAAATGTTGATAGTGATGTTAAGCACAAACACAGCAACAAGAGAAAGAATATTAATTGTTAGAATAAAAGAAAATTCAATAAAAAAAATATTTTTTGTTTTTGTATTTGACAGGGTTCGAACCTGTAACCTCATGATTTTTTATTGAGCTCTGTTTTCTGAGTCTGTCTCTTTATCCCCTCAGCTATTTTGGCCCATTAATCTATAGGTATACAATACATTAAAATATGACCGAAATTACCTCTTAAGGGAGATTACTGATGGGAGATAAACACAAAATAGTTAAAAACAGACATATCGTTCTAAGGAGAAGGGATTTTTAAATTTGCACTTGGTCTTATTTTCCTGGTAATGAATACATCAAACTTATTAAGCAGTTAATAATCAAATTCGATAAAGCAGCTTCATCGCTACCATACTAAATTAATAGTTTCTTTACATTTAAGTCAAGTGAAATGATACTTTTTGAATGTATACGTGTTGCCTGCACCTTGTCCAAAACTATTTTGGACGGTGTTTGACGAGACCTAGTACAAGGGCTTGTCATCAAACGAATTTCTCCGAGGGAGGATTCGTAAAAAAGTTCCCTTTCTTTTTTTTTTACTTTTTTTTTATTTCATTTTCCTCACCTATTTTTTTCTAACTTGTTTTATCCATCCCCCCCCCCATTCTTTAGTGGGTCCATTGCCAGTCTGAGGGTCCACCTAATTACACAGGGTAAATGGCTAGTCTCGTTTTAGGTTATCTGTTTGCAGAAAGTGATTCTATAGTTCTATTTATTTAGTGTATTATTCTTCGTTATGCATCCTAAAATTACCAAATGAATGTCTTCACAGCACCATGTCATTGTAGCATGTGTTCACATGGCATGATCAGAGCGCCCACTCACCTTAAGAGTGATGTATGGACCTTTGGCACTAGTCTCAAAGTCGTGAAAATAGCAATCAATGTTGAAACAACGTGTATTCAACGTCGCTGTTAAACTAATGACTGGGTGCTAAAGACCTGAATACAATATTTGAGCCAGCACATGAGATTTGGGTATGTATTGCATTTGCATGGAGTCTAAAGATATGCATGGACAACTACCTAGTGGGGCTATAGGTCTCAATTGTGTCAGTAGCGTTCATCTACATCCATTCTTTGTGTGTACGAGCAGTGAATACTCTGGCCAGTGTGCGCATGTGTGTACACTCACATGTGCCTTCTTTGCAGAACACTGCAGTAAGCATCAATATCCTATGTCCTTGTCAATACTAATGAGCCTGCTCGTTCGTTACGCCTAGTTGATAAGAAACAGGTGATAGTTTCGAATTTGGGAGTGGACGGTTTTTAAGATATTCTTGTAGGGGCGTCAAATATGCAGTATTTGGTCATTGAAACTATAACATATGATCAAATTTGACAAAAAGACTTGAATGGTGATTGTTTCTACAAGATGAAATTAAATACGAAACTAGGGCGTCAAAAATTTTAGCATTTGGGTCTCCTTGGCCAATGTCGTTGAATCACATCTTGATTTACTACAAGTATAAGCTTTCACAACAAAAAGCGTTGCCTATACGATGCATATATAAAACGGTTAATCTTTTTTTTTTTTTGCAAGTGCAGGCAGTGAAGACTCTGTCGAGACTGTTGAGCATGCTATTCTGCGTCTAAGCTTTTGCCTTTTATTGACTTTATTATAAGTATAAAAAAAAACTCAAAAACTGGCCCATTTAAAAAAACAGCCATGTTTTCATTTTGTATCGTTACATGTATGTTATATTTCAGCCAGCACATGAGATTCTGGTACATAACGCATATGCGTAAGGTTGTGTTTAAACATGAATGGACTAGTACCTAGTTTGACTAGAGGTCTTAATTTTGGCAAGCATCGTTATCAAAACCCTCTTTATGCGTGTGTGGGCTGTGAGGGCCCTGGTGAGACTGTCTGCATCCGCAGACGTCTAAGTATTAGCGCCTTACTGACAATATGATAATTATCCAAAATCTCAAGAACGGGCCATTTTTTTAAAAAAATTAGTCATGTTTTATATATAAAAGTTGTACCTTTATGCTATATTTGAGCAGGAACGTTACATTTTGCCACATAATACATATGCGTAAAGATGTTTTCAAACATAAGTTGGCAGGTAATTAGTTTAGCTAGAGATCTTACTTTCTGCATGCGCCTTTATTTACACCCATTTTTTGCATGAGCGGGTAGTAAATGCTCTAGCGAGCTTGTCTGTATGTGCAGCTGTGTCTAGGCATTTGCGTCTTATTGACAATATGATAAGTATCCAAATTCCCATGAGTTTGCCCATTTTAACACAAAGCAGGGATGCTAATATTGATAAGTTGTACCTTTATTTTATATTTGAGCTAGCACATGAAAGTCTGCTACATATCGCATATGCGTAAATTTGCTTTTTAACATAAATGAACAGGTACCTAGTGTGGCTAGAGGTCTGGATTTTGTCATGCGACATAATCTACACCATTTGTTGCATGTGCAGCTGCGTCTAAGCATTGGCGTCTTATTAAGAATATGATAATTACCAAAGTTCTCATGAGCTGGCCCATTTATTCAATAAAGCAGACATGTTTTATTTCAAAAAGTTGTACCTTTAAGCTATTTTGGACCAGGCACGTGCGATTCTGGTACATATCGCATATGCGTAAAGTTGCTTTTAAGCATGGAGAGATAGTTACTTAGTTTGGCTAGATTCTGCTTCACATGCGTAAAGCTGCTTTTAAACATAAATGAACAGGTACCTACTGTGGCTAGAGGTCTGGAGTTTGTCATGCGCCTTTATCTACACCTATTTTATTGCATGAGCAGGCAGTAAAGGCTCTGGCGAGACTGTCTGCATGCGCAGCTGCGTCTTGGCATTGGCGTCTTATTAACAATAAGATAAGTATCCAAAAATCCCATGAGCTGGCCCAATCATTAAACAAAACAGGTTTATAATGTACAGTTGTATCATTGTGTTATATTTGTGTAGGTACGTGAGATATTGGTACATATTGCATCTGCGTAAAGTAGTTTTCAAACATGAAAAAATAGGTACTCGGTTTGGCTAGAAGTCTTTATTTTGGCATGCAACTTTATCCACATCCAACAGTGGAGTTCTTGATAAGCTTGTGCATCTGAATGGCTGACCTCTTGGCTCTCTTGTGTGTGATGTTTTATGGTGTTTTGTCACTTAAACATATGGTGTCCTGGTTTAGGTGTGATATTTGATTGTATCGATTCCTGATCTTTGCCTTCTTTCTTACTGCTATCACATCAGAGTTTCATGTCTGGCAAGCAAAAATATCAATATGATATTGTATTTATACACTTAATAATGGAAAAATGTTTCAGAGCAGCCTTAGCAATGTTATATGATAAGTGATCGTTGTTATATGACAGAAAAATGTTGATAGTGATGTTAAGCACAAACACAGCAACAAGAGAAATAATATTAATTGTTAGAATAAAAGAAAATTCAATAAAAAAAATATTTTTTGTTTTTGTATTTGACAGGGTTCGAACCTGTAACCTCATGATTTTTTATTGAGCTCTGTTTTCTGAGTCTGTCTCTTTATCCCCTCAGCTATTTTGGCCCATTAATCTATAGGTATACAATACATTAAAATATGACCGAAATTACCTCTTAAGGGAGATTACTGATGGGAGATAAACACAAAATAGTTGAAAACAGACATATCGTTCTAAGGAGAAGGGATTTTTAAATTTGCACTTGGTCTTATTTTCCTGGTAATGAATACATCAAACTTATTAAGCAGTTAATAATCAAATTCGATAAAGCAGCTTCATCGCTACCATACTAAATTAATAGTTTCTTTACATTTAAGTCAAGTGAAATAATACTTTTTGAATGTATACGTGTTGCCTGCACCTTGTCCAAAACTATTTTGGACGGTGTTTGACGAGACCTAGTACAAGGGCTTGTCATCAAACGAATTTCTCCGAGGGAGGATTCGTAAAAAAGTTCCCTTTCTTTTTTTTTTTACTTTTTTTTTTATTTCATTTTCCTCACCTATTTTTTTCTAACTTGTTTTATCCATTCCCCCCCCCCCATTTTTTAGTGGGTCCATTGCCAGTCTGAGGGTCCACCTAATTACACAGGGTAAATGGCTAGTCTCGTTTTAGGTTATCTGTTTGCAGAAAGTGATTCTATAGTTCTATTTATTTAGTGTATTATTCTTCGTTATGCATCCTAAAATTACCAAATGAATGTCTTCACAGCACCATGTCATTGTAGCATGTGTTCACATGGCATGATCAGAGCGCCCACTCACCTTAAGAGTGATGTATGGACCTTTGGCACTAGTCTCAAAGTCGTGAAAATAGCAATCAATGTTGAAACAACGTGTATTCAACGTCGCTGTTAAACTAATGACTGGGTGCTAAAGACCTGAATACAATATTTGAGCCAGCACATGAGATTTGGGTATGTATTGCATTTGCATGGAGTCTAAAGATATGCATGGACAACTACCTAGTGGGGCTATAGGTCTCAATTGTGTCAGTAGCGTTCATCTACATCCATTCTTTGTGTGTACGAGCAGTGAATACTCTGGCCAGTGTGCGCATGTGTGTACACTCACATGTGCCTTCTTTGCAGAACACTGCAGTAAGCATCAATATCCTATGTCCTTGTCAATACTAATGAGCCTGCTCGTTCGTTACGCCTAGTTGATAAGAAACAGGTGATAGTTTCGAATTTGGGAGTGGACGGTTTTTAAGATATTCTTGTAGAGGCGTCAAATATGTAGTATTTGGTCATTGAAACTATAACATATGATCAAATTTGACAAAAAGACTTGAATGGTGATTGTTTCTACAAGATGAAATTAAATACGAAACTAGGGCGTCAAAAATTTTAGCATTTGGGTCTCCTTGGCCAATGTCGTTGAATCACATCTTGATTTACTACAAGTATAAGCTTTCACAACAAAAAGCGTTGCCTATACGATGCATATATAAAACGGTTAATCTTTTTTTTTGCAAGTGCAGGCAGTAAAGACTCTGTCGAGACTGTTGAGCATGCTATTCTGCGTCTAAGCTTTTGCCTTTTATTGACTTTTTTTAATAAATATAAAAAAACTCAAAAACTGGCCCATTTAAAAAAAACAGCCATGTTTTCATTTTGTATCGTTACATGTATGTTATATTTCAGCCAGCACATGAGATTCTGGTACATAACGCATATGCGTAAGGTTGTGTTTAAACATGAATGGACTAGTACCTAGTTTGACTAGAGGTCTTAATTTTGGCAAGCATCGTTATCAAAACCCTCTTTATGCGTGTGTGGGCTGTGAGGGCCCTGGTGAGACTGTCTACATGCGCAGACGTCTAAGTATTAGCGCCTTACTGACAATATGATAATTATCCAAAATCTCAAGAACGGGCCATTTTTTTTTAAAAAAATAGTCATGTTTTATATATAAAAGTTGTACCTTTATGCTATATTTGAGCAGGAACGTTACATTTTGCCACATAATACATATGCGTAAAGATGTTTTCAAACATAAGTTGGCAGGTAATTAGTTTAGCTAGAGATCTTACTTTCTGCATGCGCCTTTATTTACACCCATTTTTTGCATGAGCGGGTAGTAAATGCTCTAGCGAGCTTGTCTGTATGTGCAGCTGTGTCTAGGCATTTGCGTCTTATTGACAATATGATAAGTATCCAAATTCCCATGAGTTTGCCCATTTTAACACAAAGCAGGGATGCTAATATTGATAAGTTGTACCTTTATTTTATATTTGAGCTAGCACATGAAAGTCTGCTACATATCGCATATGCATAAATTTGCTTTTTAACATAAATGAACAGGTACCTAGTGTGGCTAGAGGCCTGGATTTTGTCATGCGACATAATCTACACCATTTGTTGCATGTGCAGCTGCGTCTAAGCATTGGCGTCTTATTAAGAATATGATAATTACCAAAGTTCTCATGAGCTGGCCCATTTATTCAATAAAGCAGACATGTTTTATTTCAAAAAGTTGTACCTTTAAGCTATTTTGGACCAGGCACGTGCGATTCTGGTACATATCGCATATGCGTAAAGTTGCTTTTAAGCATGGAGAGATAGTTACTTAGTTTGGCTAGATTCTGCTTCACATGCGTAAAGCTGCTTTTAAACATAAATGAACAGGTACCTACTGTGGCTAGAGGTCTGGAGTTTGTCATGCGCCTTTATCTACACCTATTTTATTGCATGAGCAGGCAGTAAAGGCTCTGGCGAGACTGTCTGCATGCGCAGCTGCGTCTTGGCATTGGCGTCTTATTAACAATAAGATAAGTATCCAAAAATCCCATGAGCTGGCCCAATCATTAAACAAAACAGGTTTATAATGTACAGTTGTATCATTGTGTTATATTTGTGTAGGCACGTGAGATATTGGTACATATTGCATCTGCGTAAAGTTGTTTTCAAACATGAAAAAATAGGTACTCGGTTTGGCTAGAAGTCTTTATTTTGGCATGCAACTTTATCCACATCCAACAGTGGAGTTCTTGATAAGCTTGTGCATCTGAATGGCTGACCTCTTGGCTCTCTTGTGTGTGATGTTGTATGGTGTTTTGTCACTTAAACATATGGTGTCCTGGTTTAGGTGTGATATTTGATTGTATCGATTCCTGATCTTTGCCTTCTTTCTTACTGCTATCACATCAGAGTGTCATGTCTGGCAAGCAAAACTATCAATATGATATTGTATTTATACACTTAATAATGGAAAAATGTTTCAGAGCAGCCTTAGCAATGTTATATGATAAGTGATCGTTGTTATATGACAGAAAAATGTTGATAGTGATGTTAAGCACAAACACAGCAACAAGAGAAAGAATATTAATTGTTAGAATAAAAGAAAATTCAATAAAAAAAATATTTTTTGTTTTTGTATTTGACAGGGTTCGAACCTGTAACCTCATGATTTTTTATTGAGCTCTGTTTTCTGAGTCTGTCTCTTTATCCCCTCAGCTATTTTGGCCCATTAATCTATAGGTATACAATACATTAAAATATGACCGAAATTACCTCTTAAGGGAGATTACTGATGGGAGATAAACACAAAATAGTTGAAAACAGACATATCGTTCTAAGGAGAAGGGATTTTTAAATTTGCACTTGGTCTTATTTTCCTGGTAATGAATACATCAAACTTATTAAGCAGTTAATAATCAAATTCGATAAAGCAGCTTCATCGCTACCATACTAAATTAATAGTTTCTTTACATTTAAGTCAAGTGAAATAATACTTTTTGAATGTATACGTGTTGCCTGCACCTTGTCCAAAACTATTTTGGACGGTGTTTGACGAGACCTAGTACAAGGGCTTGTCATCAAACGAATTTCTCCGAGGGAGGATTCGTAAAAAAGTTCCTTTTCTTTTTTTTTTACTTTTTTTTTATTTCATTTTCCTCACCTATTTTTTTCTAACTTGTTATATCCATTTTCCCCCCCCCCCATTTTTTAGTGGGTCCATTGCCAGTCTGAGGGTCCACCTAGTTACACAGGGTAAATGGCTAGTCTCGTTTTAGG
Source organism: Loripinus fragilis (assembly GCA_964019695.1). Taxonomy (NCBI): domain Eukaryota; kingdom Metazoa; phylum Mollusca; class Bivalvia; order Lucinida; family Lucinidae; genus Loripinus; species Loripinus fragilis. The sequence continues at coordinate 47,247,451 of OZ026522.1, forward strand.
TTATCTGTTTGCAGAAAGTGATTCTATAGTTCTATTTATTTAGTGTATTATTCTTCGTTATGCATCCTAAAATTACCAAATGAATGTCTTCACAGCACCATGTCATTGTAGCATGTGTTCACATGGCATGATCAGAGCGCCCACTCACCTTAAGAGTGATGTATGGACCTTTGGCACTAGTCTCAAAGTCGTGAAAATAGCAATCAATGTTGAAACAACGTGTATTCAACGTCGCTGTTAAACTAATGACTGGGTGCTAAAGACCTGAATACAATATTTGAGCCAGCACATGAGATTTGGGTATGTATTGCATTTGCATGGAGTCTAAAGATATGCATGGACAACTACCTAGTGGGGCTATAGGTCTCAATTGTGTCAGTAGCGTTCATCTACATCCATTCTTTGTGTGTACGAGCAGTGAATACTCTGGCCAGTGTGCGCATGTGTGTACACTCACATGTGCCTTCTTTGCAGAACACTGCAGTAAGCATCAATATCCTATGTCCTTGTCAATACTAATGAGCCTGCTCGTTCGTTACGCCTAGTTGATAAGAAACAGGTGATAGTTTCGAATTTGGGAGTGGACGGTTTTTAAGATATTCTTGTAGAGGCGTCAAATATGTAGTATTTGGTCATTGAAACTATAACATATGATCAAATTTGACAAAAAGACTTGAATGGTGATTGTTTCTACAAGATGAAATTAAATACGAGACTAGGGGGTCAAAAATTTTAGCATTTGGGTCTCCTTGGCCAATGTCGTTGAATCACATCTTGATTTACTACAAGTATAAGCTTTCACAACAAAAAGCGTTGCCTATACGATGCATATATAAAACGGTTAATCTTTTTTTTTGCAAGTGCAGGCAGTGAAGACTCTGTCGAGACTGTTGAGCATGCTATTCTGCGTCTAAGCTTTTGCCTTTTATTGACTTTATTATAAGTATAAAAAAAACTCAAAAACTGGCCCATTTAAAAAAACAGCCATGTTTTCATTTTGTATCGTTACATGTATGTTATATTTCAGCCAGCACATGAGATTCTGGTACATAATGCATATGCGTAAGGTTGTGTTTAAACATGAATGGACTAGTACCTAGTTTGACTAGAGGTCTTAATTTTGGCAAGCATCGTTATCAAAACCCTCTTTATGCGTGTGTGGGCTGTGAGGGCCCTGGTGAGACTGTCTGCATGCGCAGACGTCTAAGTATTAGCGCCTTACTGACAATATGATAATTATCCAAAATCTCAAGAACGGGCCATTTTTTTAAAAAAATTAGTCATGTTTTATATATAAAAGTTGTACCTTTATGCTATATTTGAGCAGGAACGTTACATTTTGCCACATAATACATATGCGTAAAGATGTTTTCAAACATAAGTTGGCAGGTAATTAGTTTAGCTAGAGATCTTACTTTCTGCATGCGCCTTTATTTACACCCATTTTTTGCATGAGCGGGTAGTAAATGCTCTAGCGAGCTTGTCTGTATGTGCAGCTGTGTCTAGGCATTTGCGTCTTATTGACAATATGATAAGTATCCAAATTCCCATGAGTTTGACCATTTTAACACAAAGCAGGGATGCTAATATTGATAAGTTGTACCTTTATTTTATATTTGAGCTAGCACATGAAAGTCTGCTACATATCGCATATGCGTAAATTTGCTTTTTAACATAAATGAACAGGTACCTAGTGTGGCTAGAGGTCTGGATTTTGTCATGCGACATAATCTACACTATTTGTTGCATGTGCAGCTGCGTCTAAGCATTGGCGTCTTATTAAGAATATGATAATTACCAAAGTTCTCATGAGCTGGCCCATTTATTCAATAAAGCAGACATGTTTTATTTCAAAAAGTTGTACCTTTAAGCTATTTTGGACCAGGCACGTGCGATTCTGGTACATATCGCATATGCGTAAAGTTGCTTTTAAGCATGGAGAGATAGTTACTTAGTTTGGCTAGATTCTGCTTCACATGCGTAAAGCTGCTTTTAAACATAAATGAACAGGTACCTACTGTGGCTAGAGGTCTGGAGTTTGTCATGCGCCTTTATCTACACCTATTTTATTGCATGAGCAGGCAGTAAAGGCTCTGGCGAGACTGTCTGCATGCGCAGCTGCGTCTTGGCATTGGCGTCTTATTAACAATAAGATAAGTATCCAAAAATCCCATGAGCTGGCCCAATCATTAAACAAAACAGGTTTATAATGTACAGTTGTACCATTGTGTTATATTTGTGTAGGTACGTGAGATATTGGTACATATTGCATCTGCGTAAAGTTGTTTTCAAACATGAAAAAATAGGTACTCGGTTTGGCTAGAAGTCTTTATTTTGGCATGCAACTTTATCCACATCCAACAGTGGAGTTCTTGATAAGCTTGTGCATCTGAATGGCTGACCTCTTGGCTCTCTTGTGTGTGATGTTTTATGGTGTTTTGTCACTTAAACATATGGTGTCCTGGTTTAGGTGTGATATTTGATTGTATCGATTCCTGATCTTTGCCTTCTTTCTTACTGCTATCACATCAGAGTTTCATGTCTGGCAAGCAAAAGTATCAATATGATATTGTATTTATACACTTAATAATGGAAAAATGTTTCAGAGCAGCCTTAGCAATGTTATATGATAAGTGATCGTTGTTATATGACAGAAAAATGTTGATAGTGATGTTAAGCACAAACACAGCAACAAGAGAAATAATATTAATTGTTAGAATAAAAGAAAATTCAATAAAAAAAATATTTTTTGTTTTTGTATTTGACAGGGTTCGAACCTGTAACCTCATGATTTTTTATTGAGCTCTGTTTTCTGAGTCTGTCTCTTTATCCCCTCAGCTATTTTGGCCCATTAATCTATAGGTATACAATACATTAAAATATGACCGAAATTACCTCTTAAGGGAGATTACTGATGGGAGATAAACACAAAATAGTTGAAAACAGACATATCGTTCTAAGGAGAAGGGATTTTTAAATTTGCACTTGGTCTTATTTTCCTGGTAATGAATACATCAAACTTATTAAGCAGTTAATAATCAAATTCGATAAAGCAGCTTCATCGCTACCATACTAAATTAATAGTTTCTTTACATTTAAGTCAAGTGAAATAATACTTTTTGAATGTATACGTGTTGCCTGCACCTTGTCCAAAACTATTTTGGACGGTGTTTGACGAGACCTAGTACAAGGGCTTGTCATCAAACGAATTTCTCCGAGGGAGGATTCGTAAAAAAGTTCCCTTTCTTTTTTTTTTTTTACTTTTTTTTTATTTCATTTTCCTCACCTATTTTTTTCTAACTTGTTTTATCCATTCCCACCCCCCATTTTTAGTGGGTCCATTGCAAGTCTGAGGGTCCACCTAATTACACAGGGTAAATGGCTAGTCTCGTTTTAGGTTATCTGTTTGCAGAAAGTGATTCTATAGTTCTATTTATTCAGTGTATTATTCTTCGTTATGCATCCTAAAATAACCAAATGAATGTCTTCACAGCACCATGTCATTGTAGCATGTGTTCACATGGCATGATCAGAGTGCCCACTCACCTTAAGAGTGATGTATGGACCTTTGGCACTAGTCTCAAAGTCGTGAAAATAGCAATCAATGTTGAAACAACGTGTATTCAACGTCGCTGTTAAACTAATGACTGGGTGCTAAAGACCTGAATACAATATTTGAGCCAGCACATGAGATTTGGGTATGTATTGCATTTGCATGGAGTCTAAAGATATGCATGGACAACTACCTAGTGGGGCTATAGGTCTCAATTGTGTCAGTAGCGTTCATCTACATCCATTCTTTGTGTGTACGAGCAGTGAATACTCTGGCCAGTGTGCGCATGTGTGTACACTCACATGTGCCTTCTTTGCAGAACACTGCAGTAAGCATCAATATCCTATGTCCTTGTCAATACTAATGAGCCTGCTCGTTCGTTACGCCTAGTTGATAAGAAACAGGTGATAGTTTCGAATTTGGGAGTGGACGGTTTTTAAGATATTCTTGTAGAGGCGTCAAATATGTAGTATTTGGTCATTGAAACTATAACATATGATCAAATTTGACAAAAAGACTTGAATGGTGATTGTTTCTACAAGATGAAATTAAATACGAAACTAGGGCGTCAAAAATTTTAGCATTTGGGTCTCCTTGGCCAATGTCGTTGAATCACATCTTGATTTACTACAAGTATAAGCTTTCACAACAAAAAGCGTTGCCTATACGATGCATATATAAAACGGTTAATCTTTTTTTTTTGCAAGTGCAGGCAGTAAAGACTCTGTCGAGACTGTTGAGCATGCTATTCTGCGTCTAAGCTTTTGCCTTTTATTGACTTTATTATAAATATAAAAAAACTCAAAAACTGGCCCATTTAAAAAAACAGCCATGTTTTCATTTTGTATCGTTACATGTATGTTATATTTCAGCCAGCACATGAGATTCTGGTACATAACGCATATGCGTAAGGTTGTGTTTAAACATGAATGGACTAGTACCTAGTTTGACTAGAGGTCTTAATTTTGGCAAGCATCGTTATCAAAACCCTCTTTATGCGTGTGTGGGCTGTGAGGGCCCTGGTGAGACTGTCTGCATGCGCAGACGTCTAAGTATTAGCGCCTTACTGACAATATGATAATTATCCAAAATCTCAAGAACGGGCCATTTTTTTTAAAAAAAATAGTCATGTTTTATATATAAAAGTTGAACCTTTATGCTATATTTGAGCAGGAACGTTACATTTTGCCACATAATACATATGCGTAAAGATGTTTTCAAACATAAGTTGGCAGGTAATTAGTTTAGCTAGAGATCTTACTTTCTGCATGCGCCTTTATTTACACCCATTTTTTGCATGAGCGGGTAGTAAATGCTCTAGCGAGCTTGTCTGTATGTGCAGCTGTGTCTAGGCATTTGCGTCTTATTGACAATATGATAAGTATCCAAATTCCCATGAGTTTGCCCATTTGAACACAAAGCAGGGATGCTAATATTGATAAGTTGTACCTTTATTTTATATTTGAGCTAGCACATGAAAGTCTGCTACATATCGCATATGCGTAAATTTGCTTTTTAACATAAATGAACAGGTACCTAGTGTGGCTAGAGGTCTGGATTTTGTCATGCGACATAATCTACACCATTTGTTGCATGTGCAGCTGCGTCTAAGCATTGGCGTCTTATTAAGAATATGATAATTACCAAAGTTCTCATGAGCTGGCCCATTTATTCAATAAAGCAGACATGTTTTATTTCAAAAAGTTGTACCTTTAAGCTATTTTGGACCAGGCACGTGCGATTCTGGTACATATCGCATATGCGTAAAGTTGCTTTTAAGCATGGAGAGATAGTTACTTAGTTTGGCTAGATTCTGCTTCACATGCGTAAAGCTGCTTTTAAACATAAATGAACAGGTACCTACTGTGGCTAGAGGTCTGGAGTTTGTCATGCGCCTTTATCTACACCTATTTTATTGCATGAGCAGGCAGTAAAGGCTCTGGCGAGACTGTCTGCATGCGCAGCTGCGTCTTGGCATTGGCGTCTTATTAACAATAAGATAAGTATCCAAAAATCCCATGAGCTGGCCCAATCATTAAACAAAACAGGTTTATAATGTACAGTTGTACCATTGTGTTATATTTGTGTAGGTACGTGAGATATTGGTACATATTGCATCTGCGTAAAGTTGTTTTCAAACATGAAAAAATAGGTACTCGGTTTGGCTAGAAGTCTTTATTTTGGCATGCAACTTTATCCACATCCAACAGTGGAGTTCTTGATAAGCTTGTGCATCTGAATGGCTGACCTCTTGGCTCTCTTGTGTGTGATGTTTTATGGTGTTTTGTCACTTAAACATATGGTGTCCTGGTTTAGGTGTGATATTTGATTGTATCGATTCCTGATCTTTGCCTTCTTTCTTACTGCTATCACATCAGAGTTTCATGTCTGGCAAGCAAAAGTATCAATATGATATTGTATTTATACACTTAATAATGGAAAAATGTTTCAGAGCAGCCTTAGCAATGTTATATGATAAGTGATCGTTGTTATATGACAGAAAAATGTTGATAGTGATGTTAAGCACAAACACAGCAACAAGAGAAATAATATTAATTGTTAGAATAAAAGAAAATTCAATAAAAAAAATATTTTTTGTTTTTGTATTTGACAGGGTTCGAACCTGTAACCTCATGATTTTTTATTGAGCTCTGTTTTCTGAGTCTGTCTCTTTATCCCCTCAGCTATTTTGGCCCATTAATCTATAGGTATACAATACATTAAAATATGACCGAAATTACCTCTTAAGGGAGATTACTGATGGGAGATAAACACAAAATAGTTGAAAACAGACATATCGTTCTAAGGAGAAGGGATTTTTAAATTTGCACTTGGTCTTATTTTCCTGGTAATGAATACATCAAACTTATTAAGCAGTTGATAATCAAATTCGATAAAGCAGCTTCATCGCTACCATACTAAATTAATAGTTTCTTTACATTTAAGTCAAGTGAAATAATACTTTTTGAATGTATACGTGTTGCCTGCACCTTGTCCAAAACTATTTTGGACGGTGTTTGACGAGACCTAGTACAAGGGCTTGTCATCAAACGAATTTCTCCGAGGGAGGATTCGTAAAAAAGTTCCCTTTCTTTTTTTTTTTTTACTTTTTTTTTATTTCATTTTCCTCACCTATTTTTTTCTAACTTGTTTTATCCATTCCCACCCCCCATTTTTAGTGGGTCCATTGCAAGTCTGAGGGTCCACCTAATTACACAGGGTAAATGGCTAGTCTCGTTTTAGGTTATCTGTTTGCAGAAAGTGATTCTTTAGTTCTATTTATTCAGTGTATTATTCTTCGTTATGCATCCTAAAATTACCAAATGAATGTCTTCACAACACCATGTCATTGTAGCATGTGTTCACATGGCATGATCAGAGTGCCCACTCACCTTAAGAGTGATGTATGGACCTTTGGCACTAGTCTCAAAGTCGTGAAAATAGCAATCAATGTTGAAACAACGTGTATTCAACGTCGCTGTTAAACTAATGACTGGGTGCTAAAGACCTGAATACAATATTTGAGCCAGCACATGAGATTTGGGTATGTATTGCATTTGCATGGAGTCTAAAGATATGCATGGACAACTACCTAGTGGGGCTATAGGTCTCAATTGTGTCAGTAGCGTTCATCTACATCCATTCTTTGTGTGTACGAGCAGTGAATACTCTGGCCAGTGTGCGCATGTGTGTACACTCACATGTGCCTTCTTTGCAGAACACTGCAGTAAGCATCAATATCCTATGTCCTTGTCAATACTAATGAGCCTGCTCGTTCGTTACGCCTAGTTGATAAGAAACAGGTGATAGTTTCGAATTTGGGAGTGGACGGTTTTTAAGATATTCTTGTAGAGGCGTCAAATATGTAGTATTTGGTCATTGAAACTATAACATATGATCAAATTTGACAAAAAGACTTGAATGGTGATTGTTTCTACAAGATGAAATTAAATACGAAACTAGGGCGTCAAAAATTTTAGCATTTGGGTCTCCTTGGCCAATGTCGTTGAATCACATCTTGATTTACTACAAGTATAAGCTTTCACAACAAAAAGCGTTGCCTATACGATGCATATATAAAACGGTTAATCTTTTTTTTTTGCAAGTGCAGGCAGTAAAGACTCTGTCGAGACTGTTGAGCATGCTATTCTGCGTCTAAGCTTTTGCCTTTTATTGACTTTATTATAAATATAAAAAAACTCAAAAACTGGCCCATTTAAAAAAACAGCCATGTTTTCATTTTGTATCGTTACATGTATGTTATATTTCAGCCAGCACATGAGATTCTGGTACATAACGCATATGCGTAAGGTTGTGTTTAAACATGAATGGACTAGTACCTAGTTTGACTAGAGGTCTTAATTTTGGCAAGCATCGTTATCAAAACCCTCTTTATGCGTGTGTGGGCTGTGAGGGCCCTGGTGAGACTGTCTGCATGCGCAGACGTCTAAGTATTAGCGCCTTACTGACAATATGATAATTATCCAAAATCTCAAGAACGGGCCATTTTTTTTTAAAAAAATAGTCATGTTTTATATATAAAAGTTGTACCTTTATGCTATATTTGAGCAGGAACGTTACATTTTGCCACATAATACATATGCGTAAAGATGTTTTCAAACATAAGTTGGCAGGTAATTAGTTTAGCTAGAGATCTTACTTTCTGCATGCGCCTTTATTTACACCCATTTTTTGCATGAGCGGGTAGTAAATGCTCTAGCGAGCTTGTCTGTATGTGCAGCTGTGTCTAGGCATTTGCGTCTTATTGACAATATGATAAGTATCCAAATTCCCATGAGTTTGCCCATTTTAACACAAAGCAGGGATGCTAATATTGATAAGTTGTACCTTTATTTTATATTTGAGCTAGCACATGAAAGTCTGCTACATATCGCATATGCGTAAATTTGCTTTTTAACATAAATGAACAGGTACCTAGTGTGGCTAGAGGTCTGGATTTTGTCATGCGACATAATCTACACCATTTGTTGCATGTGCAGCTGCGTCTAAGCATTGGCGTCTTATTAAGAATATGATAATTACCAAAGTTCTCATGAGCTGGCCCATTTATTCAATAAAGCAGACATGTTTTATTTCAAAAAGTTGTACCTTTAAGCTATTTTGGACCAGGCACGTGCGATTCTGGTACATATCGCATATGCGTAAAGTTGCTTTTAAGCATGGAGAGATAGTTACTTAGTTTGGCTAGATTCTGCTTCACATGCGTAAAGCTGCTTTTAAACATAAATGAACAGGTACCTACTGTGGCTAGAGGTCTGGAGTTTGTCATGCGCCTTTATCTACACCTATTTTATTGCATGAGCAGGCAGTAAAGGCTCTGGCGAGACTGTCTGCATGCGCAGCTGCGTCTTGGCATTGGCGTCTTATTAACAATAAGATAAGTATCCAAAAATCCCATGAGCTGGCCCAATCATTAAACAAAACAGGTTTATAATGTACAGTTGTACCATTGTGTTATATTTGTGTAGGTACGTGAGATATTGGTACATATTGCATCTGCGTAAAGTTGTTTTCAAACATGAAAAAATAGGTACTCGGTTTGGCTAGAAGTCTTTATTTTGGCATGCAACTTTATCCACATCCAACAGTGGAGTTCTTGATAAGCTTGTGCATCTGAATGGCTGACCTCTTGGCTCTCTTGTGTGTGATGTTTTATGGTGTTTTGTCACTTAAACATATGGTGTCCTGGTTTAGGTGTGATATTTGATTGTATCGATTCCTGATCTTTGCCTTCTTTCTTACTGCTATCACATCAGAGTTTCATGTCTGGCAAGCAAAAGTATCAATATGATATTGTATTTATACACTTAATAATGGGAAAATGTTTCAGAGCAGCCTTAGCAATGTTATATGATAAGTGATCGTTGTTATATGACAGAAAAATGTTGATAGTGATGTTAAGCACAAACACAGCAACAAGAGAAATAATATTAATTGTTAGAATAAAAGAAAATTCAATAAAAAAAATATTTTTTGTTTTTGTATTTGACAGGGTTCGAACCTGTAACCTCATGATTTTTTATTGAGCTCTGTTTTCTGAGTCTGTCTCTTTATCCCCTCAGCTATTTTGGCCCATTAATCTATAGGTATACAATACATTAAAATATGACCGAAATTACCTCTTAAGGGAGATTACTGATGGGAGATAAACACAAAATAGTTGAAAACAGACATATCGTTCTAAGGAGAAGGGATTTTTAAATTTGCACTTGGTCTTATTTTCCTGGTAATGAAAACATCAAACTTATTAAGCAGTTAATAATCAAATTCGATAAAGCAGCTTCATCGCTACCATACTAAATTAATAGTTTCTTTACATTTAAGTCAAGTGAAATAATACTTTTTGAATGTATACGTGTTGCCTGCACCTTGTCCAAAACTATTTTGGACGGTGTTTGACGAGACCTAGTACAAGGGCTTGTCATCAAACGAATTTCTCCGAGGGAGGATTCGTAAAAAAGTTCCCTTTCTTTTTTTTTTTTTACTTTTTTTTTATTTCATTTTCCTCACCTATTTTTTTCTAACTTGTTTTATCCATTCCCACCCCCCATTTTTAGTGGGTCCATTGCAAGTCTGAGGGTCCACCTAATTACACAGGGTAAATGGCTAGTCTCGTTTTAGGTTATCTGTTTGCAGAAAGTGATTCTTTAGTTCTATTTATTCAGTGTATTATTCTTCGTTATGCATCCTAAAATTACCAAATGAATGTCTTCACAACACCATGTCATTGTAGCATGTGTTCACATGGCATGATCAGAGTGCCCACTCACCTTAAGAGTGATGTATGGACCTTTGGCACTAGTCTCAAAGTCGTGAAAATAGCAATCAATGTTGAAACAACGTGTATTCAACGTCGCTGTTAAACTAATGACTGGGTGCTAAAGACCTGAATACAATATTTGAGCCAGCACATGAGATTTGGGTATGTATTGCATTTGCATGGAGTCTAAAGATATGCATGGACAACTACCTAGTGGGGCTATAGGTCTCAATTGTGTCAGTAGCGTTCATCTACATCCATTCTTTGTGTGTACGAGCAGTGAATACTCTGGCCAGTGTGCGCATGTGTGTACACTCACATGTGCCTTCTTTGCAGAACACTGCAGTAAGCATCAATATCCTATGTCCTTGTCAATACTAATGAGCCTGCTCGTTCGTTACGCCTAGTTGATAAGAAACAGGTGATAGTTTCGAATTTGGGAGTGGACGGTTTTTAAGATATTCTTGTAGAGGCGTCAAATATGTAGTATTTGGTCATTGAAACTATAACATATGATCAAATTTGACAAAAAGACTTGAATGGTGATTGTTTCTACAAGATGAAATTAAATACGAAACTAGGGCGTCAAAAATTTTAGCATTTGGGTCTCCTTGGCCAATGTCGTTGAATCACATCTTGATTTACTACAAGTATAAGCTTTCACAACAAAAAGCGTTGCCTATACGATGCATATATAAAACGGTTAATCTTTTTTTTTTGCAAGTGCAGGCAGTAAAGACTCTGTCGAGACTGTTGAGCATGCTATTCTGCGTCTAAGCTTTTGCCTTTTATTGACTTTATTATAAATATAAAAAAACTCAAAAACTGGCCCATTTAAAAAAACAGCCATGTTTTCATTTTGTATCGTTACATGTATGTTATATTTCAGCCAGCACATGAGATTCTGGTACATAACGCATATGCGTAAGGTTGTGTTTAAACATGAATGGACTAGTACCTAGTTTGACTAGAGGTCTTAATTTTGGCAAGCATCGTTATCAAAACCCTCTTTATGCGTGTGTGGGCTGTGAGGGCCCTGGTGAGACTGTCTGCATGCGCAGACGTCTAAGTATTAGCGCCTTACTGACAATATGATAATTATCCAAAATCTCAAGAACGGGCCATTTTTTTTTAAAAAAATAGTCATGTTTTATATATAAAAGTTGTACCTTTATGCTATATTTGAGCAGGAACGTTACATTTTGCCACATAATACATATGCGTAAAGATGTTTTCAAACATAAGTTGGCAGGTAATTAGTTTAGCTAGAGATCTTACTTTCTGCATGCGCCTTTATTTACACCCATTTTTTGCATGAGCGGGTAGTAAATGCTCTAGCGAGCTTGTCTGTATGTGCAGCTGTGTCTAGGCATTTGCGTCTTATTGACAATATGATAAGTATCCAAATTCCCATGAGTTTGCCCATTTTAACACAAAGCAGGGATGCTAATATTGATAAGTTGTACCTTTATTTTATATTTGAGCTAGCACATGAAAGTCTGCTACATATCGCATATGCGTAAATTTGCTTTTTAACATAAATGAACAGGTACCTAGTGTGGCTAGAGGTCTGGATTTTGTCATGCGACATAATCTACACCATTTGTTGCATGTGCAGCTGCGTCTAAGCATTGGCGTCTTATTAAGAATATGATAATTACCAAAGTTCTCATGAGCTGGCCCATTTATTCAATAAAGCAGACATGTTTTATTTCAAAAAGTTGTACCTTTAAGCTATTTTGGACCAGGCACGTGCGATTCTGGTACATATCGCATATGCGTAAAGTTGCTTTTAAGCATGGAGAGATAGTTACTTAGTTTGGCTAGATTCTGCTTCACATGCGTAAAGCTGCTTTTAAACATAAATGAACAGGTACCTACTGTGGCTAGAGGTCTGGAGTTTGTCATGCGCCTTTATCTACACCTATTTTATTGCATGAGCAGGCAGTAAAGGCTCTGGCGAGACTGTCTGCATGCGCAGCTGCGTCTTGGCATTGGCGTCTTATTAACAATAAGATAAGTATCCAAAAATCCCATGAGCTGGCCCAATCATTAAACAAAACAGGTTTATAATGTACAGTTGTACCATTGTGTTATATTTGTGTAGGTACGTGAGATATTGGTACATATTGCATCTGCGTAAAGTTGTTTTCAAACATGAAAAAATAGGTACTCGGTTTGGCTAGAAGTCTTTATTTTGGCATGCAACTTTATCCACATCCAACAGTGGAGTTCTTGATAAGCTTGTGCATCTGAATGGCTGACCTCTTGGCTCTCTTGTGTGTGATGTTTTATGGTGTTTTGTCACTTAAACATATGGTGTCCTGGTTTAGGTGTGATATTTGATTGTATCGATTCCTGATCTTTGCCTTCTTTCTTACTGCTATCACATCAGAGTTTCATGTCTGGCAAGCAAAAGTATCAATATGATATTGTATTTATACACTTAATAATGGAAAAATGTTTCAGAGCAGCCTTAGCAATGTTATATGATAAGTGATCGTTGTTATATGACAGAAAAATGTTGATAGTGATGTTAAGCACAAACACAGCAACAAGAGAAATAATATTAATTGTTAGAATAAAAGAAAATTCAATAAAAAAAATATTTTTTGTTTTTGTATTTGACAGGGTTCGAACCTGTAACCTCATGATTTTTTATTGAGCTCTGTTTTCTGAGTCTGTCTCTTTATCCCCTCAGCTATTTTGGCCCATTAATCTATAGGTATACAATACATTAAAATATGACCGAAATTACCTCTTAAGGGAGATTACTGATGGGAGATAAACACAAAATAGTTGAAAACAGACATATCGTTCTAAGGAGAAGGGATTTTTAAATTTGCACTTGGTCTTATTTTCCTGGTAATGAATACATCAAACTTATTAAGCAGTTAATAATCAAATTCGATAAAGCAGCTTCATCGCTACCATACTAAATTAATAGTTTCTTTACATTTAAGTCAAGTGAAATAATACTTTTTGAATGTATACGTGTTGCCTGCACCTTGTCCAAAACTATTTTGGACGGTGTTTGACGAGACCTAGTACAAGGGCTTGTCATCAAACGAATTTCTCCGAGGGAGGATTCGTAAAAAAGTTCCCTTTCTTTTTTTTTTTTTACTTTTTTTTTATTTCATTTTCCTCACCTATTTTTTTCTAACTTGTTTTATCCATTCCCACCCCCCATTTTTAGTGGGTCCATTGCAAGTCTGAGGGTCCACCTAATTACACAGGGTAAATGGCTAGTCTCGTTTTAGGTTATCTGTTTGCAGAAAGTGATTCTTTAGTTCTATTTATTCAGTGTATTATTCTTCGTTATGCATCCTAAAATTACCAAATGAATGTCTTCACAACACCATGTCATTGTAGCATGTGTTCACATGGCATGATCAGAGTGCCCACTCACCTTAAGAGTGATGTATGGACCTTTGGCACTAGTCTCAAAGTCGTGAAAATAGCAATCAATGTTGAAACAACGTGTATTCAACGTCGCTGTTAAACTAATGACTGGGTGCTAAAGACCTGAATACAATATTTGAGCCAGCACATGAGATTTGGGTATGTATTGCATTTGCATGGAGTCTAAAGATATGCATGGACAACTACCTAGTGGGGCTATAGGTCTCAATTGTGTCAGTAGCGTTCATCTACATCCATTCTTTGTGTGTACGAGCAGTGAATACTCTGGCCAGTGTGCGCATGTGTGTACACTCACATGTGCCTTCTTTGCAGAACACTGCAGTAAGCATCAATATCCTATGTCCTTGTCAATACTAATGAGCCTGCTCGTTCGTTACGCCTAGTTGATAAGAAACAGGTGATAGTTTCGAATTTGGGAGTGGACGGTTTTTAAGATATTCTTGTAGAGGCGTCAAATATGTAGTATTTGGTCATTGAAACTATAACATATGATCAAATTTGACAAAAAGACTTGAATGGTGATTGTTTCTACAAGATGAAATTAAATACGAAACTAGGGCGTCAAAAATTTTAGCATTTGGGTCTCCTTGGCCAATGTCGTTGAATCACATCTTGATTTACTACAAGTATAAGCTTTCACAACAAAAAGCGTTGCCTATACGATGCATATATAAAACGGTTAATCTTTTTTTTTTGCAAGTGCAGGCAGTAAAGACTCTGTCGAGACTGTTGAGCATGCTATTCTGCGTCTAAGCTTTTGCCTTTTATTGACTTTATTATAAATATAAAAAAACTCAAAAACTGGCCCATTTAAAAAAACAGCCATGTTTTCATTTTGTATCGTTACATGTATGTTATATTTCAGCCAGCACATGAGATTCTGGTACATAACGCATATGCGTAAGGTTGTGTTTAAACATGAATGGACTAGTACCTAGTTTGACTAGAGGTCTTAATTTTGGCAAGCATCGTTATCAAAACCCTCTTTATGCGTGTGTGGGCTGTGAGGGCCCTGGTGAGACTGTCTGCATGCGCAGACGTCTAAGTATTAGCGCCTTACTGACAATATGATAATTATCCAAAATCTCAAGAACGGGCCATTTTTTTTTTAAAAAATAGTCATGTTTTATATATAAAAGTTGTACCTTTATGCTATATTTGAGCAGGAACGTTACATTTTGCCACATAATACATATGCGTAAAGATGTTTTCAAACATAAGTTGGCAGGTAATTAGTTTAGCTAGAGATCTTACTTTCTGCATGCGCCTTTATTTACACCCATTTTTTGCATGAGCGGGTAGTAAATGCTCTAGCGAGCTTGTCTGTATGTGCAGCTGTGTCTAGGCATTTGCGTCTTATTGACAATATGATAAGTATCCAAATTCCCATGAGTTTGCCCATTTTAACACAAAGCAGGGATGCTAATATTGATAAGTTGTACCTTTATTTTATATTTGAGCTAGCACATGAAAGTCTGCTACATATCGCATATGCGTAAATTTGCTTTTTAACATAAATGAACAGGTACCTAGTGTGGCTAGAGGTCTGGATTTTGTCATGCGACATAATCTACACCATTTGTTGCATGTGCAGCTGCGTCTAAGCATTGGCGTCTTATTAAGAATATGATAATTACCAAAGTTCTCATGAGCTGGCCCATTTATTCAATAAAGCAGACATGTTTTATTTCAAAAAGTTGTACCTTTAAGCTATTTTGGACCAGGCACGTGCGATTCTGGTACATATCGCATATGCGTAAAGTTGCTTTTAAGCATGGAGAGATAGTTACTTAGTTTGGCTAGATTCTGCTTCACATGCGTAAAGCTGCTTTTAAACATAAATGAACAGGTACCTACTGTGGCTAGAGGTCTGGAGTTTGTCATGCGCCTTTATCTACACCTATTTTATTGCATGAGCAGGCAGTAAAGGCTCTGGCGAGACTGTCTGCATGCGCAGCTGCGTCTTGGCATTGGCGTCTTATTAACAATAAGATAAGTATCCAAAAATCCCATGAGCTGGCCCAATCATTAAACAAAACAGGTTTATAATGTACAGTTGTACCATTGTGTTATATTTGTGTAGGTACGTGAGATATTGGTACATATTGCATCTGCGTAAAGTTGTTTTCAAACATGAAAAAATAGGTACTCGGTTTGGCTAGAAGTCTTTATTTTGGCATGCAACTTTATCCACATCCAACAGTGGAGTTCTTGATAAGCTTGTGCATCTGAATGGCTGACCTCTTGGCTCTCTTGTGTGTGATGTTTTATGGTGTTTTGTCACTTAAACATATGGTGTCCTGGTTTAGGTGTGATATTTGATTGTATCGATTCCTGATCTTTGCCTTCTTTCTTACTGCTATCACATCAGAGTTTCATGTCTGGCAAGCAAAAGTATCAATATGATATTGTATTTATACACTTAATAATGGAAAAATGTTTCAGAGCAGCCTTAGCAATGTTATATGATAAGTGATCGTTGTTATATGACAGAAAAATGTTGATAGTGATGTTAAGCACAAACACAGCAACAAGAGAAATAATATTAATTGTTAGAATAAAAGAAAATTCAATAAAAAAAATATTTTTTGTTTTTGTATTTGACAGGGTTCGAACCTGTAACCTCATGATTTTTTATTGAGCTCTGTTTTCTGAGTCTGTCTCTTTATCCCCTCAGCTATTTTGGCCCATTAATCTATAGGTATACAATACATTAAAATATGACCGAAATTACCTCTTAAGGGAGATTACTGATGGGAGATAAACACAAAATAGTTGAAAACAGACATATCGTTCTAAGGAGAAGGGATTTTTAAATTTGCACTTGGTCTTATTTTCCTGGTAATGAATACATCAAACTTATTAAGCAGTTAATAATCAAATTCGATAAAGCAGCTTCATCGCTACCATACTAAATTAATAGTTTCTTTACATTTAAGTCAAGTGAAATAATACTTTTTGAATGTATACGTGTTGCCTGCACCTTGTCCAAAACTATTTTGGACGGTGTTTGACGAGACCTAGTACAAGGGCTTGTCATCAAACGAATTTCTCCGAGGGAGGATTCGTAAAAAAGTTCCCTTTCTTTTTTTTTTTTTACTTTTTTTTTATTTCATTTTCCTCACCTATTTTTTTCTAACTTGTTTTATCCATTCCCACCCCCCATTTTTAGTGGGTCCATTGCAAGTCTGAGGGTCCACCTAATTACACAGGGTAAATGGCTAGTCTCGTTTTAGGTTATCTGTTTGCAGAAAGTGATTCTATAGTTCTATTTATTCAGTGTATTATTCTTCGTTATGCATCCTAAAATTACCAAATGAATGTCTTCACAACACCATGTCATTGTAGCATGTGTTCACATGGCATGATCAGAGTGCCCACTCACCTTAAGAGTGATGTATGGACCTTTGGCACTAGTCTCGAAGTCGTGAAAATAGCAATCAATGTTGAAACAACGTGTATTCAACGTCGCTGTTAAACTAATGACTGGGTGCTAAAGACCTGAATACAATATTTGAGCCAGCACATGAGATTTGGGTATGTATTGCATTTGCATGGAGTCTAAAGATATGCATGGACAACTACCTAGTGGGGCTATAGGTCTCAATTGTGTCAGTAGCGTTCATCTACATCCATTCTTTGTGTGTACGAGCAGTGAATACTCTGGCCAGTGTGCGCATGTGTGTACACTCACATGTGCCTTCTTTGCAGAACACTGCAGTAAGCATCAATATCCTATGTCCTTGTCAATACTAATGAGCCTGCTCGTTCGTTACGCCTAGTTGATAAGAAACAGGTGATAGTTTCGAATTTGGGAGTGGACGGTTTTTAAGATATTCTTGTAGAGGCGTCAAATATGTAGTATTTGGTCATTGAAACTATAACATATGATCAAATTTGACAAAAAGACTTGAATGGTGATTGTTTCTACAAGATGAAATTAAATACGAAACTAGGGCGTAAAAAATTTTAGCATTTGGGTCTCCTTGGCCAATGTCGTTGAATCACATCTTGATTTACTACAAGTATAAGCTTTCACAACAAAAAGCGTTGCCTATACGATGCATATATAAAACGGTTAATCTTTTTTTTTTGCAAGTGCAGGCAGTAAAGACTCTGTCGAGACTGTTGAGCATGCTATTCTGCGTCTAAGCTTTTGCCTTTTATTGACTTTATTATAAATATAAAAAAACTCAAAAACTGGCCCATTTAAAAAAACAGCCATGTTTTCATTTTGTATCGTTACATGTATGTTATATTTCAGCCAGCACATGAGATTCTGGTACATAACGCATATGCGTAAGGTTGTGTTTAAACATGAATGGACTAGTACCTAGTTTGACTAGAGGTCTTAATTTTGGCAAGCATCGTTATCAAAACCCTCTTTATGCGTGTGTGGGCTGTGAGGGCCCTGGTGAGACTGTCTGCATGCGCAGACGTCTAAGTATTAGCGCCTTACTGACAATATGATAATTATCCAAAATCTCAAGAACGGGCCATTTTTTTTTAAAAAAATAGTCATGTTTTATATATAAAAGTTGTACCTTTATGCTATATTTGAGCAGGAACGTTACATTTTGCCACATAATACATATGCGTAAAGATGTTTTCAAACATAAGTTGGCAGGTAATTAGTTTAGCTAGAGATCTTACTTTCTGCATGCGCCTTTATTTACACCCATTTTTTGCATGAGCGGGTAGTAAATGCTCTAGCGAGCTTGTCTGTATGTGCAGCTGTGTTTAGGCATTTGCGTCTTATTGACAATATGATAAGTATCCAAATTCCCATGAGTTTGCCCATTTTAACACAAAGCAGGGATGCTAATATTGATAAGTTGTACCTTTATTTTATATTTGAGCTAGCACATGAAAGTCTGCTACATATCGCATATGCGTAAATTTGCTTTTTAACATAAATGAACAGGTACCTAGTGTGGCTAGAGGTCTGGATTTTGTCATGCGACATAATCTACACCATTTGTTGCATGTGCAGCTGCGTCTAAGCATTGGCGTCTTATTAAGAATATGATAATTACTAAAGTTCTCATGAGCTGGCCCATTTATTCAATAAAGCAGACATGTTTTATTTCAAAAAGTTGTACCTTTAAGCTATTTTGGACCAGGCACGTGCGATTCTGGTACATATCGCATATGCGTAAAGTTGCTTTTAAGCATGGAGAGATAGTTACTTAGTTTGGCTAGATTCTGCTTCACATGCGTAAAGCTGCTTTTAAACATAATTGAACAGGTACCTACTGTGGCTAGAGGTCTGGAGTTTGTCATGCGCCTTTATCTACACCTATTTTATTGCATGAGCAGGCAGTAAAGGCTCTGGCGAGACTGTCTGCATGCGCAGCTGCGTCTTGGCATTGGCGTCTTATTAACAATAAGATAAGTATCCAAAAATCCCATGAGCTGGCCCAATCATTAAACAAAACAGGTTTATAATGTACAGTTGTACCATTGTGTTATATTTGTGTAGGTACGTGAGATATTGGTACATATTGCATCTGCGTAAAGTTGTTTTCAAACATGAAAAAATAGGTACTCGGTTTGGCTAGAAGTCTTTATTTTGGCATGCAACTTTATCCACATCCAACAGTGGAGTTCTTGATAAGCTTGTGCATCTGAATGGCTGACCTCTTGGCTCTCTTGTGTGTGATGTTTTATGGTGTTTTGTCACTTAAACATATGGTGTCCTGGTTTAGGTGTGATATTTGATTGTATCGATTCCTGATCTTTGCCTTCTTTCTTACTGCTATCACATCAGAGTTTCATGTCTGGCAAGCAAAAGTATCAATATGATATTGTATTTATACACTTAATAATGGAAAAATGTTTCAGAGCAGCCTTAGCAATGTTATATGATAAGTGATCGTTGTTATATGACAGAAAAATGTTGATAGTGATGTTAAGCACAAACACAGCAACAAGAGAAATAATATTAATTGTTAGAATAAAAGAAAATTCAATAAAAAAAATATTTTTTGTTTTTGTATTTGACAGGGTTCGAACCTGTAACCTCATGATTTTTTATTGAGCTCTGTTTTCTGAGTCTGTCTCTTTATCCCCTCAGCTATTTTGGCCCATTAATCTATAGGTATACAATACATTAAAATATGACCGAAATTACCTCTTAAGGGAGATTACTGATGGGAGATAAACACAAAATAGTTGAAAACAGACATATCGTTCTAAGGAGAAGGGATTTTTAAATTTGCACTTGGTCTTATTTTCCTGGTAATGAATACATCAAACTTATTAAGCAGTTAATAATCAAATTCGATAAAGCAGCTTCATCGCTACCATACTAAATTAATAGTTTCTTTACATTTAAGTCAAGTGAAATAATACTTTTTGAATGTATACGTGTTGCCTGCACCTTGTCCAAAACTATTTTGGACGGTGTTTGACGAGACCTAGTACAAGGGCTTGTCATCAAACGAATTTCTCCGAGGGAGGATTCGTAAAAAAGTTCCCTTTCTTTTTTTTTTTTTACTTTTTTTTTATTTCATTTTCCTCACCTATTTTTTTCTAACTTGTTTTATCCATTCCCACCCCCCATTTTTAGTGGGTCCATTGCAAGTCTGAGGGTCCACCTAATTACACAGGGTAAATGGCTAGTCTCGTTTTAGGTTATCTGTTTGCAGAAAGTGATTCTATAGTTCTATTTATTCAGTGTATTATTCTTCGTTATGCATCCTAAAATTACCAAATGAATGTCTTCACAACACCATGTCATTGTAGCATGTGTTCACATGGCATGATCAGAGTGCCCACTCACCTTAAGAGTGATGTATGGACCTTTGGCACTAGTCTCGAAGTCGTGAAAATAGCAATCAATGTTGAAACAACGTGTATTCAACGTCGCTGTTAAACTAATGACTGGGTGCTAAAGACCTGAATACAATATTTGAGCCAGCACATGAGATTTGGGTATGTATTGCATTTGCATGGAGTCTAAAGATATGCATGGACAACTACCTAGTGGGGCTATAGGTCTCAATTGTGTCAGTAGCGTTCATCTACATCCATTCTTTGTGTGTACGAGCAGTGAATACTCTGGCCAGTGTGCGCATGTGTGTACACTCACATGTGCCTTCTTTGCAGAACACTGCAGTAAGCATCAATATCCTATGTCCTTGTCAATACTAATGAGCCTGCTCGTTCGTTACGCCTAGTTGATAAGAAACAGGTGATAGTTTCGAATTTGGGAGTGGACGGTTTTTAAGATATTCTTGTAGAGGCGTCAAATATGTAGTATTTGGTCATTGAAACTATAACATATGATCAAATTTGACAAAAAGACTTGAATGGTGATTGTTTCTACAAGATGAAATTAAATACGAAACTAGGGCGTCAAAAATTTTAGCATTTGGGTCTCCTTGGCCAATGTCGTTGAATCACATCTTGATTTACTACAAGTATAAGCTTTCACAACAAAAAGCGTTGCCTATACGATGCATATATAAAACGGTTAATCTTTTTTTTTTGCAAGTGCAGGCAGTAAAGACTCTGTCGAGACTGTTGAGCATGCTATTCTGCGTCTAAGCTTTTGCCTTTTATTGACTTTATTATAAATATAAAAAAACTCAAAAACTGGCCCATTTAAAAAAACAGCCATGTTTTCATTTTGTATCGTTACATGTATGTTATATTTCAGCCAGCACATGAGATTCTGGTACATAACGCATATGCGTAAGGTTGTGTTTAAACATGAATGGACTAGTACCTAGTTTGACTAGAGGTCTTAATTTTGGCAAGCATCGTTATCAAAACCCTCTTTATGCGTGTGTGGGCTGTGAGGGCCCTGGTGAGACTGTCTGCATGCGCAGACGTCTAAGTATTAGCGCCTTACTGACAATATGATAATTATCCAAAATCTCAAGAACGGGCCATTTTTTTTTAAAAAAATAGTCATGTTTTATATATAAAAGTTGTACCTTTATGCTATATTTGAGCAGGAACGTTACATTTTGCCACATAATACATATGCGTAAAGATGTTTTCAAACATAAGTTGGCAGGTAATTAGTTTAGCTAGAGATCTTACTTTCTGCATGCGCCTTTATTTACACCCATTTTTTGCATGAGCGGGTAGTAAATGCTCTAGCGAGCTTGTCTGTATGTGCAGCTGTGTCTAGGCATTTGCGTCTTATTGACAATATGATAAGTATCCAAATTCCCATGAGTTTGCCCATTTTAACACAAAGCAGGGATGCTAATATTGATAAGTTGTACCTTTATTTTATATTTGAGCTAGCACATGAAAGTCTGCTACATATCGCATATGCGTAAATTTGCTTTTTAACATAAATGAACAGGTACCTAGTGTGGCTAGAGGTCTGGATTTTGTCATGCGACATAATCTACACCATTTGTTGCATGTGCAGCTGCGTCTAAGCATTGGCGTCTTATTAAGAATATGATAATTACCAAAGTTCTCATGAGCTGGCCCATTTATTCAATAAAGCAGACATGTTTTATTTCAAAAAGTTGTACCTTTAAGCTATTTTGGACCAGGCACGTGCGATTCTGGTACATATCGCATATGCGTAAAGTTGCTTTTAAGCATGGAGAGATAGTTACTTAGTTTGGCTAGATTCTGCTTCACATGCGTAAAGCTGCTTTTAAACATAAATGAACAGGTACCTACTGTGGCTAGAGGTCTGGAGTTTGTCATGCGCCTTTATCTACACCTATTTTATTGCATGAGCAGGCAGTAAAGGCTCTGGCGAGACTGTCTGCATGCGCAGCTGCGTCTTGGCATTGGCGTCTTATTAACAATAAGATAAGTATCCAAAAATCCCATGAGCTGGCCCAATCATTAAACAAAACAGGTTTATAATGTACAGTTGTACCATTGTGTTATATTTGTGTAGGTACGTGAGATATTGGTACATATTGCATCTGCGTAAAGTTGTTTTCAAACATGAAAAAATAGGTACTCGGTTTGGCTAGAAGTCTTTATTTTGGCATGCAACTTTATCCACATCCAACAGTGGAGTTCTTGATAAGCTTGTGCATCTGAATGGCTGACCTCTTGGCTCTCTTGTGTGTGATGTTTTATGGTGTTTTGTCACTTAAACATATGGTGTCCTGGTTTAGGTGTGATATTTGATTGTATCGATTCCTGATCTTTGCCTTCTTTCTTACTGCTATCACATCAGAGTTTCATGTCTGGCAAGCAAAAGTATCAATATGATATTGTATTTATACACTTAATAATGGAAAAATGTTTCAGAGCAGCCTTAGCAATGTTATATGATAAGTGATCGTTGTTATATGACAGAAAAATGTTGATAGTGATGTTAAGCACAAACACAGCAACAAGAGAAATAATATTAATTGTAAGAATAAAAGAAAATTCAATAAAAAAAATATTTTTTGTTTTTGTATTTGACAGGGTTCGAACCTGTAACCTCATGATTTTTTATTGAGCTCTGTTACCTGAGTCTGTCTCTTTATCCCCTCAGCTATTTTGGCCCATTAATCTATAGGTATACAATACATTAAAATATGACCGAAATTACCTCTTAAGGGAGATTACTGATGGGAGATAAACACAAAATAGTTGAAAACAGACATATCGTTCTAAGGAGAAGGGATTTTTAAATTTGCACTTGGTCTTATTTTCCTGGTAATGAATACATCAAACTTATTAAGCAGTTAATAATCAAATTCGATAAAGCAGCTTCATCGCTACCATACTAAATTAATAGTTTCTTTACATTTAAGTCAAGTGAAATAATACTTTTTGAATGTATACGTGTTGCCTGCACCTTGTCCAAAACTATTTTGGACGGTGTTTGACGAGACCTAGTACAAGGGCTTGTCATCAAACGAATTTCTCCGAGGGAGGATTCGTAAAAAAGTTCCCTTTCTTTTTTTTTACTTTTTTTTTATTTCATTTTCCTCACCTATTTTTTTCTAACTTGTTTTATCCATTCCCCCCCCCCCCCATTTTTTAGTGGGTCCATTGCCAGTCTGAGGGTCCACCTAATTACACAGGGTAAATGGCTAGTCTCGTTTTAGGTTATCTGTTTGCAGAAAGTGATTCTATAGTTCTATTTATTTAGTGTATTATTCTTCGTTATGCATCCTAAAATTACCAAATGAATGTCTTCACAGCACCATGTCATTGTAGCATGTGTTCACATGGCATGATCAGAGCGCCCACTCACCTTAAGAGTGATGTATGGACCTTTGGCACTAGTCTCAAAGTCGTGAAAATAGCAATCAATGTTGAAACAACGTGTATTCAACGTCGCTGTTAAACTAATGACTGGGTGCTAAAGACCTGAATACAATATTTGAGCCAGCACATGAGATTTGGGTATGTATTGCATTTGCATGGAGTCTAAAGATATGCATGGACAACTACCTAGTGGGGCTATAGGTCTCAATTGTGTCAGTAGCGTTCATCTACATCCATTCTTTGTGTGTACGAGCAGTGAATACTCTGGCCAGTGTGCGCATGTGTGTACACTCACATGTGCCTTCTTTGCAGAACACTGCAGTAAGCATCAATATCCTATGTCCTTGTCAATACTAATGAGCCTGCTCGTTCGTTACGCCTAGTTGATAAGAAACAGGTGATAGTTTCGAATTTGGGAGTGGACGGTTTTTAAGATATTCTTGTAGAGGCGTCAAATATGTAGTATTTGGTCATTGAAACTATAACATATGATCAAATTTGACAAAAAGAATTGAATGGTGATTGATCTACAAGATGAAATTAAATACGAAACTAGGGCGTCAAAAATTTTAGCATTTGGGTCTTCTTGGCCAATGTCGTTGAATCACATCTTGATTTACTACAAGTATAAGCTTTCACAACAAAAAGCGTTGCCTATACGATGCATATATAAAACGGTTTATCTTTTTTTTTTGCAAGTGCAGGCAGTGAAGACTCTGTCGAGACTGTTGAGCATGCTATTCTGCGTCTAAGCTTTTGCCTTTTATTGACTTTATTATAAGTATAAAAAAAAACTCAAAAACTGGCCCATTTAAAAAAACAGCCATGTTTTCATTTTGTATCGTTACATGTATGTTATATTTCAGCCAGCACATGAGATTCTGGTACATAACGCATATGCGTAAGGTTGTGTTTAAACATGAATGGACTAGTACCTAGTTTGACTAGAGGTCTTAATTTTGGCAAGCATCGTTATCAAAACCCTCTTTATGCGTGTGTGGGCTGTGAGGGCCCTGGTGAGACTGTCTGCATGCGCAGACGTCTAAGTATTAGCGCCTTACTGACAATATGATAATTATTCAAAATCTCAAGAACGGGCCATTTTTTTTTTAAAAATTAGTCATGTTTTATATATAAAAGTTGTACCTTTATGCTATATTTGAGCAGGAACGTTACATTTTGCCACATAATACATATGCGTAAAGATGTTTTCAAACATAAGTTGGCAGGTAATTAGTTTAGCTAGAGATCTTACTTTCTGCATGCGCCTTTATTTACACCCATTTTTTGCATGAGCGGGTAGTAAATGCTCTAGCGAGCTTGTCTGTATGTGCAGCTGTGTCTAGGCATTTGCGTCTTATTGACAATATGATAAGTATCCAAATTCCCATGAGTTTGCCCATTTTAACACAAAGCAGGGATGCTAATATTGATAAGTTGTACCTTTATTTTATATTTGAGCTAGCACATGAAAGTCTGCTACATATCGCATATGCGTAAATTTGCTTTTTAACATAAATGAACAGGTACCTAGTGTGGCTAGAGGTCTGGATTTTGTCATGCGACATAATCTACACCATTTGTTGCATGTGCAGCTGCGTCTAAGCATTGGCGTCTTATTAAGAATATGATAATTACCAAAGTTCTCATGAGCTGGCCCATTTATTCAATAAAGCAGACATGTTTTATTTCAAAAAGTTGTACCTTTAAGCTATTTTGGACCAGGCACGTGCGATTCTGGTACATATCGCATATGCGTAAAGTTGCTTTTAAGCATGGAGAGATAGTTACTTAGTTTGGCTAGATTCTGCTTCACATGCGTAAAGCTGCTTTTAAACATAAATGAACAGGTACCTACTGTGGCTAGAGGTCTGGAGTTTGTCATGCGCCTTTATCTACACCTATTTTATTGCATGAGCAGGCAGTAAAGGCTCTGGCGAGACTGTCTGCATGCGCAGCTGCGTCTTGGCATTGGCGTCTTATTAACAATAAGATAAGTATCCAAAAATCCCATGAGCTGGCCCAATCATTAAACAAAACAGGTTTATAATGTACAGTTGTATCATTGTGTTATATTTGTGTAGGCACGTGAGATATTGGTACATATTGCATCTGCGTAAAGTTGTTTTCAAACATGAAAAAATAGGTACTCGGTTTGGCTAGAAGTCTTGATTTTGGCATGCAACTTTATCCACATCCAACAGTGGAGTTCTTGATAAGCTTGTGCATCTGAATGGCTGACCTCTTGGCTCTCTTGTGTGTGATGTTTTATGGTGTTTTGTCACTTAAACATATGGTGTCCTGGTTTAGGTGTGATATTTGATTGTATCGATTCCTGATCTTTGCCTTCTTTCTTACTGCTATCACATCAGAGTCTCATGTCTGGCAAGCAAAACTATCAATATGATATTGTATTTATACACTTAATAATGGAAAAATGTTTCAGAGCAGCCTTAGCAATGTTATATGATAAGTGATCGTTGTTATATGACAGAAAAATGTTGATAGTGATGCTAAGCACAAACACAGCAACAAGAGAAAGAATATTAATTGTTAGAATAAAAGAAAATTCAATAAAAAAAAATATTTTTTGTTTTTGTATTTGACAGGGTTCGAACCTGTAACCTCATGATTTTTTATTGAGCTCTGTTTTCTGAGTCTGTCTCTTTATCCCCTCAGCTATTTTGGCCCATTAATCTATAGGTATACAATACATTAAAATATGACCGAAATTACCTCTTAAGGGAGATTACTGATGGGAGATAAACACAAAATAGTTGAAAACAGACATATCGTTCTAAGGAGAAGGGATTTTTAAATTTGCACTTGGTCTTATTTTCCTGGTAATGAATACATCAAACTTATTAAGCAGTTAATAATCAAATTCGATAAAGCAGCTTCATCGCTACCATACTAAATTAATAGTTTCTTTACATTTAAGTCAAGTGAAATAATACTTTTTGAATGTATACGTGTTGCCTGCACCTTGTCCAAAACTATTTTGGACGGTGTTTGACGAGACCTAGTACAAGGGCTTGTCATCAAACGAATTTCTCCGAGGGAGGATTCGTAAAAAAGTTCCCTTTCTTTTTTTTTTACTTTTTTTTTATTTCATTTTCCTCACCTATTTTTTTCTAACTTGTTTTATCCATTCCCCCCCCCCCTCCCATTTTTTAGTGGGTCCATTGCCAGTCTGAGGGTCCACCTAATTACACAGGGTAAATGGCTAGTCTCGTTTTAGGTTATCTGTTTGCAGAAAGTGATTCTATAGTTCTATTTATTTAGTGTATTATTCTTCGTTATGCATCCTAAAATTACCAAATGAATGTCTTCACAGCACCATGTCATTGTAGCATGTGTTCACATGGCATGATCAGAGCGCCCACTCACCTTAAGAGTGATGTATGGACCTTTGGCACTAGTCTCAAAGTCGTGAAAATAGCAATCAATGTTGAAACAACGTGTATTCAACGTCGCTGTTAAACTAATGACTGGGTGCTAAAGACCTGAATACAATATTTGAGCCAGCACATGAGATTTGGGTATGTATTGCATTTGCATGGAGTCTAAAGATATGCATGGACAACTACCTAGTGGGGCTATAGGTCTCAATTGTGTCAGTAGCGTTCATCTACATCCATTCTTTGTGTGTACGAGCAGTGAATACTCTGGCCAGTGTGCGCATGTGTGTACACTCACATGTGCCTTCTTTGCAGAACACTGCAGTAAGCATCAATATCCTATGTCCTTGTCAATACTAATGAGCCTGCTCGTTCGTTACGCCTAGTTGATAAGAAACAGGTGATAGTTTCGAATTTGGGAGTGGACGGTTTTTAAGATATTCTTGTAGAGGCGTCAAATATGTAGTATTTGGTCATTGAAACTATAACATATGATCAAATTTGACAAAAAGACTTGAATGGTGATTGTTTCTACAAGATGAAATTAAATACGAAACTAGGGCGTCAAAAATTTTAGCATTTGGGTCTCCTTGGCCAATGTCGTTGAATCACATCTTGATTTACTACAAGTATAAGCTTTCACAACAAAAAGCGTTGCCTATACGATGCATATATAAAACGGTAAATCTTTTTTTTTGCAAGTGCAGGCAGTGAAGACTCTGTCGAGACTGTTGAGCATGCTATTCTGCGTCTAAGCTTTTGCCTTTTAATGACTTTATTATAAGTATAAAAAAACTCAAAAACTGGCCCATTTAAAAAAACAGCCATGTTTTCATTTTGTATCGTTACATGTATGTTATATTTCAGCCAGCACATGAGATTCTGGTACATAATGCATATGCGTAAGGTTGTGTTTAAACATGAATGGACATGTACCTAGTTTGACTAGAGGTCTTAATTTTGGCAAGCATCGTTTTCAAAACCCTCTTTATGCGTGTGTGGGCTGTGAGGGCCCTGGTGAGACTGTCTGCATGCGCAGACGTCTAAGTATTAGCGCCTTACTGACAATATGATAATTATCCAAAATCTCAAGAACGGGCCATTTTTTTTAAAAAAATAGTCATGTTTTATATATAAAAGTTGTACCTTTATGCTATATTTGAGCAGGAACGTTACATTTTGCCACATAATACATATGCGTAAAGATGTTTTCAAACATAAGTTGGCAGGTAATTAGTTTAGCTAGAGATCTTACTTTCTGCATGCGCCTTTATTTACACCCATTTTTTGCATGAGCGGGTAGTAAATGCTCTAGCGAGCTTGTCTGTATGTGCAGCTGTGTCTAGGCATTTGCGTCTTATTGACAATATGATAAGTATCCAAATTCCCATGAGTTTGCCCATTTTAACACAAAGCAGGGATGCTAATATTGATAAGTTGTACCTTTATTTTATATTTGAGCTAGCACATGAAAGTCTGCTACATATCGCATATGCGTAAATTTGCTTTTTAACATAAATGAACAGGTACCTAGTGTGGCTAGAGGTCTGGATTTTGTCATGCGACATAATCTACACCATTTGTTGCATGTGCAGCTGCGTCTAAGCATTGGCGTCTTATTAAGAATATGATAATTACCAAAGTTCTCATGAGCTGGCCCATTTATTCAATAAAGCAGACATGTTTTATTTCAAAAAGTTGTACCTTTAAGCTATTTTGGACCAGGCACGTGCGATTCTGGTACATATCGCATATGCGTAAAGTTGCTTTTAAGCATGGAGAGATAGTTACTTAGTTTGGCTAGATTCTGCTTCACATGCGTAAAGCTGCTTTTAAACATAAATGAACAGGTACCTACTGTGGCTAGAGGTCTGGAGTTTGTCATGCGCCTTTATCTACACCTATTTTATTGCATGAGCAGGCAGTAAAGGCTCTGGCGAGACTGTCTGCATGCGCAGCTGCGTCTTGGCATTGGCGTCTTATTAACAATAAGATAAGTATCCAAAAATCCCATGAGCTGGCCCAATCATTAAACAAAACAGGTTTATAATGTACAGTTGTACCATTGTGTTATATTTGTGTAGGTACGTGAGATATTGGTACATATTGCATCTGCGTAAAGTTGTTTTCAAACATGAAAAAATAGGTACTCGGTTTGGCTAGAAGTCTTTATTTTGGCATGCAACTTTATCCACATCCAACAGTGGAGTTCTTGATAAGCTTGTGCATCTGAATGGCTGACCTCTTGGCTCTCTTGTGTGTGATGTTTTATGGTGTTTTGTCACTTAAACATATGGTGTCCTGGTTTAGGTGTGATATTTGATTGTATCGATTCCTGATCTTTGCCTTCTTTCTTACTGCTATCACATCAGAGTTTCATGTCTGGCAAGCAAAACTATCAATATGATATTGTATTTATACACTTAATAATGGAAAAATGTTTCAGAGCAGCCTTAGCAATGTTATATGATAAGTGATCGTTGTTATATGACAGAAAAATGTTGATAGTGATGTTAAGCACAAACACAGCAACAAGAGAAATAATATTAATTGTTAGAATAAAAGAAAATTCAATAAAAAAAATATTTTTTGTTTTTGTATTTGACAGGGTTCGAACCTGTAACCTCATGATTTTTTATTGAGCTCTGTTTTCTGAGTCTGTCTCTTTATCCCCTCAGCTATTTTGGCCCATTAATCTATAGGTATACAATACATTAAAATATGACCAAAATTACCTCTTAAGGGAGATTACTGATGGGAGATAAACACAAAATAGTTGAAAACAGACATATCGTTCTAAGGAGAAGGGATTTTTAAATTTGCACTTGGTCTTATTTTCCTGGTAATGAATACATCAAACTTATTAAGCAGTTAATAATCAAATTCGATAAAGCAGCTTCATCGCTACCATACTAAATTAATAGTTTCTTTACATTTAAGTCAAGTGAAATAATACTTTTTGAATGTATACGTGTTGCCTGCACCTTGTCCAAAACTATTTTGGACGGTGTTTGACGAGACCTAGTACAAGGGCTTGTCATCAAACGAATTTCTCCGAGGGAGGATTCGTAAAAAAGTTCCCTTTCTTTTTTTTTTTTTTACTTTTTTTTTATTTCATTTTCCTCACCTATTTTTTTCTAACTTGTTTTATCCATTCCCACCCCCCATTTTTAGTGGGTCCATTGCCAGTCTGAGGGTCCACCTAATTACACAGGGTAAATGGCTAGTCTCGTTTTAGGTTATCTGTTTGCAGAAAGTGATTCTATAGTTCTATTTATTCAGTGTATTATTCTTCGTTATGCATCCTAAAATTACCAAATGAATGTCTTCACAACACCATGTCATTGTAGCATGTGTTCACATGGCATGATCAGAGCGCCCACTCACCTTAAGAGTGATGTATGGACCTTTGGCACTAGTCTCAAAGTCGTGAAAATAGCAATCAATGTTGAAACAACGTGTATTCAACGTCGCTGTTAAACTAATGACTGGGTGCTAAATACCTGAATACAATATTTGAACCAGCACATGAGATTTGGGTATGTATTGCATTTGCATGGAGTCTTAAGATATGCATGGACAACTACCTAGTGGGGCTATAGGCCTCAATTGTGTCAGTAGCGTTCATCTACATCCATTCTTTGTGTGTACGAGCAGTGAATACTCTGGCCAGTGTGCGCATGTGTGTACACTCACATGTGCCTTCTTTGCAGAACACTGCAGTAAGCATCAATATCCTATGTCCTTGTCAATACTAATGAGCCTGCTCGTTCGTTACGCCTAGTTGATAAGAAACAGGTGATAGTTTCGAATTTGGGAGTGGACGGTTTTTAAGATATTCTTGTAGAGGCGTCAAATATGTAGTATTTGGTCATTGAAACTATAACATATGATCAAATTTGACAAAAAGACTTGAATGGTGATTGTTTCTACAAGATGAAATTAAATACGAAACTAGGGCGTCAAAAATTTTAGCATTTGGGTCTCCTTGGCCAATGTCGTTGAATCACATCTTGATTTACTACAAGTATAAGCTTTCACAACAAAAAGCGTTGCCTATACGATGCATATATAAAACGGTTAATCTTTTTTTTTTGCAAGTGCAGGCAGTGAAGACTCTGTTGAGACTGTTGAGCATGCTATTCTGCGTCTAAGCTTTTGCCTTTTATTGACTTTATTATAAGTATAAAAAACTCAAAAACTGGCCCATTTAAAAAACAGCCATGTTTTCATTTTGTATCGTTACATGTATGTTATATTTCAGCCAGCACATGAGATTCTGGTACATAACGCATATGCGTAAGGTTGTGTTTAAACATGAATGGACTAGTACCTAGTTTGACTAGAGGTCTTAATTTTGGCAAGCATCGTTATCAAAACCCTCTTTATGCGTGTGTGGGCTGTGAGGGCCCTGGTGAGACTGTCTGCATGCGCAGACGTCTAAGTATTAGCGCCTTACTGACAATATGATAATTATCCAAAATCTCAAGAATGGGCCATTTTTTTTTAAAAAGATTAGTCATGTTTTATATATAAAAGTTGTACCTTTATGCTATATTTGAGCAGGAACGTTACATTTTGCCACATAATACATATGCGTAAAGATGTTTTCAAACATAAGTTGGCAGGTAATTAGTTTAGCTAGAGATCTTACTTTCTGCATGCGCCTTTATTTACACCCATTTTTTGCATGAGCGGGTAGTAAATGCTCTAGCGAGCTTGTCTGTATGTGCAGCTGTGTCTAGGCATTTGCGTCTTATTGACAATATGATAAGTATCCAAATTCCCATGAGTTTGCCCATTTTAACACAAAGCAGGGATGCTAATATTGATAAGTTGTACCTTTATTTTGTATTTGAGCTAGCACATGAAAGTCTGCTACATATCGCATATGCGTAAATTTGCTTTTTAACATAAATGAACAGGTACCTAGTGTGGCTAGAGGTCTGGGTTTTGTCATGCGACATAATCTACACCATTTGTTGCATGTGCAGCTGCGTCTAAGCATTGGCGTCTTATTAAGAATATGATAATTACCAAAGTTCTCATGAGCTGGCCCATTTATTCAATAAAGCAGACATGTTTTATTTCAAAAAGTTGTACCTTTAAGCTATTTTGGACCAGGCACGTGCGATTCTGGTACATATCGCATATGCGTAAAGTTGCTTTTAAGCATGGAGAGATAGTTACTTAGTTTGGCTAGATTCTGCTTCACATGCGTAAAGCTGCTTTTAAACATAAATGAACAGGTACCTACTGTGGCTAGAGGTCTGGAGTTTGTCATGCGCCTTTATCTACACCTATTTTATTGCATGAGCAGGCAGTAAAGGCTCTGGCGAGACTGTCTGCATGCGCAGCTGCGTCTTGGCATTGGCGTCTTATTAACAATAAGATAAGTATCCAAAAATCCCATGAGCTGGCCCAATCATTAAACAAAACAGGTTTCTAATGTACAGTTGTATCATTGTGTTATATTTGTGTAGGCACGTGAGATATTGGTACATATTGCATCTGCGTAAAGTTGTTTTCAAACATGAAAAAATAGGTACTCGGTTTGGCTAGAAGTCTTTATTTTGGCATGCAACTTTATCCACATCCAACAGTGGAGTTCTTGATAAGCTTGTGCATCTGAATGGCTGACCTCTTGGCTCTCTTGTGTGTGATGTTGTATGGTGTTTTGTCACTTAAACATATGGTGTCCTGGTTTAGGTGTGATATTTGATTGTATCGATTCCTGATCTTTGCCTTCTTTCTTACTGCTATCACATCAGAGTCTCATGTCTGGCAAGCAAAACTATCAATATGATATTGTATTTATACACTTAATAATGGAAAAATGTTTCAGAGCAGCCTTAGCAATGTTATATGATAAGTGATCGTTGTTATATGACAGAAAAATGTTGATAGTGATGTTAAGCACAAACACAGCAACAAGAGAAAGAATATTAATTGTTAGAATAAAAGAAAATTCAATAAAAAAAAATATTTTTTGTTTTTGTATTTGACAGGGTTCGAACCTGTAACCTCATGATTTTTTATTGAGCTCTGTTTTCTGAGTCTGTCTCTTTATCCCCTCAGCTATTTTGGCCCATCAATCTATAGGTATACAATACATTAAAATATGACCGAAATTACCTCTTAAGGGAGATTACTGATGGGAGATAAACACAAAATAGTTGAAAACAGACATATCGTTCTAAGGAGAAGGGATTTTTAAATTTGCACTTGGTCTTATTTTCCTGGTAATGAATACATCAAACTTATTAAGCAGTTAATAATCAAATTCGATAAAGCAGCTTCATCGCTACCATACTAAATTAATAGTTTCTTTACATTTAAGTCAAGTGAAATAATACTTTTTGAATGTATACGTGTTGCCTGCACCTTGTCCAAAACTATTTTGGACGGTGTTTGACGAGACCTAGTACAAGGGCTTGTCATCAAACGAATTTCTCCGAGGGAGGATTCGTAAAAAAGTTCCCTTTCTTTTTTTTTTTACTTTTTTTTTATTTCATTTTCCTCACCTATTTTTTTCTAACTTGTTTTATCCATTCCCCCCCCCCCATTTTTAGTGGGTCCATTGCCAGTCTGAGGGTCCACCTAATTACACAGGGTAAATGGCTAGTCTCGTTTTAGGTTATCTGTTTGCAGAAAGTGATTCTATAGTTCTATTTATTCAGTGTATTATTCTTCGTTATGCATCCTAAAATTACCAAATGAATGTCTTCACAACACCATGTCATTGTAGCATGTGTTCACATGGCATGATCAGAGCGCCCACTCACCTTAAGAGTGATGTATGGACCTTTGGCACTAGTCTCAAAGTCGTGAAAATAGCAATCAATGTTGAAACAACGTGTATTCAACGTCGCTGTTAAACTAATGACTGGGTGCTAAAGACCTGAATACAATATTTGAGCCAGCACATGAGATTTGGGTATGTATTGCATTTGCATGGAGTCTAAAGATATGCATGGACAACTACCTAGTGGGGCTATAGGTCTCAATTGTGTCAGTAGCGTTCATCTACATCCATTCTTTGTGTGTACGAGCAGTGAATACTCTGGCCAGTGTGCGCATGTGTGTACACTCACATGTGCCTTCTTTGCAGAACACTGCAGTAAGCATCAATATCCTATGTCCTTGTCAATACTAATGAGCCAGCTCGTTCGTTACGCCTAGTTGATAAGAAACAGGTGATAGTTTCGAATTTGGGAGTGGACGGTTTTTAAGATATTCTTGTAGAGGCGTCAAATATGTAGTATTTGGTCATTGAAACTATAACATATGATCAAATTTGACAAAAAGACTTGAATGGTGATTGTTTCTACAAGATGAAATTAAATACGAAACTAGGGCGTAAAAAATTTTAGCATTTGGGTCTCCTTGGCCAATGTCGTTGAATCACATCTTGATTTACTACAAGTATAAGCTTTCACAACAAAATGCGTTGCCTATACGATGCATATATAAAACGGTTAATCTTTTTTTTTTGCAAGTGCAGGCAGTGAAGACTCTGTCGAGACTGTTGAGCATGCTATTCTGCGTCTAAGCTTTTGCCTTTTATTGACTTTATTATAAGTATAAAAAAAACTCAAAAACTGGCCCATTTAAAAAAACAGCCATGTTTTCATTTTGTATCGTTACATGTATGTTATATTTCAGCCAGCACATGAGATTCTGGTACATAACGCATATGCGTAAGGTTGTGTTTAAACATGAATGGACTAGTACCTAGTTTGACTAGAGGTCTTAATTTTGGCAAGCATCGTTATCAAAACCCTCTTTATGCGTGTGTGGGCTGTGAGGGCCCTGGTGAGACTGTCTGCATGCGCAGACGTCTAAGTATTAGCGCCTTACTGACAATATGATAATTATCCAAAATCTAAAGAACGGGCCATTTTTTTTAAAAAATTAGTCATGTTTTATATATAAAAGTTGTACCTTTATGCTATATTTGAGCAGGAACGTTACATTTTGCCACATAATACATATGCGTAAAGATGTTTTCAAACATAAGTTGGCAGGTAATTAGTTTAGCTAGAGATCTTACTTTCTGCATGCGCCTTTATTTACACCCATTTTTTGCATGAGCGGGTAGTAAATGCTCTAGCGAGCTTGTCTGTATGTGCAGCTGTGTCTAGGCATTTGCGTCTTATTGACAATATGATAAGTATCCAAATTCCCATGAGTTTGCCCATTTTAACACAAAGCAGGGATGCTAATATTGATAAGTTGTACTTTTATTTTATATTTGAGCTAGCACATGAAAGTCTGCTACATATCGCATATGCGTAAATTTGCTTTTTAACATAAATGAACAGGTACCTAGTGTGGCTAGAGGTCTGGATTTTGTCATGCGACATAATCTACACCATTTGTTGCATGTGCAGCTGCGTCTAAGCATTGGCGTCTTATTAAGAATATGATAATTACCAAAGTTCTCATGAGCTGGCCCATTTATTCAATAATGCAGACACGTTTTATTTCAAAAAGTTGTACCTTTAAGCTATTTTGGACCAGGCACGTGCGATTCTGGTACATATCGCATATGCGTAAAGTTGCTTTTAAGCATGGAGAGATAGTTACTTAGTTTGGCTAGATTCTGCTTCACATGCGTAAAGCTGCTTTTAAACATAAATAAACAGGTACCTACTGTGGCTAGAGGTCTGGAGTTTGTCATGCGCCTTTATCTACACCTATTTTATTGCATGAGCAGG
Organism: Loripinus fragilis; assembly: GCA_964019695.1. Classification (NCBI taxonomy): domain Eukaryota; kingdom Metazoa; phylum Mollusca; class Bivalvia; order Lucinida; family Lucinidae; genus Loripinus; species Loripinus fragilis. The sequence continues at coordinate 47,283,526 of OZ026522.1, forward strand.
CAGTAAAGGCTCTGGCGAGACTGTCTGCATGCGCAGCTGCGTCTTGGCATTGGCGTCTTATTAACAATAAGATAAGTATCCAAAAATCCCATGAGCTGGCCCAATCATTAAACAAAACAGGTTTATAATGTACAGTTGTATCATTGTGTTATATTTGTGTAGGCACGTGAGATATTGGTACATATTGCATCTGCGTAAAGTTGTTTTCAAACATGAAAAAATAGGTACTCGGTTTGGCTAGAAGTCTTTATTTTGGCATGCAACTTTATCCACATCCAACAGTGGAGTTCTTGATAAGCTTGTGCATCTGAATGGCTGACCTCTTGGCTCTCTTGTGTGTGATGTTGTATGGTGTTTTGTCACTTAAACATATGGTGTCCTGGTTTAGGTGTGATATTTGATTGTATCGATTCCTGATCTTTGCCTTCTTTCTTACTGCTATCACATCAGAGTCTCATGTCTGGCAAGCAAAACTATCAATATGATATTGTATTTATACACTTAATAATGGAAAAATGTTTCAGAGCAGCCTTAGCAATGTTATATGATAAGTGATCGTTGTTATATGACAGAAAAATGTTGATAGTGATGTTAAGCACAAACACAGCAACAAGAGAAAGAATATTAATTGTTAGAATAAAAGAAAATTCAATAAAAAAAAATATTTTTTGTTTTTGTATTTGACAGGGTTCGAACCTGTAACCTCATGATTTTTTATTGAGCTCTGTTTTCTGAGTCTGTCTCTTTATCCCCTCAGCTATTTTGGCCCATTAATCTATAGGTATACAATACATTAAAATATGATCGAAATTACCTCTTAAGGGAGATTACTGATGGGAGATAAACACAAAATAGTTGAAAACAGACATATCGTTCTAAGGAGAAGGGATTTTTAAATTTGCACTTGGTCTTATTTTCCTGGTAATGAATACATCAAACTTATTAAGCAGTTAATAATCAAATTCGATAAAGCAGCTTCATCGCTACCATACTAAATTAATAGTTTCTTTACATTTAAGTCAAGTGAAATAATACTTTTTGAATGTATATGTGTTGCCTGCACCTTGTCCAAAACTATTTTGGACGGTGTTTGATGAGACCTAGTACAAGGGCTTGTCATCAAACGAATTTCTCCGAGGGAGGATTCGTAAAAAAGTTCCCTTTCTTTTTTTTTTTACTTTTTTTTTATTTCATTTTCCTCACCTATTTTTTTCTAACTTGTTTTATCCATTCCCCCCCCCCATTTTTAGTGGGTCCATTGCCAGTCTGAGGGTCCACCTAATTACACAGGGTAAATGGCTAGTCTCGTTTTAGGTTATCTGTTTGCAGAAAGTGATTCTATAGTTCTATTTATTCAGTGTATTATTCTTCGTTATGCATCCTAAAATTACCAAATGAATGTCTTCACAACACCATGTCATTGTAGCATGTGTTCACATGGCATGATCAGAGCGCCCACTCACCTTAAGAGTGATGTATGGACCTTTGGCACTAGTCTCAAAGTCGTGAAAATAGCAATCAATGTTGAAACAACGTGTATTCAACGTCGCTGTTAAACTAATGACTGGGTGCTAAAGACCTGAATACAATATTTGAGCCAGCACATGAGATTTGGGTATGTATTGCATTTGCATGGAGTCTAAAGATATGCATGGACAACTACCTAGTGGGGCTATAGGTCTCAATTGTGTCAGTAGCGTTCATCTACATCCATTCTTTGTGTGTACGAGCAGTGAATACTCTGGCCAGTGTGCGCATGTGTGTACACTCACATGTGCCTTCTTTGCAGAACACTGCAGTAAGCATCAATATCCTATGTCCTTGTCAATACTAATGAGCCTGCTCGTTCGTTACGCCTAGTTGATAAGAAACAGGTGATAGTTTCGAATTTGGGAGTGGACGGTTTTTAAGATATTCTTGTAGAGGCGTCAAATATGTAGTATTTGGTCATTGAAACTATAACATATGATCAAATTTGACAAAAATACTTGAATGGTGATTGTTTCTACAAGATGAAATTAAATACGAAACTAGGGCGTAAAAAATTTTAGCATTTGGGTCTCCTTGGCCAATGTCGTTGAATCACATCTTGATTTACTACAAGTATAAGCTTTCACAACAAAATGCGTTGCCTATACGATGCATATATAAAACGGTTAATCTTTTTTTTTTTGCAAGTGCAGGCAGTGAAGACTCTGTCGAGACTGTTGAGCATGCTATTCTGCGTCTAAGCTTTTGCCTTTTATTGACTTTATTATAAGTATAAAAAAACTCAAAAACTGGCCCATTTAAAAAAACAGCCATGTTTTCATTTTGTATCGTTACATGTATGTTATATTTCAGCCAGCACATGAGATTCTGGTACATAACGCATATGCGTAAGGTTGTGTTTAAACATGAATGGACTAGTACCTAGTTTGACTAGAGGTCTTAATTTTGGCAAGCATCGTTATCAAAACCCTCTTTATGCGTGTGTGGGCTGTGAGGGCCCTGGTGAGACTGTCTGCATGCGCAGACGTCTAAGTATTAGCGCCTTACTGACAATATGATAATTATCCAAAATCTAAAGAACGGGCCATTTTTTTAAAAAAATTAGTCATGTTTTATATATAAAAGTTGTACCTTTATGCTATATTTGAGCAGGAACGTTACATTTTGCCACATAATACATATGCGTAAAGATGTGTTCAAACATAAGTTGGCAGGTAATTAGTTTAGCTAGAGATCTTACTTTCTGCATGCGCCTTTATTTACACCCATTTTTTGCATGAGCGGGTAGTAAATGCTCTAGCGAGCTTGTCTGTATGTGCAGCTGTGTCTAGGCATTTGCGTCTTATTGACAATATGATAAGTATCCAAATTCCCATGAGTTTGCCCATTTTAACACAAAGCAGGGATGCTAATATTGATAAGTTGTACCTTTATTTTATATTTGAGCTAGCACATGAAAGTCTGCTACATATCGCATATGCGTAAATTTGCTTTTTAACATAAATGAACAGGTACCTAGTGTGGCTAGAGGTCTGGATTTTGTCATGCGACATAATCTACACCATTTGTTGCATGTGCAGCTGCGTCTAAGCATTGGCGTCTTATTAAGAATATGATAATTACCAAAGTTCTCATGAGCTGGCCCATTTATTCAATAATGCAGACATGTTTTATTTCAAAAAGTTGTACCTTTAAGCTATTTTGGACCAGGCACGTGCGATTCTGGTACATATCGTATATGCGTAAAGTTGCTTTTAAGCATGGAGAGATAGTTACTTAGTTTGGCTAGATTCTGCTTCACATGCGTAAAGCTGCTTTTAAACATAAATGAACAGGTACCTACTGTGGCTAGAGGTCTGGAGTTTGTCATGCGCCTTTATCTACACCTATTTTATTGCATGAGCAGGCAGTAAAGGCTCTGGCGAGACTGTCTGCATGCGCAGCTGCGTCTTGGCATTGGCGTCTTATTAACAATAAGATAAGTATCCAAAAATCCCATGAGCTGGCCCAATCATTAAACAAAACAGGTTTATAATGTACAGTTGTATCATTGTGTTATATTTGTGTAGGCACGTGAGATATTGGTACATATTGCATCTGCGTAAAGTTGTTTTCAAACATGAAAAAATAGGTACTCAGTTTGGCTAGAAGTCTTTATTTTGGCATGCAACTTTATCCACATCCAACAGTGGAGTTCTTGATAAGCTTGTGCATCTGAATGGCTGACCTCTTGGCTCTCTTGTGTGTGATGTTGTATGGTGTTTTGTCACTTAAACATATGGTGTCCAGGTTTAGGTGTGATATTTGATTGTATCGATTCCTGATCTTTGCCTTCTTTCTTACTGCTATCACATCAGAGTCTCATGTCTGGCAAGCAAAACTATCAATATGATATTGTATTTATACACTTAATAATGGAAAAATGTTTCAGAGCAGCCATAGCAATGTTATATGATAAGTGATCGTTGTTATATGACAGAAAAATGTTGATAGTGATGTTAAGCACAAACACAGCAACAAGAGAAAGAATATTAATTGTTAGAATAAAAGAAAATTCAATAAAAAAAAATATTTTTTGTTTTTGTATTTGACAGGGTTCGAACCTGTAACCTCATGATTTTTTATTGAGCTCTGTTTTCTGAGTCTGTCTCTTTATCCCCTCAGCTATTTTGGCCCATTAATCTCTAGGTATACAATACATTAAAATATGATCGAAATTACCTCTTAAGGGAGATTACTGATGGGAGATAAACACAAAATAGTTGAAAACAGACATATCGTTCTAAGGAGAAGGGATTTTTAAATTTGCACTTGGTCTTATTTTCCTGGTAATGAATACATCAAACTTATTAAGCAGTTAATAATCAAATTCGATAAAGCAGCTTCATCGCTACCATACTAAATTAATAGTTTCTTTACATTTAAGTCAAGTGAAATAATACTTTTTGAATGTATATGTGTTGCCTGCACCTTGTCCAAAACTATTTTGGACGGTGTTTGATGAGACCTAGTACAAGGGCTTGTCATCAAACGAATTTCTCCGAGGGAGGATTCGTAAAAAAGTTCCCTTTCTTTTTTTTTTTACTTTTTTTTATTTCATTTTCCTCACCTATTTTTTTCTAACTTGTTTTATCCATTCCCCCCCCCCCCATTTTTAGTGGGTCCATTGCCAGTCTGAGGGTCCACCTAATTACACAGGGTAAATGGCTAGTCTCGTTTTAGGTTATCTGTTTGCAGAAAGTGATTCTATAGTTCTATTTATTCAGTGTATTATTCTTCGTTATGCATCCTAAAATTACCAAATGAATGTCTTCACAACACCATGTCATTGTAGCATGTGTTCACATGGCATGATCAGAGCGCCCACTCACCTTAAGAGTGATGTATGGACCTTTGGCACTAGTCTCAAAGTCGTGAAAATAGCAATCAATGTTGAAACAACGTGTATTCAACGTCGCTGTTAAACTAATGACTGGGTGCTAAAGACCTGAATACAATATTTGAGCCAGCACATGAGATTTGGGTATGTATTGCATTTGCATGGAGTCTAAAGATACGCATGGACAACTACCTAGTGGGGCTATAGGTCTCAATTGTGTCAGTAGCGTTCATCTACATCCATTCTTTGTGTGTACGAGCAGTGAATACTCTGGCCAGTGTGCGCATGTGTGTACACTCACATGTGCCTTCTTTGCAGAACACTGCAGTAAGCATCAATATCCTATGTCCTTGTCAATACTAATGAGCCTGCTCGTTCGTTACGCCTAGTTGATAAGAAACAGGTGATAGTTTCGAATTTGGGAGTGGACGGTTTTTAAGATATTCTTGTAGAGGCGTCAAATATGTAGTATTTGGTCATTGAAACTATAACATATGATCAAATTTGACAAAAATACTTGAATGGTGATTGTTTCTACAAGATGAAATTAAATACGAAACTAGGGCGTAAAAAATTTTAGCATTTGGGTCTCCTTGGCCAATGTCGTTGAATCACATCTTGATTTACTACAAGTATAAGCTTTCACAACAAAATGCGTTGCCTATACGATGCATATATAAAACGGTTAATCTTTTTTTTTTGCAAGTGCAGGCAGTGAAGACTCTGTCGAGACTGTTGAGCATGCTATTCTGCGTCTAAGCTTTTGCCTTTTATTGACTTTATTATAAGTATAAAAAAAACTCAAAAACTGGCCCATTTAAAAAAACAGCCATGTTTTCATTTTGTATCGTTACATGTATGTTATATTTCAGCCAGCACATGAGATTCTGGTACATAACGCATATGCGTAAGGTTGTGTTTAAACATGAATGGACTAGTACCTAGTTTGACTAGAGGTCTTAATTTTGGCAAGCATCGTTATCAAAACCCTCTTTATGCGTGTGTGGGCTGTGAGGGCCCTGGTGAGACTGTCTGCATGCGCAGACGTCTAAGTATTAGCGCCTTACTGACAATATGATAATTATCCAAAATCTAAAGAACGGGCCATTTTTTTTAAAAAATTAGTCATGTTTTATATATAAAAGTTGTACCTTTATGCTATATTTGAGCAGGAACGTTACATTTTGCCACATAATACATATGCGTAAAGATGTTTTCAAACATAAGTTGGCAGGTAATTAGTTTAGCTAGAGATCTTACTTTCTGCATGCGCCTTTATTTACACCCATTTTTTGCATGAGCGGGTAGTAAATGCTCTAGCGAGCTTGTCTGTATGTGCAGCTGTGTCTAGGCATTTGCGTCTTATTGACAATATGATAAGTATCCAAATTCCCATGAGTTTGCCCATTTTAACACAAAGCAGGGATGCTAATATTGATAAGTTGTACCTTTATTTTATATTTGAGCTAGCACATGAAAGTCTGCTACATATCGCATATGCGTAAATTTGCTTTTTAACATAAATGAACAGGTACCTAGTGTGGCTAGAGGTCTGGATTTTGTCATGCGACATAATCTACACCATTTGTTGCATGTGCAGCTGCGTCTAAGCATTGGCGTCTTATTAAGAATATGATAATTACCAAAGTTCTCATGAGCTGGCCCATTTATTCAATAATGCAGACATGTTTTATTTCAAAAAGTTGTACCTTCAAGCTATTTTGGACCAGGCACGTGCGATTCTGGTACATATCGCATATGCGTAAAGTTGCTTTTAAGCATGGAGAGATAGTTACTTAGTTTGGCTAGATTCTGCTTCACATGCGTAAAGCTGCTTTTAAACATAAATGAACAGGTACCTACTGTGGCTAGAGGTCTGGAGTTTGTCATGCGCCTTTATCTACACTAATTTTATTGCATGAGCAGGCAGTAAAGGCTCTGGCTAGACTGTCTGCATGCGCAGCTGCGTCTTGGCATTGGCGTCTTATTAACAATAAGATAAGTATCCAAAAATCCCATGAGCTGGCCCAATCATTAAACAAAACAGGTTTATAATGTACAGTTGTATCATTGTGTTATATTTGTGTAGGCACGTGAGATATTGGTACATATTGCATCTGCGTAAAGTTGTTTTCAAACATGAAAAAATAGGTACTCGGTTTGGCTAGAAGTCTTTATTTTGGCATGCAACTTTATCCACATCCAACAGTGGAGTTCTTGATAAGCTTGTGCATCTAAATGGCTGACCTCTTGGCTCTCTTGTGTGTGATGTTTTATGGTGTTTTGTCACTTAAACATATGGTGTCCTGGTTTAGGTGTGATATTTGATTGTATCGATTCCTGATCTTTGCCTTCTTTCTTACTGCTATCACATCAGAGTCTCATGTCTGGCAAGCAAAACTATCAATATGATATTGTATTTATACACTTAATAATGGAAAAATGTTTCAGAGCAGCCTTAGCAATGTTATATGATAAGTGATCGTTGTTATATGACAGAAAAATGTTGATAGTGATGTTAAGCACAAACACAGCAACAAGAGAAAGAATATTAATTGTTAGAATAAAAGAAAATTCAATAAAAAAAAATATTTTTTGTTTTTGTATTTGACAGGGTTCGAACCTGTAACCTCATGATTTTTTATTGAGCTCTGTTTTCTGAGTCTGTCTCTTTATCCCCTCAGCTATTTTGGCCCATTAATCTATAGGTATACAATACATTAAAATATGACCGAAATTACCTCTTAAGGGAGATTACTGATGGGAGATAAACACAAAATAGTTGAAAACAGACATATCGTTCTAAGGAGAAGGGATTTTTAAATTTGCACTTGGTCTTATTTTCCTGGTAATGAATACATCAAACTTATAAAGCAGTTAATAATCAAATTCGATAAAGCAGCTTCATCGCTACCATACTAAATTAATAGTTTCTTTACATTTAAGTCAAGTGAAATAATACTTTTTGAATGTATACGTGTTGCCTGCACCTTGTCCAAAACTATTTTGGACGGTGTTTGACGAGACCTAGTACAAGGGCTTGTCATTAAACGAATTTCTCCGAGGGAGGATTCGTAAAAAAGTTCCCTTTCTTTTTTTTTTACTTTTTTTTTATTTCATTTTCCTCACCTATTTTTTTCTAACTTGTTTTATCCATTCCCCCCCGCCCATTTTTTAGTGGGTCCATTGCCAGTCTGAGGGTCCACCTAATTACACAGGGTAAATGGCTAGTCTCGTTTTAGGTTATCTGTTTGCAGAAAGTGATTCTATAGTTCTATTTATTCAGTGTATTATTCTTCGTTATGCATCCTAAAATTACCAAATGAATGTCTTCACAACACCATGTCATTGTAGCATGTGTTCACATGGCATGATCAGAGCGCCCACTCACCTTAAGAGTGATGTATGGACCTTTGGCACTAGTCTCAAAGTCGTGAAAATAGCAATCAATGTTGAAACAACGTGTATTCAACGTCGCTGTTAAACTAATGACTGGGTGCTAAAGACCTGAATACAATATTTGAGCCAGCACATGAGATTTGGGTATGTATTGCATTTGCATGGAGTCTAAAGATATGCATGGACAACTACCTAGTGGGGCTATAGGTCTCAATTGTGTCAGTAGCGTTCATCTACATCCATTCTTTGTGTGTACGAGCAGTGAATACTCTGGCCAGTGTGCGCATGTGTGTACACTCACATGTGCCTTCTTTGCAGAACACTGCAGTAAGCATCAATATCCTATGTCCTTGTCAATACTAATGAGCCTGCTCGTTCGTTACGCCTAGTTGATAAGAAACAGGTGATAGTTTCGAATTTGGGAGTGGACGGTTTTTAAGATATTCTTGTAGAGGCGTCAAATATGTAGTATTTGGTCATTGAAACTATAACATATGATCAAATTTGACAAAAATACTTGAATGGTGATTGTTTCTACAAGATGAAATTAAATACGAAACTAGGGCGTAAAAAATTTTAGCATTTGGGTCTCCTTGGCCAATGTCGTTGAATCACATCTTGATTTACTACAAGTATAAGCTTTCACAACAAAATGCGTTGCCTATACGATGCATATACGAGGGCTGAGCAAAAAGTTCGTAGAATTTGTAAATAAAAAGAAAACTACTAGTGCAGTTGCACTCAAATTTTTACATGTTTAAGATCCATTCAAACCGGACCAAATTTGAAAGTTTCAGACAAATCGATAGAAAACTTTCGTCGCTAGGACTCCTTCTACAACGTATGTAAAGCATACCCGGAGCACTTCATGACGTTAACGTCATTTGACAACATTTTTAACGTTATGGCGGCGCTCTATCAGCGTATTATTTTTTATTCTTTTTGGCATATGCACGCAATACCTCATAATTAGCGGTAACAAATAGATCTAAATGTAAATAATCTATATCCCTATACTAGTCGATTAACATTTTATAGAATAAATTAAAGACTTTTACATAATACTAACAGTTGACCGTAACTCTCTTGGGTATAGTTTGGCATAACAGCATTCCCTGTTAATCCGCATTTTTGAAGCAGATATTTCTCTCAACTCTTAGCAACTTGGACCTCCAGCTCGTTCTGTCCATTGTGTTGATTGCTGCTTAGTTTTTGGGTCGAACTGCCAAGGCGGTGCTGATTTTCATCACGCAATATAATCTAGTTAAGGAACCTTCATGCGTATTCGGCCATCAAAAATTGCTTTCCAACAGCAACCCTTCTTTCCAGCTCCTCAGTCGTCAATAATTTTAGCACCAATCGTGCGCATAGACGATATATGTGCAAGAGATCACGCAAAACAATTCATATTGTTTAATATGAGGATCCTACAGCTTCTGAAATCTCTCAAACTGTTTGGCTGCGGTGCTTTTCACGACGTCACGAACGAGTTTATTGCTTATTATCTTCGCGTGCTCACTCCTTTGGCTTATTCAAAGCTCTTTCTACCTTACTAAAACCATGCATGTCACTTAAACACTATCTATTTTTATGGCTCTGGTGCTTCCCCAGCTATTTGTAATAAATAAAAGGTTTCAGTCGGCAAATATCATCCGCTCACTAAGAATTTTATCACTGTGCAAATTACTTTCACGTCCCGTACAGCTATATTTTAATGTATTTTTCCTCCGATAGTACTCGCGAAAACTATCGTCCTTCCATTATTTTTCGGAAATGACGTCTGAAATTTGGCATGGAACGTCAAATGGCGCCATCCTTGAGGTTGATATAATTTTAGTGGATTTGAATCAGACAATTTTGAAATTTAATATTTTTTAAAACATGACATCCGTGAATTAACGGCGTGCTCCGGGGTAGCAGACCCTGCACTTTTTAAGGTGAAAATAATTTTTTTAAAGTAGAGTTAGACTAATGATATTTTACCTAGAAATTGATATTGGACCATAATTACGCATGTGAAAATCTGAAAGCAATGGTACCATAAATAAAAAAGTTATGAAGAAATTCTATGAACTTTTTGCTCAGCGGTTAATCTTTTTTTTTTGCAAGTGCAGGCAGTGAAGACTCTGTCGAGACTGTTGAGCATGCTATTCTGCGTCTAAGCTTTTGCCTTTTATTGACTTTATTATAAGTATAAAAAAAAACTCAAAAACTGGCCCATTTAAAAAAACAGCCATGTTTTCATTTTGTATCGTTACATGTATATATGCCAGCACATGAGATTCTGGTACATAACGCATATGCGTAAGGTTGTGTTTAAACATGAATGGACTAGTACCTAGTTTGACCAGAGGTCTTAATTTTGGCAAGCATCGTTATCAAAACCCTCTTTATGCGTGTGTGGGCTGTGAGGGCCCTGGTGAGACTGTCTGCATGCGCAGACGTCTAAGTAATAGCGCCTTACTGACAACATGATAATTATCCAAAATCTAAAGAACGGGCCATTTTTTTAAAAAAATTAGTCATGTTTTATATATAAAAGTTGTACCTTTATGCTATATTTGAGCAGGAACGTTACATTTTGCCACATAATACATATGCGTAAAGATGTTTTCAAACATAAGTTGGCAGGTAATTAGTTTAGCTAGAGATCTTACTTTCTGCATGCGCCTTTATTTACACCCATTTTTTGCATGAGCGGGTAGTAAATGCTCTAGCGAGCTTGTCTGTATGTGCAGCTGTGTCTAGGCATTTGCGTCTTATTGACAATATGATAAGTATCCAAATTCCCATGAGTTTGCCCATTTTAACACAAAGCAGGGATGCTAATATTGATAAGTTGTACCTTTATTTTATATTTGAGCTAGCACATGAAAGTCTGCTACATATCGCATATGCGTAAATTTGCTTTTTAACATAAATGAACAGGTACCTAGTGTGGCTAGAGGTCTGGATTTTGTCATGCGACATAATCTACACCATTTGTTGCATGTGCAGCTGCGTCTAAGCATTGGCGTCTTATTAAGAATATGATAATTACCAAAGTTCTCATGAGCTGGCCCATTTATTCAATAATGCAGACATGTTTTATTTCAAAAAGTTGTACCTTTAAGCTATTTTGGACCAGGCACGTGCGATTCTGGTACATATCGTATATGCGTAAAGTTGCTTTTAAGCATGGAGAGATAGTTACTTAGTTTGGCTAGATTCTGCTTCACATGCGTAAAGCTGCTTTTAAACATAAATGAACAGGTACCTACTGTGGCTAGAGGTCTGTAGTTTGTCATGCGCCTTTATCTACACCTATTTTATTGCATGAGCAGGCAGTAAAGGCTCTGGCGAGACTGTCTGCATGCGCAGCTGCGTCTTGGCATTGGCGTCTTATTAACAATAAGATAAGTATCCAAAAATCCCATGAGCTGGCCCAATCATTAAACAAAACAGGTTTATAATGTACAGTTGTATCATTGTGTTATATTTGTGTAGGCACGTGAGATATTGGTACATATTGCATCTGCGTAAAGTTGTTTTCAAACATGAAAAAATAGGTACTCGGTTTGGCTAGAAGTCTTTATTTTGGCATGCAACTTTATCCACATCCAACAGTGGAGTTCTTGATAAGCTTGTGCATCTGAATGGCTGACCTCTTGGCTCTCTTGTGTGTGATGTTGTATGGTGTTTTGTCACTTAAACATATGGTGTCCTGGTTTAGGTGTGATATTTGATTGTATCGATTCCTGATCTTTGCCTTCTTTCTTACTGCTATCACATCAGAGTCTCATGTCTGGCAAGCAAAACTATCAATATGATATTGTATTTATACACTTAATAATGGAAAAATGTTTCAGAGCAGCCTTAGCAATGTTATATGATAAGTGATCGTTGTTATATGACAGAAAAATGTTGATAGTGATGTTAAGCACAAACACAGCAACAAGAGAAAGAATATTAATTGTTAGAATAAAAGAAAATTCAATAAAAAAAAATATTTTTTGTTTTTGTATTTGACAGGGTTCGAACCTGTAACCTCATGATTTTTTATTGAGCTCTGTTTTCTGAGTCTGTCTCTTTATCCCCTCAGCTATTTTGGCCCATTAATCTATAGGTATACAATACATTAAAATATGATCGAAATTACCTCTTAAGGGAGATTACTGATGGGAGATAAACACAAAATAGTTGAAAACAGACATATCGTTCTAAGGAGAAGGGATTTTTAAATTTGCACTTGGTCTTATTTTCCTGGTAATGAATACATCAAACTTATTAAGCAGTTAATAATCAAATTCGATAAAGCAGCTTCATCGCTACCATACTAAATTAATAGTTTCTTTACATTTAAGTCAAGTGAAATAATACTTTTTGAATGTATACGTGTTGCCTGCACCTTGTCCAAAACTATTTTGGACGGTGTTTGATGAGACCTAGTACAAGGGCTTGTCATCAAACGAATTTCTCCGAGGGAGGATTCGTAAAAAAGTTCCCTTTCTTTTTTTTTTACTTTTTTTTATTTCATTTTCCTCACCTATTTTTTTCTAACTTGTTTTATCCATTCCCCCCCCCCCATTTTTAGTGGGTCCATTGCCAGTCTGAGGGTCCACCTAATTACACAGGGTAAATGGCTAGTCTCGTTTTAGGTTATCTGTTTGCAGAAAGTGATTCTATAGTTCTATTTATTCAGTGTATTATTCTTCGTTATGCATCCTAAAATTACCAAATGAATGTCTTCACAACACCATGTCATTGTAGCATGTGTTCACATGGCATGATCAGAGCGCCCACTCACCTTAAGAGTGATGTATGGACCTTTGGCACTAGTCTCAAAGTCGTGAAAATAGCAATCAATGTTGAAACAACGTGTATTCAACGTCGCTGTTAAACTAATGACTGGGTGCTAAAGACCTGAATACAATATTTGAGCCAGCACATGAGATTTGGGTATGTATTGCATTTGCATGGAGTCTAAAGATATGCATGGACAACTACCTAGTGGGGCTATAGGTCTCAATTGTGTCAGTAGCGTTCATCTACATCCATTCTTTGTGTGTACGAGCAGTGAATACTCTGGCCAGTGTGCGCATGTGTGTACACTCACATGTGCCTTCTTTGCAGAACACTGCAGTAAGCATCAATATCCTATGTCCTTGTCAATACTAATGAGCCTGCTCGTTCGTTACGCCTAGTTGATAAGAAACAGGTGATAGTTTCGAATTTGGGAGTGGACGGTTTTTAAGATATTCTTGTAGAGGCGTCAAATATGTAGTATTTGGTCATTGAAACTATAACATATGATCAAATTTGACAAAAATACTTGAATGGTGATTGTTTCTACAAGATGAAATTAAATACGAAACTAGGGCGTAAAAAATTTTAGCATTTGGGTCTCCTTGGCCAATGTCGTTGAATCACATCTTGATTTACTACAAGTATAAGCTTTCACAACAAAATGCGTTGCCTATACGATGCATATATAAAACGGTTAATCTTTTTTTTTGCAAGTGCAGGCAGTGAAGACTCTGTCGAGACTGTTGAGCATGCTATTCTGCGTCTAAGCTTTTGCCTTTTATTGACTTTATTATAAGTATAAAAAAAACTCAAAAACTGGCCCATTTAAAAAAACAGCCATGTTTTCATTTTGTATCGTTACATGTATGTTATATTTCAGCCAGCACATGAGATTCTGGTACATAACGCATATGCGTAAGGTTGTGTTTAAACATGAATGGACTAGTACCTAGTTTGACTAGAGGTCTTAATTTTGGCAAGCATCGTTATCAAAACCCTCTTTATGCGTGTGTGGGCTGTGAGGGCCCTGGTGAGACTGTCTGCATGCGCAGACGTCTAAGTATTAGCGCCTTACTGACAATATGATAATTATCCAAAATCTAAAGAACGGGCCATTTTTTTTAAAAAATTAGTCATGTTTTATATATAAAAGTTGTACCTTTATGCTATATTTGAGCAGGAACGTTACATTTTGCCACATAATACATATGCGTAAAGATGTTTTCAAACATAAGTTGGCAGGTAATTAGTTTAGCTAGAGATCTTACTTTCTGCATGCGCCTTTATTTACACCCATTTTTTGCATGAGCAGGTAGTAAATGCTCTAGCGAGCTTGTCTGTATGTGCAGCTGTGTCTAGGCATTTGCGTCTTATTGACAATATGATAAGTATCCAAATTCCCATGAGTTTGCCCATTTTAACACAAAGCAGGGATGCTAATATTGATAAGTTGTACCTTTATTTTATATTTGAGCTAGCACATGAAAGTCTGCTACATATCGCATATGCGTAAATTTGCTTTTTAACATAAATGAACAGGTACCTAGTGTGGCTAGAGGTCTGGATTTTGTCATGCGACATAATCTACACCATTTGTTGCATGTGCAGCTGCGTCTAAGCATTGGCGTCTTATTAAGAATATGATAATTACCAAAGTTCTCATGAGCTGGCCCATTTATTCAATAATGCAGACATGTTTTATTTCAAAAAGTTGTACCTTCAAGCTATTTTGGACCAGGCACGTGCGATTCTGGTACATATCGCATATGCGTAAAGTTGCTTTTAAGCATGGAGAGATAGTTACTTAGTTTGGCTAGATTCTGCTTCACATGCGTAAAGCTGCTTTTAAACATAAATGAACAGGTACCTACTGTGGCTAGAGGTCTGGAGTTTGTCATGCGCCTTTATCTACACCTATTTTATTGCATGAGCAGGCAGTAAAGGCTCTGGCTAGACTGTCTGCATGCGCAGCTGCGTCTTGGCATTGGCGTCTTATTAACAATAAGATAAGTATCCAAAAATCCCATGAGCTGGCCCAATCATTAAACAAAACAGGTTTATAATGTACAGTTGTATCATTGTGTTATATTTGTGTAGGCACGTGAGATATTGGTACATATTGCATCTGCGTAAAGTTGTTTTCAAACATGAAAAAATAGGTACTCGGTTTGGCTAGAAGTCTTTATTTTGGCATGCAACTTTATCCACATCCAACAGTGGAGTTCTTGATAAGCTTGTGCATCTAAATGGCTGACCTCTTGGCTCTCTTGTGTGTGATGTTTTATGGTGTTTTGTCACTTAAACATATGGTGTCCTGGTTTAGGTGTGATATTTGATTGTATCGATTCCTGATCTTTGCCTTCTTTCTTACTGCTATCACATCAGAGTCTCATGTCTGGCAAGCAAAACTATCAATATGATATTGTATTTATACACTTAATAATGGAAAAATGTTTCAGAGCAGCCTTAGCAATGTTATATGATAAGTGATCGTTGTTATATGACAGAAAAATGTTGATAGTGATGTTAAGCACAAACACAGCAACAAGAGAAAGAATATTAATTGTTAGAATAAAAGAAAATTCAATAAAAAAAATATTTTTTGTTTTTGTATTTGACAAGGTTCGAACCTGTAACCTCATGATTTTTTATTGAGCTCTGTTTTCTGAGTCTGTCTCTTTATCCCCTCAGCTATTTTGGCCCATTAATCTATAGGTATACAATACATTAAAATATGACCGAAATTACCTCTTAAGGGAGATTACTGATGGGAGATAAACACAAAATAGTTGAAAACAGACATATCGTTCTAAGGAGAAGGGATTTTTAAATTTGCACTTGGTCTTATTTTCCTGGTAATGAATACATCAAACTTATTAAGCAGTTAATAATCAAATTCGATAAAGCAGCTTCATCGCTACCATACTAAATTAATAGTTTCTTTACATTTAAGTCAAGTGAAATAATACTTTTTGAATGTATACGTGTTGCCTGCACCTTGTCCAAAACTATTTTGGACGGTGTTTGACGAGACCTAGTACAAGGGCTTGTCATCAAACGAATTTCTCCGAGGGAGGATTCGTAAAAAAGTTCCCTTTCTTTTTTTTTTACTTTTTTTTTATTTCATTTTCCTCACCTATTTTTTTCTAACTTGTTTTATCCATTCCCCCCCCGCCCATTTTTAGTGGGTCCATTGCCAGTCTGAGGGTCCACCTAATTACACAGGGTAAATGGCTAGTCTTGTTTTAGGTTATCTGTTTGCAGAAAGTGATTCTATAGTTCTATTTATTCAGTGTATTATTCTTCGTTATGCATCCTAAAATTACCAAATGAATGTCTTCACAACACCATGTCATTGTAGCATGTGTTCACATGGCATGATCAGAGCGCCCACTCACCTTAAGAGTGATGTATGGACCTTTGGCACTAGTCTCAAAGTCGTGAAAATAGCAATCAATGTTGAAACAACGTGTATTCAACGTCGCTGTTAAACTAATGACTGGGTGCTAAAGACCTGAATACAATATTTGAGCCAGCACATGAGATTTGGGTATGTATTGCATTTGCATGGAGTCTAAAGATATGCATGGACAACTACCTAGTGGGGCTATAGGCCTCAATTGTGTCAGTAGCGTTCATCTACATCCATTCTTTGTGTGTACGAGCAGTGAATACTCTGGCCAGTGTGCGCATGTGTGTACACTCACATGTGCCTTCTTTGCAGAACACTGCAGTAAGCATCAATATCCTATGTCCTTGTCAATACTAATGAGCCTGCTCGTTCGTTACGCCTAGTTGATAAGAATCAGGTCATAGTTTCGAATTTGGGAGTGGACGGTTTTTAAGATATTCTTGTAGAGGCGTCAAATATGTAGTATTTGGTCATTGAAACTATAACATATGATCAAATTTGACAAAAAGACTTGAATGGTGATTGTTTCTACAAGATGAAATTAAATACGAAACTAGGGTGTCAAAAATTTTAGCATTTGGGTCTCCTTGGCCAATGTCGTTGAATCACATCTTGATTTACTACAAGTATAAGCTTTCACAACAAAAAGCGTTGCCTATACGATGCATATATAAAACGGTTAATCTTTTTTTTTGCAAGTGCAGGCAGTGAAGACTCTGTCGAGACTGTTGAGCATGCTATTCTGCGTCTAAGCTTTTGCCTTTTATTGACTTTATTATAAGTATAAAAAAAACTCAAAAACTGGCCCATTTAAAAAAACAGCCATGTTTTCATTTTGTATCGTTACATGTATGTTATATTTCAGCCAGCACATGAGATTCTGGTACATAACGCATATGCGTAAGGTTGTGTTTAAACATGAATGGACTAGTACCTAGTTTGACTAGAGGTCTTAATTTTGGCAAGCATCGTTATCAAAACCCTCTTTATGCGTGTGTGGGCTGTGAGGGCCCTGGTGAGACTGTCTGCATGCGCAGACGTCTAAGTATTAGCGCCTTACTGACAATATGATAATTATCCAAAATCTCAAGAACGGGCCATTTTTTTTAAAAAATTAGTCATGTTTTATATATAAAAGTTGTACCTTTATGCTATATTTGAGCAGGAACGTTACATTTTGCCACATAATACATATGCGTAAAGATGTTTTCAAACATAAGTTGGCAGGTACTTAGTTTAGCTAGAGATCTTACTTTCTGCATGCGCCTTTATTTACACCCATTTTTTGCATGAGCGGGTAGTAAATGCTCTAGCGAGCTTGTCTGCATGTGCAGCTGTGTCTAGGCATTTGCGTCTTATTGACAATATGATAAGTATCCAAATTCCCATGAGTTTGCCCATTTTAACACAAAGCAGGGATGCTAATATTGATAAGTTGTACTTTTATTTTATATTTGAGCTAGCACATGAAAGTCTGCTACATATCGCATATGCGTAAATTTGCTTTTTAACATAAATGAACAGGTACCTAGTGTGGCTAGAGGTCTGGATTTTGTCATGCGACATAATCTACACCATTTGTTGCATGTGCAGCTGCGTCTAAGCATTGGCGTCTTATTAAGAATATGATAATGACCAAAGTTCTCATGAGCTGGCCCATTTATTCAATAATGCAGACATGTTTTATTTCAAAAAGTTGTACCTTTAAGCTATTTTGGACCAGGCACGTGCGATTCTGGTACATATCGCATATGCGTAAAGTTGCTTTTAAGCATGGAGAGATAGTTACTTAGTTTGGCTAGATTCTGCTTCACATGCGTAAAGCTGCTTTTAAACATAAATGAACAGGTACCTACTGTGGCTAGAGGTCTGGAGTTTGTCATGCGCCTTTATCTACACCTATTTTATTGCATGAGCAGGCAGTAAAGGCTCTGGCGAGACTGTCTGCATGCGCAGCTGCGTCTTGGCATTGGCGTCTTATTAACAATAAGATAAGTATCCAAAAATCCCATGAGCTGGCCCAATCATTAAACAAAACAGGTTTATAATGTACAGTTGTATCATTGTGTTATATTTGTGTAGGCACGTGAGATATTGGTACATATTGCATCTGCGTAAAGTTGTTTTCAAACATGAAAAAATAGGTACTCGGTTTGGCTAGAAGTCTTTATTTTGGCATGCAACTTTATCCACATCCAACAGTGGAGTTCTTGATAAGCTTGTGCATCTGAATGGCTGACCTCTTGGCTCTCTTGTGTGTGATGTTGTATGGTGTTTTGTCACTTAAACATATGGTGTCCTGGTTTAGGTGTGATATTTGATTGTATCGATTCCTGATCTTTGCCTTCTTTCTTACTGCTATCACATCAGAGTCTCATGTCTGGCAAGCAAAACTATCAATATGATATTGTATTTATACACTTAATAATGGAAAAATGTTTCAGAGCAGCCTTAGCAATGTTATATGATAAGTGATCGTTGTTATATGACAGAAAAATGTTGATAGTGATGTTAAGCACAAACACAGCAACAAGAGAAAGAATATTAATTGTTAGAATAAAAGAAAATTCAATAAAAAAAAAATATTTTTTGTTTTTGTATTTGACAGGGTTCGAACCTGTAACCTCATGATTTTTTATTGAGCTCTGTTTTCTGAGTCTGTCTCTTTATCCCCTCAGCTATTTTGGCCCATTAATCTATAGGTATACAATACATTAAAATATGACCGAAATTACCTCTTAAGGGAGATTACTGATGGGAGATAAACACAAAATAGTTGAAAACAGACATATCGTTCTAAGGAGAAGGGATTTTTAAATTTGCACTTGGTCTTATTTTCCTGGTAATGAATACATCAAACTTATTAAGCAGTTAATAATCAAATTCGATAAAGCAGCTTCATCGCTACCATACTAAATTAATAGTTTCTTTACATTTAAGTCAAGTGAAATAATACTTTTTGAATGTATACGTGTTGCCTGCACCTTGTCCAAAACTATTTTGGACGGTGTTTGACGAGACCTAGTACAAGGGCTTGTCATCAAACGAATTTCTCCGAGGGAGGATTCGTAAAAAAGTTCCCTTTCTTTTTTTTTTACTTTTTTTTTATTTCATTTTCCTCACCTATTTTTTTCTAACTTGTTTTATCCATTCCCCCCCCCCCCGCCCATTTTTTAGTGGGTCCATTGCCAGTCTGAGGGTCCACCTAATTACACAGGGTAAATGGCTAGTCTCGTTTTAGGTTATCTGTTTGCAGAAAGTGATTCTATAGTTCTATTTATTCAGTGTATTATTCTTCGTTATGCATCCTAAAATTACCAAATGAATGTCTTCACAACACCATGTCATTGTAGCATGTGTTCACATGGCATGATCAGAGCGCCCACTCACCTTAAGAGTGATGTATGGACCTTTGGCACTAGTCTCAAAGTCGTGAAAATAGCAATCAATGTTCAAACAACGTGTATTCAACGTCGCTGTTAAACTAATGACTGGGTGCTAAAGACCTGAATACAATATTTGAGCCAGCACATGAGATTTGGGTATGTATTGCATTTGCATGGAGTCTAAAGATATGCATGGACAACTACCTAGTGGGGCTATAGGTCTCAATTGTGTCAGTAGCGTTCATCTACATCCATTCTTTGTGTGTACGAGCAGTGAATACTCTGGCCAGTGTGCGCATGTGTGTACACTCACATGTGCCTTCTTTGCAGAACACTGCAGTAAGCATCAATATCCTATGTCCTTGTCAATACTAATGAGCCTGCTCGTTCGTTACGCCTAGTTGATAAGAAACAGGTGATAGTTTCGAATTTGGGAGTGGACGGTTTTTAAGATATTCTTGTAGAGGCGTCAAATATGTAGTATTTGGTCATTGAAACTATAACATATGATCAAATTTGACAAAAAGACTTTAATGGTGATTGTTTCTACAAGATGAAATTAAATACGAAACTAGGGTGTCAAAAATTTTAGCATTTGGGTCTCCTTGGCCAATGTCGTTGAATCACATCTTGATTTACTACAAGTATAAGCTTTCACAACAAAAAGCGTTGCCTATACGATGCATATATAAAACGGTTAATCTTTTTTTTTGCAAGTGCAGGCAGTGAAGACTCTGTCGAGACTGTTGAGCATGCTATTCTGCGTCTAAGCTTTTGCCTTTTATTGACTTTATTATAAGTATAAAAAAACTCAAAAACTGGCCCATTTAAAAAAACAGCCATGTTTTCATTTTGTATCGTTACATGTATGTTATATTTCAGCCAGCACATGAGATTCTGGTACATAACGCATATGCGTAAGGTTGTGTTTAAACATGAATGGACTAGTACCTTGTTTGACTAGAGGTCTTAATTTTGGCAAGCATCGTTATCAAAACCCTCTTTATGCGTGTGTGGGCTGTGAGGGCCCTGGTGAGACTGTCTGCATGCGCAGACGTCTAAGTATTAGCGCCTTACTGACAATATGATAATTATCCAAAATCTCAAGAACGGGCCATTTTTTTTAAAAAATTAGTCATGTTTTATATATAAAAGTTGTACCTTTATGCTATATTTGAGCAGGAACGTTACATTTTGCCACATAATACATATGCGTAAAGATGTTTTCAAACATAAGTTGGCAGGTAATTAGTTTAGCTAGAGATCTTACTTTCTGCATGCGCCTTTATTTACACCCATTTTTTGCATGAGCGGGTAGTAAATGCTCTAGCGAGCTTGTCTGTATGTGCAGCTGTGTCTAGGCATTTGCGTCTTATTGACAATATGATAAGTATCCAAATTCCCATGAGTTTGCCCATTTTAACACAAAGCAGGGATGCTAATATTGATAAGTTGTACTTTTATTTTATATTTGAGCTAGCACATGAAAGTCTGCTACATATCGCATATGCGTAAATTTGCTTTTTAACATAAATGAACAGGTACCTAGTGTGGCTAGAGGTCTGGATTTTGTCATGCGACATAATCTACACCATTTGTTGCATGTGCAGCTGCGTCTAAGCATTGGCGTCTTATTAAGAATATGATAATGACCAAAGTTCTCATGAGCTGGCCCATTTATTCAATAATGCAGACATGTTTTATTTCAAAAAGTTGTACCTTTAAGCTATTTTGGACCAGGCACGTGCGATTCTGGTACATATCGCATATGCGTAAAGTTGCTTTTAAGCATGGAGAGATAGTTACTTAGTTTGGCTAGATTCTGCTTCACATGCGTAAAGCTGCTTTTAAACATAAATGAACAGGTACCTACTGTGGCTAGAGGTCTGGAGTTTGTCATGCGCCTTTATCTACACCTATTTTATTGCATGAGCAGGCAGTAAAGGCTCTGGCGAGACTGTCTGCATGCGCAGCTGCGTCTTGGCATTGGCGTCTTATTAACAATAAGATAAGTATCCAAAAATCCCATGAGCTGGCCCAATCATTAAACAAAACAGGTTTATAATGTACAGTTGTATCATTGTGTTATATTTGTGTAGGCACGTGAGATATTGGTACATATTGCATCTGCGTAAAGTTGTTTTCAAACATGAAAAAATAGGTACTCGGTTTGGCTAGAAGTCTTTATTTTGGCATGCAACTTTATCCACATCCAACAGTGGAGTTCTTGATAAGCTTGTGCATCTGAATGGCTGACCTCTTGGCTCTCTTGTGTGTGATGTTGTATGGTGTTTTGTCACTTAAACATATGGTGTCCTGGTTTAGGTGTGATATTTGATTGTATCGATTCCTGATCTTTGCCTTCTTTCTTACTGCTATCACATCAGAGTCTCATGTCTGGCAAGCAAAACTATCAATATGATATTGTATTTATACACTTAATAATGGAAAAATGTTTCAGAGCAGCCTTAGCAATGTTATATGATAAGTGATCGTTGTTATATGACAGAAAAATGTTGATAGTGATGTTAAGCACAAACACAGCAACAAGAGAAAGAATATTAATTGTTAGAATAAAAGAAAATTCAATAAAAAAAAATATTTTTTGTTTTTGTATTTGACAGGGTTCGAACCTGTAACCTCATGATTTTTTATTGAGCTCTGTTTTCTGAGTCTGTCTCTTTATCCCCTCAGCTATTTTGGCCCATTAATCTATAGGTATACAATACATTAAAATATGACCGAAATTACCTCTTAAGGGAGATTACTGATGGGAGATAAACACAAAATAGTTGAAAACAGACATATCGTTCTAAGGAGAAGGGATTTTTAAATTTGCACTTGGTCTTATTTTCCTGGTAATGAATACATCAAACTTATTAAGCAGTTAATAATCAAATTCGATAAAGCAGCTTCATCGCTACCATACTAAATTAATAGTTTCTTTACATTTAAGTCAAGTGAAATAATACTTTTTGAATGTATACGTGTTGCCTGCACCTTGTCCAAAACTATTTTGGACGGTGTTTGACGAGACCTAGTACAAGGGCTTGTCATCAAACGAATTTCTCCGAGGGAGGATTCGTAAAAAAGTTCCCTTTCTTTTTTTTTTTACTTTTTTTTATTTCATTTTCCTCACCTATTTTTTTCTAACTTGTTTTATCCATTCCCCCCCCCCCCGCCCATTTTTTAGTGGGTCCATTGCCAGTCTGAGGGTCCACCTAATTACACAGGGTAAATGGCTAGTCTCGTTTTAGGTTATCTGTTTGCAGAAAGTGATTCTATAGTTCTATTTATTCAGTGTATTATTCTTCGTTATGCATCCTAAAATTACCAAATGAATGTCTTCACAACACCATGTCATTGTAGCATGTGTTCACATGGCATGATCAGAGCGCCCACTCACCTTAAGAGTGATGTATGGACCTTTGGCACTAGTCTCAAAGTCGTGAAAATAGCAATCAATGTTGAAACAACGTGTATTCAACGTCGCTGTTAAACTAATGACTGGGTGCTAAAGACCTGAATACAATATTTGAGCCAGCACATGAGATTTGGGTATGTATTGCATTTGCATGGAGTCTAAAGATATGCATGGACAACTACCTAGTGGGGCTATAGGTCTCAATTGTGTCAGTAGCGTTCATCTACATCCATTCTTTGTGTGTACGAGCAGTGAATACTCTGGCCAGTGTGCGCATGTGTGTACACTCACATGTGCCTTCTTTGCAGAACACTGCAGTAAGCATCAATATCCTATGTCCTTGTCAATACTAATGAGCCTGCTCGTTCGTTACGCCTAGTTGATAAGAAACAGGTGATAGTTTCGAATTTGGGAGTGGACGGTTTTTAAGATATTCTTGTAGAGGCGTCAAATATGTAGTATTTGGTCATTGAAACTATAACATATGATCAAATTTGACAAAAATACTTGAATGGTGATTGTTTCTACAAGATGAAATTAAATACGAAACTAGGGCGTAAAAAATTTTAGCATTTGGGTCTCCTTGGCCAATGTCGTTGAATCACATCTTGATTTACTACAAGTATAAGCTTTCACAACAAAATGCGTTGCCTATACGATGCATATATAAAACGGTTAATCTTTTTTTTTTGCAAGTGCAGGCAGTGAAGACTCTGTCGAGACTGTTGAGCATGCTATTCTGCGTCTAAGCTTTTGCCTTTTATTGACTTTATTATAAGTATAAAAAAAACTCAAAAACTGGCCCATTTAAAAAAACAGCCATGTTTTCATTTTGTATCGTTACATGTATGTTATATTTCAGCCAGCACATGAGATTCTGGTACATAACGCATATGCGTAAGGTTGTGTTTAAACATGAATGGACTAGTACCTAGTTTGACTAGAGGTCTTAATTTTGGCAAGCATCGTTATCAAAACCCTCTTTATGCGTGTGTGGGCTGTGAGGGCCCTGGTGAGACTGTCTGCATGCGCAGACGTCTAAGTATTAGCGCCTTACTGACAATATGATAATTATCCAAAATCTAAAGAACGGGCCATTTTTTTTAAAAAATTAGTCATGTTTTATATATAAAAGTTGTACCTTTATGCTATATTTGAGCAGGAACGTTACATTTTGCCACATAATACATATGCGTAAAGATGTTTTCAAACATAAGTTGGCAGGTAATTAGTTTAGCTAGAGATCTTACTTTCTGCATGCGCCTTTATTTACACCCATTTTTTGCATGAGCGGGTAGTAAATGCTCTAGCGAGCTTGTCTGTATGTGCAGCTGTGTCTAGGCATTTGCGTCTTATTGACAATATGATAAGTATCCAAATTCCCATGAGTTTGCCCATTTTAACACAAAGCAGGGATGCTAATATTGATAAGTTGTACCTTTATTTTATATTTGAGCTAGCACATGAAAGTCTGCTACATATCGCATATGCGTAAATTTGCTTTTTAACATAAATGAACAGGTACCTAGTGTGGCTAGAGGTCTGGATTTTGTCATGCGACATAATCTACACCATTTGTTGCATGTGCAGCTGCGTCTAAGCATTGGCGTCTTATTAAGAATATGATAATTACCAAAGTTCTCATGAGCTGGCCCATTTATTCAATAATGCAGACATGTTTTATTTCAAAAAGTTGTACCTTTAAGCTATTTTGGACCAGGCACGTGCGATTCTGGTACATATCGCATATGCGTAAAGTTGCTTTTAAGCATGGAGAGATAGTTACTTAGTTTGGCTAGATTCTGCTTCACATGCGTAAAGCTGCTTTTAAACATAAATGAACAGGTACCTACTGTGGCTAGAGGTCTGGAGTTTGTCATGCGCCTTTATCTACACCTATTTTATTGCATGAGCAGGCAGTAAAGGCTCTGGCTAGACTGTCTGCATGCGCAGCTGCGTCTTGGCATTGGCGTCTTATTAACAATAAGATAAGTATCCAAAAATCCCATGAGCTGGCCCAATCATTAAACAAAACAGGTTTATAATGTACAGTTGTATCATTGTGTTATATTTGTGTAGGCACGTGAGATATTGGTACATATTGCATCTGCGTAAAGTTGTTTTCAAACATGAAAAAATAGGTACTCGGTTTGGCTAGAAGTCTTTATTTTGGCATGCAACTTTATCCACATCCAACAGTGGAGTTCTTGATAAGCTTGTGCATCTGAATGGCTGACCTCTTGGCTCTCTTGTGTGTGATGTTGTATGGTGTTTTGTCACTTAAACATATGGTGTCCTGGTTTAGGTGTGATATTTGATTGTATCGATTCCTGATCTTTGCCTTCTTTCTTACTGCTATCACATCAGAGTCTCATGTCTGGCAAGCAAAACTATCAATATGATATTGTATTTATACACTTAATAATGGAAAAATGTTTCAGAGCAGCCTTAGCAATGTTATATGATAAGTGATCGTTGTTATATGACAGAAAAATGTTGATAGTGATGTTAAGCACAAACACAGCAACAAGAGAAATAATATTAATTGTTAGAATAAAAGAAAATTCAATAAAAAAAATATTTTTTGTTTTTGTATTTGACAGGGTTCGAACCTGTAACCTCATGATTTTTTATTGAGCTCTGTTTTCTGAGTCTGTCTCTTTATCCCCTCAGCTATTTTGGCCCATTAATCTATAGGTATACAATACATTAAAATATGACCGAAATTACCTCTTAAGGGAGATTACTGATGGGAGATAAACACAAAATAGTTGAAAACAGACATATCGTTCTAAGGAGAAAGGATTTTTAAATTTGCACTTGGACTTATTTTCCTGGTAATGAATACATCAAACTTATTAAGCAGTTAATAATCAAATTCGATAAAGCAGCTTCATCGCTACCATACTAAATTAATAGTTTCTTTACATTTAAGTCAAGTGAAATAATACTTTTTGAATGTATACGTGTTGCCTGCACCTTGTCCAAAACTATTTTGGACGGTGTTTGACGAGACCTAGTACAAGGGCTTGTCATCAAACGAATTTCTCCGAGGGAGGATTCGTAAAAAAGTTCCCTTTCTTTTTTTTTTGCTTTTTTTTTATTTCATTTTCCTCACCTATTTTTTTCTAACTTGTTTTATCCATTCCCCCCCACCCATTTTTTAGTGGGTCCATTGCCAGTCTGAGGGTCCACCTAATTACACAGGGTAAATGGCTAGTCTCGTTTTAGGTTATCTGTTTGCAGAAAGTGATTCTATAGTTCTATTTATTCAGTGTATTATTCTTCGTTATGCATCCTAAAATTACCAAATGAATGTCTTCACAACACCATGTCATTGTAGCATGTGTTCACATGGCATGATCAGAGCGCCCACTCACCTTAAGAGTGATGTATGGACCTTTGGCACTAGTCTCAAAGTCGTGAAAATAGCAATCAATGTTGAAACAACGTGTATTCAACGTCGCTGTTAAACTAATGACTGGGTGCTAAAGACCTGAATACAATATTTGAGCCAGCACATGAGATTTGGGTATGTATTGCATTTGCATGGAGTCTAAAGATATGCATGGACAACTACCTAGTGGGGCTATAGGTCTCAATTGTGTCAGTAGCGTTCATCTACATCCATTCTTTGTGTGTACGAGCAGTGAATACTCTGGCCAGTGTGCGCATGTGTGTACACTCACATGTGCCTTCTTTGCAGAACACTGCAGTAAGCATCAATATCCTATGTCCTTGTCAATACTAATGAGCCTGCTCGTTCGTTACGCCTAGTTGATAAGAAACAGGTGATAGTTTCGAATTTGGGAGTGGACGGTTTTTAAGATATTCTTGTAGAGGCGTCAAATATGTAGTATTTGGTCATTGAAACTATAACATATGATCAAATTTGACAAAAATACTTGAATGGTGATTGTTTCTACAAGATGAAATTAAATACGAAACTAGGGCGTAAAAAATTTTAGCATTTGGGTCTCCTTGGCCAATGTCGTTGAATCACATCTTGATTTACTACAAGTATAAGCTTTCACAACAAAATGCGTTGCCTATACGATGCATATATAAAACGGTTAATCTTTTTTTTTTTGCAAGTGCAGGCAGTGAAGACTCTGTCGAGACTGTTGAGCATGCTATTCTGCGTCTAAGCTTTTGCCTTTTATTGACTTTATTATAAGTATAAAAAAAACTCAAAAACTGGCCCATTTAAAAAAACAGCCATGTTTTCATTTTGTATCGTTACATGTATGTTATATTTCAGCCAGCACATGAGATTCTGGTACATAACGCATATGCGTAAGGTTGTGTTTAAACATGAATGGACTAGTACCTAGTTTGACTAGAGGTCTTAATTTTGGCAAGCATCGTTATCAAAACCCTCTTTATGCGTGTGTGGGCTGTGAGGGCCCTGGTGAGACTGTCTGCATGCGCAGACGTCTAAGTATTAGCGCCTTACTGACAATATGATAATTATCCAAAATCTAAAGAACGGGCCATTTTTTTTTAAAAAATTAGTCATGTTTTATATATAAAAGTTGTACCTTTATGCTATATTTGAGCAGGAACGTTACATTTTGCCACATAATACATATGCGTAAAGATGTTTTCAAACATAAGTTGGCAGGTAATTAGTTTAGCTAGAGATCTTACTTTCTGCATGCGCCTTTATTTACACCCATTTTTTGCATGAGCGGGTAGTAAATGCTCTAGCGAGCTTGTCTGTATGTGCAGCTGTGTCTAGGCATTTGCGTCTTATTGACAATATGATAAGTATCCAAATTCCCATGAGTTTGCCCATTTTAACACAAAGCAGGGATGCTAATATTGATAAGTTGTACCTTTATTTTATATTTGAGCTAGCACATGAAAGTCTGCTACATATCGCATATGCGTAAATTTGCTTTTTAACATAAATGAACAGGTACCTAGTGTGGCTAGAGGTCTGGATTTTGTCATGCGACATAATCTACACCATTTGTTGCATGTGCAGCTGCGTCTAAGCATTGGCGTCTTATTAAGAATATGATAATTACCAAAGTTCTCATGAGCTGGCCCATTTATTCAATAATGCAGACATGTTTTATTTCAAAAAGTTGTACCTTTAAGCTATTTTGGACCAGGCACGTGCGATTCTGGTACATATCGCATATGCGTAAAGTTGCTTTTAAGCATGGAGAGATAGTTACTTAGTTTGGCTAGATTCTGCTTCACATGCGTAAAGCTGCTTTTAAACATAAATGAACAGGTACCTACTGTGGCTAGAGGTCTGGAGTTTGTCATGCGCCTTTATCTACACCTATTTTATTGCATGAGCAGGCAGTAAAGGCTCTGGCTAGACTGTCTGCATGCGCAGCTGCGTCTTGGCATTGGCGTCTTATTAACAATAAGATAAGTATCCAAAAATCCCATGAGCTGGCCCAATCATTAAACAAAACAGGTTTATAATGTACAGTTGTATCATTGTGTTATATTTGTGTAGGCACGTGAGATATTGGTACATATTGCATCTGCGTAAAGTTGTTTTCAAACATGAAAAAATAGGTACTCGGTTTGGCTAGAAGTCTTTATTTTGGCATGCAACTTTATCCACATCCAACAGTGGAGTTCTTGATAAGCTTGTGCATCTGAATGGCTGACCTCTTGGCTCTCTTGTGTGTGATGTTGTATGGTGTTTTGTCACTTAAACATATGGTGTCCTGGTTTAGGTGTGATATTTGATTGTATCGATTCCTGATCTTTGCCTTCTTTCTTACTGCTATCACATCAGAGTCTCATGTCTGGCAAGCAAAACTATCAATATGATATTGTATTTATACACTTAATAATGGAAAAATGTTTCAGAGCAGCCTTAGCAATGTTATATGATAAGTGATCGTTGTTATATGACAGAAAAATGTTGATAGTGATGTTAAGCACAAACACAGCAACAAGAGAAAGAATATTAATTGTTAGAATAAAAGAAAATTCAATAAAAAAAAATATTTTTTGTTTTTGTATTTGACAGGGTTCGAACCTGTAACCTCATGATTTTTTATTGAGCTCTGTTTTCTGAGTCTGTCTCTTTATCCCCTCAGCTATTTTGGCCCATTAATCTATAGGTATACAATACATTAAAATATGACCGAAATTACCTCTTAAGGGAGATTACTGATGGGAGATAAACACAAAATAGTTGAAAACAGACATATCGTTCTAAGGAGAAGGGATTTTTAAATTTGCACTTGGTCTTATTTTCCCGGTAATGAATACATCAAACTTATTAAGCAGTTAATAATCAAATTCGATAAAGCAGCTTCATCGCTACCATACTAAATTAATAGTTTCTTTACATTTAAGTCAAGTGAAATAATACTTTTTGAATGTATACGTGTTGCCTGCACCTTGTCCAAAACTATTTTGGACGGTGTTTGACGAGACCTAGTACAAGGGCTTGTCATCAAACGAATTTCTCCGAGGGAGGATTCGTAAAAAAGTTCCCTTTCTTTTTTTTTTACTTTTTTTTTATTTCATTTTCCTCACCTATTTTTTTCTAACTTGTTTTATCCATTCCCCCCCCCCCCCGCCCATTTTTTAGTGGGTCCATTGCCAGTCTGAGGGTCCACCTAATTACACAGGGTAAATGGCTAGTCTCGTTTTAGGTTATCTGTTTGCAGAAAGTGATTCTATAGTTCTATTTATTCAGTGTATTATTCTTCGTTATGCATCCTAAAATTACCAAATGAATGTCTTCACAACACCATGTCATTGTAGCATGTGTTCACATGGCATGATCAGAGCGCCCACTCACCTTAAGAGTGATGTATGGACCTTTGGCACTAGTCTCAAAGTCGTGAAAATAGCAATCAATGTTGAAACAACGTGTATTCAACGTCGCTGTTAAACTAATGACTGGGTGCTAAAGACCTGAATACAATATTTGAGCCAGCACATGAGATTTGGGTATATATTGCATTTGCATGGAGTCTAAAGATATGCATGGACAACTACCTAGTGGGGCTATAGGCCTCAATTGTGTCAGTAGCGTCCATCTACATCCATTCTTTGTGTGTACGAGCAGTGAATACTCTGGCCAGTGTGCGCATGTGTGTACACTCACATGTGCCTTCTTTGCAGAACACTGCAGTAAGCATCAATATCCTATGTCCTTGTCAATACTAATGAGCCTGCTCGTTCGTTACGCCTAGTTGATAAGAATCAGGTCATAGTTTCGAATTTGGGAGTGGACGGTTTTTAAGATATTCTTGTAGAGGCGTCAAATATGTAGTATTTGGTCATTGAAACTATAACATATGATCAAATTTGACAAAAATACTTGAATGGTGATTGTTTCTACAAGATGAAATTAAATACGAAACTAGGGCGTAAAAAATTTTAGCATTTGGGTCTCCTTGGCCAATGTCGTTGAATCACATCTTGATTTACTACAAGTATAAGCTTTCACAACAAAATGCGTTGCCTATACGATGCATATATAAAACGGTTAATCTTTTTTTTTTGCAAGTGCAGGCAGTGAAGACTCTGTCGAGACTGTTGAGCATGCTATTCTGCGTCTAAGCTTTTGCCTTTTATTGACTTTATTATAAGTATAAAAAAAACTCAAAAACTGGCCCATTTAAAAAAACAGCCATGTTTTCATTTTGTATCGTTACATGTATGTTATATTTCAGCCAGCACATGAGATTCTGGTACATAACGCATATGCGTAAGGTTGTGTTTAAACATGAATGGACTAGTACCTAGTTTGACTAGAGGTCTTAATTTTGGCAAGCATCGTTATCAAAACCCTCTTTATGCGTGTGTGGGCTGTGAGGGCCCTGGTGAGACTGTCTGCATGCGCAGACGTCTAAGTATTAGCGCCTTACTGACAATATGATAATTATCCAAAATCTCAAGAACGGGCCATTTTTTTTAAAAAATTAGTCATGTTTTATATATAAAAGTTGTACCTTTATGCTATATTTGAGCAGGAACGTTACATTTTGCCACATAATACATATGCGTAAAGATGTTTTCAAACATAAGTTGGCAGGTACTTAGTTTAGCTAGAGATCTTACTTTCTGCATGCGCCTTTATTTACACCCATTTTTTGCATGAGCGGGTAGTAAATGCTCTAGCGAGCTTGTCTGCATGTGCAGCTGTGTCTAGGCATTTGCGTCTTATTGACAATATGATAAGTATCCAAATTCCCATGAGTTTGCCCATTTTAACACAAAGCAGGGATGCTAATATTGATAAGTTGTACTTTTATTTTATATTTGAGCTAGCACATGAAAGTCTGCTACATATCGCATATGCGTAAATTTGCTTTTTAACATAAATGAACAGGTACCTAGTGTGGCTAGAGGTCTGGATTTTGTCATGCGACATAATCTACACCATTTGTTGCATGTGCAGCTGCGTCTAAGCATTGGCGTCTTATTAAGAATATGATAATGACCAAAGTTCTCATGAGCTGGCCCATTTATTCAATAATGCAGACATGTTTTATTTCAAAAAGTTGTACCTTTAAGCTATTTTGGACCAGGCACGTGCGATTCTGGTACATATCGCATATGCGTAAAGTTGCTTTTAAGCATGGAGAGATAGTTACTTAGTTTGGCTAGATTCTGCTTCACATGCGTAAAGCTGCTTTTAAACATAAATGAACAGGTACCTACTGTGGCTAGAGGTCTGGAGTTTGTCATGCGCCTTTATCTACACCTATTTTATTGCATGAGCAGGCAGTAAAGGCTCTGGCGAGACTGTCTGCATGCGCAGCTGCGTCTTGGCATTGGCGTCTTATTAACAATAAGATAAGTATCCAAAAATCCCATGAGCTGGCCCAATCATTAAACAAAACAGGTTTATAATGTACAGTTGTATCATTGTGTTATATTTGTGTAGGCACGTGAGATATTGGTACATATTGCATCTGCGTAAAGTTGTTTTCAAACATGAAAAAATAGGTACTCGGTTTGGCTAGAAGTCTTTATTTTGGCATGCAACTTTATCCACATCCAACAGTGGAGTTCTTGATAAGCTTGTGCATCTGAATGGCTGACCTCTTGGCTCTCTTGTGTGTGATGTTGTATGGTGTTTTGTCACTTAAACATATGGTGTCCTGGTTTAGGTGTGATATTTGATTGTATCGATTCCTGATCTTTGCCTTCTTTCTTACTGCTATCACATCAGAGTCTCATGTCTGGCAAGCAAAACTATCAATATGATATTGTATTTATACACTTAATAATGGAAAAATGTTTCAGAGCAGCCTTAGCAATGTTATATGATAAGTGATCGTTGTTATATGACAGAAAAATGTTGATAGTGATGTTAAGCACAAACACAGCAACAAGAGAAAGAATATTAATTGTTAGAATAAAAGAAAATTCAATAAAAAAAAAATATTTTTTGTTTTTGTATTTGACAGGGTTCGAACCTGTAACCTCATGATTTTTTATTGAGCTCTGTTTTCTGAGTCTGTCTCTTTATCCCCTCAGCTATTTTGGCCCATTAATCTATAGGTATACAATACATTAAAATATGACCGAAATTACCTCTTAAGGGAGATTACTGATGGGAGATAAACACAAAATAGTTGAAAACAGACATATCGTTCTAAGGAGAAGGGATTTTTAAATTTGCACTTGGTCTTATTTTCCTGGTAATGAATACATCAAACTTATTAAGCAGTTAATAATCAAATTCGATAAAGCAGCTTCATCGCTACCATACTAAATTAATAGTTTCTTTACATTTAAGTCAAGTGAAATAATACTTTTTGAATGTATACGTGTTGCCTGCACCTTGTCCAAAACTATTTTGGACGGTGTTTGACGAGACCTAGTACAAGGGCTTGTCATCAAACGAATTTCTCCGAGGGAGGATTCGTAAAAAAGTTCCCTTTCTTTTTTTTTTACTTTTTTTTTATTTCATTTTCCTCACCTATTTTTTTCTAACTTGTTTTATCCATTCCCCCCCCCCCGCCCATTTTTTAGTGGGTCCATTGCCAGTCTGAGGGTCCACCTAATTACACAGGGTAAATGGCTAGTCTCGTTTTAGGTTATCTGTTTGCAGAAAGTGATTCTATAGTTCTATTTATTCAGTGTATTATTCTTCGTTATGCATCCTAAAATTACCAAATGAATGTCTTCACAACACCATGTCATTGTAGCATGTGTTCACATGGCATGATCAGAGCGCCCACTCACCTTAAGAGTGATGTATGGACCTTTGGCACTAGTCTCAAAGTCGTGAAAATAGCAATCAATGTTCAAACAACGTGTATTCAACGTCGCTGTTAAACTAATGACTGGGTGCTAAAGACCTGAATACAATATTTGAGCCAGCACATGAGATTTGGGTATGTATTGCATTTGCATGGAGTCTAAAGATATGCATGGACAACTACCTAGTGGGGCTATAGGTCTCAATTGTGTCAGTAGCGTTCATCTACATCCATTCTTTGTGTGTACGAGCAGTGAATACTCTGGCCAGTGTGCGCATGTGTGTACACTCACATGTGCCTTCTTTGCAGAACACTGCAGTAAGCATCAATATCCTATGTCCTTGTCAATACTAATGAGCCTGCTCGTTCGTTACGCCTAGTTGATAAGAAACAGGTGATAGTTTCGAATTTGGGAGTGGACGGTTTTTAAGATATTCTTGTAGAGGCGTCAAATATGTAGTATTTGGTCATTGAAACTATAACATATGATCAAATTTGACAAAAAGACTTTAATGGTGATTGTTTCTACAAGATGAAATTAAATACGAAACTAGGGTGTCAAAAATTTTAGCATTTGGGTCTCCTTGGCCAATGTCGTTGAATCACATCTTGATTTACTACAAGTATAAGCTTTCACAACAAAAAGCGTTGCCTATACGATGCATATATAAAACGGTTAATCTTTTTTTTTGCAAGTGCAGGCAGTGAAGACTCTGTCGAGACTGTTGAGCATGCTATTCTGCGTCTAAGCTTTTGCCTTTTATTGACTTTATTATAAGTATAAAAAAACTCAAAAACTGGCCCATTTAAAAAAACAGCCATGTTTTCATTTTGTATCGTTACATGTATGTTATATTTCAGCCAGCACATGAGATTCTGGTACATAACGCATATGCGTAAGGTTGTGTTTAAACATGAATGGACTAGTACCTTGTTTGACTAGAGGTCTTAATTTTGGCAAGCATCGTTATCAAAACCCTCTTTATGCGTGTGTGGGCTGTGAGGGCCCTGGTGAGACTGTCTGCATGCGCAGACGTCTAAGTATTAGCGCCTTACTGACAATATGATAATTATCCAAAATCTCAAGAACGGGCCATTTTTTTTAAAAAATTAGTCATGTTTTATATATAAAAGTTGTACCTTTATGCTATATTTGAGCAGGAACGTTACATTTTGCCACATAATACATATGCGTAAAGATGTTTTCAAACATAAGTTGGCAGGTAATTAGTTTAGCTAGAGATCTTACTTTCTGCATGCGCCTTTATTTACACCCATTTTTTGCATGAGCGGGTAGTAAATGCTCTAGCGAGCTTGTCTGTATGTGCAGCTGTGTCTAGGCATTTGCGTCTTATTGACAATATGATAAGTATCCAAATTCCCATGAGTTTGCCCATTTTAACACAAAGCAGGGATGCTAATATTGATAAGTTGTACTTTTATTTTATATTTGAGCTAGCACATGAAAGTCTGCTACATATCGCATATGCGTAAATTTGCTTTTTAACATAAATGAACAGGTACCTAGTGTGGCTAGAGGTCTGGATTTTGTCATGCGACATAATCTACACCATTTGTTGCATGTGCAGCTGCGTCTAAGCATTGGCGTCTTATTAAGAATATGATAATGACCAAAGTTCTCATGAGCTGGCCCATTTATTCAATAATGCAGACATGTTTTATTTCAAAAAGTTGTACCTTTAAGCTATTTTGGACCAGGCACGTGCGATTCTGGTACATATCGCATATGCGTAAAGTTGCTTTTAAGCATGGAGAGATAGTTACTTAGTTTGGCTAGATTCTGCTTCACATGCGTAAAGCTGCTTTTAAACATAAATGAACAGGTACCTACTGTGGCTAGAGGTCTGGAGTTTGTCATGCGCCTTTATCTACACCTATTTTATTGCATGAGCAGGCAGTAAAGGCTCTGGCGAGACTGTCTGCATGCGCAGCTGCGTCTTGGCATTGGCGTCTTATTAACAATAAGATAAGTATCCAAAAATCCCATGAGCTGGCCCAATCATTAAACAAAACAGGTTTATAATGTACAGTTGTATCATTGTGTTATATTTGTGTAGGCACGTGAGATATTGGTACATATTGCATCTGCGTAAAGTTGTTTTCAAACATGAAAAAATAGGTACTCGGTTTGGCTAGAAGTCTTTATTTTGGCATGCAACTTTATCCACATCCAACAGTGGAGTTCTTGATAAGCTTGTGCATCTGAATGGCTGACCTCTTGGCTCTCTTGTGTGTGATGTTGTATGGTGTTTTGTCACTTAAACATATGGTGTCCTGGTTTAGGTGTGATATTTGATTGTATCGATTCCTGATCTTTGCCTTCTTTCTTACTGCTATCACATCAGAGTCTCATGTCTGGCAAGCAAAACTATCAATATGATATTGTATTTATACACTTAATAATGGAAAAATGTTTCAGAGCAGCCTTAGCAATGTTATATGATAAGTGATCGTTGTTATATGACAGAAAAATGTTGATAGTGATGTTAAGCACAAACACAGCAACAAGAGAAAGAATATTAATTGTTAGAATAAAAGAAAATTCAATAAAAAAAAATATTTTTTGTTTTTGTATTTGACAGGGTTCGAACCTGTAACCTCATGATTTTTTATTGAGCTCTGTTTTCTGAGTCTGTCTCTTTATCCCCTCAGCTATTTTGGCCCATTAATCTATAGGTATACAATACATTAAAATATGACCGAAATTACCTCTTAAGGGAGATTACTGATGGGAGATAAACACAAAATAGTTGAAAACAGACATATCGTTCTAAGGAGAAGGGATTTTTAAATTTGCACTTGGTCTTATTTTCCTGGTAATGAATACATCAAACTTATTAAGCAGTTAATAATCAAATTCGATAAAGCAGCTTCATCGCTACCATACTAAATTAATAGTTTCTTTACATTTAAGTCAAGTGAAATAATACTTTTTGAATGTATACGTGTTGCCTGCACCTTGTCCAAAACTATTTTGGACGGTGTTTGACGAGACCTAGTACAAGGGCTTGTCATCAAACGAATTTCTCCGAGGGAGGATTCGTAAAAAAGTTCCCTTTCTTTTTTTTTTTACTTTTTTTTATTTCATTTTCCTCACCTATTTTTTTCTAACTTGTTTTATCCATTCCCCCCCCCCCCCCGCCCATTTTTTAGTGGGTCCATTGCCAGTCTGAGGGTCCACCTAATTACACAGGGTAAATGGCTAGTCTCGTTTTAGGTTATCTGTTTGCAGAAAGTGATTCTATAGTTCTATTTATTCAGTGTATTATTCTTCGTTATGCATCCTAAAATTACCAAATGAATGTCTTCACAACACCATGTCATTGTAGCATGTGTTCACATGGCATGATCAGAGCGCCCACTCACCTTAAGAGTGATGTATGGACCTTTGGCACTAGTCTCAAAGTCGTGAAAATAGCAATCAATGTTGAAACAACGTGTATTCAACGTCGCTGTTAAACTAATGACTGGGTGCTAAAGACCTGAATACAATATTTGAGCCAGCACATGAGATTTGGGTATGTATTGCATTTGCATGGAGTCTAAAGATATGCATGGACAACTACCTAGTGGGGCTATAGGTCTCAATTGTGTCAGTAGCGTTCATCTACATCCATTCTTTGTGTGTACGAGCAGTGAATACTCTGGCCAGTGTGCGCATGTGTGTACACTCACATGTGCCTTCTTTGCAGAACACTGCAGTAAGCATCAATATCCTATGTCCTTGTCAATACTAATGAGCCTGCTCGTTCGTTACGCCTAGTTGATAAGAAACAGGTGATAGTTTCGAATTTGGGAGTGGACGGTTTTTAAGATATTCTTGTAGAGGCGTCAAATATGTAGTATTTGGTCATTGAAACTATAACATATGATCAAATTTGACAAAAATACTTGAATGGTGATTGTTTCTACAAGATGAAATTAAATACGAAACTAGGGCGTAAAAAATTTTAGCATTTGGGTCTCCTTGGCCAATGTCGTTGAATCACATCTTGATTTACTACAAGTATAAGCTTTCACAACAAAATGCGTTGCCTATACGATGCATATATAAAACGGTTAATCTTTTTTTTTTGCAAGTGCAGGCAGTGAAGACTCTGTCGAGACTGTTGAGCATGCTATTCTGCGTCTAAGCTTTTGCCTTTTATTGACTTTATTATAAGTATAAAAAAAACTCAAAAACTGGCCCATTTAAAAAAACAGCCATGTTTTCATTTTGTATCGTTACATGTATGTTATATTTCAGCCAGCACATGAGATTCTGGTACATAACGCATATGCGTAAGGTTGTGTTTAAACATGAATGGACTAGTACCTAGTTTGACTAGAGGTCTTAATTTTGGCAAGCATCGTTATCAAAACCCTCTTTATGCGTGTGTGGGCTGTGAGGGCCCTGGTGAGACTGTCTGCATGCGCAGACGTCTAAGTATTAGCGCCTTACTGACAATATGATAATTATCCAAAATCTAAAGAACGGGCCATTTTTTTTAAAAAATTAGTCATGTTTTATATATAAAAGTTGTACCTTTATGCTATATTTGAGCAGGAACGTTACATTTTGCCACATAATACATATGCGTAAAGATGTTTTCAAACATAAGTTGGCAGGTAATTAGTTTAGCTAGAGATCTTACTTTCTGCATGCGCCTTTATTTACACCCATTTTTTGCATGAGCGGGTAGTAAATGCTCTAGCGAGCTTGTCTGTATGTGCAGCTGTGTCTAGGCATTTGCGTCTTATTGACAATATGATAAGTATCCAAATTCCCATGAGTTTGCCCATTTTAACACAAAGCAGGGATGCTAATATTGATAAGTTGTACCTTTATTTTATATTTGAGCTAGCACATGAAAGTCTGCTACATATCGCATATGCGTAAATTTGCTTTTTAACATAAATGAACAGGTACCTAGTGTGGCTAGAGGTCTGGATTTTGTCATGCGACATAATCTACACCATTTGTTGCATGTGCAGCTGCGTCTAAGCATTGGCGTCTTATTAAGAATATGATAATTACCAAAGTTCTCATGAGCTGGCCCATTTATTCAATAATGCAGACATGTTTTATTTCAAAAAGTTGTACCTTTAAGCTATTTTGGACCAGGCACGTGCGATTCTGGTACATATCGCATATGCGTAAAGTTGCTTTTAAGCATGGAGAGATAGTTACTTAGTTTGGCTAGATTCTGCTTCACATGCGTAAAGCTGCTTTTAAACATAAATGAACAGGTACCTACTGTGGCTAGAGGTCTGGAGTTTGTCATGCGCCTTTATCTACACCTATTTTATTGCATGAGCAGGCAGTAAAGGCTCTGGCTAGACTGTCTGCATGCGCAGCTGCGTCTTGGCATTGGCGTCTTATTAACAATAAGATAAGTATCCAAAAATCCCATGAGCTGGCCCAATCATTAAACAAAACAGGTTTATAATGTACAGTTGTATCATTGTGTTATATTTGTGTAGGCACGTGAGATATTGGTACATATTGCATCTGCGTAAAGTTGTTTTCAAACATGAAAAAATAGGTACTCGGTTTGGCTAGAAGTCTTTATTTTGGCATGCAACTTTATCCACATCCAACAGTGGAGTTCTTGATAAGCTTGTGCATCTGAATGGCTGACCTCTTGGCTCTCTTGTGTGTGATGTTGTATGGTGTTTTGTCACTTAAACATATGGTGTCCTGGTTTAGGTGTGATATTTGATTGTATCGATTCCTGATCTTTGCCTTCTTTCTTACTGCTATCACATCAGAGTCTCATGTCTGGCAAGCAAAACTATCAATATGATATTGTATTTATACACTTAATAATGGAAAAATGTTTCAGAGCAGCCTTAGCAATGTTATATGATAAGTGATCGTTGTTATATGACAGAAAAATGTTGATAGTGATGTTAAGCACAAACACAGCAACAAGAGAAATAATATTAATTGTTAGAATAAAAGAAAATTCAATAAAAAAAATATTTTTTGTTTTTGTATTTGACAGGGTTCGAACCTGTAACCTCATGATTTTTTATTGAGCTCTGTTTTCTGAGTCTGTCTCTTTATCCCCTCAGCTATTTTGGCCCATTAATCTATAGGTATACAATACATTAAAATATGACCGAAATTACCTCTTAAGGGAGATTACTGATGGGAGATAAACACAAAATAGTTGAAAACAGACATATCGTTCTAAGGAGAAAGGATTTTTAAATTTGCACTTGGACTTATTTTCCTGGTAATGAATACATCAAACTTATTAAGCAGTTAATAATCAAATTCGATAAAGCAGCTTCATCGCTACCATACTAAATTAATAGTTTCTTTACATTTAAGTCAAGTGAAATAATACTTTTTGAATGTATACGTGTTGCCTGCACCTTGTCCAAAACTATTTTGGACGGTGTTTGACGAGACCTAGTACAAGGGCTTGTCATCAAACGAATTTCTCCGAGGGAGGATTCGTAAAAAAGTTCCCTTTCTTTTTTTTTTGC
The DNA here is from genome assembly GCA_964019695.1 of Loripinus fragilis. Lineage (NCBI taxonomy): Eukaryota > Metazoa > Mollusca > Bivalvia > Lucinida > Lucinidae > Loripinus > Loripinus fragilis. The sequence continues at coordinate 47,323,508 of OZ026522.1, forward strand.
TTTTTTTTTATTTCATTTTCCTCACCTATTTTTTTCTAACTTGTTTTATCCATTCCCCCCCACCCATTTTTTAGTGGGTCCATTGCCAGTCTGAGGGTCCACCTAATTACACAGGGTAAATGGCTAGTCTCGTTTTAGGTTATCTGTTTGCAGAAAGTGATTCTATAGTTCTATTTATTCAGTGTATTATTCTTCGTTATGCATCCTAAAATTACCAAATGAATGTCTTCACAACACCATGTCATTGTAGCATGTGTTCACATGGCATGATCAGAGCGCCCACTCACCTTAAGAGTGATGTATGGACCTTTGGCACTAGTCTCAAAGTCGTGAAAATAGCAATCAATGTTGAAACAACGTGTATTCAACGTCGCTGTTAAACTAATGACTGGGTGCTAAAGACCTGAATACAATATTTGAGCCAGCACATGAGATTTGGGTATGTATTGCATTTGCATGGAGTCTAAAGATATGCATGGACAACTACCTAGTGGGGCTATAGGTCTCAATTGTGTCAGTAGCGTTCATCTACATCCATTCTTTGTGTGTACGAGCAGTGAATACTCTGGCCAGTGTGCGCATGTGTGTACACTCACATGTGCCTTCTTTGCAGAACACTGCAGTAAGCATCAATATCCTATGTCCTTGTCAATACAAATGAGCCTGCTCGTTCGTTACGCCTAGTTGATAAGAAACAGGTGATAGTTTCGAATTTGGGAGTGGACGGTTTTTAAGATATTCTTGTAGAGGCGTCAAATATGTAGTATTTGGTCATTGAAACTATAACATATGATCAAATTTGACAAAAAGACTTGAATGGTGATTGTTTCTACAAGATGAAATTAAATACGAAACTAGGGCGTAAAAAATTTTAGCATTTGGGTCTCCTTGGCCAATGTCGTTGAATCACATCTTGATTTACTACAAGTATAAGCTTTCACAACAAAATGCGTTGCCTATACGATGCATATATAAAACGGTTAATCTTTTTTTTTTTGCAAGTGCAGGCAGTGAAGACTCTGTCGAGACTGTTGAGCATGCTATTCTGCGTCTAAGCTTTTGCCTTTTATTGACTTTATTATAAGTATAAAAAAAACTCAAAAACTGGCCCATTTAAAAAAACAGCCATGTTTTCATTTTGTATCGTTACATGTATGTTATATTTCAGCCAGCACATGAGATTCTGGTACATAACGCATATGCGTAAGGTTGTGTTTAAACATGAATGGACTAGTACCTAGTTTGACTAGAGGTCTTAATTTTGGCAAGCATCGTTATCAAAACCCTCTTTATGCGTGTGTGGGCTGTGAGGGCCCTGGTGAGACTGTCTGCATGCGCAGACGTCTAAGTATTAGCGCCTTACTGACAATATGATAATTATCCAAAATCTAAAGAACGGGCCATTTTTTTTTAAAAAATTAGTCATGTTTTATATATAAAAGTTGTACCTTTATGCTATATTTGAGCAGGAACGTTACATTTTGCCACATAATACATATGCGTAAAGATGTTTTCAAACATAAGTTGGCAGGTAATTAGTTTAGCTAGAGATCTTACTTTCTGCATGCGCCTTTATTTACACCCATTTTTTGCATGAGCGGGTAGTAAATGCTCTAGCGAGCTTGTCTGTATGTGCAGCTGTGTCTAGGCATTTGCGTCTTATTGACAATATGATAAGTATCCAAATTCCCATGAGTTTGCCCATTTTAACACAAAGCAGGGATGCTAATATTGATAAGTTGTACCTTTATTTTATATTTGAGCTAGCACATGAAAGTCTGCTACATATCGCATATGCGTAAATTTGCTTTTTAACATAAATGAACAGGTACCTAGTGTGGCTAGAGGTCTGGATTTTGTCATGCGACATAATCTACACCATTTGTTGCATGTGCAGCTGCGTCTAAGCATTGGCGTCTTATTAAGAATATGATAATTACCAAAGTTCTCATGAGCTGGCCCATTTATTCAATAATGCAGACATGTTTTATTTCAAAAAGTTGTACCTTTAAGCTATTTTGGACCAGGCACGTGCGATTCTGGTACATATCGCATATGCGTAAAGTTGCTTTTAAGCATGGAGAGATAGTTACTTAGTTTGGCTAGATTCTGCTTCACATGCGTAAAGCTGCTTTTAAACATAAATGAACAGGTACCTACTGTGGCTAGAGGTCTGGAGTTTGTCATGCGCCTTTATCTACACCTATTTTATTGCATGAGCAGGCAGTAAAGGCTCTGGCTAGACTGTCTGCATGCGCAGCTGCGTCTTGGCATTGGCGTCTTATTAACAATAAGATAAGTATCCAAAAATCCCATGAGCTGGCCCAATCATTAAACAAAACAGGTTTATAATGTACAGTTGTATCATTGTGTTATATTTGTGTAGGCACGTGAGATATTGGTACATATTGCATCTGCGTAAAGTTGTTTTCAAACATGAAAAAATAGGTACTCGGTTTGGCTAGAAGTCTTTATTTTGGCATGCAACTTTATCCACATCCAACAGTGGAGTTCTTGATAAGCTTGTGCATCTGAATGGCTGACCTCTTGGCTCTCTTGTGTGTGATGTTGTATGGTGTTTTGTCACTTAAACATATGGTGTCCTGGTTTAGGTGTGATATTTGATTGTATCGATTCCTGATCTTTGCCTTCTTTCTTACTGCTATCACATCAGAGTCTCATGTCTGGCAAGCAAAACTATCAATATGATATTGTATTTATACACTTAATAATGGAAAAATGTTTCAGAGCAGCCTTAGCAATGTTATATGATAAGTGATCGTTGTTATATGACAGAAAAATGTTGATAGTGATGTTAAGCACAAACACAGCAACAAGAGAAAGAATATTAATTGTTAGAATAAAAGAAAATTCAATAAAAAAAAATATTTTTTGTTTTTGTATTTGACAGGGTTCGAACCTGTAACCTCATGATTTTTTATTGAGCTCTGTTTTCTGAGTCTGTCTCTTTATCCCCTCAGCTATTTTGGCCCATTAATCTATAGGTATACAATACATTAAAATATGACCGAAATTACCTCTTAAGGGAGATTACTGATGGGAGATAAACACAAAATAGTTGAAAACAGACATATCGTTCTAAGGAGAAGGGATTTTTAAATTTGCACTTGGTCTTATTTTCCCGGTAATGAATACATCAAACTTATTAAGCAGTTAATAATCAAATTCGATAAAGCAGCTTCATCGCTACCATACTAAATTAATAGTTTCTTTACATTTAAGTCAAGTGAAATAATACTTTTTGAATGTATACGTGTTGCCTGCACCTTGTCCAAAACTATTTTGGACGGTGTTTGACGAGACCTAGTACAAGGGCTTGTCATCAAACGAATTTCTCCGAGGGAGGATTCGTAAAAAAGTTCCCTTTCTTTTTTTTTTACTTTTTTTTTATTTCATTTTCCTCACCTATTTTTTTCTAACTTGTTTTATCCATTCCCCCCCCCCCGCCCATTTTTTAGTGGGTCCATTGCCAGTCTGAGGGTCCACCTAATTACACAGGGTAAATGGCTAGTCTCGTTTTAGGTTATCTGTTTGCAGAAAGTGATTCTATAGTTCTATTTATTCAGTGTATTATTCTTCGTTATGCATCCTAAAATTACCAAATGAATGTCTTCACAACACCATGTCATTGTAGCATGTGTTCACATGGCATGATCAGAGCGCCCACTCACCTTAAGAGTGATGTATGGACCTTTGGCACTAGTCTCAAAGTCGTGAAAATAGCAATCAATGTTGAAACAACGTGTATTCAACGTCGCTGTTAAACTAATGACTGGGTGCTAAAGACCTGAATACAATATTTGAGCCAGCACATGAGATTTGGGTATGTATTGCATTTGCATGGAGTCTAAAGATATGCATGGACAACTACCTAGTGGGGCTATAGGCCTCAATTGTGTCAGTAGCGTCCATCTACATCCATTCTTTGTGTGTACGAGCAGTGAATACTCTGGCCAGTGTGCGCATGTGTGTACACTCACATGTGCCTTCTTTGCAGAACACTGCAGTAAGCATCAATATCCTATGTCCTTGTCAATACTAATGAGCCTGCTCGTTCGTTACGCCTAGTTGATAAGAATCAGGTCATAGTTTCGAATTTGGGAGTGGACGGTTTTTAAGATATTCTTGTAGAGGCGTCAAATATGTAGTATTTGGTCATTGAAACTATAACATATGATCAAATTTGACAAAAATACTTGAATGGTGATTGTTTCTACAAGATGAAATTAAATACGAAACTAGGGCGTAAAAAATTTTAGCATTTGGGTCTCCTTGGCCAATGTCGTTGAATCACATCTTGATTTACTACAAGTATAAGCTTTCACAACAAAATGCGTTGCCTATACGATGCATATATAAAACGGTTAATCTTTTTTTTTTGCAAGTGCAGGCAGTGAAGACTCTGTCGAGACTGTTGAGCATGCTATTCTGCGTCTAAGCTTTTGCCTTTTATTGACTTTATTATAAGTATAAAAAAAACTCAAAAACTGGCCCATTTAAAAAAACAGCCATGTTTTCATTTTGTATCGTTACATGTATGTTATATTTCAGCCAGCACATGAGATTCTGGTACATAACGCATATGCGTAAGGTTGTGTTTAAACATGAATGGACTAGTACCTAGTTTGACTAGAGGTCTTAATTTTGGCAAGCATCGTTATCAAAACCCTCTTTATGCGTGTGTGGGCTGTGAGGGCCCTGGTGAGACTGTCTGCATGCGCAGACGTCTAAGTATTAGCGCCTTACTGACAATATGATAATTATCCAAAATCTAAAGAACGGGCCATTTTTTTTAAAAAATTAGTCATGTTTTATATATAAAAGTTGTACCTTTATGCTATATTTGAGCAGGAACGTTACATTTTGCCACATAATACATATGCGTAAAGATGTTTTCAAACATAAGTTGGCAGGTAATTAGTTTAGCTAGAGATCTTACTTTCTGCATGCGCCTTTATTTACACCCATTTTTTGCATGAGCGGGTAGTAAATGCTCTAGCGAGCTTGTCTGTATGTGCAGCTGTGTCTAGGCATTTGCGTCTTATTGACAATATGATAAGTATCCAAATTCCCATGAGTTTGCCCATTTTAACACAAAGCAGGGATGCTAATATTGATAAGTTGTACCTTTATTTTATATTTGAGCTAGCACATGAAAGTCTGCTACATATCGCATATGCGTAAATTTGCTTTTTAACATAAATGAACAGGTACCTAGTGTGGCTAGAGGTCTGGATTTTGTCATGCGACATAATCTACACCATTTGTTGCATGTGCAGCTGCGTCTAAGCATTGGCGTCTTATTAAGAATATGATAATTACCAAAGTTCTCATGAGCTGGCCCATTTATTCAATAATGCAGACATGTTTTATTTCAAAAAGTTGTACCTTTAAGCTATTTTGGACCAGGCACGTGCGATTCTGGTACATATCGCATATGCGTAAAGTTGCTTTTAAGCATGGAGAGATAGTTACTTAGTTTGGCTAGATTCTGCTTCACATGCGTAAAGCTGCTTTTAAACATAAATGAACAGGTACCTACTGTGGCTAGAGGTCTGGAGTTTGTCATGCGCCTTTATCTACACCTATTTTATTGCATGAGCAGGCAGTAAAGGCTCTGGCTAGACTGTCTGCATGCGCAGCTGCGTCTTGGCATTGGCGTCTTATTAACAATAAGATAAGTATCCAAAAATCCCATGAGCTGGCCCAATCATTAAACAAAACAGGTTTATAATGTACAGTTGTATCATTGTGTTATATTTGTGTAGGCACGTGAGATATTGGTACATATTGCATCTGCGTAAAGTTGTTTTCAAACATGAAAAAATAGGTACTCGGTTTGGCTAGAAGTCTTTATTTTGGCATGCAACTTTATCCACATCCAACAGTGGAGTTCTTGATAAGCTTGTGCATCTGAATGGCTGACCTCTTGGCTCTCTTGTGTGTGATGTTGTATGGTGTTTTGTCACTTAAACATATGGTGTCCTGGTTTAGGTGTGATATTTGATTGTATCGATTCCTGATCTTTGCCTTCTTTCTTACTGCTATCACATCAGAGTCTCATGTCTGGCAAGCAAAACTATCAATATGATATTGTATTTATACACTTAATAATGGAAAAATGTTTCAGAGCAGCCTTAGCAATGTTATATGATAAGTGATCGTTGTTATATGACAGAAAAATGTTGATAGTGATGTTAAGCACAAACACAGCAACAAGAGAAAGAATATTAATTGTTAGAATAAAAGAAAATTCAATAAAAAAAAATATTTTTTGTTTTTGTATTTGACAGGGTTCGAACCTGTAACCTCATGATTTTTTATTGAGCTCTGTTTTCTGAGTCTGTCTCTTTATCCCCTCAGCTATTTTGGCCCATTAATCTATAGGTATACAATACATTAAAATATGACCGAAATTACCTCTTAAGGGAGATTACTGATGGGAGATAAACACAAAATAGTTGAAAACAGACATATCGTTCTAAGGAGAAGGGATTTTTAAATTTGCACTTGGTCTTATTTTCCCGGTAATGAATACATCAAACTTATTAAGCAGTTAATAATCAAATTCGATAAAGCAGCTTCATCGCTACCATACTAAATTAATAGTTTCTTTACATTTAAGTCAAGTGAAATAATACTTTTTGAATGTATACGTGTTGCCTGCACCTTGTCCAAAACTATTTTGGACGGTGTTTGACGAGACCTAGTACAAGGGCTTGTCATCAAACGAATTTCTCCGAGGGAGGATTCGTAAAAAAGTTCCCTTTCTTTTTTTTTTACTTTTTTTTTATTTCATTTTCCTCACCTATTTTTTTCTAACTTGTTTTATCCATTCCCCCCCGCCCATTTTTTAGTGGGTCCATTGCCAGTCTGAGGGTCCACCTAATTACACAGGGTAAATGGCTAGTCTCGTTTTAGGTTATCTGTTTGCAGAAAGTGATTCTATAGTTCTATTTATTCAGTGTATTATTCTTCGTTATGCATCCTAAAATTACCAAATGAATGTCTTCACAACACCATGTCATTGTAGCATGTGTTCACATGGCATGATCAGAGCGCCCACTCACCTTAAGAGTGATGTATGGACCTTTGGCACTAGTCTCAAAGTCGTGAAAATAGCAATCAATGTTGAAACAACGTGTATTCAACGTCGCTGTTAAACTAATGACTGGGTGCTAAAGACCTGAATACAATATTTGAGCCAGCACATGAGATTTGGGTATGTATTGCATTTGCATGGAGTCTAAAGATATGCATGGACAACTACCTAGTGGGGCTATAGGCCTCAATTGTGTCAGTAGCGTTCATCTACATCCATTCTTTGTGTGTACGAGCAGTGAATACTTTGGCCAGTGTGCGCATGTGTGTACACTCACATGTGCCTTCTTTGCAGAACACTGCAGTAAGCATCAATATCCTATGTCCTTGTCAATACTAATGAGCCTGCTCGTTCGTTACGCCTAGTTGATAAGAATCAGGTCATAGTTTCGAATTTGGGAGTGGACGGTTTTTAAGATATTCTTGTAGAGGCGTCAAATATGTAGTATTTGGTCATTGAAACTATAACATATGATCAAATTTGACAAAAATACTTGAATGGTGATTGTTTCTACAAGATGAAATTAAATACGAAACTAGGGCGTAAAAAATTTTAGCATTTGGGTCTCCTTGGCCAATGTCGTTGAATCACATCTTGATTTACTACAAGTATAAGCTTTCACAACCAAATTCGTTGCCTATACGATGCATATATAAAACGGTTAATCTTTTTTTTTTGCAAGTGCAGGCAGTGAAGACTCTGTCGAGACTGTTGAGCATGCTATTCTGCGTCTAAGCTTTTGCCTTTTATTGACTTTATTATAAGTATAAAAAAAACTCAAAAACTGGCCCATTTAAAAAAACAGCCATGTTTTCATTTTGTATCGTTACATGTATGTTATATTTCAGCCAGCACATGAGATTCTGGTACATAACGCATATGCGTAAGGTTGTGTTTAAACATGAATGGACTAGTACCTAGTTTGACTAGAGGTCTTAATTTTGGCAAGCATCGTTATCAAAACCCTCTTTATGCGTGTGTGGGCTGTGAGGGCCCTGGTGAGACTGTCTGCATGCGCAGACGTCTAAGTATTAGCGCCTTACTGACAATATGATAATTATCCAAAATCTAAAGAACGGGCCATTTTTTTTAAAAAATTAGTCATGTTTTATATATAAAAGTTGTACCTTTATGCTATATTTGAGCAGGAACGTTACATTTTGCCACATAATACATATGCGTAAAGATGTTTTCAAACATAAGTTGGCAGGTAATTAGTTTAGCTAGAGATCTTACTTTCTGCATGCGCCTTTATTTACACCCATTTTTTGCATGAGCGGGTAGTAAATGCTCTAGCGAGCTTGTCTGTATGTGCAGCTGTGTCTAGGCATTTGCGTCTTATTGACAATATGATAAGTATCCAAATTCCCATGAGTTTGCCCATTTTAACACAAAGCAGGGATGCTAATATTGATAAGTTGTACCTTTATTTTATATTTGAGCTAGCACATGAAAGTCTGCTACATATCGCATATGCGTAAATTTGCTTTTTAACATAAATGAACAGGTACCTAGTGTGGCTAGAGGTCTGGATTTTGTCATGCGACATAATCTACACCATTTGTTGCATGTGCAGCTGCGTCTAAGCATTGGCGTCTTATTAAGAATATGATAATTACCAAAGTTCTCATGAGCTGGCCCATTTATTCAATAATGCAGACATGTTTTATTTCAAAAAGTTGTACCTTTAAGCTATTTTGGACCAGGCACGTGCGATTCTGGTACATATCGCATATGTGTAAAGTTGCTTTTAAGCATGGAGAGATAGTTACTTAGTTTGGCTAGATTCTGCTTCACATGCGTAAAGCTGCTTTTAAACATAAATGAACAGGTACCTACTGTGGCTAGAGGTCTGGAGTTTGTCATGCGCCTTTATCTACACCTATTTTATTGCATGAGCAGGCAGTAAAGGCTCTGGCTAGACTGTCTGCATGCGCAGATGCGTCTTGGCATTGGCGTCTTATTAACAATAAGATAAGTATCCAAAAATCCCATGAGCTGGCCCAATCATTAAACAAAACAGGTTTATAATGTACAGTTGTATCATTGTGTTATATTTGTGTAGGCACGTGAGATATTGGTACATATTGCATCTGCGTAAAGTTGTTTTCAAACATGAAAAAATAGGTACTCGGTTTGGCTAGAAGTCTTTATTTTGGCATGCAACTTTATCCACATCCAACAGTGGAGTTCTTGATAAGCTTGTGCATCTGAATGGCTGACCTCTTGGCTCTCTTGTGTGTGATGTTGTATGGTGTTTTGTCACTTAAACATATGGTGTCCTGGTTTAGGTGTGATATTTGATTGTATCGATTCCTGATCTTTGCCTTCTTTCTTACTGCTATCACATCAGAGTCTCATGTCTGGCAAGCAAAACTATCAATATGATATTGTATTTATACACTTAATAATGGAAAAATGTTTCAGAGCAGCCTTAGCAATGTTATATGATAAGTGATCGTTGTTATATGACAGAAAAATGTTGATAGTGATGTTAAGCACAAACACAGCAACAAGAGAAAGAATATTAATTGTTAGAATAAAAGAAAATTCAATAAAAAAAATATTTTTTGTTTTTGTATTTGACAGGGTTCGAACCTGTAACCTCATGATTTTTTATTGAGCTCTGTTTTCTGAGTCTGTCTCTTTATCCCCTCAGCTATTTTGGCCCATTAATCTATAGGTATACAATACATTAAAATATGACCGAAATTACCTCTTAAGGGAGATTACTGATGGGAGATAAACACAAAATAGTTGAAAACAGACATATCGTTCTAAGGAGAAGGGATTTTTAAATTTGCACTTGGTCTTATTTTCCTGGTAATGAATACATCAAACTTATTAAGCAGTTAATAATCAAATTCGATAAAGCAGCTTCATCGCTACCATACTAAATTAATAGTTTCTTTACATTTAAGTCAAGTGAAATAATACTTTTTGAATGTATACGTGTTGCCTGCACCTTGTCCAAAACTATTTTGGACGGTGTTTGACGAGACCTAGTACAAGGGCTTGTCATCAAACGAATTTCTCCGAGGGAGGATTCGTAAAAAAGTTCCCTTTCTTTTTTTTTACTTTTTTTTTATTTCATTTTCCTCACCTATTTTTTTCTAACTTGTTTTATCCATTCCCCCCCACCCATTTTTTAGTGGGTCCATTGCCAGTCTGAGGGTCCACCTAATTACACAGGGTAAATGGCTAGTCTCGTTTTAGGTTATCTGTTTGCAGAAAGTGATTCTATAGTTCTATTTATTCAGTGTATTATTCTTCGTTATGCATCCTAAAATTACCAAATGAATGTCTTCACAACACCATGTCATTGTAGCATGTGTTCACATGGCATGATCAGAGCGCCCACTCACCTTAAGAGTGATGTATGGACCTTTGGCACTAGTCTCAAAGTCGTGAAAATAGCAATCAATGTTGAAACAACGTGTATTCAACGTCGCTGTTAAACTAATGACTGGGTGCTAAAGACCTGAATACAATATTTGAGCCAGCACATGAGATTTGGGTATGTATTGCATTTGCATGGAGTCTAAAGATATGCATGGACAACTACTTAGTGGGGCTATAGGCCTCAATTGTGTCAGTAGCGTTCATCTACATCCATTCTTTGTGTGTACGAGCAGTGAATACTCTGGCCAGTGTGCGCATGTGTGTACACTCACATGTGCCTTCTTTGCAGAACACTGCAGTAAGCATCAATATCCTATGTCCTTGTCAATACTAATGAGCCTGCTCGTTCGTTACGCCTAGTTGATAAGAATCAGGTCATAGTTTCGAATTTGGGAGTGGACGGTTTTTAAGATATTCTTGTAGAGGCGTCAAATATGTAGTATTTGGTCATTGAAACTATAACATATGATCAAATTTGACAAAAATACTTGAATGGTGATTGTTTCTACAAGATGAAATTAAATACGAAACTAGGGCGTAAAAAATTTTAGCATTTGGGTCTCCTTGGCCAATGTCGTTGAATCACATCTTGATTTACTACAAGTATAAGCTTTCACAACAAAATGCGTTGCCTATACGATGCATATATAAAACGGTTAATCTTTTTTTTTTGCAAGTGCAGGCAGTGAAGACTCTGTCGAGACTGTTGAGCATGCTATTCTGCGTCTAAGCTTTTGCCTTTTATTGACTTTATTATAAGTATAAAAAAAACTCAAAAACTGGCCCATTTAAAAAAACAGCCATGTTTTCATTTTGTATCGTTACATGTATGTTATATTTCAGCCAGCACATGAGATTCTGGTACATAACGCATATGCGTAAGGTTGTGTTTAAACATGAATGGACTAGTACCTAGTTTGACTAGAGGTCTTAATTTTGGCAAGCATCGTTATCAAAACCCTCTTTATGCGTGTGTGGGCTGTGAGGGCCCTGGTGAGACTGTCTGCATGCGCAGACGTCTAAGTATTAGCGCCTTACTGACAATATGATAATTATCCAAAATCTAAAGAACGGGCCATTTTTTTTAAAAAATTAGTCATGTTTTATATATAAAAGTTGTACCTTTATGCTATATTTGAGCAGGAACGTTACATTTTGCCACATAATACATATGCGTAAAGATGTTTTCAAACATAAGTTGGCAGGTAATTAGTTTAGCTAGAGATCTTACTTTCTGCATGCGCCTTTATTTACACCCATTTTTTGCATGAGCGGGTAGTAAATGCTCTAGCGAGCTTGTCTGTATGTGCAGCTGTGTCTAGGCATTTGCGTCTTATTGACAATATGATAAGTATCCAAATTCCCATGAGTTTGCCCATTTTAACACAAAGCAGGGATGCTAATATTGATAAGTTGTACTTTTATTTTATATTTGAGCTAGCACATGAAAGTCTGCTACATATCGCATATGCGTAAATTTGCTTTTTAACATAAATGAACAGGTACCTAGTGTGGCTAGAGGTCTGGATTTTGTCATGCGACATAATCTACACCATTTGTTGCATGTGCAGCTGCGTCTAAGCATTGGCGTCTTATTAAGAATATGATAATTACCAAAGTTCTCATGAGCTGGCCCATTTATTCAATAATGCAGACATGTTTTATTTCAAAAAGTTGTACCTTTAAGCTATTTTGGACCAGGCACGTGCGATTCTGGTACATATCGCATATGCGTAAAGTTGCTTTTAAGCATGGAGAGATAGTTACTTAGTTTGGCTAGATTCTGCTTCACATGCGTAAAGCTGCTTTTAAACATAAATGAACAGGTACCTACTGTGGCTAGAGGTCTGGAGTTTGTCATGCGCCTTTATCTACACCTATTTTATTGCATGAGCAGGCAGTAAAGGCTCTGGCTAGACTGTCTGCATGCGCAGCTGCGTCTTGGCATTGGCGTCTTATTAACAATAAGATAAGTATCCAAAAATCCCATGAGCTGGCCCAATCATTAAACAAAACAGGTTTATAATGTACAGTTGTATCATTGTGTTATATTTGTGTAGGCACGTGAGATATTGGTACATATTGCATCTGCGTAAAGTTGTTTTCAAACATGAAAAAATAGGTACTCGGTTTGGCTAGAAGTCTTTATTTTGGCATGCAACTTTATCCACATCCAACAGTGGAGTTCTTGATAAGCTTGTGCATCTAAATGGCTGACCTCTTGGCTCTCTTGTGTGTGATGTTTTATGGTGTTTTGTCACTTAAACATATGGTGTCCTGGTTTAGGTGTGATATTTGATTGTATCGATTCCTGATCTTTGCCTTCTTTCTTACTGCTATCACATCAGAGTCTCATGTCTGGCAAGCAAAACTATCAATATGATATTGTATTTATACACTTAATAATGGAAAAATGTTTCAGAGCAGCCTTAGCAATGTTATATGATAAGTGATCGTTGTTATATGACAGAAAAATGTTGATAGTGATGTTAAGCACAAACACAGCAACAAGAGAAAGAATATTAATTGTTAGAATAAAAGAAAATTCAATAAAAAAAAATATTTTTTGTTTTTGTATTTGACAGGGTTCGAACCTGTAACCTCATGATTTTTTATTGAGCTCTGTTTTCTGAGTCTGTTTCTTTATCCCCTCAGCTATTTTGGCCCATTAATCTATAGGTATACAATACATTAAAATATGACCGAAATTACCTCTTAAGGGAGATTACTGATGGGAGATAAACACAAAATAGTTGAAAACAGACATATCGTTCTAAGGAGAAGGGATTTTTAAATTTGCACTTGGTCTTATTTTCCTGGTAATGAATACATCAAACTTATTAAGCAGTTAATAATCAAATTCGATAAAGCAGCTTCATCGCTACCATACTAAATTAATAGTTTCTTTACATTTAAGTCAAGTGAAATAATACTTTTTGAATGTATACGTGTTGCCTGCACCTTGTCCAAAACTATTTTGGACGGTGTTTGACGAGACCTAGTACAAGGGCTTGTCATCAAACGAATTTCTCCGAGGGAGGATTCGTAAAAAAGTTCCCTTTCTTTTTTTTTTTACTTTTTTTTTATTTCATTTTCCTCACCTATTTTTTTCTAACTTGTTTTATCCATTCCCCCCCCCCCCCGCCCATTTTTTAGTGGGTCCATTGCCAGTCTGAGGGTCCACCTAATTACACAGGGTAAATGGCTAGTCTCGTTTTAGGTTATCTGTTTGCAGAAAGTGATTCTATAGTTCTATTTATTCAGTGTATTATTCTTCGTTATGCATCCTAAAATTACCAAATGAATGTCTTCACAACACCATGTCATTGTAGCATGTGTTCACATGGCATGATCAGAGCGCCCACTCACCTTAAGAGTGATGTATGGACCTTTGGCACTAGTCTCAAAGTCGTGAAAATAGCAATCAATGTTGAAACAACGTGTATTCAACGTCGCTGTTAAACTAATGACTGGGTGCTAAAGACCTGAATACAATATTTGAGCCAGCACATGAGATTTGGATATGTATTGCATTTGCATGGAGTCTAAAGATATGCATGGACAACTACCTAGTGGGGCTATAGGCCTCAATTGTGTCAGTAGCGTTCATCTACATCCATTCTTTGTGTGTACGAGCAGTGAATACTCTGGCCAGTGTGCGCATGTGTGTACACTCACATGTGCCTTCTTTGCAGAACACTGCAGTAAGCATCAATATCCTATGTCCTTGTCAATACTAATGAGCCTGCTCGTTCGTTACGCCTAGTTGATAAGAAACAGGTGATAGTTTCGAATTTGGGAGTGGACGGTTTTTAAGATATTCTTATAGAGGCGTCAAATATGTAGTATTTGGTCATTGAAACTATAACATATGATCAAATTTGACAAAAAGACTTGAATGGTGATTGTTTCTACAAGATGAAATTAAATACGAAACTAGGGTGTCAAAAATTTTAGCATTTGGGTCTCCTTGGCCAATGTCGTTGAATCACATCTTGATTTACTACAAGTATAAGCTTTCACAACAAAAAGCGTTGCCTATACGATGCATATATAAAACGGTTAATCTTTTTTTTTGCAAGTGCAGGCAGTGAAGACTCTGTCGAGACTGTTGAGCATGCTATTCTGCGTCTAAGCTTTTGCCTTTTATTGACTTTATTATAAGTATAAAAAAAACTCAAAAACTGGCCCATTTAAAAAAACAGCCATGTTTTCATTTTGTATCGTTACATGTATGTTATATTTCAGCCAGCACATGAGATTCTGGTACATAACGCATATGCGTAAGGTTGTGTTTAAACATGAATGGACTAGTACCTAGTTTGACTAGAGGTCTTAATTTTGGCAAGCATCGTTATCAAAACCCTCTTTATGCGTGTGTGGGCTGTGAGGGCCCTGGTGAGACTGTCTGAATGCGCAGACGTCTAAGTATTAGCGCCTTACTGACAATATGATAATTATCCAAAATCTCAAGAACGGGCCATTTTTTTTAAAAAATTAGTCATGTTTTATATATAAAAGTTGTACCTTTATGCTATATTTGAGCAGGAACGTTACATTTTGCCACATAATACATATGCGTAAAGATGTTTTCAAACATAAGTTGGCAGGTAATTAGTTTAGCTAGAGATCTTACTTTCTGCATGCGCCTTTATTTACACCCATTTTTTGCATGAGCGGGTAGTAAATGCTCTAGCGAACTTGTCTGCATGCGCAGCTGCGTCTTGGCATTGGCGTCTTATTAACAATAAGATAAGTATCCAAAAATCCCATGAGCTGGCCCAATCATTAAACAAAACAGGTTTATAATGTACAGTTGTATCATTGTGTTATATTTGTGTAGGCACGTGAGATATTGGTACATATTGCATCTGCGTAAAGTTGTTTTCAAACATGAAAAAATAGGTACTCGGTTTGGCTAGAAGTCTTTATTTTGGCATGCAACTTTATCCACATCCAACAGTGGAGTTCTTGATAAGCGTGTGCATCTGAATGGCTGACCTCTTGGCTCTCTTGTGTGTGATGTTTTATGGTGTTTTGTCACTTAAACATATGGTGTCCTGGTTTAGGTGTGATATTTGATTGTATCGATTCCTGATCTTTGCCTTCTTTCTTACTGCTATCACATCAGAGTCTCATGTCTGGCAAACAAAACTATCAATATGATATTGTATTTATACACGTAATAATGGAAAAATGTTTCAGAGCAGCCTTAGCAATGTTATATGATAAGTGATCGTTGTTATATGACAGAAAAATGTTGATAGTGATGTTAGGCACAAACACAGCAACAAGAGAAAGAATATTAATTGTTAGAATAAAAGAAAATTCAATAAAAAAATATTTTTTGTTTTTGACAGGGTTCGAACCTGTAACCTCATGATTTTTTATTGAGCTCTGTTTTCTGAGTCTGTCTCTTTATCCCCTCAGCTATTTTGGCCCATTAATCTATAGGTATACAATACATTAAAATATGACCGAAATTACCTCTTAAGGGAGATTACTGATGGGAGATAAACACAAAATAGTTGAAAACAGACATATCGTTCTAAGGAGAAGGGATTTTTAAATTTGCACTTGGTCTTATTTTCCTGGTAATGAATACATCAAACTTATTAAGCAGTTAATAATCAAATTCGATAAAGCAGCTTCATCGCTACCATACTAAATTAATAGTTTCTTTACATTTAAGTCAAGTGAAATAATACTTTTTGAATGTATACGTGTTGCCTGCACCTTGTCCAAAACTATTTTGGACGGTGTTTGACGAGACCTAGTACAAGGGCTTGTCATCAAACGAATTTCTCCGAGGGAGGATTCGTAAAAAAGTTCCCTTTCTTTTTTTTTTACTTTTTTTTTATTTCATTTTCCTCACCTATTTTTTTCTAACTTGTTTTATCCATTCCCCCCCCCCCCGCCCATTTTTAGTGGGTCCATTGCCAGTCTGAGGGTCCACCTAATTACACAGGGTAAATGGCTAGTCTCGTTTTAGGTTATCTGTTTGCAGAAAGTGATTCTATAGTTCTATTTATTCAGTGTATTATTCTTCGTTATGCATCCTAAAATTACCAAATGAATGTCTTCACAACACCATGTCATTGTAGCATGTGTTCACATGGCATGATCAGAGCGCCCACTCACCTTAAGAGTGATGTATGGACCTTTGGCACTAGTCTCAAAGTCGTGAAAATAGCAATCAATGTTGAAACAACGTGTATTCAACGTCGCTGTTAAACTAATGACTGGGTGCTAAAGACCTGAATACAATATTTGAGCCAGCACATGAGATTTGGATATGTATTGCATTTGCATGGAGTCTAAAGATATGCATGGACAACTACCTAGTGGGGCTATAGGCCTCAATTGTGTCAGTAGCGTTCATCTACATCCATTCTTTGTGTGTACGAGCAGTGAATACTCTGGCCAGTGTGCGCATGTGTGTACACTCACATGTGCCTTCTTTGCAGAACACTGCAGTAAGCATCAATATCCTATGTCCTTGTCAATACTAATGAGCCTGCTCGTTCGTTACGCCTAGTTGATAAGAAACAGGTGATAGTTTCGAATTTGGGAGTGGACGGTTTTTAAGATATTCTTATAGAGGCGTCAAATATGTAGTATTTGGTCATTGAAACTATAACATATGATCAAATTTGACAAAAAGACTTGAATGGTGATTGTTTCTACAAGATGAAATTAAATACGAAACTAGGGTGTCAAAAATTTTAGCATTTGGGTCTCCTTGGCCAATGTCGTTGAATCACATCTTGATTTACTACAAGTATAAGCTTTCACAACAAAAAGCGTTGCCTATACGATGCATATATAAAACGGTTAATCTTTTTTTTTGCAAGTGCAGGCAGTGAAGACTCTGTCGAGACTGTTGAGCATGCTATTCTGCGTCTAAGCTTTTGCCTTTTATTGACTTTATTATAAGTATAAAAAAAACTCAAAAACTGGCCCATTTAAAAAAACAGCCATGTTTTCATTTTGTATCGTTACATGTATGTTATATTTCAGCCAGCACATGAGATTCTGGTACATAACGCATATGCGTAAGGTTGTGTTTAAACATGAATGGACTAGTACCTAGTTTGACTAGAGGTCTTAATTTTGGCAAGCATCGTTATCAAAACCCTCTTTATGCGTGTGTGGGCTGTGAGGGCCCTGGTGAGACTGTCTGAATGCGCAGACGTCTAAGTATTAGCGCCTTACTGACAATATGATAATTATCCAAAATCTCAAGAACGGGCCATTTTTTTTAAAAAATTAGTCATGTTTTATATATAAAAGTTGTACCTTTATGCTATATTTGAGCAGGAACGTTACATTTTGCCACATAATACATATGCGTAAAGATGTTTTCAAACATAAGTTGGCAGGTAATTAGTTTAGCTAGAGATCTTACTTTCTGCATGCGCCTTTATTTACACCCATTTTTTGCATGAGCGGGTAGTAAATGCTCTAGCGAACTTGTCTGCATGCGCAGCTGCGTCTTGGCATTGGCGTCTTATTAACAATAAGATAAGTATCCAAAAATCCCATGAGCTGGCCCAATCATTAAACAAAACAGGTTTATAATGTACAGTTGTATCATTGTGTTATATTTGTGTAGGCACGTGAGATATTGGTACATATTGCATCTGCGTAAAGTTGTTTTCAAACATGAAAAAATAGGTACTCGGTTTGGCTAGAAGTCTTTATTTTGGCATGCAACTTTATCCACATCCAACAGTGGAGTTCTTGATAAGCGTGTGCATCTGAATGGCTGACCTCTTGGCTCTCTTGTGTGTGATGTTTTATGGTGTTTTGTCACTTAAACATATGGTGTCCTGGTTTAGGTGTGATATTTGATTGTATCGATTCCTGATCTTTGCCTTCTTTCTTACTGCTATCACATCAGAGTCTCATGTCTGGCAAACAAAACTATCAATATGATATTGTATTTATACACTTAATAATGGAAAAATGTTTCAGAGCAGCCTTAGCAATGTTATATGATAAGTGATCGTTGTTATATGACAGAAAAATGTTGATAGTGATGTTAGGCACAAACACAGCAACAAGAGAAAGAATATTAATTGTTAGAATAAAAGAAAATTCAATAAAAAAATATTTTTTGTTTTTGACAGGGTTCGAACCTGTAACCTCATGATTTTTTATTGAGCTCTGTTTTCTGAGTCTGTCTCTTTATCCCCTCAGCTATTTTGGCCCATTAATCTATAGGTATACAATACATTAAAATATGACCGAAATTACCTCTTAAGGGAGATTACTGATGGGAGATAAACACAAAATAGTTGAAAACAGACATATCGTTCTAAGGAGAAGGGATTTTTAAATTTGCACTTGGTCTTAATTTCCTGGTAATGAATACATCAAACTTATTAAGCAGTTAATAATCAAATTCGATAAAGCTGCTTCATCGCTACCATACTAAATTAATAGTTTCTTTACATTTAAGTCAAGTGAAATAATACTTTTTGAATGTATACGTGTTGCCTGCACCTTGTCCAAAACTATTTTGGACGGTGTTTGACGAGACCTAGTACAAGGGCTTGTCATCAAACGAATTTCTCCGAGGGAGGATTCGTAAAAAAGTTCCCTTTCTTTTTTTTTTACTTTTTTTTTATTTCATTTTCCTCACCTATTTTTTTCTAACTTGTTTTATCCATTCCCCCCCCCCGCCCATTTTTTAGTGGGTCCATTGCCAGTCTGAGGGTCCACCTAATTACACAGGGTAAATGGCTAGTCTCGTTTTAGGTTATCTGTTTGCAGAAAGTGATTCTATAGTTCTATTTATTCAGTGTATTATTCTTCGTTATGCATCCTAAAATTACCAAATGAATGTCTTCACAACACCATGTCATTGTAGCATGTGTTCACATGGCATGATCAGAGCGCCCACTCACCTTAAGAGTGATGTATGGACCTTTGGCACTAGTCTCAAAGTCGTGAAAATAGCAATCAATGTTGAAACAACGTGTATTCAACGTCGCTGTTAAACTAATGACTGGGTGCTAAAGACCTGAATACAATATTTGAGCCAGCACATGAGATTTGGATATGTATTGCATTTGCATGGAGTCTAAAGATATGCATGGACAACTACCTAGTGGGGCTATAGGCCTCAATTGTGTCAGTAGCGTTCATCTACATCCATTCTTTGTGTGTACGAGCAGTGAATACTCTGGCCAGTGTGCGCATGTGTGTACACTCACATGTGCCTTCTTTGCAGAACACTGCAGTAAGCATCAATATCCTATGTCCTTGTCAATACTAATGAGCCTGCTCGTTCGTTACGCCTAGTTGATAAGAAACAGGTGATAGTTTCGAATTTGGGAGTGGACGGTTTTTAAGATATTCTTATAGAGGCGTCAAATATGTAGTATTTGGTCATTGAAACTATAACATATGATCAAATTTGACAAAAATACTTGAATGGTGATTGTTTCTACAAGATGAAATTAAATACGAAACTAGGGTGTCAAAAATTTTAGCATTTGGGTCTCCTTGGCCAATGTCGTTGAATCACATCTTGATTTACTACAAGTATAAGCTTTCACAACAAAAAGCGTTGCCTATACGATGCATATATAAAACGGTTAATCTTTTTTTTTGCAAGTGCAGGCAGTGAAGACTCTGTCGAGACTGTTGAGCATGCTATTCTGCGTCTAAGCTTTTGCCTTTTATTGACTTTATTATAAGTATAAAAAAAACTCAAAAACTGGCCCATTTAAAAAAACAGCCATGTTTTCATTTTGTATCGTTACATGTATGTTATATTTCAGCCAGCACATGAGATTCTGGTACATAACGCATATGCGTAAGGTTGTGTTTAAACATGAATGGACTAGTACCTAGTTTGACTAGAGGTCTTAATTTTGGCAAGCATCGTTATCAAAACCCTCTTTATGCGTGTGTGGGCTGTGAGGGCCCTGGTGAGACTGTCTGAATGCGCAGACGTCTAAGTATTAGCGCCTTACTGACAATATGATAATTATCCAAAATCTCAAGAACGGGCCATTTTTTTTAAAAAATTAGTCATGTTTTATATATAAAAGTTGTACCTTTATGCTATATTTGAGCAGGAACGTTACATTTTGCCACATAATACATATGCGTAAAGATGTTTTCAAACATAAGTTGGCAGGTAATTAGTTTAGCTAGAGATCTTACTTTCTGCATGCGCCTTTATTTACACCCATTTTTTGCATGAGCGGGTAGTAAATGCTCTAGCGAACTTGTCTGCATGCGCAGCTGCGTCTTGGCATTGGCGTCTTATTAACAATAAGATAAGTATCCAAAAATCCCATGAGCTGGCCCAATCATTAAACAAAACAGGTTTATAATGTACAGTTGTATCATTGTGTTATATTTGTGTAGGCACGTGAGATATTGGTACATATTGCATCTGCGTAAAGTTGTTTTCAAACATGAAAAAATAGGTACTCGGTTTGGCTAGAAGTCTTTATTTTGGCATGCAACTTTATCCACATCCAACAGTGGAGTTCTTGATAAGCGTGTGCATCTGAATGGCTGACCTCTTGGCTCTCTTGTGTGTGATGTTTTATGGTGTTTTGTCACTTAAACATATGGTGTCCTGGTTTAGGTGTGATATTTGATTGTATCGATTCCTGATCTTTGCCTTCTTTCTTACTGCTATCACATCAGAGTCTCATGTCTGGCAAACAAAACTATCAATATGATATTGTATTTATACACTTAATAATGGAAAAATGTTTCAGAGCAGCCTTAGCAATGTTATATGATAAGTGATCGTTGTTATATGACAGAAAAATGTTGATAGTGATGTTAGGCACAAACACAGCAACAAGAGAAAGAATATTAATTGTTAGAATAAAAGAAAATTCAATAAAAAAATATTTTTTGTTTTTGACAGGGTTCGAACCTGTAACCTCATGATTTTTTATTGAGCTCTGTTTTCTGAGTCTGTCTCTTTATCCCCTCAGCTATTTTGGCCCATTAATCTATAGGTATACAATACATTAAAATATGACCGAAATTACCTCTTAAGGGAGATTACTGATGGGAGATAAACACAAAATAGTTGAAAACAGACATATCGTTCTAAGGAGAAGGGATTTTTAAATTTGCACTTGGTCTTATTTTCCTGGTAATGAATACATCAAACTTATTAAGCAGTTAATAATCAAATTCGATAAAGCAGCTTCATCGCTACCATACTAAATTAATAGTTTCTTTACATTTAAGTCAAGTGAAATAATACTTTTTGAATGTATACGTGTTGCCTGCACCTTGTCCAAAACTATTTTGGACGGTGTTTGACGAGACCTAGTACAAGGGCTTGTCATCAAACGAATTTCTCCGAGGGAGGATTCGTAAAAAAGTTCCCTTTCTTTTTTTTTTACTTTTTTTTTATTTCATTTTCCTCACCTATTTTTTTCTAACTTGTTTTATCCATTCCCCCCCCCCCCGCCCATTTTTTAGTGGGTCCATTGCCAGTCTGAGGGTCCACCTAATTACACAGGGTAAATGGCTAGTCTCGTTTTAGGTTATCTGTTTGCAGAAAGTGATTCTATAGTTCTATTTATTCAGTGTATTATTCTTCGTTATGCATCCTAAAATTACCAAATGAATGTCTTCACAACACCATGTCATTGTAGCATGTGTTCACATGGCATGATCAGAGCGCCCACTCACCTTAAGAGTGATGTATGGACCTTTGGCACTAGTCTCAAAGTCGTGAAAATAGCAATCAATGTTGAAACAACGTGTATTCAACGTCGCTGTTAAACTAATGACTGGGTGCTAAAGACCTGAATACAATATTTGAGCCAGCACATGAGATTTGGATATGTATTGCATTTGCATGGAGTCTAAAGATATGCATGGACAACTACCTAGTGGGGCTATAGGCCTCAATTGTGTCAGTAGCGTTCATCTACATCCATTCTTTGTGTGTACGAGCAGTGAATACTCTGGCCAGTGTGCGCATGTGTGTACACTCACATGTGCCTTCTTTGCAGAACACTGCAGTAAGCATCAATATCCTATGTCCTTGTCAATACTAATGAGCCTGCTCGTTCGTTACGCCTAGTTGATAAGAAACAGGTGATAGTTTCGAATTTGGGAGTGGACGGTTTTTAAGATATTCTTATAGAGGCGTCAAATATGTAGTATTTGGTCATTGAAACTATAACATATGATCAAATTTGACAAAAAGACTTGAATGGTGATTGTTTCTACAAGATGAAATTAAATACGAAACTAGGGTGTCAAAAATTTTAGCATTTGGGTCTCCTTGGCCAATGTCGTTGAATCACATCTTGATTTACTACAAGTATAAGCTTTCACAACAAAAAGCGTTGCCTATACGATGCATATATAAAACGGTTAATCTTTTTTTTTGCAAGTGCAGGCAGTGAAGACTCTGTCGAGACTGTTGAGCATGCTATTCTGCGTCTAAGCTTTTGCCTTTTATTGACTTTATTATAAGTATAAAAAAAACTCAAAAACTGGCCCATTTAAAAAAACAGCCATGTTTTCATTTTGTATCGTTACATGTATGTTATATTTCAGCCAGCACATGAGATTCTGGTACATAACGCATATGCGTAAGGTTGTGTTTAAACATGAATGGACTAGTACCTAGTTTGACTAGAGGTCTTAATTTTGGCAAGCATCGTTATCAAAACCCTCTTTATGCGTGTGTGGGCTGTGAGGGCCCTGGTGAGACTGTCTGAATGCGCAGACGTCTAAGTATTAGCGCCTTACTGACAATATGATAATTATCCAAAATCTCAAGAACGGGCCATTTTTTTTAAAAAATTAGTCATGTTTTATATATAAAAGTTGTACCTTTATGCTATATTTGAGCAGGAACGTTACATTTTGCCACATAATACATATGCGTAAAGATGTTTTCAAACATAAGTTGGCAGGTAATTAGTTTAGCTAGAGATCTTACTTTCTGCATGCGCCTTTATTTACACCCATTTTTTGCATGAGCGGGTAGTAAATGCTCTAGCGAACTTGTCTGCATGCGCAGCTGCGTCTTGGCATTGGCGTCTTATTAACAATAAGATAAGTATCCAAAAATCCCATGAGCTGGCCCAATCATTAAACAAAACAGGTTTATAATGTACAGTTGTATCATTGTGTTATATTTGTGTAGGCACGTGAGATATTGGTACATATTGCATCTGCGTAAAGTTGTTTTCAAACATGAAAAAATAGGTACTCGGTTTGGCTAGAAGTCTTTATTTTGGCATGCAACTTTATCCACATCCAACAGTGGAGTTCTTGATAAGCGTGTGCATCTGAATGGCTGACCTCTTGGCTCTCTTGTGTGTGATGTTTTATGGTGTTTTGTCACTTAAACATATGGTGTCCTGGTTTAGGTGTGATATTTGATTGTATCGATTCCTGATCTTTGCCTTCTTTCTTACTGCTATCACATCAGAGTCTCATGTCTGGCAAACAAAACTATCAATATGATATTGTATTTATACACGTAATAATGGAAAAATGTTTCAGAGCAGCCTTAGCAATGTTATATGATAAGTGATCGTTGTTATATGACAGAAAAATGTTGATAGTGATGTTAGGCACAAACACAGCAACAAGAGAAAGAATATTAATTGTTAGAATAAAAGAAAATTCAATAAAAAAATATTTTTTGTTTTTGACAGGGTTCGAACCTGTAACCTCATGATTTTTTATTGAGCTCTGTTTTCTGAGTCTGTCTCTTTATCCCCTCAGCTATTTTGGCCCATTAATCTATAGGTATACAATACATTAAAATATGACCGAAATTACCTCTTAAGGGAGATTACTGATGGGAGATAAACACAAAATAGTTGAAAACAGACATATCGTTCTAAGGAGAAGGGATTTTTAAATTTGCACTTGGTCTTATTTTCCTGGTAATGAATACATCAAACTTATTAAGCAGTTAATAATCAAATTCGATAAAGCAGCTTCATCGCTACCATACTAAATTAATAGTTTCTTTACATTTAAGTCAAGTGAAATAATACTTTTTGAATGTATACGTGTTGCCTGCACCTTGTCCAAAACTATTTTGGACGGTGTTTGACGAGACCTAGTACAAGGGCTTGTCATCAAACGAATTTCTCCGAGGGAGGATTCGTAAAAAAGTTCCCTTTCTTTTTTTTTTACTTTTTTTTTATTTCATTTTCCTCACCTATTTTTTTCTAACTTGTTTTATCCATTCCCCCCCCCCCCGCCCATTTTTTAGTGGGTCCATTGCCAGTCTGAGGGTCCACCTAATTACACAGGGTAAATGGCTAGTCTCGTTTTAGGTTATCTGTTTGCAGAAAGTGATTCTATAGTTCTATTTATTCAGTGTATTATTCTTCGTTATGCATCCTAAAATTACCAAATGAATGTCTTCACAACACCATGTCATTGTAGCATGTGTTCACATGGCATGATCAGAGCGCCCACTCACCTTAAGAGTGATGTATGGACCTTTGGCACTAGTCTCAAAGTCGTGAAAATAGCAATCAATGTTGAAACAACGTGTATTCAACGTCGCTGTTAAACTAATGACTGGGTGCTAAAGACCTGAATACAATATTTGAGCCAGCACATGAGATTTGGATATGTATTGCATTTGCATGGAGTCTAAAGATATGCATGGACAACTACCTAGTGGGGCTATAGGCCTCAATTGTGTCAGTAGCGTTCATCTACATCCATTCTTTGTGTGTACGAGCAGTGAATACTCTGGCCAGTGTGCGCATGTGTGTACACTCACATGTGCCTTCTTTGCAGAACACTGCAGTAAGCATCAATATCCTATGTCCTTGTCAATACTAATGAGCCTGCTCGTTCGTTACGCCTAGTTGATAAGAAACAGGTGATAGTTTCGAATTTGGGAGTGGACGGTTTTTAAGATATTCTTATAGAGGCGTCAAATATGTAGTATTTGGTCATTGAAACTATAACATATGATCAAATTTGACAAAAAGACTTGAATGGTGATTGTTTCTACAAGATGAAATTAAATACGAAACTAGGGTGTCAAAAATTTTAGCATTTGGGTCTCCTTGGCCAATGTCGTTGAATCACATCTTGATTTACTACAAGTATAAGCTTTCACAACAAAAAGCGTTGCCTATACGATGCATATATAAAACGGTTAATCTTTTTTTTTGCAAGTGCAGGCAGTGAAGACTCTGTCGAGACTGTTGAGCATGCTATTCTGCGTCTAAGCTTTTGCCTTTTATTGACTTTATTATAAGTATAAAAAAAACTCAAAAACTGGCCCATTTAAAAAAACAGCCATGTTTTCATTTTGTATCGTTACATGTATGTTATATTTCAGCCAGCACATGAGATTCTGGTACATAACGCATATGCGTAAGGTTGTGTTTAAACATGAATGGACTAGTACCTAGTTTGACTAGAGGTCTTAATTTTGGCAAGCATCGTTATCAAAACCCTCTTTATGCGTGTGTGGGCTGTGAGGGCCCTGGTGAGACTGTCTGAATGCGCAGACGTCTAAGTATTAGCGCCTTACTGACAATATGATAATTATCCAAAATCTCAAGAACGGGCCATTTTTTTTAAAAAATTAGTCATGTTTTATATATAAAAGTTGTACCTTTATGCTATATTTGAGCAGGAACGTTACATTTTGCCACATAATACATATGCGTAAAGATGTTTTCAAACATAAGTTGGCAGGTAATTAGTTTAGCTAGAGATCTTACTTTCTGCATGCGCCTTTATTTACACCCATTTTTTGCATGAGCGGGTAGTAAATGCTCTAGCGAACTTGTCTGCATGCGCAGCTGCGTCTTGGCATTGGCGTCTTATTAACAATAAGATAAGTATCCAAAAATCCCATGAGCTGGCCCAATCATTAAACAAAACAGGTTTATAATGTACAGTTGTATCATTGTGTTATATTTGTGTAGGCACGTGAGATATTGGTACATATTGCATCTGCGTAAAGTTGTTTTCAAACATGAAAAAATAGGTACTCGGTTTGGCTAGAAGTCTTTATTTTGGCATGCAACTTTATCCACATCCAACAGTGGAGTGCTTGATAAGCGTGTGCATCTGAATGGCTGACCTCTTGGCTCTCTTGTGTGTGATGTTTTATGGTGTTTTGTCACTTAAACATATGGTGTCCTGGTTTAGGTGTGATATTTGATTGTATCGATTCCTGATCTTTGCCTTCTTTCTTACTGCTATCACATCAGAGTCTCATGTCTGGCAAACAAAACTATCAATATGATATTGTATTTATACACTTAATAATGGAAAAATGTTTCAGAGCAGCCTTAGCAATGTTATATGATAAGTGATCGTTGTTATATGACAGAAAAATGTTGATAGTGATGTTAGGCACAAACACAGCAACAAGAGAAAGAATATTAATTGTTAGAATAAAAGAAAATTCAATAAAAAAATATTTTTTGTTTTTGACAGGGTTCGAACCTGTAACCTCATGATTTTTTATTGAGCTCTGTTTTCTGAGTCTGTCTCTTTATCCCCTCAGCTATTTTGGCCCATTAATCTATAGGTATACAATACATTAAAATATGACCGAAATTACCTCTTAAGGGAGATTACTGATGGGAGATAAACACAAAATAGTTGAAAACAGACATATCGTTCTAAGGAGAAGGGATTTTTAAATTTGCACTTGGTCTTATTTTCCTGGTAATGAATACATCAAACTTATTAAGCAGTTAATAATCAAATTCGATAAAGCAGCTTCATCGCTACCATACTAAATTAATAGTTTCTTTACATTTAAGTCAAGTGAAATAATACTTTTTGAATGTATACGTGTTGCCTGCACCTTGTCCAAAACTATTTTGGACGGTGTTTGACGAGACCTAGTACAAGGGCTTGTCATCAAACGAATTTCTCCGAGGGAGGATTCGTAAAAAAGTTCCCTTTCTTTTTTTTTTACTTTTTTTTTTATTTCATTTTCCTCACCTATTTTTTTCTAACTTGTTTTATCCATTCCCCCCCCCCCCGCCCATTTTTTAGTGGGTCCATTGCCAGTCTGAGGGTCCACCTAATTACACAGGGTAAATGGCTAGTCTCGTTTTAGGTTATCTGTTTGCAGAAAGTGATTCTATAGTTCTATTTATTCAGTGTATTATTCTTCGTTATGCATCCTAAAATTACCAAATGAATGTCTTCACAACACCATGTCATTGTAGCATGTGTTCACATGGCATGATCAGAGCGCCCACTCACCTTAAGAGTGATGTATGGACCTTTGGCACTAGTCTCAAAGTCGTGAAAATAGCAATCAATGTTGAAACAACGTGTATTCAACGTCGCTGTTAAACTAATGACTGGGTGCTAAAGACCTGAATACAATATTTGAGCCAGCACATGAGATTTGGATATGTATTGCATTTGCATGGAGTCTAAAGATATGCATGGACAACTACCTAGTGGGGCTATAGGCCTCAATTGTGTCAGTAGCGTTCATCTACATCCATTCTTTGTGTGTACGAGCAGTGAATACTCTGGCCAGTGTGCGCATGTGTGTACACTCACATGTGCCTTCTTTGCAGAACACTGCAGTAAGCATCAATATCCTATGTCCTTGTCAATACTAATGAGCCTGCTCGTTCGTTACGCCTAGTTGATAAGAAACAGGTGATAGTTTCGAATTTGGGAGTGGACGGTTTTTAAGATATTCTTATAGAGGCGTCAAATATGTAGTATTTGGTCATTGAAACTATAACATATGATCAAATTTGACAAAAAGACTTGAATGGTGATTGTTTCTACAAGATGAAATTAAATACGAAACTAGGGTGTCAAAAATTTTAGCATTTGGGTCTCCTTGGCCAATGTCGTTGAATCACATCTTGATTTACTACAAGTATAAGCTTTCACAACAAAAAGCGTTGCCTATACGATGCATATATAAAACGGTTAATCTTTTTTTTTGCAAGTGCAGGCAGTGAAGACTCTGTCGAGACTGTTGAGCATGCTATTCTGCGTCTAAGCTTTTGCCTTTTATTGACTTTATTATAAGTATAAAAAAAACTAAAAAACTGGCCCATTTAAAAAAACAGCCATGTTTTCATTTTGTATCGTTACATGTATGTTATATTTCAGCCAGCACATGAGATTCTGGTACATAACGCATATGCGTAAGGTTGTGTTTAAACATGAATGGACTAGTACCTAGTTTGACTAGAGGTCTTAATTTTGGCAAGCATCGTTATCAAAACCCTCTTTATGCGTGTGTGGGCTGTGAGGGCCCTGGTGAGACTGTCTGAATGCGCAGACGTCTAAGTATTAGCGCCTTACTGACAATATGATAATTATCCAAAATCTCAAGAACGGGCCATTTTTTTTAAAAAATTAGTCATGTTTTATATATAAAAGTTGTACCTTTATGCTATATTTGAGCAGGAACGTTACATTTTGCCACATAATACATATGCGTAAAGATGTTTTCAAACATAAGTTGGCAGGTAATTAGTTTAGCTAGAGATCTTACTTTCTGCATGCGCCTTTATTTACACCCATTTTTTGCATGAGCGGGTAGTAAATGCTCTAGCGAACTTGTCTGCATGCGCAGCTGCGTCTTGGCATTGGCGTCTTATTAACAATAAGATAAGTATCCAAAAATCCCATGAGCTGGCCCAATCATTAAACAAAACAGGTTTATAATGTACAGTTGTATCATTGTGTTATATTTGTGTAGGCACGTGAGATATTGGTACATATTGCATCTGCGTAAAGTTGTTTTCAAACATGAAAAAATAGGTACTCGGTTTGGCTAGAAGTCTTTATTTTGGCATGCAACTTTATCCACATCCAACAGTGGAGTTCTTGATAAGCGTGTGCATCTGAATGGCTGACCTCTTGGCTCTCTTGTGTGTGATGTTTTATGGTGTTTTGTCACTTAAACATATGGTGTCCTGGTTTAGGTGTGATATTTGATTGTATCGATTCCTGATCTTTGCCTTCTTTCTTACTGCTATCACATCAGAGTCTCATGTCTGGCAAACAAAACTATCAATATGATATTGTATTTATACACTTAATAATGGAAAAATGTTTCAGAGCAGCCTTAGCAATGTTATATGATAAGTGATCGTTGTTATATGACAGAAAAATGTTGATAGTGATGTTAGGCACAAACACAGCAACAAGAGAAAGAATATTAATTGTTAGAATAAAAGAAAATTCAATAAAAAAATATTTTTTGTTTTTGACAGGGTTCGAACCTGTAACCTCATGATTTTTTATTGAGCTCTGTTTTCTGAGTCTGTCTCTTTATCCCCTCAGCTATTTTGGCCCATTAATCTATAGGTATACAATACATTAAAATATGACCGAAATTACCTCTTAAGGGAGATTACTGATGGGAGATAAACACAAAATAGTTGAAAACAGACATATCGTTCTAAGGAGAAGGGATTTTTAAATTTGCACTTGGTCTTATTTTCCTGGTAATGAATACATCAAACTTATTAAGCAGTTAATAATCAAATTCGATAAAGCAGCTTCATCGCTACCATACTAAATTAATAGTTTCTTTACATTTAAGTCAAGTGAAATAATACTTTTTGAATGTATACGTGTTGCCTGCACCTTTTCCAAAACTATTTTGGACGGTGTTTGACGAGACCTAGTACAAGGGCTTGTCATCAAACGAATTTCTCCGAGGGAGGATTCGTAAAAAAGTTCCCTTTCTTTTTTTTTTACTTTTTTTTTTATTTCATTTTCCTCACCTATTTTTTTCTAACTTGTTTTATCCATTCCCCCCCCCCCCCGCCCATTTTTTAGTGGGTCCATTGCCAGTCTGAGGGTCCACCTAATTACACAGGGTAAATGGCTAGTCTCGTTTTAGGTTATCTGTTTGCAGAAAGTGATTCTATAGTTCTATTTATTCAGTGTATTATTCTTCGTTATGCATCCTAAAATTACCAAATGAATGTCTTCACAACACCATGTCATTGTAGCATGTGTTCACATGGCATGATCAGAGCGCCCACTCACCTTAAGAGTGATGTATGGACCTTTGGCACTAGTCTCAAAGTCGTGAAAATAGCAATCAATGTTGAAACAACGTGTATTCAACGTCGCTGTTAAACTAATGACTGGGTGCTAAAGACCTGAATACAATATTTGAGCCAGCACATGAGATTTGGATATGTATTGCATTTGCATGGAGTCTAAAGATATGCATGGACAACTACCTAGTGGGGCTATAGGCCTCAATTGTGTCAGTAGCGTTCATCTACATCCATTCTTTGTGTGTACGAGCAGTGAATACTCTGGCCAGTGTGCGCATGTGTGTACACTCACATGTGCCTTCTTTGCAGAACACTGCAGTAAGCATCAATATCCTATGTCCTTGTCAATACTAATGAGCCTGCTCGTTCGTTACGCCTAGTTGATAAGAAACAGGTGATAGTTTCGAATTTGGGAGTGGACGGTTTTTAAGATATTCTTGTAGAGGCGTCAAATATGTAGTATTTGGTCATTGAAACTATAACATATGATCAAATTTGACAAAAAGACTTGAATGGTGATTGTTTCTACAAGATGAAATTAAATACGAAACTAGGGTGTCAAAAATTTTAGCATTTGGGTCTCCTTGGCCAATGTCGTTGAATCACATCTTGATTTACTACAAGTATAAGCTTTCACAACAAAAAGCGTTGCCTATACGATGCATATATAAAACGGTTAATCTTTTTTTTTGCAAGTGCAGGCAGTGAAGACTCTGTCGAGACTGTTGAGCATGCTATTCTGCGTCTAAGCTTTTGCCTTTTATTGACTTTATTATAAGTATAAAAAAAACTCAAAAACTGGCCCATTTAAAAAAACAGCCATGTTTTCATTTTGTATCGTTACATGTATGTTATATTTCAGCCAGCACATGAGATTCTGGTACATAACGCATATGCGTAAGGTTGTGTTTAAACATGAATGGACTAGTACCTAGTTTGACTAGAGGTCTTAATTTTGGCAAGCATCGTTATCAAAACCCTCTTTATGCGTGTGTGGGCTGTGAGGGCCCTGGTGAGACTGTCTGAATGCGCAGACGTCTAAGTATTAGCGCCTTACTGACAATATGATAATTATCCAAAATCTCAAGAACGGGCCATTTTTTTTAAAAAATTAGTCATGTTTTATATATAAAAGTTGTACCTTTATGCTATATTTGAGCAGGAACGTTACATTTTGCCACATAATACATATGCGTAAAGATGTTTTCAAACATAAGTTGGCAGGTAATTAGTTTAGCTAGAGATCTTACTTTCTGCATGCGCCTTTATTTACACCCATTTTTTGCATGAGCGGGTAGTAAATGCTCTAGCGAACTTGTCTGCATGCGCAGCTGCGTCTTGGCATTGGCGTCTTATTAACAATAAGATAAGTATCCAAAAATCCCATGAGCTGGCCCAATCATTAAACAAAACAGGTTTATAATGTACAGTTGTATCATTGTGTTATATTTGTGTAGGCACGTGAGATATTGGTACATATTGCATCTGCGTAAAGTTGTTTTCAAACATGAAAAAATAGGTACTCGGTTTGGCTAGAAGTCTTTATTTTGGCATGCAACTTTATCCACATCCAACAGTGGAGTTCTTGATAAGCGTGTGCATCTGAATGGCTGACCTCTTGGCTCTCTTGTGTGTGATGTTTTATGGTGTTTTGTCACTTAAACATATGGTGTCCTGGTTTAGGTGTGATATTTGATTGTATCGATTCCTGATCTTTGCCTTCTTTCTTACTGCTATCACATCAGAGTCTCATGTCTGGCAAACAAAACTATCAATATGATATTGTATTTATACACTTAATAATGGAAAAATGTTTCAGAGCAGCCTTAGCAATGTTATATGATAAGTGATCGTTGTTATATGACAGAAAAATGTTGATAGTGATGTTAGGCACAAACACAGCAACAAGAGAAAGAATATTAATTGTTAGAATAAAAGAAAATTCAATAAAAAAATATTTTTTGTTTTTGACAGGGTTCGATTCTGTAACCTCATGATTTTTTATTGAGCTCTGTTTTCTGAGTCTGTCTCTTTATCCCCTCAGCTATTTTGGCCCATTAATCTATAGGTATACAATACATTAAAATATGACCGAAATTACCTCTTAAGGGAGATTACTGATGGGAGATAAACACAAAATAGTTGAAAACAGACATATCGTTCTAAGGAGAAGGGATTTTTAAATTTGCACTTGGTCTTATTTTCCTGGTAATGAATACATCAAACTTATTAAGCAGTTAATAATCAAATTCGATAAAGCAGCTTCATCGCTACCATACTAAATTAATAGTTTCTTTACATTTAAGTCAAGTGAAATAATACTTTTTGAATGTATACGTGTTGCCTGCACCTTGTCCAAAACTATTTTGGACGGTGTTTGACGAGACCTAGTACAAGGGCTTGTCATCAAACGAATTTCTCCGAGGGAGGATTCGTAAAAAAGTTCCCTTTCTTTTTTTTTTACTTTTTTTTTATTTCATTTTCCTCACCTATTTTTTTCTAACTTGTTTTATCCATTCCCCCCCCCCCCCGCCCATTTTTTAGTGGGTCCATTGCCAGTCTGAGGGTCCACCTAATTACACAGGGTAAATGGCTAGTCTCGTTTTAGGTTATCTGTTTGCAGAAAGTGATTCTATAGTTCTATTTATTC
This sequence comes from Loripinus fragilis, assembly GCA_964019695.1. Taxonomy (NCBI): domain Eukaryota; kingdom Metazoa; phylum Mollusca; class Bivalvia; order Lucinida; family Lucinidae; genus Loripinus; species Loripinus fragilis. The sequence goes on from OZ026522.1 coordinate 47,356,707, forward strand.
AGTGTATTATTCTTCGTTATGCATCCTAAAATTACCAAATGAATGTCTTCACAACACCATGTCATTGTAGCATGTGTTCACATGGCATGATCAGAGCGCCCACTCACCTTAAGAGTGATGTATGGACCTTTGGCACTAGTCTCAAAGTCGTGAAAATAGCAATCAATGTTGAAACAACGTGTATTCAACGTCGCTGTTAAACTAATGACTGGGTGCTAAAGACCTGAATACAATATTTGAGCCAGCACATGAGATTTGGATATGTATTGCATTTGCATGGAGTCTAAAGATATGCATGGACAACTACCTAGTGGGGCTATAGGCCTCAATTGTGTCAGTAGCGTTCATCTACATCCATTCTTTGTGTGTACGAGCAGTGAATACTCTGGCCAGTGTGCGCATGTGTGTACACTCACATGTGCCTTCTTTGCAGAACACTGCAGTAAGCATCAATATCCTATGTCCTTGTCAATACTAATGAGCCTGCTCGTTCGTTACGCCTAGTTGATAAGAAACAGGTGATAGTTTCGAATTTGGGAGTGGACGGTTTTTAAGATATTCTTGTAGAGGCGTCAAATATGTAGTATTTGGTCATTGAAACTATAACATATGATCAAATTTGACAAAAAGACTTGAATGGTGATTGTTTCTACAAGATGAAATTAAATACGAAACTAGGGTGTCAAAAATTTTAGCATTTGGGTCTCCTTGGCCAATGTCGTTGAATCACATCTTGATTTACTACAAGTATAAGCTTTCACAACAAAAAGCGTTGCCTATACGATGCATATATAAAACGGTTAATCTTTTTTTTTTGCAAGTGCAGGCAGTGAAGACTCTGTCGAGACTGTTGAGCATGCTATTCTGCGTCTAAGCTTTTGCCTTTTATTGACTTTATTATAAGTATAAAAAAAACTCAAAAACTGGCCCATTTAAAAAAACAGCCATGTTTTCATTTTGTATCGTTACATGTATGTTATATTTCAGCCAGCACATGAGATTCTGGTACATAACGCATATGCGTAAGGTTGTGTTTAAACATGAATGGACTAGTACCTAGTTTGACTAGAGGTCTTAATTTTGGCAAGCATCGTTATCAAAACCCTCTTTATGCGTGTGTGGGCTGTGAGGGCCCTGGTGAGACTGTCTGAATGCGCAGACGTCTAAGTATTAGCGCCTTACTGACAATATGATAATTATCCAAAATCTCAAGAACGGGCCATTTTTTTTAAAAAATTAGTCATGTTTTATATATAAAAGTTGTACCTTTATGCTATATTTGAGCAGGAACGTTACATTTTGCCACATAATACATATGCGTAAAGATGTTTTCAAACATAAGTTGGCAGGTAATTAGTTTAGCTAGAGATCTTACTTTCTGCATGCGCCTTTATTTACACCCATTTTTTGCATGAGCGGGTAGTAAATGCTCTAGCGAACTTGTCTGCATGCGCAGCTGCGTCTTGGCATTGGCGTCTTATTAACAATAAGATAAGTATCCAAAAATCCCATGAGCTGGCCCAATCATTAAACAAAACAGGTTTATAATGTACAGTTGTATCATTGTGTTATATTTGTGTAGGCACGTGAGATATTGGTACATATTGCATCTGCGTAAAGTTGTTTTCAAACATGAAAAAATAGGTACTCGGTTTGGCTAGAAGTCTTTATTTTGGCATGCAACTTTATCCACATCCAACAGTGGAGTTCTTGATAAGCGTGTGCATCTGAATGGCTGACCTCTTGGCTCTCTTGTGTGTGATGTTTTATGGTGTTTTGTCACTTAAACATATGGTGTCCTGGTTTAGGTGTGATATTTGATTGTATCGATTCCTGATCTTTGCCTTCTTTCTTACTGCTATCACATCAGAGTCTCATGTCTGGCAAACAAAACTATCAATATGATATTGTATTTATACACTTAATAATGGAAAAATGTTTCAGAGCAGCCTTAGCAATGTTATATGATAAGTGATCGTTGTTATATGACAGAAAAATGTTGATAGTGATGTTAGGCACAAACACAGCAACAAGAGAAAGAATATTAATTGTTAGAATAAAAGAAAATTCATAAAAAATTATTTTTTGTTTTTGACAGGGTTCGATTCTGTAACCTCATGATTTTTTATTGAGCTCTGTTTTCTGAGTCTGTCTCTTTATCCCCTCAGCTATTTTGGCCCATTAATCTATAGGTATACAATACATTAAAATATGACCGAAATTACCTCTTAAGGGAGATTACTGATGGGAGATAAACACAAAATAGTTGAAAACAGACATATCGTTCTAAGGAGAAGGGATTTTTAAATTTGCACTTGGTCTTATTTTCCTGGTAATGAATACATCAAACTTATTAAGCAGTTAATAATCAAATTCGATAAAGCAGCTTCATCGCTACCATACTAAATTAATAGTTTCTTTACATTTAAGTCAAGTGAAATAATACTTTTTGAATGTATACGTGTTGCCTGCACCTTGTCCAAAACTATTTTGGACGGTGTTTGACGAGACCTAGTACAAGGGCTTGTCATCAAACGAATTTCTCCGAGGGAGGATTCGTAAAAAAGTTCCCTTTCTTTTTTTTTTACTTTTTTTTTATTTCATTTTCCTCACCTATTTTTTTCTAACTTGTTTTATCCATTCCCCCCCCCCCCCGCCCATTTTTTAGTGGGTCCATTGCCAGTCTGAGGGTCCACCTAATTACACAGGGTAAATGGCTAGTCTCGTTTTAGGTTATCTGTTTGCAGAAAGTGATTCTATAGTTCTATTTATTCAGTGTATTATTCTTCGTTATGCATCCTAAAATTACCAAATGAATGTCTTCACAACACCATGTCATTGTAGCATGTGTTCACATGGCATGATCAGAGCGCCCACTCACCTTAAGAGTGATGTATGGACCTTTGGCACTAGTCTCAAAGTCGTGAAAATAGCAATCAATGTTGAAACAACGTGTATTCAACGTCGCTGTTAAACTAATGACTGGGTGCTAAAGACCTGAATACAATATTTGAGCCAGCACATGAGATTTGGATATGTATTGCATTTGCATGGAGTCTAAAGATATGCATGGACAACTACCTAGTGGGGCTATAGGCCTCAATTGTGTCAGTAGCGTTCATCTACATCCATTCTTTGTGTGTACGAGCAGTGAATACTCTGGCCAGTGTGCGCATGTGTGTACACTCACATGTGCCTTCTTTGCAGAACACTGCAGTAAGCATCAATATCCTATGTCCTTGTCAATACTAATGAGCCTGCTCGTTCGTTACGCCTAGTTGATAAGAAACAGGTGATAGTTTCGAATTTGGGAGTGGACGGTTTTTAAGATATTCTTGTAGAGGCGTCAAATATGTAGTATTTGGTCATTGAAACTATAACATATGATCAAATTTGACAAAAAGACTTGAATGGTGATTGTTTCTACAAGATGAAATTAAATACGAAACTAGGGTGTCAAAAATTTTAGCATTTGGGTCTCCTTGGCCAATGTCGTTGAATCACATCTTGATTTACTACAAGTATAAGCTTTCACAACAAAAAGCGTTGCCTATACGATGCATATATAAAACGGTTAATCTTTTTTTTTGCAAGTGCAGGCAGTGAAGACTCTGTCGAGACTGTTGAGCATGCTATTCTGCGTCTAAGCTTTTGCCTTTTATTGACTTTATTATAAGTATAAAAAAAACTCAAAAACTGGCCCATTTAAAAAAACAGCCATGTTTTCATTTTGTATCGTTACATGTATGTTATATTTCAGCCAGCACATGAGATTCTGGTACATAACGCATATGCGTAAGGTTGTGTTTAAACATGAATGGACTAGTACCTAGTTTGACTAGAGGTCTTAATTTTGGCAAGCATCGTTATCAAAACCCTCTTTATGCGTGTGTGGGCTGTGAGGGCCCTGGTGAGACTGTCTGAATGCGCAGACGTCTAAGTATTAGCGCCTTACTGACAATATGATAATTATCCAAAATCTCAAGAACGGGCCATTTTTTTTAAAAAATTAGTCATGTTTTATATATAAAAGTTGTACCTTTATGCTATATTTGAGCAGGAACGTTACATTTTGCCACATAATACATATGCGTAAAGATGTTTTCAAACATAAGTTGGCAGGTAATTAGTTTAGCTAGAGATCTTACTTTCTGCATGCGCCTTTATTTACACCCATTTTTTGCATGAGCGGGTAGTAAATGCTCTAGCGAACTTGTCTGCATGCGCAGCTGCGTCTTGGCATTGGCGTCTTATTAACAATAAGATAAGTATCCAAAAATCCCATGAGCTGGCCCAATCATTAAACAAAACAGGTTTATAATGTACAGTTGTATCATTGTGTTATATTTGTGTAGGCACGTGAGATATTGGTACATATTGCATCTGCGTAAAGTTGTTTTCAAACATGAAAAAATAGGTACTCGGTTTGGCTAGAAGTCTTTATTTTGGCATGCAACTTTATCCACATCCAACAGTGGAGTTCTTGATAAGCGTGTGCATCTGAATGGCTGACCTCTTGGCTCTCTTGTGTGTGATGTTTTATGGTGTTTTGTCACTTAAACATATGGTGTCCTGGTTTAGGTGTGATATTTGATTGTATCGATTCCTGATCTTTGCCTTCTTTCTTACTGCTATCACATCAGAGTCTCATGTCTGGCAAACAAAACTATCAATATGATATTGTATTTATACACTTAATAATGGAAAAATGTTTCAGAGCAGCCTTAGCAATGTTATATGATAAGTGATCGTTGTTATATGACAGAAAAATGTTGATAGTGATGTTAGGCACAAACACAGCAACAAGAGAAAGAATATTAATTGTTAGAATAAAAGAAAATTCAATAAAAAAATATTTTTTGTTTTTGACAGGGTTCGATTCTGTAACCTCATGATTTTTTATTGAGCTCTGTTTTCTGAGTCTGTCTCTTTATCCCCTCAGCTATTTTGGCCCATTAATCTATAGGTATACAATACATTAAAATATGACCGAAATTACCTCTTAAGGGAGATTACTGATGGGAGATAAACACAAAATAGTTGAAAACAGACATATCGTTCTAAGGAGAAGGGATTTTTAAATTTGCACTTGGTCTTATTTTCCTGGTAATGAATACATCAAACTTATTAAGCAGTTAATAATCAAATTCGATAAAGCAGCTTCATCGCTACCATACTAAATTAATAGTTTCTTTACATTTAAGTCAAGTGAAATAATACTTTTTGAATGTATACGTGTTGCCTGCACCTTGTCCAAAACTATTTTGGACGGTGTTTGACGAGACCTAGTACAAGGGCTTGTCATCAAACGAATTTCTCCGAGGGAGGATTCGTAAAAAAGTTCCCTTTCTTTTTTTTTTTACTTTTTTTTTATTTCATTTTCCTCACCTATTTTTTTCTAACTTGTTTTATCCATTCCCCCCCCCCCCCGCCCATTTTTTAGTGGGTCCATTGCCAGTCTGAGGGTCCACCTAATTACACAGGGTAAATGGCTAGTCTCGTTTTAGGTTATCTGTTTGCAGAAAGTGATTCTATAGTTCTATTTATTCAGTGTATTATTCTTCGTTATGCATCCTAAAATTACCAAATGAATGTCTTCACAACACCATGTCATTGTAGCATGTGTTCACATGGCATGATCAGAGCGCCCACTCACCTTAAGAGTGATGTATGGACCTTTGGCACTAGTCTCAAAGTCGTGAAAATAGCAATCAATGTTGAAACAACGTGTATTCAACGTCGCTGTTAAACTAATGACTGGGTGCTAAAGACCTGAATACAATATTTGAGCCAGCACATGAGATTTGGATATGTATTGCATTTGCATGGAGTCTAAAGATATGCATGGACAACTACCTAGTGGGGCTATAGGCCTCAATTGTGTCAGTAGCGTTCATCTACATCCATTCTTTGTGTGTACGAGCAGTGAATACTCTGGCCAGTGTGCGCATGTGTGTACACTCACATGTGCCTTCTTTGCAGAACACTGCAGTAAGCATCAATATCCTATGTCCTTGTCAATACTAATGAGCCTGCTCGTTCGTTACGCCTAGTTGATAAGAAACAGGTGATAGTTTCGAATTTGGGAGTGGACGGTTTTTAAGATATTCTTGTAGAGGCGTCAAATATGTAGTATTTGGTCATTGAAACTATAACATATGATCACATTTGACAAAAAGACTTGAATGGTGATTGTTTCTACAAGATGAAATTAAATACGAAACTAGGGTGTCAAAAATTTTAGCATTTGGGTCTCCTTGGCCAATGTCGTTGAATCACATCTTGATTTACTACAAGTATAAGCTTTCACAACAAAAAGCGTTGCCTATACGATGCATATATAAAACGGTTAATCTTTTTTTTTGCAAGTGCAGGCAGTGAAGACTCTGTCGAGACTGTTGAGCATGCTATTCTGCGTCTAAGCTTTTGCCTTTTATTGACTTTATTATAAGTATAAAAAAAACTCAAAAACTGGCCCATTTAAAAAAACAGCCATGTTTTCATTTTGTATCGTTACATGTATGTTATATTTCAGCCAGCACATGAGATTCTGGTACATAACGCATATGCGTAAGGTTGTGTTTAAACATGAATGGACTAGTACCTAGTTTGACTAGAGGTCTTAATTTTGGCAAGCATCGTTATCAAAACCCTCTTTATGCGTGTGTGGGCTGTGAGGGCCCTGGTGAGACTGTCTGAATGCGCAGACGTCTAAGTATTAGCGCCTTACTGACAATATGATAATTATCCAAAATCTCAAGAACGGGCCATTTTTTTTAAAAAATTAGTCATGTTTTATATATAAAAGTTGTACCTTTATGCTATATTTGAGCAGGAACGTTACATTTTGCCACATAATACATATGCGTAAAGATGTTTTCAAACATAAGTTGGCAGGTAATTAGTTTAGCTAGAGATCTTACTTTCTGCATGCGCCTTTATTTACACCCATTTTTTGCATGAGCGGGTAGTAAATGCTCTAGCGAACTTGTCTGCATGCGCAGCTGCGTCTTGGCATTGGCGTCTTATTAACAATAAGATAAGTATCCAAAAATCCCATGAGCTGGCCCAATCATTAAACAAAACAGGTTTATAATGTACAGTTGTATCATTGTGTTATATTTGTGTAGGCACGTGAGATATTGGTACATATTGCATCTGCGTAAAGTTGTTTTCAAACATGAAAAAATAGGTACTCGGTTTGGCTAGAAGTCTTTATTTTGGCATGCAACTTTATCCACATCCAACAGTGGAGTTCTTGATAAGCGTGTGCATCTGAATGGCTGACCTCTTGGCTCTCTTGTGTGTGATGTTTTATGGTGTTTTGTCACTTAAACATATGGTGTCCTGGTTTAGGTGTGATATTTGATTGTATCGATTCCTGATCTTTGCCTTCTTTCTTACTGCTATCACATCAGAGTCTCATGTCTGGCAAACAAAACTATCAATATGATATTGTATTTATACACTTAATAATGGAAAAATGTTTCAGAGCAGCCTTAGCAATGTTATATGATAAGTGATCGTTGTTATATGACAGAAAAATGTTGATAGTGATGTTAGGCACAAACACAGCAACAAGAGAAAGAATATTAATTGTTAGAATAAAAGAAAATTCAATAAAAAAATATTTTTTGTTTTTGACAGGGTTCGATTCTGTAACCTCATGATTTTTTATTGAGCTCTGTTTTCTGAGTCTGTCTCTTTATCCCCTCAGCTATTTTGGCCCATTAATCTATAGGTATACAATACATTAAGATATGACCGAAATTACCTCTTAAGGGAGATTACTGATGGGAGATAAACACAAAATAGTTGAAAACAGACATATCGTTCTAAGGAGAAGGGATTTTTAAATTTGCACTTGGTCTTATTTTCCTGGTAATGAATACATCAAACTTATTAAGCAGTTAATAATCAAATTCGATAAAGCAGCTTCATCGCTACCATACTAAATTAATAGTTTCTTTACATTTAAGTCAAGTGAAATAATACTTTTTGAATGTATACGTGTTGCCTGCACCTTGTCCAAAACTATTTTGGACGGTGTTTGACGAGACCTAGTACAAGGGCTTGTCATCAAACGAATTTCTCCGAGGGAGGATTCGTAAAAAAGTTCCCTTTCTTTTTTTTTTACTTTTTTTTTATTTCATTTTCCTCACCTATTTTTTCTAACTTGTTTTATCCATTCCCCCCCCCCCCCGCCCATTTTTTAGTGGGTCCATTGCCAGTCTGAGGGTCCACCTAATTACACAGGGTAAATGGCTAGTCTCGTTTTAGGTTATCTGTTTGCAGAAAGTGATTCTATAGTTCTATTTATTCAGTGTATTATTCTTCGTTATGCATCCTAAAATTACCAAATGAATGTCTTCACAACACCATGTCATTGTAGCATGTGTTCACATGGCATGATCAGAGCGCCCACTCACCTTAAGAGTGATGTATGGACCTTTGGCACTAGTCTCAAAGTCGTGAAAATAGCAATCAATGTTGAAACAACGTGTATTCAACGTCGCTGTTAAACTAATGACTGGGTGCTAAAGACCTGAATACAATATTTGAGCCAGCACATGAGATTTGGATATGTATTGCATTTGCATGGAGTCTAAAGATATGCATGGACAACTACCTAGTGGGGCTATAGGCCTCAATTGTGTCAGTAGCGTTCATCTACATCCATTCTTTGTGTGTACGAGCAGTGAATACTCTGGCCAGTGTGCGCATGTGTGTACACTCACATGTGCCTTCTTTGCAGAACACTGCAGTAAGCATCAATATCCTATGTCCTTGTCAATACTAATGAGCCTGCTCGTTCGTTACGCCTAGTTGATAAGAAACAGGTGATAGTTTCGAATTTGGGAGTGGACGGTTTTTAAGATATTCTTGTAGAGGCGTCAAATATGTAGTATTTGGTCATTGAAACTATAACATATGATCACATTTGACAAAAAGACTTGAATGGTGATTGTTTCTACAAGATGAAATTAAATACGAAACTAGGGTGTCAAAAATTTTAGCATTTGGGTCTCCTTGGCCAATGTCGTTGAATCACATCTTGATTTACTACAAGTATAAGCTTTCACAACAAAAAGCGTTGCCTATACGATGCATATATAAAACGGTTAATCTTTTTTTTTGCAAGTGCAGGCAGTGAAGACTCTGTCGAGACTGTTGAGCATGCTATTCTGCGTCTAAGCTTTTGCCTTTTATTGACTTTATTATAAGTATAAAAAAAACTCAAAAACTGGCCCATTTAAAAAAACAGCCATGTTTTCATTTTGTATCGTTACATGTATGTTATATTTCAGCCAGCACATGAGATTCTGGTACATAACGCATATGCGTAAGGTTGTGTTTAAACATGAATGGACTAGTACCTAGTTTGACTAGAGGTCTTAATTTTGGCAAGCATCGTTATCAAAACCCTCTTTATGCGTGTGTGGGCTGTGAGGGCCCTGGTGAGACTGTCTGAATGCGCAGACGTCTAAGTATTAGCGCCTTACTGACAATATGATAATTATCCAAAATCTCAAGAACGGGCCATTTTTTTTAAAAAATTAGTCATGTTTTATATATAAAAGTTGTACCTTTATGCTATATTTGAGCAGGAACGTTACATTTTGCCACATAATACATATGCGTAAAGATGTTTTCAAACATAAGTTGGCAGGTAATTAGTTTAGCTAGAGATCTTACTTTCTGCATGCGCCTTTATTTACACCCATTTTTTGCATGAGCGGGTAGTAAATGCTCTAGCGAACTTGTCTGCATGCGCAGCTGCGTCTTGGCATTGGCGTCTTATTAACAATAAGATAAGTATCCAAAAATCCCATGAGCTGGCCCAATCATTAAACAAAACAGGTTTATAATGTACAGTTGTATCATTGTGTTATATTTGTGTAGGCACGTGAGATATTGGTACATATTGCATCTGCGTAAAGTTGTTTTCAAACATGAAAAAATAGGTACTCGGTTTGGCTAGAAGTCTTTATTTTGGCATGCAACTTTATCCACATCCAACAGTGGAGTTCTTGATAAGCGTGTGCATCTGAATGGCTGACCTCTTGGCTCTCTTGTGTGTGATGTTTTATGGTGTTTTGTCACTTAAACATATGGTGTCCTGGTTTAGGTGTGATATTTGATTGTATCGATTCCTGATCTTTGCCTTCTTTCTTACTGCTATCACATCAGAGTCTCATGTCTGGCAAACAAAACTATCAATATGATATTGTATTTATACACTTAATAATGGAAAAATGTTTCAGAGCAGCCTTAGCAATGTTATATGATAAGTGATCGTTGTTATATGACAGAAAAATGTTGATAGTGATGTTAGGCACAAACACAGCAACAAGAGAAAGAATATTAATTGTTAGAATAAAAGAAAATTCAATAAAAAAATATTTTTTGTTTTTGACAGGGTTCGATTCTGTAACCTCATGATTTTTTATTGAGCTCTGTTTTCTGAGTCTGTCTCTTTATCCCCTCAGCTATTTTGGCCCATTAATCTATAGGTATACAATACATTAAGATATGACCGAAATTACCTCTTAAGGGAGATTACTGATGGGAGATAAACACAAAATAGTTGAAAACAGACATATCGTTCTAAGGAGAAGGGATTTTTAAATTTGCACTTGGTCTTATTTTCCTGGTAATGAATACATCAAACTTATTAAGCAGTTAATAATCAAATTCGATAAAGCAGCTTCATCGCTACCATACTAAATTAATAGTTTCTTTACATTTAAGTCAAGTGAAATAATACTTTTTGAATGTATACGTGTTGCCTGCACCTTGTCCAAAACTATTTTGGACGGTGTTTGACGAGACCTAGTACAAGGGCTTGTCATCAAACGAATTTCTCCGAGGGAGGATTCGTAAAAAAGTTCCCTTTCTTTTTTTTTTACTTTTTTTTTATTTCATTTTCCTCACCTATTTTTTTCTAACTTGTTTTATCCATTCCCCCCCCCCCCCCCGCCCATTTTTTAGTGGGTCCATTGCCAGTCTGAGGGTCCACCTAATTACACAGGGTAAATGGCTAGTCTCGTTTTAGGTTATCTGTTTGCAGAAAGTGATTCTATAGTTCTATTTATTCAGTGTATTATTCTTCGTTATGCATCCTAAAATTACCAAATGAATGTCTTCACAACACCATGTCATTGTAGCATGTGTTCACATGGCATGATCAGAGCGCCCACTCACCTTAAGAGTGATGTATGGACCTTTGGCACTAGTCTCAAAGTCGTGAAAATAGCAATCAATGTTGAAACAACGTGTATTCAACGTCGCTGTTAAACTAATGACTGGGTGCTAAAGACCTGAATACAATATTTGAGCCAGCACATGAGATTTGGATATGTATTGCATTTGCATGGAGTCTAAAGATATGCATGGACAACTACCTAGTGGGGCTATAGGCCTCAATTGTGTCAGTAGCGTTCATCTACATCCATTCTTTGTGTGTACGAGCAGTGAATACTCTGGCCAGTGTGCGCATGTGTGTACACTCACATGTGCCTTCTTTGCAGAACACTGCAGTAAGCATCAATATCCTATGTCCTTGTCAATACTAATGAGCCTGCTCGTTCGTTACGCCTAGTTGATAAGAAACAGGTGATAGTTTCGAATTTGGGAGTGGACGGTTTTTAAGATATTCTTGTAGAGGCGTCAAATATGTAGTATTTGGTCATTGAAACTATAACATATGATCACATTTGACAAAAAGACTTGAATGGTGATTGTTTCTACAAGATGAAATTAAATACGAAACTAGGGTGTCAAAAATTTTAGCATTTGGGTCTCCTTGGCCAATGTCGTTGAATCACATCTTGATTTACTACAAGTATAAGCTTTCACAACAAAAAGCGTTGCCTATACGATGCATATATAAAACGGTTAATCTTTTTTTTTGCAAGTGCAGGCAGTGAAGACTCTGTCGAGACTGTTGAGCATGCTATTCTGCGTCTAAGCTTTTGCCTTTTATTGACTTTATTATAAGTATAAAAAAAACTCAAAAACTGGCCCATTTAAAAAAACAGCCATGTTTTCATTTTGTATCGTTACATGTATGTTATATTTCAGCCAGCACATGAGATTCTGGTACATAACGCATATGCGTAAGGTTGTGTTTAAACATGAATGGACTAGTACCTAGTTTGACTAGAGGTCTTAATTTTGGCAAGCATCGTTATCAAAACCCTCTTTATGCGTGTGTGGGCTGTGAGGGCCCTGGTGAGACTGTCTGAATGCGCAGACGTCTAAGTATTAGCGCCTTACTGACAATATGATAATTATCCAAAATCTCAAGAACGGGCCATTTTTTTTAAAAAATTAGTCATGTTTTATATATAAAAGTTGTACCTTTATGCTATATTTGAGCAGGAACGTTACATTTTGCCACATAATACATATGCGTAAAGATGTTTTCAAACATAAGTTGGCAGGTAATTAGTTTAGCTAGAGATCTTACTTTCTGCATGCGCCTTTATTTACACCCATTTTTTGCATGAGCGGGTAGTAAATGCTCTAGCGAACTTGTCTGCATGCGCAGCTGCGTCTTGGCATTGGCGTCTTATTAACAATAAGATAAGTATCCAAAAATCCCATGAGCTGGCCCAATCATTAAACAAAACAGGTTTATAATGTACAGTTGTATCATTGTGTTATATTTGTGTAGGCACGTGAGATATTGGTACATATTGCATCTGCGTAAAGTTGTTTTCAAACATGAAAAAATAGGTACTCGGTTTGGCTAGAAGTCTTTATTTTGGCATGCAACTTTATCCACATCCAACAGTGGAGTTCTTGATAAGCGTGTGCATCTGAATGGCTGACCTCTTGGCTCTCTTGTGTGTGATGTTTTATGGTGTTTTGTCACTTAAACATATGGTGTCCTGGTTTAGGTGTGATATTTGATTGTATCGATTCCTGATCTTTGCCTTCTTTCTTACTGCTATCACATCAGAGTCTCATGTCTGGCAAACAAAACTATCAATATGATATTGTATTTATACACTTAATAATGGAAAAATGTTTCAGAGCAGCCTTAGCAATGTTATATGATAAGTGATCGTTGTTATATGACAGAAAAATGTTGATAGTGATGTTAGGCACAAACACAGCAACAAGAGAAAGAATATTAATTGTTAGAATAAAAGAAAATTCAATAAAAAAATATTTTTTGTTTTTGACAGGGTTCGATTCTGTAACCTCATGATTTTTTATTGAGCTCTGTTTTCTGAGTCTGTCTCTTTATCCCCTCAGCTATTTTGGCCCATTAATCTATAGGTATACAATACATTAAGATATGACCGAAATTACCTCTTAAGGGAGATTACTGATGGGAGATAAACACAAAATAGTTGAAAACAGACATATCGTTCTAAGGAGAAGGGATTTTTAAATTTGCACTTGGTCTTATTTTCCTGGTAATGAATACATCAAACTTATTAAGCAGTTAATAATCAAATTCGATAAAGCAGCTTCATCGCTACCATACTAAATTAATAGTTTCTTTACATTTAAGTCAAGTGAAATAATACTTTTTGAATGTATACGTGTTGCCTGCACCTTGTCCAAAACTATTTTGGACGGTGTTTGACGAGACCTAGTACAAGGGCTTGTCATCAAACGAATTTCTCCGAGGGAGGATTCGTAAAAAAGTTCCCTTTCTTTTTTTTTTACTTTTTTTTTATTTCATTTTCCTCACCTATTTTTTTCTAACTTGTTTTATCCATTCCCCCCCCCCCCCCGCCCATTTTTTAGTGGGTCCATTGCCAGTCTGAGGGTCCACCTAATTACACAGGGTAAATGGCTAGTCTCGTTTTAGGTTATCTGTTTGCAGAAAGTGATTCTATAGTTCTATTTATTCAGTGTATTATTCTTCGTTATGCATCCTAAAATTACCAAATGAATGTCTTCACAACACCATGTCATTGTAGCATGTGTTCACATGGCATGATCAGAGCGCCCACTCACCTTAAGAGTGATGTATGGACCTTTGGCACTAGTCTCAAAGTCGTGAAAATAGCAATCAATGTTGAAACAACGTGTATTCAACGTCGCTGTTAAACTAATGACTGGGTGCTAAAGACCTGAATACAATATTTGAGCCAGCACATGAGATTTGGATATGTATTGCATTTGCATGGAGTCTAAAGATATGCATGGACAACTACCTAGTGGGGCTATAGGCCTCAATTGTGTCAGTAGCGTTCATCTACATCCATTCTTTGTGTGTACGAGCAGTGAATACTCTGGCCAGTGTGCGCATGTGTGTACACTCACATGTGCCTTCTTTGCAGAACACTGCAGTAAGCATCAATATCCTATGTCCTTGTCAATACTAATGAGCCTGCTCGTTCGTTACGCCTAGTTGATAAGAAACAGGTGATAGTTTCGAATTTGGGAGTGGACGGTTTTTAAGATATTCTTGTAGAGGCGTCAAATATGTAGTATTTGGTCATTGAAACTATAACATATGATCACATTTGACAAAAAGACTTGAATGGTGATTGTTTCTACAAGATGAAATTAAATACGAAACTAGGGTGTCAAAAATTTTAGCATTTGGGTCTCCTTGGCCAATGTCGTTGAATCACATCTTGATTTACTACAAGTATAAGCTTTCACAACAAAAAGCGTTGCCTATACGATGCATATATAAAACGGTTAATCTTTTTTTTTGCAAGTGCAGGCAGTGAAGACTCTGTCGAGACTGTTGAGCATGCTATTCTGCGTCTAAGCTTTTGCCTTTTATTGACTTTATTATAAGTATAAAAAAAACTCAAAAACTGGCCCATTTAAAAAAACAGCCATGTTTTCATTTTGTATCGTTACATGTATGTTATATTTCAGCCAGCACATGAGATTCTGGTACATAACGCATATGCGTAAGGTTGTGTTTAAACATGAATGGACTAGTACCTAGTTTGACTAGAGGTCTTAATTTTGGCAAGCATCGTTATCAAAACCCTCTTTATGCGTGTGTGGGCTGTGAGGGCCCTGGTGAGACTGTCTGAATGCGCAGACGTCTAAGTATTAGCGCCTTACTGACAATATGATAATTATCCAAAATCTCAAGAACGGGCCATTTTTTTTAAAAAATTAGTCATGTTTTATATATAAAAGTTGTACCTTTATGCTATATTTGAGCAGGAACGTTACATTTTGCCACATAATACATATGCGTAAAGATGTTTTCAAACATAAGTTGGCAGGTAATTAGTTTAGCTAGAGATCTTACTTTCTGCATGCGCCTTTATTTACACCCATTTTTTGCATGAGCGGGTAGTAAATGCTCTAGCGAACTTGTCTGCATGCGCAGCTGCGTCTTGGCATTGGCGTCTTATTAACAATAAGATAAGTATCCAAAAATCCCATGAGCTGGCCCAATCATTAAACAAAACAGGTTTATAATGTACAGTTGTATCA
Source organism: Loripinus fragilis (assembly GCA_964019695.1). Taxonomy (NCBI): domain Eukaryota; kingdom Metazoa; phylum Mollusca; class Bivalvia; order Lucinida; family Lucinidae; genus Loripinus; species Loripinus fragilis. Next base: position 47,372,142 of record OZ026522.1, read on the forward strand.
TTGTGTTATATTTGTGTAGGCACGTGAGATATTGGTACATATTGCATCTGCGTAAAGTTGTTTTCAAACATGAAAAAATAGGTACTCGGTTTGGCTAGAAGTCTTTATTTTGGCATGCAACTTTATCCACATCCAACAGTGGAGTTCTTGATAAGCGTGTGCATCTGAATGGCTGACCTCTTGGCTCTCTTGTGTGTGATGTTTTATGGTGTTTTGTCACTTAAACATATGGTGTCCTGGTTTAGGTGTGATATTTGATTGTATCGATTCCTGATCTTTGCCTTCTTTCTTACTGCTATCACATCAGAGTCTCATGTCTGGCAAACAAAACTATCAATATGATATTGTATTTATACACTTAATAATGGAAAAATGTTTCAGAGCAGCCTTAGCAATGTTATATGATAAGTGATCGTTGTTATATGACAGAAAAATGTTGATAGTGATGTTAGGCACAAACACAGCAACAAGAGAAAGAATATTAATTGTTAGAATAAAAGAAAATTCAATAAAAAAATATTTTTTGTTTTTGACAGGGTTCGATTCTGTAACCTCATGATTTTTTATTGAGCTCTGTTTTCTGAGTCTGTCTCTTTATCCCCTCAGCTATTTTGGCCCATTAATCTATAGGTATACAATACATTAAGATATGACCGAAATTACCTCTTAAGGGAGATTACTGATGGGAGATAAACACAAAATAGTTGAAAACAGACATATCGTTCTAAGGAGAAGGGATTTTTAAATTTGCACTTGGTCTTATTTTCCTGGTAATGAATACATCAAACTTATTAAGCAGTTAATAATCAAATTCGATAAAGCAGCTTCATCGCTACCATACTAAATTAATAGTTTCTTTACATTTAAGTCAAGTGAAATAATACTTTTTGAATGTATACGTGTTGCCTGCACCTTGTCCAAAACTATTTTGGACGGTGTTTGACGAGACCTAGTACAAGGGCTTGTCATCAAACGAATTTCTCCGAGGGAGGATTCGTAAAAAAGTTCCCTTTCTTTTTTTTTTACTTTTTTTTTATTTCATTTTCCTCACCTATTTTTTTCTAACTTGTTTTATCCATTCCCCCCCCCCCGCCCATTTTTTAGTGGGTCCATTGCCAGTCTGAGGGTCCACCTAATTACACAGGGTAAATGGCTAGTCTCGTTTTAGGTTATCTGTTTGCAGAAAGTGATTCTATAGTTCTATTTATTCAGTGTATTATTCTTCGTTATGCATCCTAAAATTACCAAATGAATGTCTTCACAACACCATGTCATTGTAGCATGTGTTCACATGGCATGATCAGAGCGCCCACTCACCTTAAGAGTGATGTATGGACCTTTGGCACTAGTCTCAAAGTCGTGAAAATAGCAATCAATGTTGAAACAACGTGTATTCAACGTCGCTGTTAAACTAATGACTGGGTGCTAAAGACCTGAATACAATATTTGAGCCAGCACATGAGATTTGGATATGTATTGCATTTGCATGGAGTCTAAAGATATGCATGGACAACTACCTAGTGGGGCTATAGGCCTCAATTGTGTCAGTAGCGTTCATCTACATCCATTCTTTGTGTGTACGAGCAGTGAATACTCTGGCCAGTGTGCGCATGTGTGTACACTCACATGTGCCTTCTTTGCAGAACACTGCAGTAAGCATCAATATCCTATGTCCTTGTCAATACTAATGAGCCTGCTCGTTCGTTACGCCTAGTTGATAAGAAACAGGTGATAGTTTCGAATTTGGGAGTGGACGGTTTTTAAGATATTCTTGTAGAGGCGTCAAATATGTAGTATTTGGTCATTGAAACTATAACATATGATCACATTTGACAAAAAGACTTGAATGGTGATTGTTTCTACAAGATGAAATTAAATACGAAACTAGGGTGTCAAAAATTTTAGCATTTGGGTCTCCTTGGCCAATGTCGTTGAATCACATCTTGATTTACTACAAGTATAAGCTTTCACAACAAAAAGCGTTGCCTATACGATGCATATATAAAACGGTTAATCTTTTTTTTTGCAAGTGCAGGCAGTGAAGACTCTGTCGAGACTGTTGAGCATGCTATTCTGCGTCTAAGCTTTTGCCTTTTATTGACTTTATTATAAGTATAAAAAAAACTCAAAAACTGGCCCATTTAAAAAAACAGCCATGTTTTCATTTTGTATCGTTACATGTATGTTATATTTCAGCCAGCACATGAGATTCTGGTACATAACGCATATGCGTAAGGTTGTGTTTAAACATGAATGGACTAGTACCTAGTTTGACTAGAGGTCTTAATTTTGGCAAGCATCGTTATCAAAACCCTCTTTATGCGTGTGTGGGCTGTGAGGGCCCTGGTGAGACTGTCTGAATGCGCAGACGTCTAAGTATTAGCGCCTTACTGACAATATGATAATTATCCAAAATCTCAAGAACGGGCCATTTCTTTTTAAAAATTAGTCATGTTTTGTATATAAAAGTTGTACCTTTATGCTATATTTGAGCAGGAACGTTACATTTTGCCACATAATACATATGCGTAAAGATGTTTTCAAACATAAGTTGGCAGGTAATTAGTTTAGCTAGAGATCTTACTTTCTGCATGCGCCTTTATTTACACCCATTTTTTGCATGAGCGGGTAGTAAATGCTCTAGCGAACTTGTCTGCATGCGCAGCTGCGTCTTGGCATTGGCGTCTTATTAACAATAAGATAAGTATCCAAAAATCCCATGAGCTGGCCCAATCATTAAACAAAACAGGTTTATAATGTACAGTTGTATCATTGTGTTATATTTGTGTAGGCACGTGAGATATTGGTACATATTGCATCTGCGTAAAGTTGTTTTCAAACATGAAAAAATAGGTACTCGGTTTGGCTAGAAGTCTTTATTTTGGCATGCAACTTTATCCACATCCAACAGTGGAGTTCTTGATAAGCGTGTGCATCTGAATGGCTGACCTCTTGGCTCTCTTGTGTGTGATGTTTTATGGTGTTTTGTCACTTAAACATATGGTGTCCTGGTTTAGGTGTGATATTTGATTGTATCGATTCCTGATCTTTGCCTTCTTTCTTACTGCTATCACATCAGAGTCTCATGTCTGGCAAACAAAACTATCAATATGATATTGTATTTATACACTTAATAATGGAAAAATGTTTCAGAGCAGCCTTAGCAATGTTATATGATAAGTGATCGTTGTTATATGACAGAAAAATGTTGATAGTGATGTTAGGCACAAACACAGCAACAAGAGAAAGAATATTAATTGTTAGAATAAAAGAAAATTCAATAAAAAAATATTTTTTGTTTTTGACAGGGTTCGATTCTGTAACCTCATGATTTTTTATTGAGCTCTGTTTTCTGAGTCTGTCTCTTTATCCCCTCAGCTATTTTGGCCCATTAATCTATAGGTATACAATACATTAAAATATGACCGAAATTACCTCTTAAGGGAGATTACTGATGGGAGATAAACACAAAATAGTTGAAAACAGACATATCGTTCTAAGGAGAAGGGATTTTTAAATTTGCACTTGGTCTTATTTTCCTGGTAATGAATACATCAAACTTATTAAGCAGTTAATAATCAAATTCGATAAAGCAGCTTCATCGCTACCATACTAAATTAATAGTTTCTTTACATTTAAGTCAAGTGAAATAATACTTTTTGAATGTATACGTGTTGCCTGCACCTTGTCCAAAACTATTTTGGACGGTGTTTGACGAGACCTAGTACAAGGGCTTGTCATCAAACGAATTTCTCCGAGGGAGGATTCGTAAAAAAGTTCCCTTTCTTTTTTTTTTACTTTTTTTTTATTTCATTTTCCTCACCTATTTTTTTCTAACTTGTTTTATCCATTCCCCCCCCCCCCCGCCCATTTTTTAGTGGGTCCATTGCCAGTCTGAGGGTCCACCTAATTACACAGGGTAAATGGCTAGTCTCGTTTTAGGTTATCTGTTTGCAGAAAGTGATTCTATAGTTCTATTTATTCAGTGTATTATTCTTCGTTATGCATCCTAAAATTACCAAATGAATGTCTTCACAACACCATGTCATTGTAGCATGTGTTCACATGGCATGATCAGAGCGCCCACTCACCTTAAGAGTGATGTATGGACCTTTGGCACTAGTCTCAAAGTCGTGAAAATAGCAATCAATGTTGAAACAACGTGTATTCAACGTCGCTGTTAAACTAATGACTGGGTGCTAAAGACCTGAATACAATATTTGAGCCAGCACATGAGATTTGGATATGTATTGCATTTGCATGGAGTCTAAAGATATGCATGGACAACTACCTAGTGGGGCTATAGGCCTCAATTGTGTCAGTAGCGTTCATCTACATCCATTCTTTGTGTGTACGAGCAGTGAATACTCTGGCCAGTGTGCGCATGTGTGTACACTCACATGTGCCTTCTTTGCAGAACACTGCAGTAAGCATCAATATCCTATGTCCTTGTCAATACTAATGAGCCTGCTCGTTCGTTACGCCTAGTTGATAAGAAACAGGTGATAGTTTCGAATTTGGGAGTGGACGGTTTTTAAGATATTCTTGTAGAGGCGTCAAATATGTAGTATTTGGTCATTGAAACTATAACATATGATCACATTTGACAAAAAGACTTGAATGGTGATTGTTTCTACAAGATGAAATTAAATACGAAACTAGGGTGTCAAAAATTTTAGCATTTGGGTCTCCTTGGCCAATGTCGTTGAATCACATCTTGATTTACTACAAGTATAAGCTTTCACAACAAAAAGCGTTGCCTATACGATGCATATATAAAACGGTTAATCTTTTTTTTTGCAAGTGCAGGCAGTGAAGACTCTGTCGAGACTGTTGAGCATGCTATTCTGCGTCTAAGCTTTTGCCTTTTATTGACTTTATTATAAGTATAAAAAAAACTCAAAAACTGGCCCATTTAAAAAAACAGCCATGTTTTCATTTTGTATCGTTACATGTATGTTATATTTCAGCCAGCACATGAGATTCTGGTACATAACGCATATGCGTAAGGTTGTGTTTAAACATGAATGGACTAGTACCTAGTTTGACTAAAGGTCTTAATTTTGGCAAGCATCGTTATCAAAACCCTCTTTATGCGTGTGTGGGCTGTGAGGGCCCTGGTGAGACTGTCTGAATGCGCAGACGTCTAAGTATTAGCGCCTTACTGACAATATGATAATTATCCAAAATCTCAAGAACGGGCCATTTTTTTTAAAAAATTAGTCATGTTTTATATATAAAAGTTGTACCTTTATGCTATATTTGAGCAGGAACGTTACATTTTGCCACATAATACATATGCGTAAAGATGTTTTCAAACATAAGTTGGCAGGTAATTAGTTTAGCTAGAGATCTTACTTTCTGCATGCGCCTTTATTTACACCCATTTTTTGCATGAGCGGGTAGTAAATGCTCTAGCGAACTTGTCTGCATGCGCAGCTGCGTCTTGGCATTGGCGTCTTATTAACAATAAGATAAGTATCCAAAAATCCCATGAGCTGGCCCAATCATTAAACAAAACAGGTTTATAATGTACAGTTGTATCATTGTGTTATATTTGTGTAGGCACGTGAGATATTGGTACATATTGCATCTGCGTAAAGTTGTTTTCAAACATGAAAAAATAGGTACTCGGTTTGGCTAGAAGTCTTTATTTTGGCATGCAACTTTATCCACATCCAACAGTGGAGTTCTTGATAAGCGTGTGCATCTGAATGGCTGACCTCTTGGCTCTCTTGTGTGTGATGTTTTATGGTGTTTTGTCACTTAAACATATGGTGTCCTGGTTTAGGTGTGATATTTGATTGTATCGATTCCTGATCTTTGCCTTCTTTCTTACTGCTATCACATCAGAGTCTCATGTCTGGCAAACAAAACTATCAATATGATATTGTATTTATACACTTAATAATGGAAAAATGTTTCAGAGCAGCCTTAGCAATGTTATATGATAAGTGATCGTTGTTATATGACAGAAAAATGTTGATAGTGATGTTAGGCACAAACACAGCAACAAGAGAAAGAATATTAATTGTTAGAATAAAAGAAAATTCAATAAAAAAATATTTTTTGTTTTTGACAGGGTTCGATTCTGTAACCTCATGATTTTTTATTGAGCTCTGTTTTCTGAGTCTGTCTCTTTATCCCCTCAGCTATTTTGGCCCATTAATCTATAGGTATACAATACATTAAAATATGACCGAAATTACCTCTTAAGGGAGATTACTGATGGGAGATAAACACAAAATAGTTGAAAACAGACATATCGTTCTAAGGAGAAGGGATTTTTAAATTTGCACTTGGTCTTATTTTCCTGGTAATGAATACATCAAACTTATTAAGCAGTTAATAATCAAATTCGATAAAGCAGCTTCATCGCTACCATACTAAATTAATAGTTTCTTTACATTTAAGTCAAGTGAAATAATACTTTTTGAATGTATACGTGTTGCCTGCACCTTGTCCAAAACTATTTTGGACGGTGTTTGACGAGACCTAGTACAAGGGCTTGTCATCAAACGAATTTCTCCGAGGGAGGATTCGTAAAAAAGTTCCCTTTCTTTTTTTTTTACTTTTTTTTTATTTCATTTTCCTCACCTATTTTTTTCTAACTTGTTTTATCCATTCCCCCCCCCCCCGCCCATTTTTTAGTGGGTCCATTGCCAGTCTGAGGGTCCACCTAATTACACAGGGTAAATGGCTAGTCTCGTTTTAGGTTATCTGTTTGCAGAAAGTGATTCTATAGTTCTATTTATTCAGTGTATTATTCTTCGTTATGCATCCTAAAATTACCAAATGAATGTCTTCACAACACCATGTCATTGTAGCATGTGTTCACATGGCATGATCAGAGCGCCCACTCACCTTAAGAGTGATGTATGGACCTTTGGCACTAGTCTCAAAGTCGTGAAAATAGCAATCAATGTTGAAACAACGTGTATTCAACGTCGCTGTTAAACTAATGACTGGGTGCTAAAGACCTGAATACAATATTTGAGCCAGCACATGAGATTTGGATATGTATTGCATTTGCATGGAGTCTAAAGATATGCATGGACAACTACCTAGTGGGGCTATAGGCCTCAATTGTGTCAGTAGCGTTCATCTACATCCATTCTTTGTGTGTACGAGCAGTGAATACTCTGGCCAGTGTGCGCATGTGTGTACACTCACATGTGCCTTCTTTGCAGAACACTGCAGTAAGCATCAATATCCTATGTCCTTGTCAATACTAATGAGCCTGCTCGTTCGTTACGCCTAGTTGATAAGAAACAGGTGATAGTTTCGAATTTGGGAGTGGACGGTTTTTAAGATATTCTTGTAGAGGCGTCAAATATGTAGTATTTGGTCATTGAAACTATAACATATGATCACATTTGACAAAAAGACTTGAATGGTGATTGTTTCTACAAGATGAAATTAAATACGAAACTAGGGTGTCAAAAATTTTAGCATTTGGGTCTCCTTGGCCAATGTCGTTGAATCACATCTTGATTTACTACAAGTATAAGCTTTCACAACAAAAAGCGTTGCCTATACGATGCATATATAAAACGGTTAATCTTTTTTTTTGCAAGTGCAGGCAGTGAAGACTCTGTCGAGACTGTTGAGCATGCTATTCTGCGTCTAAGCTTTTGCCTTTTATTGACTTTATTATAAGTATAAAAAAAACTCAAAAACTGGCCCATTTAAAAAAACAGCCATGTTTTCATTTTGTATCGTTACATGTATGTTATATTTCAGCCAGCACATGAGATTCTGGTACATAACGCATATGCGTAAGGTTGTGTTTAAACATGAATGGACTAGTACCTAGTTTGACTAAAGGTCTTAATTTTGGCAAGCATCGTTATCAAAACCCTCTTTATGCGTGTGTGGGCTGTGAGGGCCCTGGTGAGACTGTCTGAATGCGCAGACGTCTAAGTATTAGCGCCTTACTGACAATATGATAATTATCCAAAATCTCAAGAACGGGCCATTTTTTTTAAAAAATTAGTCATGTTTTATATATAAAAGTTGTACCTTTATGCTATATTTGAGCAGGAACGTTACATTTTGCCACATAATACATATGCGTAAAGATGTTTTCAAACATAAGTTGGCAGGTAATTAGTTTAGCTAGAGATCTTACTTTCTGCATGCGCCTTTATTTACACCCATTTTTTGCATGAGCGGGTAGTAAATGCTCTAGCGAACTTGTCTGCATGCGCAGCTGCGTCTTGGCATTGGCGTCTTATTAACAATAAGATAAGTATCCAAAAATCCCATGAGCTGGCCCAATCATTAAACAAAACAGGTTTATAATGTACAGTTGTATCATTGTGTTATATTTGTGTAGGCACGTGAGATATTGGTACATATTGCATCTGCGTAAAGTTGTTTTCAAACATGAAAAAATAGGTACTCGGTTTGGCTAGAAGTCTTTATTTTGGCATGCAACTTTATCCACATCCAACAGTGGAGTTCTTGATAAGCGTGTGCATCTGAATGGCTGACCTCTTGGCTCTCTTGTGTGTGATGTTTTATGGTGTTTTGTCACTTAAACATATGGTGTCCTGGTTTAGGTGTGATATTTGATTGTATCGATTCCTGATCTTTGCCTTCTTTCTTACTGCTATCACATCAGAGTCTCATGTCTGGCAAACAAAACTATCAATATGATATTGTATTTATACACTTAATAATGGAAAAATGTTTCAGAGCAGCCTTAGCAATGTTATATGATAAGTGATCGTTGTTATATGACAGAAAAATGTTGATAGTGATGTTAGGCACAAACACAGCAACAAGAGAAAGAATATTAATTGTTAGAATAAAAGAAAATTCAATAAAAAAATATTTTTTGTTTTTGACAGGGTTCGATTCTGTAACCTCATGATTTTTTATTGAGCTCTGTTTTCTGAGTCTGTCTCTTTATCCCCTCAGCTATTTTGGCCCATTAATCTATAGGTATACAATACATTAAAATATGACCGAAATTACCTCTTAAGGGAGATTACTGATGGGAGATAAACACAAAATAGTTGAAAACAGACATATCGTTCTAAGGAGAAGGGATTTTTAAATTTGCACTTGGTCTTATTTTCCTGGTAATGAATACATCAAACTTATTAAGCAGTTAATAATCAAATTCGATAAAGCAGCTTCATCGCTACCATACTAAATTAATAGTTTCTTTACATTTAAGTCAAGTGAAATAATACTTTTTGAATGTATACGTGTTGCCTGCACCTTGTCCAAAACTATTTTGGACGGTGTTTGACGAGACCTAGTACAAGGGCTTGTCATCAAACGAATTTCTCCGAGGGAGGATTCGTAAAAAAGTTCCCTTTCTTTTTTTTTTACTTTTTTTTTATTTCATTTTCCTCACCTATTTTTTTCTAACTTGTTTTATCCATTCCCCCCCCCCCCCCCGCCCATTTTTTAGTGGGTCCATTGCCAGTCTGAGGGTCCACCTAATTACACAGGGTAAATGGCTAGTCTCGTTTTAGGTTATCTGTTTGCAGAAAGTGATTCTATAGTTCTATTTATTCAGTGTATTATTCTTCGTTATGCATCCTAAAATTACCAAATGAATGTCTTCACAACACCATGTCATTGTAGCATGTGTTCACATGGCATGATCAGAGCGCCCACTCACCTTAAGAGTGATGTATGGACCTTTGGCACTAGTCTCAAAGTCGTGAAAATAGCAATCAATGTTGAAACAACGTGTATTCAACGTCGCTGTTAAACTAATGACTGGGTGCTAAAGACCTGAATACAATATTTGAGCCAGCACATGAGATTTGGATATGTATTGCATTTGCATGGAGTCTAAAGATATGCATGGACAACTACCTAGTGGGGCTATAGGCCTCAATTGTGTCAGTAGCGTTCATCTACATCCATTCTTTGTGTGTACGAGCAGTGAATACTCTGGCCAGTGTGCGCATGTGTGTACACTCACATGTGCCTTCTTTGCAGAACACTGCAGTAAGCATCAATATCCTATGTCCTTGTCAATACTAATGAGCCTGCTCGTTCGTTACGCCTAGTTGATAAGAAACAGGTGATAGTTTCGAATTTGGGAGTGGACGGTTTTTAAGATATTCTTGTAGAGGCGTCAAATATGTAGTATTTGGTCATTGAAACTATAACATATGATCAAATTTGACAAAAAGACTTGAATGGTGATTGTTTGAACATGAATGGACTGGTACCTAGTTTGACTAGAGGTCTTAATTTTGGCAAGCATCGTTATCAAAACCCTTTTTATGCGTGTGTGGGCTGTGAGGGCCCTGATGAGACTGTCTGCATGCGCAGAAGTCTAAGCATTAGCGTCTTACTGACAATATGATAATTATCCAAAATCTCAAGAACCAGTCATTTTTTTAAAGAAATCAGCCATGTTTTATATTTAAAAGTTGTACCTTTATGCTATATTTGAGCAGGAACGTTAGATTTTGCCACATATTACATATGCGTAAAGATGTTTTCAAACATAAATTGACAGGTACTTAGTTTAGCTAGAGATCTTACTTTCTGCATGCGCCTTTATTTACACCCATTTTTTGCATGAGTGGGTAGTAAATGCTCTAGCGAGCTTGTCTGTATGTGCAGCTGTGTCTAGGCATTTGCGTCTTATTGACAATATGATAAGTATCCAAATTCCCATGAGTTTGCCCCATTTTTACACAAAGCAGGGATGCTAATATTGATAAATTGTACCTTTATTTTATATTTGAGCTAGCACATGAAAGTCTGCTACATATCGCATATGCTTAAATTTGCTTTTAAACATAAATGAACAGGTACCTAGTGTGGCTAGAGGTCTGGATTTTGTCATGCGACTTTATCGACACCATTTGTTGCATGAGCAGGCAGTGAAGGCTCTGGTGACGCTGTTTGCATGTGCAGCTGCGTCTTAGCATTGGCGTCTTATTGAAAATATGATTATTACCAAAGTTCTCATGAGCTGGCCCATTTATTCAATAAAGCAGCCATGTTTTATTTCAAAAAGTTGTACCTTTAAGCTATTTTGGACCAGGCACGTGCGATTCTGGTACATATCGCATATGTGTAAAGTTGCTTTTAAGCATGGAGAGATAGGTACTTAGTTTGGCTAGATGTCTGAATTTTCGCATGCGCCTTTATCTACACCCATTTATGCATGAGTTGGCAGTAAATGCTCTGGCGAGCTTGTCTGCATGCATAGCTGCGTCTGGGCATTTGCATCTTATTGACAATGTTACATTTATCATGCTGATAAATGTTAAATGCCAACAATTGTTGGCATTTTAACATTAATGAGCAAGATAAATTTTGTCCTCAGCTGAGTTGAGCATGAAAAAAGTTTTATAACCTCGGGGCCTGGCCCATAGTGATTAGTATCTGTTTCCAAGTCCCACTTGCATGGAACAAGATTTTGGGAAGATGACAGAGACATAGATTGCTTAAAAGAAAAGAGGGTCAGATGCATTGAAGTAAACGGGGATTACATATATACTGAAAACAATGTTGAAACCGCCCTCTAATCTGGGAGTTAAACACTTATTGAACTCCCCTCGTATTTCTTGAGCATACTCACTTGCTTTTTCGCAATGATCATGATATTTATTTTAAATTTTGGTGAGAATAGTATGACAAATTTGACAATATGTCAATATGTCCAATTCTGAAAATATTTAACACATGTGCACCTAAATGAGAAACACCAGTGCAAAGATAACAGTCATCTCACTTTAAGGTCAAGGTCAAAGGTCACATGTACAGAATTTATCTCTTGTACCACTGGTCCAATTCTGAAAACGTTTCACACATGACATGTCCATCCCCATGAGATGACATGGCTAGCAAGCTGTGTCAAATCTGCCAGGCATAAGCCCCATAAGATCTTTTCATGGAAATGACTTTCCAGGAAATGACTTTCATATAAGCTTTTAGCTTACTGTCAAATCCTGTATCCATTGACAATGTATATATATAGGGGATAACTGTATTCAAAATTTTCATTTGGGGAGGTATATCATCGGATATACGGTCGGAAATTCAGTTTTAAGGCGACGCGCGAGCAGAGCCGTAAAACGTGATTTCCGAACGTATATCCGACGATATACCTCCCCAAATGAAAATTTTGAATATGGTTATCCCCGTTCTAATGCACTTCTGCAGTTTGAGCTCAAATTGGAGCTTTGCAAGCCGTATAAAGCCGCACGTCATTCAACGATGTGACGTAATTTATGACGTCAAACTATTTCCGACAGTATATCGCAGGATATACTGTCGCAAATTTTTGACGTTATCCAATCAGACGTCGCGTTACAAACTCAAGTGCATTAGAATGCATGAATGTAGAATATTTCAATAAAATATTGTTTAAACTAAGTGTAACATCTTCCATGTCCCCAAAAAATGTTTAAGCGGTATTCAAGTTGTGGTTTCAGTGGCGGATCCAGAAAGGTTCAGGGGACCAAATTATTTCATTTACATGGGATATTTAAGAAATAGGAGATAAAGTCAGCAAAGCAAACCCCCATCCCTTTATACATATAAACCCCCTTTCCTGTAATCCTGGATCCGCCCCTGGGTTTTGTCATGTATTGACTTGTATATGAAAAGTCTGTATGTATGTGTTTGTTTTCAAATTCCCACAAGCAACTGAGGTTGTATGGAGACAGGTCCACATCAAGCAATTTGGAGAAGCCTGGGATCAAACCTATTACCGCTGATTTATATGGTCAGCAGTTTATCGACTAGACCACAGCAGTTCTTAATAGCTGTTTGAAGTGTGGACACTTTGGCTGACATGGTGTAGAGGATAAAGATGAGACCACAGCTTGAAGTCTCAGCCGTTATACTGGAAAAGCTAGGAATCAAACCTGTTGCTGTTGTGTTTGTGTTTAACGTCCCACCAACAGCTAAGGTCATATGGAGATGGTGCCACGGCTTGAAGTCTCATCCGACAGACTGGTGAAGCCGGAAATTGAACCTGCGACCCCTGGTTTACAAGGCAAGCGGTTTATTCACTACACCACAGCGGCTCCGGAATCAAACCTGTCACTCCTGGTTTGTAAGGTGAGGCGTTTATTAACTACACCACATAGGATCATTATGGCTGTTAGAAAGTGTTTTGTTTGTTTGTTTTGTTGCTTTATGTCCATAGTCAAGAGCTATGGTCATGGCGGGACGGTCAGTTCACCTAACCACACTTTTTCCTGGGCAAGCTTGGACAAGCAGTTAACCAGTACTTAGTGCACATACTTTGGCTTGTAACTGACAACAACCCTTCTTGAATGGTTCAGCAGAAGGGAGGAGAATGACCGTAGAAATTATTTCATTATCAACCTCCATGAAAGTATGGGACCGGACAGGGATCGAACTCACTACCCCTTTGATCTGCAGTCAGACTCGCATCTGTTGCCAGACACGTTACTGGCTGCGATATGCGGCCCAGTGTTAGAAAGTGTGAACACTGAAATGCAGTAAATGAACGGACCAAGCCTTTACTATAGTCCCATCCAGAAAGCTAAAAATATTATGGCACAAAATATCTATATGCATTTTTGGATGGAAAGGAATAAAAACTCAGAAAATTTCTACTTTAGATTTAATATAAAAGATATAGAAAAATAAATGCATCTTCATAAAACAAAAAAAACATCTTTTGATTATCTTTCTTAAAGCAATTATGTTCATCAAAATGTACATTTGTGTCTCCGAAAACTGTTAAATGAAACATTTGATCTCTTAAATAATAAGCCCCGACATGAGACTTCCAGCAATGTGATATGTTTGACCAGCAAAGCCTTAGATCAGCCTGCGCATATGCGCAGTCTGATCAGAGGCTCTGCTAGTCGCTGGAATATTCTATGACTGTTAAGCTACTGATTGAACATTATTTGGAGTTAATAAGCTTAAAAGGAGGCTGCACAGGCTCATCTGAGTTTACATTTGTCAAAATGTCATATTGTTGAAAAATCAAATGTTGCGGCTCAATTATCATCAATCATAGTGTAATGACAGCTCAAAATGAAATAAAAACAACTACAGAAAAACATTTGAGCCAAAAGGAAAAGACATTTATTTATTTGTTTTTGCTAACCCTTTTCATGCTGAAAACTTTTATTTACTACACTCCTCCCCATTTTTAATCCTGTTATCCTGCAGCATTCGGGTTGTAAGCATGTACTTACAAGCAGAATGGGGAAACACTTTGGATTCTGATCAGATGGCTTCGTCAGAAGCCAGCTGATCTGAATCTGTGTTTTCAAAAAGGATAAATCTGGGTTCAGCAAGACAAGGGATTAAATTTTGCCAATAATGGACATGCAAACTTCAAACACCTGTCACCTTATTTGTTATATTTTTTTCAGTCAAAATGCCAGGCCCTGAGGTTATTTTTTTTTTCAGGCTCAATTCAAATGAGCATGAAATTTCAACTGCTCAAAAAGCTAAAATGCATAATGCTGAAAAATAAAGACTTCTCATGCTTAAAAACTCTTTTATTTTGTATTTATCCTGCTAATAAATGTTAAAATGCCAACAATTGTTGGCATTTTAACAATTGTGAGCAGGATAAATTTCATGCTCAGTTGAGTTGAGCATGAAAAAAGTTTTATAACCTCAAAACCAAGTTTGACCTGATCTTATATTTAAAAAGCAACAAGGCATTTTCAAATTTTGCTTCGAAAACTATAAAAAAATACAAGAAACTCCATCCACATCAATAATTTTCAAATCTTAAACTCTGACTGCAGCCATGTTAGTGAAAAGCGAAATAAAAATAATAAAATGTTAAACATATTAGAAAATATTAATAACAAAAAAATGGGGCAAAAAAGAAAACTATTTATAAAAATCCTTGCTCAACAAGACATTTGGACATGTAAAACACCTAACCCGCAGGCTTCATACTACACTTGCCAAAATATAAAATATAAATATCATCATTTTTGGGCGTTAAACCCTTTGTGTTCTGGAAGGGGTACTTCTGCAAACAGTGAAGACCCTAATGGTATTTCATCAGTGTCTACACTTTTTGCTAAGGCCAAAACAAACTTAGGGACTTAAATACATCATAATTTGTAAATTCTGATCTGTAACCCCTTAAAATATTTAATGGACAATCCCACTCTTATTGCATTTATCTGTATGGGAGAATCCATCAGAATGCAAAGGGCTATTGCTCTTTAAATCTTAAAAACATTCCAAAAAAATCAAAGTTTTGGATGTTCTGAAACTTAAAAGGGTTTAAGCCTAATAATAGTTTGTTTCTTGTTTAAGCCTTATTTTCGGAGTGAGATTTTTATTGCTTTTCAGGCATTTTGGCAAGAGATTTAATTTTATGGGAGCCTAGCACAGTAAAACCTGTCTCAAGTGGTCACTCAAAAGAAACCCCAAAAATATGTTTTCAAGACCGATGATTGCTTAATGCAGGTCAAAATTATTGCATTCTGCAATACTTTCAACCTGCACTAAACTACCTGCTACCACCTGTCTTTAAGACCTTTTTTTTGTCTATTTTTGAGTGGCCCCTTAAGACAGGTTTCACTGTATGTAGTGGACTTCTCATAAATTTTGACGACAGAGTTGCAGACCTGCTGCAGAGAAATGTGGTATCATAAACAAATTTGCTTTTTTAACATATCACAGATAGTATGTACATGTATATAAATTCAGAAAAAATATTACAAACATAAGATTCATCAAATATGGAATTTAACTTCAATAACAGAAAATTACAGTTATCTACATGTAGCGATGGGAATCAATTGATCATTGGTTCAAATCAGGTAACCAATCATTGAATATAATCAAAGTTCATTCATAAAAACCCTCAAATGGTCACTAGCATTGTTGATTTTTACCCTTTTTGGCATATTTCTCTTTAATATTATTACATTCTACAATACTACAGAACTATACTCTGGTTTGTAGGAACACAATAAGTATCCATTTAAAGACACATGTACATATATAAATGCTCAGTACAGTTTCATTAAAATGCATGACATATGTATATGCCATGTTTTAAAGTAAATTCCATATTTAAACATCAATTTTATGGTAAATTCCATGTATAAAGGTAATTTCTATGTTCAAGGTAAATTCCATACATAAAATCTTTTATTACAACAATCCTAAATCAACAAGAAACATATAAAAACCTTTCCTGCAGGTCATGACAAATTTGCGTACAACATTATCACAGCTAGTAGACAAAAAATATATGAGTGGGGATCTTACAAAAGGGTCCTTAAGGCTTTTTTTGTATCAAAATTTCCAAATCGTCTAAATTTTCAAGATTTTGCATTTTCCTACAATAGTATCAAATTGCTTCTAACATGTAATACAATCAAAGGCGCAAACAGTTCTGATAAAATTAAGTGATATGTATAATGTATGTTGCCATGGCAACAGCTGTGCATATGGACTACACACTTCCTTTAAAACAGTGTACCTCATTTCAAATGCTTTTGTAAACACGGGATGTGCATAATTGGGCTATTTGTGCAGCCTATGCAATTGCATACACATCAAATTTACAGAAACATGGAGCATCCTTGAAATATTGCTCCTAGCGTCTTTGTATTACCGTCGTATGTTAACACAATGGTGTTGACATCAGAACGTCATTAACAACGTTAAGTGACGTCATGTTTAAAAAGCATCATCTATAGGAGTTTAAACGCTCATATCTTTGTTATTTGTAAAGATAATCTCTTCAAGTTTTGCTGTAACTGTTCACAACAGCTAGGTCTTTCTTTCTTTGTAAATATCTCACTTTTGACTTTTATTGCCAGAAGGTCCCTTCTGTCAGATCTTGGCTCATATGTATGTGGTTTTCAGGACTTAGCTCTTAACTCTTTTCTTGCTAGCCGCGCAGTTTTGTCTTCTTCTGATAATGTTTGTTGGCCCTGATCTGGATCCAAACTGTTTCCAAAAGTTACCAGCATATTACAAAATTTGCCACCAGCAAGGGGAGTTAACTTGAGAAGACTTTTTTCAAAACGTTCTTTCAGGAACACTATCAGACTGACATTTTTTAGTTCCTGATCTGGGTTCAAACTGTTTACAAAGGTCATCAGCTGATGACAAAAGTCGCCGCTAGCAAGGACAGAGTTAAAGTAACTGACAACAACAGACAACCAACAATCACAAAAGCACACCTTGAGCAGATTAAGCTCAGCCGAATTAAAACATGGAGAGACATTTTTTTTATAATATTGGACGGATGATATTTATATATACAATAATAACCTTAGACAGAATTTTGATAACATTGGACGGATGACTGTCACATTTACCAGGTATTTAGATAATGGAGCATAATTAAAAACTACTTTTCTTATTTCTCAACCAAAACATATGTTGTGGGTACTCAAAAGAACCATCTCAATGAGATGGTTAGTTTAAGACCCCAAACCATATGGTAAAACTAATAGTGGTTATTAAGAAAATATAACATTTTGATGCTATTTTTTGTTTATCTTGAACTATGATATACAATAATAGCTTGATATAAAATCTTAATTAACCAGTCTCAATGACCAAAAGAGGGAAAGACAAATAATTAATATGGTAAATGTTTAACATTTCAAACAATTTTCTGTTACTGTTCCAGGGGCTTAGCTACATTTACGCAAAACTCAAGTGCATACCAATTTCGACCAAAAAAATGGGAAGATTCTATATTAATCTCTCTAAATCCAATTTTGACAGAATTTGTGATGATGTTGGTATATCACCTCCTTATAGGCAATTAAAACAAAGTAAATGAGATCCTGGCCATATACGATTTTTTTTATAATATATCATTACCAAGAGTATGTTTATAGCAGCAAACAGCCCAGACCCTGATGACACGCCATGTTCTGCTGCGCCTCATCTGGGTATACGCTGTTTGTATATGCTCCCTTTTAACGCATTCAGCCTGTTCCACAAGTGCGTACTTTGATTATTAGGCTAGCTATGCCCCTGTGTTCTAAATCAAAATGTTATTTATCATGTTTTTGATGCACAAAATGTTGGTCAGAGTCACAGTTTAAGGTTCAGACTTCATTTTCTGCCTATGCCTTTTAATCAGGCAATAACCTGTAGTGTTAATTTTTTGGGACATTTACCATTTATTGGACAGATGAACAGTCATGAGCAAGTGATCTCAAGACAGAATTTTGATTACATATTTGTCAAAATGGCATAAATATGGAAACACAAAACTTTATGTATAATATTGGACAGATGAACAGTCACATATATAAAAAGATCCCTTTACAGAGTTTTGATTATACTGTTTCAAAATCAGAAATATGGAAAGTTAAATTTTTGGATAATATTGGACGGATGAACAGTCAGGTATATAAAATTCACAGAGACATTTGGTGATACAGTGCTGTCCCTTTAAAACACACCTCGTTATAACATGGATTTGGATATAGCATGGTCATGTTGTGACTCCCAAATTTTTTACCACAGAATTTTACAAAGGAATCATAGGAAAATGACCATATAATGAGCAAAATTGTCCTAAGTAAAATTGTCCCTTTATAATGCACTTCACTTATAACATGGACCATAAACATAGCATTATAAAGGGACTGCACTTTGGTCTCAATAACAAAAATATGGAGAGACAAAATTTTGATTACAACAAAAGTGTCAACCTCATTTTACTCCTAAATGATAAAGAAAAACAGTTAAAGTCAAAGTGTGGTCCTCGAAAGAGGAGAATGTGCAAAGTATGCAGAAAAAGACAATGTAAATATTAATGGTACTATTAGCCATAAATATATTTATACACCCCTTAATTTATGAAAAAAATCTCTGTCTGATATTCCACTGCTAAACATTAAACAAATTTATCAATCATATTTAAATAATAAAATACTACTGCAGCCACTTTAGTATAGAAAACAGTGCAGACCTAGATGTGATGCCACATATTGTGATGATGCCACATTTTGTGGCATCACATCTGGGTCTACACTGTATGCAAATGTCCCATTTATAGGACACTAGCTAGGTATTAATTGATAATTAATAAAAGTATGTTAGTTATTAATAAATTCTGGATCATAGTAATCCTGGTCAGATAGGCTTTGAGACCCCTACAAACAAAACATTTTTAAGTTAATTAAATATTCAAAATGCCGGCCTCAATTGGTTTATTAGAAGTCAGAATTTTGATATTCCAATTGCAATAGCTTTCTTAAATATTCAAAATGGCGACCTCCATTGACTTACTAGAATTCAGAATTTTGATATTCCAATCGCAATAACTTTCTTATTTAACATTCGATTTTGATCTGGCTTGCAGCAGGTTGCATGGTTTTACTACAGATTCACTTTCTATCAAAGTTGCTGTCCCCTTAAAATTTCCAACACAAGTTACCTAAATGTACCGAAAAGGCCTAGACAAACAGTGCAAGCCTAGATTAGCAGTCTGATCTTGGCCTGCATTATTAGCTATCAAAAGTTGTGTTTTGTGAAAGAAAAATATGAAATTCTAATTAAAGATAAAAAGACATTTTGACAGAATGACCTTTTCTCTGATATGATTTATTCCAGTTTTGTAACAATCATCTACATTATTTGTAATTTAATAGGGAAGCAAACAAAAATAAGAAAAAAAAATATATTAAAAAAAAATAAAAAAAGAAATCTCAGTTGTCTTTTGCCCTTTCCTACTAGCATATTAACCCTTTACTCCATAGGCTACTTTTAGATCATGACACCATTTTCCATTTTTAGACAACATTGAAAAAATTCAAGAAAATTTAAGTAAAGTTTTGAATACTTTTGAAAATATTATGGAAAATGGAGCATTTGCTCCAAATGAGCAAATGCTCCATTTTCCATAATATTTTCAAATACAAGATATTTCAAAGGCATCAGAAGGCATTATTATGGAGTGAGGGGTTAAGGTAAATAAGAAACAAAATCTCAATGGTCCTCTGTGATTTTCCATTTCTTCGTTGGATGGAATGGTCTACATCAGTCCTACTGGAATGTTTTCTCATCTGTAGGAGGACTATTCCACTTCTTTTTTGTAGGTGGACTATTCCACTTCTTCATCAACCCTCTCTCCCTTCTTTATTCTCTCAATCACCTGTAATAATATCAATAAATGAGCAAGATTTTAGTTCTTATCGCATAGGCAAGTAGCGACAGCCTCAAGCTACAGGTTTAGATTAACAAACTTTTTGAATGTAAAATTGTAAATATTTTCTTACCCATTAGTTTTAACATATGTTTTGAGTACCCTCAACATATGTTTTGGTTGAGAAATAAGAAAAATATTGTTTTATTACCACTCTTAACTAAAGGCCTGCTTCAAGCAAGTATGCACATATGCAAAGACTCGCCAGAGTCTTCACAGCTCATTTACACTTAGGATAGATGCAGATCAGGGTTTCAATCAGAAGTTGTAATTCTAGTCCTAGTAGATATCTGCACATGTTTGCTTGTTTGTGTTGATGCTATACAACCTAGTCAACAATTTTTCAGTCATGTTTGGACAATTTTTCAGTCATCTTTGGAGGATTTCCTGTCTTCCTAAGCAGCAGATAGAGTGTCTACACAGTGACCCACCAGTGGCGAGTCTAGAACTAGCAATCTTTCAATTGCAGTCTACAGCTCTAACAACTGAGCCACTATGGTCCATAAATGAGCCAGAACATGACACAGGTTTAGATAACAACTGAGCCACTGTGGTCCATAAATGAGCCAGAACATGACACAGGTTTAGATAACAACTGAGCCACTGTGGTCCATAAATGAGCCAGAACATGACACAGGTTTAGATAACAACTGAGCCACTGTGGTCCATAAATGAGCCAGAACATGACACAGGTTTAGATAACAACTGAGCCACTGTGGTCCATAAATGAGCCAGAACATGACACAGGTTTAGTTAAACAGAATTTTTAAGCGTAAAAATTGTAAATATATTCTTGCCCATAATTCTAAGCATATGTTTTAAGTGTTCAAATTTTTAAAGCACTGTCTCAATGTGACTGTTGTTTATAGCACCCAAAACATATGTTAAAAATTATTATTTAGAAAATGCGTCTTTACAATTTTACGCTGAAAATAATTGTTTATCTAAACCTATGTTCTCAATCGCATATAGCTATGAACAGACCTTCACACGTTTAGAAAAACAATAAAATTTAGGCCAAAAATTGTAAGTATTTTATTACCCATAATTTTTAGCATATGTTGTAGGTACTCAAAAGAACTGTCTCATTGAGACAGTTCTTTTGAGTACCTACAACATATGTTTTAGTTGAAAACAAGAAAATTATTTTGTTGTTACATACTCTTAACTAAAGGCCTGGACCTTCTTCAAGCAAAATTGAACAAGCACATGAGAATTTGGTACTTATAGCCTGGGCGCTTAAGCTGACTTATCCAGTGAAGCAAGAGGTCTAAATTTTTATGACAGTCTTCTTCTACATCAATACTTTGAGCATGGGAGCATTAAAGGCTCTGGCAAGTCTGTGCATTTGTGCAGGCTTGCCTGAGCCTTTTGTGCTTGATAATGCGATAAATAGAAGATCACGCATAGTGTTTGTTTGCTTCTGTGATAAAATCTGGTCTGAAGTGCACTAGAGTATTTGCAGCAGACGTGAAAAGCAGATGACATTTTCAGGACGAAAAAGATGTGGTCTAGGAGTTAAAAATAGTCCACAATATAATCTACTCTGAAGTGCATTTGGGTATTTGCAGTAGACGTAAAAAGCAGAAAATAAAACTATAGTGGCGGGCCAAAGGTTAAAAATATTGTGTTGTTTACTTACCCCCTTGAGGCGGGCTATTTCTTTGTTGTCAGCGTTCTTTGATGCATCATTGGTGATCAGCTTCACTCTGGAGGCATACCTAAAAATAGTGAGAAACAGTTCAGCTCTTTGCATGCTGCGTAATTTTGCATGAATTTTGGCTTCTTTTAGTATCCTAAATTATAGTTTTTAATTGGGCCTAAGCTCATTAGATTTTGATAATTATTGCATAATGTAAAACACTTATTTTTGGCGGTTATTTATATTTGACGCTATTGGCGGTATTAGCAAAAATTGCCCAAATATGAGATCACGAAATACAGTTTAGAATTCAGTTAAACAATTAGCAATAAATGGACACAATTCCTCAGAATGCCATTGGTAAAGAAGTATCTGTATCGGTAAACCAACCTTTAAACAGTAGAGAATGTTTCAACTTCCGAGGAAACCACATCTTCAAAGGGGCTACTATTAAAGGAAAGAATATGCTCCCTGAGGAGCATATTCTTTCCTTTAAGAGAAGCCCCTATGAGAACTGAAAATAATTTTAAAGGGCAATAACATTGAGAAACCACCAAAATTAAACTACTCCATTATGTCACTCTTTCAAATGCGCCAAATTTTGATGCCTGGAAAATATAGTGTTTTACAGTATATTTTACTTGTGTAGCTATCAAGTGGGGCTAAATGTGTCAATTTTGTTCTTAGCCTTTATCTATCTTCCTACTTTGTGTGTTGGAGCAGTGAAGGCTCATGCAATACTGTGCATATGCACAGTCTTGCATAAGCCTTTGCTGCTTGCTCATGCTCTAAGTAAACATTTAATCCTATGAATTGGCTCAATTTTTTTTTTCTAACTTTTGCAAACAGTTTGGACCAGGATCAGGCCTGACAAAATGCTAGGCCTGATCTGGATCCAATTTGTCTGACACTCTGAGGGTATTCCTGAAACATTTTTTCTATAAAGTTGATTTTGAAAAAAATCAGCAGACAACAAAAAAGCATGAAAAACTGACATTATGTCAGTCCTGATCTGGGTCCAAACTGTTTGCAAAATTTACCATCAGACGAGAAAAACAACAGCAAGCAAGGAAAGAGATAACATGTGGCTTAATTAAGAAGGACTTGAATTTACATGTCTGACTTACGTCAACGATATTGCAGACTCATCTGCGTTGTAATCGGCTGGAGATATATTGACAAACATGAGTGTCTTGGCATTGCCTCCGAGTGAGTCCTGCATCAACATGGTCAGTTTGTGGTTCCTGTATGGTATAAACTGCTGCTCACTACTCAATGCCGAGATGACATCTCCTAGAGCTGACAGTGATTTGTTAATGGACATGGCTTCCTAGAAACAAGTAACAACTTTTGTAAAACATACATATAGAATTACTGTAAATTCGGAAATTTTCGTGAGAGTTTTATTTCCGTGAATAACGTTAAAGGACATATTGCCATGTTAAAATTTTGCGACTAGGACATGGTTTATCTACATCAGTAAAGGAGAGAGTGATTTCACTAGTTTGCGAGGATTTCATTTTCACAAAACTTGTTTCAGTAAAATAAAACCCCAAGCCAAAATTTCCAAATTTACAGTAGTTCCATGTGATGTTGACACTATTTCCTTTGTTTTCAAAGACATACAATAGCTAGAAAATAACAAATTCTGAAACCTTGCATCTTAACTCATTTAACCCTTTGTATATTAATGGATTATTCCTTCTGGTTTAATACAACAGACTTGGGATAGTCCATTGTACATATCTAGGGGTTTCAAGTTATTTTTTTTTTAAATATTGCACTCTTTTGTCTGAAGATCTTTTTACCGTTACAAACAGTGTAGACCCTCATGAAATGTAGCATTACACTGCATTTCATCTGGGTCTTTGCTGTTTTTAAAAATTCTTGTCTAGGGGTTTCTCAAATTCAAAGGGTTGATAAATAGTGGATCTTATATGAGTGCACTCATGAATTATTGAATTTAATAAAAGAGTTTAGGAAAAGTGGTTAAATACGAGGCTTGCCAATCATTTTATCTCTTTTTTGTGACAAGTTAAAGGAATTCAATAATACAGGAGTATGAATATCATATTCTATATATGACACTGAAACTACTTTAAAATCACATTTTGGGACAATTTTTTTTAAGTTTTGTCATTTTTTGAGGTACATAATTATGATTGTTTTACTTGGAAATCTTTAAATTTAATTATGTTTCTAAATATGAAATCTTATCAATTGAAAGTGTGTTCAATTCCGAGTGTTTTAAACAGAATAGAGGTAAATCTGTCATTTTTTTTACCTGTATCCCTTGTCAATATAAATAGTCTTAATAGTTAAGAATTATATTTTTATGTGGCAACTACCTATGAAACAAACAGGAAATTATATTGTGTATCTGACAGTGTGAACTTATAAAAGTTTGCATGCTTATTTGGTCAAATATGGTATATAAAGCAGGTAATTTTGGTTTGTATTTGAGTTAATCCCGAGTCAACAATACTTACTTTAAGTTGTTCAGCAGTGGCCCCTGTCTTGGCAACTCTCTCACTACCTGCCAAATCAACCAAGCTCAGCTGAAAGTATAATGTAAGACCAGGTCCAGAGATTATAAAACTTTTTTTCATGCTCAACTCAACTGAGCATGAAATTTCAATGGTGCATAAAAGCCATAACTTTGAAAATTAAATACAGTTTATGCTTTAAAACTCTCATGTTGTATTTATCCTGCTCATAAATGT
This sequence comes from Loripinus fragilis, assembly GCA_964019695.1. Lineage (NCBI taxonomy): Eukaryota > Metazoa > Mollusca > Bivalvia > Lucinida > Lucinidae > Loripinus > Loripinus fragilis. Next base: position 47,396,647 of record OZ026522.1, read on the forward strand.
TAAAATGCCAACAATTGTTGGCATTTTAACATTTATGAGCAGGATAAACTTCCTGCTCAGTTGAGTTGACCATGAAAACAGTTTTATAACTTAAGGGCCATTTGCCGTTTGAACTACTCTGAAAAATGCAAATTTAATACATCTTCTTGAATTCTGTATTGTCTATAATCTTTAATAATACAAAAGGATTTGATAAATGATGGGGGGAGGGGGGGGCAATCTGTCAATATATAGAGGGTTACATGACACATGGCCATTTGAAGTATCCAACTTCCAAACATGGTAAAATTAAAGAATAAAAAATAACTTAAAAGAAAATAAATATCATAAATGTTGACATTGACATGTGTTTTCTATAAACCCTTTACCTCAATTAGAGAACCCTTTTAACGCTTTCTTGTAAGAGCTGCCTGATCAGGGTCTACTGTTTGCTTATGGAAATATGTATATCTGATCCTACACTAATGGACCATTGTTTGATTTGATTCTTTACGTTCCAGTGAACAATTTTTCAGTTATGTCAGGAGTCACAGGACGGGTCTTCTTGGGTTGAACCAGTCCTAAGCAAGGATTAATGTGTCTTGCTCAAGGACACAACGCAGTGACGCGGGTGATGCACTAGTGGACTTGACAAGTAATTTCTTTGTTCTCTGTACCAATATGAAAGTTTATTTATATAATTATTCATAGTGGGTGGAGCCTAACATGAATATTCATGAAGGAAAGGGTTAACTCACCTTTCCTTTGGTAACATTGCCAGTATTTTTATTGGTTGATTCCATCACAATTCCAACAACAAGATGTGATCTCGAACTTTCAGCATTCATTTCTGTTAGAGAAAAATAAGCAAGATTGTTAATTAAGCCATGACATGAGATTTCCAACAATGTGGTATATGCGACCAGCAAGCTCAGATCAGCCTGCGCATATGCGCAGTCTGATCAGAGCCTTTGCGTGTCGCTTGAATATTCAATGACTGTTAAGCTACTGACCAAACATCATTTGGAATTTGTAAGTTTAAAAGGAGGCTGCACAGACTGGTCTGAGTCTACACTTGTCAAAATGACACATTGTTTGAGATCACATGTCATGGCTCAATAGAGGAGTTTCCCATTATCGGATTTTACCTATATCACGTGACATCGGCTGGCTAGTCCAGCAATTGGACTACTTCCAGTATAAAGCAACATATATTGACTGTTGATCTCACTTTATAGAACTTCTATATATCGGTTAAAATTTTATTTTAAAGAAATAAAAAAAACGGCAATTATTAATTGAAGAGACTGACAAGACTGCGTGTCACTAGGGTCATTTATGGTTACATCTGTACACCGTCCACCGAGTGATAAGATACATTTTATTTTGAACTGGCCCAAATTGCATCCGGTTCTTCAATGAGTGCCCGGGGGCCCTTTGAAAACAATAAAACCTTGCACATGTGTCTTTAGAACTTCGGCACGCGTGACCAGTAGCTTTCCTTGAAGTTGATAAGAAGCCCAGTTAGACGTCTACTTATCACATATATGTAAAAGCCTCTAAAACGCCCACACAAACTTATCCAGCGGGACTTGAGGCTGAATCATGTGTGTGTGTGTGTGTGTGTGTGTGTGTGTGTGTGTGTGTGTGTGCAAGGTAGTTCTACTAGAAAGACCCTGGGGTGTGTGAGCAGCGAAAACTCTCGTGAGTCTGTGCGCTCTCTAGAGTCTGCTTTAATCTGCGCCAATTTTTATAATAGTTCGAAATCAAAGTATATTTTAAACTCATTGCATGTATAGTAAAAGAAAATACGGAAAACTTATGGAAATATAAATTAATATTTTTTCGAGAATAAGAAATCTTAAGTTCTTAATAGCTAGACTACAGTGGATTGGAACTTTGGTGCATACTATTAGTGGCCCAAATACATATTGCTGTTTCTTTGAAACATTTAGATGAAATTCGACATCTATAGAAATTCTACCCGTAAATTCTTCAAGCAACTTAATAATTAAGATCTGTAAATGTTCCCAAATTACTTACAACGAGAAGCTATGAAAACAGATACTGTAGAAATACTTTTTAAAAGTTTCTATTAACATTCGGCGTTCATACGTTTATATTTACCAAGAGGGATATGAATTACCCGACATTCAGTTTTGGGCGCATATGCGGTCCCAAATTTCAAAACCTATGCCTTTTCGTTACTGGTTATCTACAAATAGGGACCCATCTAAATATTCACTCTTTTCAACTCGAAGTGCTCGGGTTTCAGACATTTCAAAGTGAGCTTTCAGTCGTTTGAGCTAAAAGGAGTTTGGTTGCAAAAAAAATTGAATCAAAAAGTTATATTTCTCCTCTGAAATACACTCGGTCCAATTATTACAAAATATATGTGTTTGAATACACAAAACAAGCGTTTCGTTGAGACGGTTCTTTTGAGTACCCACAAAACATTGCATATTAAGAAATATATCATTTTCGGAATCAAATGTTTATATATTCTATTCGACATTTTCGGATGCTTCGATGTACCAGGGTTCGAGCTGTCGAGGTTTTACTCTATTGCTGCAACTTCTAAAAAGTAAGAATATCGTATTTGCTTCTAGCGCATGCATGTCCAAATTATTACTTTTAATCAGATGATTTTTGGCAAAAATGAGACGTTTGTGAAACAGGCAGACAAGTCCCTATTATTTCCGTTGCTTGTGAAGGCCTTTGAAAGATGTGTTTCCCCGCGAGTCTACACTCCCTTTTGGAAAAGTTCGCATATATGGCGATATAAAGACATTCTTACTCGGAAAAGTTCGAATAAAGACGAATCGATTACTGTGATATTTTGGACATTCTTGTTGGGAAAGTTAATAAATAGTGTAGACCCGCAGGGAAACACATAATCTCATCAGGGCCTTCGTCGGCAGCAGCGGAAATGATTGTGGAAAATATATGCCGGTACGCGTACTACTTGAATAAAAGTCTGCAAGGCTTCGTTCATCGTAAATTAGATAAATTTGAAATAAAATTAACACTTTTGTCATCATATATAATTGTGGTACATATTATTGCCATTTTCCTTTTGTTTGGTGTTTTAACCGTACTGAATATAAGTAAAATGCATGCAAAATTAGTAGTAAGTTATTACAGCTTCATATACGGGAAGTAGTCCAATTGTTGGACTGATCAGCCGATATCACGTGATACAGGTAAAATCCGATAATGGGAAAGGGGTCTATTATCATTTGATCCAAGTCATTATGAAAAAAAAAACTGACCCAAGTCATTATGAAAAAAAAACCCTGTAGGGTTCAAACCTTCAAAGTCACTTCTTTTGCTTATTAAATGGTGCAAAGAAAATGACATGATGATTAATTATGGATGTAACAAAAGTGATGCTGATAACAGGTAGACAAAAAACATCTATGAATTGATGATTAATCACATGCAAGCTTAATGACATAGCATTAAAATTGCAAGTATTTGGGATTACAAATTGAAGAAAACTTTCTTAAGAATGATCACTTATATATCTCAAAGTAAATAGCATCAAATTAAACAAACTTCAACATTCAAAAAATGACCAAGTTACAAAGAAGGGCTTGTAAACTTCCTGGGAGTGAATATATACTAGTTTAGAAGTGACTTGCAATCATCTTTAGATGCTATCTTTTGATGAAAAACTGTTTTTAAATAAAGCAAAAAATATGTATAAAATAGCTAAAGATATTGTGCCATCACATTAAATATATTTGTTTCAAATGATAAATTCTTCAGAATGACGATACTATTTCCAGTTTGAAGTCAGTGGCAAATATTAAGAAAGTCAATACAAATTTTTCTTTCATATTTTGATGGGCACTTATCATTTGTTTGTTTGTTTAGTTGCTTTACATCCCAAGTCAACAGCTATGGTCATGGCGGGACGGTCAGTTCACCAGGCCACATTTTTTCCTGGGCAGGCTTGAACAAGTGGTTAACCAGTAATTTGTGCACATACTTTCACTTGTAACTGACAACAATCCTTCTTGAATGAATCAGTAGAAGGGAGGAGATTGACCATAGAAATTATTTCATGATCAATCTCCACGAAAGTATGGGACCCGGCCCAGATCGAACTCGCGACCCCTGGATCTGCAGTCACACGCATCTGTAGCAAGACACGTAAGCAAATGCGCTACAGGGCTCTGCAATCGAGAACTTATTATTTCTATGCCCCCATTATATTGCGTGATAAGAGAATAAATATATTCTCACTTGTGGAAGCTGTGTGTCTATTGATACTGCCCTCCTCAAAGAGGGCAAACAGTTCTTTGGAGTTTTTGGCATCCTTTATTACGGCTCCCTGAATATACACCATGCCTTTCTTGTCCTTCTTGATTTCCAACTTATCCTAGATAAAACAGGACATTATTTTATTCATAGCTAAAAAGTACTATTGTACAGTAAAACCTGTGTAAAACGGCCACTCAAAAATAGACAAAATAAAGGTCTTAATGACAACTGGTAGCTAAATGAAGGTCAAAAGTATTGCAGAATGCTCCCATTGGAGCATTCTGCAATACTTTTGACCTGCATTAAGCGATAATCGGTCTTGAAAACCATTTTCCTGTCTTTTTGACAGTGCCCGTTCTACACAGGTTTTACTATAGTCAAGGCTATGAAGCTGGAGCCCAGCACAACATACAAGCTGTCATGTACATACAGTGAAGATTAAAGTAAGTCTGCACACAGTCTGATCATAGTCTTAGTTTTCTGCACAGAGAAATTTTAGACCCTGGCTTATTTTTATACATATAAAGAAGTTTTAAAGCACACATTTAAAAATCTGATCAGACTACGCCATTGTGCAAGCTGATCTGAGTCTTTGATGGATGCAGATGCCAACTTGTACATTTTTCTGTACACCAGCTCAAAAATTCAAGCACTTTTCAAGAACCATTTAAAACACTCTTACTGTTTAAGGACCAAAAATTTTGTGAAATACTGATAAACACTTAGACTGAAAAAAACTCAGTCATTCGGACTCAGATGGTTTGAAGTATATGCAATTTGGGATGCAATTTAGAAAAAGAAAATAATGTACAGTAAAAAAATCTGTATAAAAGGACCACTCTCCAAAACACCAAAATTGGTTTTCAAGACCAATTATCACTTAATGCAGGTCAAAAGTATTGCAGAGAATGCTCTTCATTCTGCAATACTTTTGACCTTCATTAAGCAACCATTTGTCATTAAGATCTTTGTTTTGTCTATTTTTGAGTGGCCTTTTTACACAGGTTTTACCGTATACAACTCCCTTAAATTCAGACTACAGATTATTTGAAGTAAAAACTCAGGTATGAAATACTTCTAATTAATGAAATTCCATTATATATTCATTTTTTAAAATGCTAGAGCTCTGAGATAATACTTATAAATTATTACATTTTTTTTGTACATAAACAAATGTACTCATTGCCTCTAAAGATCTGAAATAATGCTTATAAATGATTACAAAATGTTTCTCTTCAAATAGCAAATGGACTCAATTTATAAAACAAAAACTAGTGCAATATCAATGCATAGACAAAATTTGGTTAAGTTCTGCCCATATTGGATGGAAAAGAAATTCTGACATTGATCAAGGGCCATAATTCTGTTATAAATTTGAGAAAAATTACAGGTAACAATCACAATATAGATTTTGTCAATATAAGTATATATACAGAATTTGGTTAAATTCTGTCCATTCTTTCTAAAGATACTGAGTGGAAACGAAATTCTGACATCAATCAAGGGCCATAACTCTTTTACAAGATAACAATGATCACAACATAGATTTTGTCAATATAAATGCATATACAAAATTTGGTTAAATTCTGTCCATTCTTTCTCTAAAGATATTGAGCAGAAACAAAATTCTGACATCAATCAAGGGCAATAACTCTGATACAAATTTGCCAAAAATGACAGATTACAACCCAACATAGATCTTGTCAATATCAATTCATAAATAAAATTTGGTTACACAAACCAGACTCCCCTTTAGCATTTCGGGTGGAAAAAATTACTAAGTTCAACACCCCTCGAAAATGAGAGAATATTTATCAAATGACTGCTTAAATAGAAGGTGCACATCTTCAATGTGTGAACAATTGTTTTGCAAGGTTTGAATATAAAGGAATGAAAAGTTTTGGAGTTATAGATTACACATACTAGGAACCCCAAAAGCATTGCAGACAGACAGTTGGACAGACATACTTCCAGGATAGATGGACAGACCGACAGAGTGTACCTATTTCTCGACCTGCTTTCCCTAAAGCAAGGCAGGTAAATTCTGTTAATAAGCTAAAATTATGTATTTCTTGAGAGAAACAATTCATGAACATGTAATAATATTTGTTAGTGTGCATCTCCACAAAGCATCTATCATATATACTGTTGTTAATAAGCTAAAACATGTATATCTTGAAAGAAAATAGTTCATAAAATAATGCAATAATATAAGAAGTGTGCATCTCTACAAAGCATCTATCATATATACTGTTGTTAATAAGCTAAAACATGTATATCTTGAAAGAAAATAGTTCATAAAATAATGCAATAATATTTGTTAGTGTGCATCTCCACAAAGCATCTATCATATAAATATACTATTAATAAGCTAAAACCATCTATTTCTTGAAAGAAAATAGTTCATGAACATGCAATAAAAATGTTAGTGTGCATCTCCACAAAGCATCTATCATATAAAATATTGTTAATAAGCTAAAAACATCTGTTTCTTGAAAGAAAATAAGGTAAACATTCTACAATTTCGAACAATTTGCCAAACAGTGCAGTACCCTTTATCAGAATGCTTTTGAAAAAGCAATCTCATCAGGGTTTTCCAGTTTGCTATTCTGAAAAGCATTTTGTGACTTCCACAACAATTTATTTGCAAACAAAACGAGAATTAAGTGTTCGAAATTTTAGAACATTTACCATAGTACATGAACATGTAATAATATTTTGGCATTGGGCAGACTTGATTTAACTGTTCTTTTTACTCCTTTTTACTCCAGAACAGAAATCAAGTGCACAGGAACAGCTGTGCTGGAGTACTCCAGTGTACTTCATCTTCCAAGGTGGTGTGTGCAGAATAGTCACATGACCTGTTTTGAGATGGTGGAGCACTGCCTACATGTACTGAGTCACATGATTTACACAGGAGAAGAAGGGAGTACTTCTAAGCACCCAGTTTTACTTGTTTTAGGCCACTGTTGAGTACTCTAAATTTATCAAATCAAGTTCACCCCTGGACACAAGAAAACACACCAGGGTTTACAACTTGGTAAGGTTTGAAACCAGCCTGCTCAACAACATAGATAAGCTAGAAATGGAAAACTATGCCTGTAATACTTCGTTTTCTCCACAGAACGAATAACAAAGGTGCTGATCAGACTGCCTGGTTCATACGCAACCTGTTATTCGCATTCCACAAAACAAAGCAAGGTTTCCTATGTCAAAGTAAGCAAGAGGGCAAAGATCAGGAATGGATATTACCAAGCACCACACCCTACCCAGGATACCAATGGGAAAGTGACAACTTAACAATTAAACATCACAAACGAGAGCCAAGGGGTCAGCCCTTTCCCAGCAGGTGACCACAAGGCATCAATAAACAGACGCGTATGAAAGCATAACAAAAACAAGACAGAAATAACATAAATAATCCACAAAGGAGCACCGCCTTGCAACAGTCAGTAAAAATATTTGCTGGTGGGCTTTAACTGGTTTCACAGCGCGCCAATCTCATTCTTAGTTCAGATTTGGATCAAGACACATAGATGTTTGGTTTGCATGAAAGACCCCTAACTTATCAATGCATCATCTCCTAGAACATACATAGCAAGATATAAAAAGGAGATAAAGCAAAGATAAGGACTCAACAGTAAATAAATCTCAATACCAGAGCAAAAGAAATCCAACAGGTAAACCCAGGTGGGCCTGACAACAGCCAAAGCATCAGGCCCCTACCATCTCATCAATAGATAAGTCTTTAAGTCGGAACCGTCATAGAGTCTGAAGTCCCACCCACCGACGTGCAATTAAAGAGGAAAGCCAAGTTGCCAACCATGGTTGAGTTGACCACCAAGCATGCAGTCAAGGCCTATTTGTTAGTGTGCATCTGCAAAAAGCATTAAACCCTTGTCATGCTGAATCCCGAATTTATCCATTTTTGAAAACACTGTAGATCCAGATCAGCTGGCTTCATATGAAGCCAGCCGATCAGGATCTACAGTGTTTTCAACTATGATTGAAAATATATGCTTAGGACTGGAATGCTGCAAATTAGCAGGATAGAAATTGGGGGAGGAGTGTAGTACATAAAAATATTCAGCATGACAAGGGTAAGACATATATGCTGAAACATCTACTGCATGCAAAGTTTTGCACAAATTACCGAATTTGCAGAATAATCCTTGAAAACAAATGATAACATTACAATAACAATACAGACCTCCAGTTATGTGAAGTGATAATTAATTTACTTATTTCTTAACCCTTTTAAGACCAATGGAATTTTCCATAAAGCTAATTACAATTTAGTCAGGATGGTCCATTGTGTATATTGGGGTGTCAAAGGTTATAATTTAAAATAATATATTTCTTTCTCTGAAGATAGATTTTGTCTTAGCAAACAGTGCAGACACTGATGAAATGCCACATTATGTGGCATTTCATCTGGGTCTTCACTGTTTGCCAAAATAACTGATTACGGGATGGGTTAAAAAAATTCAAATTGTCTAAATCATTAATGAGCCTCTTTTTTTGAGCACATAAAAATTTCTTTAGACTGATGGATAAGAAAATGATTACTATTTCATTCTAAAAATGTTAATTCTGACCTAAAATAATATGTGCTATGATCTAACTCCATTTAAATATAGAACATCTATTGAAACCCTTCTAAACAAGTAATAATTCTAAGCTAAAATTAAACCTTTAAACATCTGGAATAAAAAATGCATCTGAACATGTTTTCTGCTTAAGTCATCTGCTACATATATTTGTTAATATTATCTAAGTATTAATAGGAAACAGTGTAGATCTGGATCAGACTTTAGGAGCAGTCTGATCTGGGTATAAACTGTTTATGATCTGGGTCTACACTGTTTATGATCTGGGTCTACACTGTTTATCAAAAAGGCTTCTAAAACATTTCAGCAGATGACAAAACAGACACTTTAACACTATACGAGCCAAAACATGAGGTTTTGGTACTTATCCCATATGCCAACACTAGCGCAAGCTCAGACCAGCCTGAACTCCTCTGTATTCTCACGAGAGAGTTTATTCTCCCTGTGTATTTCAAGTAATGAATTGGATTATTGTTTGTTTGTATGGGTTGATTCTTTATGTCCCAGTCAACTATTTTTCAGTCATGTCAAGACGGGTCTTCCTGGGTTGAACCAGTAATAAACAGTGAACAAAGTTTAATGCTCATTGACACAACACAGTGACTCCCCTCGCGTTGAGGCTTGAACCAGCAACCCTTCGATCCCCTGTCTAACGCTCTACCAACTGATGAGCCACTGCCTCCAATGAATTGGATGATGAGTGGGCAGATACAAATTAGATTTCTAACCAATCATGCAGGTTCAAAGTACATGCACTGGTACCATTTTGGCTAGCTGCACACAGAGCACTAAAAACTACTCTGAAATAGGTTTTCTTTGCGTGATTTTCTTTGCGTGAAAACCTTAAGATTTTGCCATAAATATATGATGTGTTTATGGGAGTCATAACATAATGTTACTAAATATGTAAACCACCAGTCGTTTACATGGGAGATATATCACTCTCAGACACGACATCATATCTGTTATTGAATGTCATAAGTACCGTTTCTCATTATCTGGCTAATACAAAATGACATAAGTTTTACAAAAAATAAAATATCAGAAATATCAACCACACCAGAAGCCTGGTTATCAATAAGGTGAATCTGGTTATTACTGATTCCAAACTAGTCAAATTCAAAGTAGATAAAAATTCTATACCTTCAAATTGTATAATTTACATATAAAAAGCCTATTATTTAATTTCAGAATTTCAAATTACCATATTTGATCTTATGTGCACATAGGCACTGAAACATGCACAATGAGTGCTTTATGACTTGTTTACTGTACAAGCCACCAGATAAGAGAGCATAATTGAAAACTATTTTTCTTATTTCCAAATCAAAACATATGTTGTGTGTACTCAAAAGAACTGTTTCAATGAAAGGATTCATTTGAGAACCCAAAACACATGTTTATAAGGATGGATAAGAAAACAATTACAACAATATCATGCTCACAAAGGTTGCTTATCTGGACCTTTAATTTTTTTTTTTTTTTTTTTTTTTTTTTTTTTTTTGGGGGGGGGGGGGGGGTACATTCCAGTGATGGATAGGAATGTTAGTGGTGTTTTCCAAAATAAAAACAATCCCAAATCAAATAATAGGCTAAACTATAAAAAAAACATTTTATGTTTACAATTACTGTACATACATCGTCTGAATAAGGCCACTTCAAAGAAGAAGAAAATTATTAAATTGTCAAACATTATTCATAATATACATGACATGGTTGTGGGTGTCATTTTATAATGCTACCAAAATATGTAATTCACAAGTTGTTTATCAAATTTAACACATAGCATTATAGCAATCAAAGATGTGCCATCATACAATACAAACTAAAATGGATGTCTGATAACTGTAGCTCTAAGATTTGTGGTATCTAATTTATCTTGCTGAAATTTTCTAACAAGTTAAATATGAGCCAAACAGATAAACATGCAAACTTGCATTTTGCATTCTAAAACAGTTAATGTGCAAATGGGGAGGGTGGGGTTATCCTACCAATCTTGTAAGGTTGATAAACTGAAATAGAGGATCTTACATGAGTGCCCTTTTATTAAATGATTTGGGAAAGAGATAAATTGCAAGACTTGTCAAGCATTTTATCTTTTCACAAATCATTTAATAAATTCAAAAATACGGCAGCAGGAATGTTAGATTCTACATGACACTAAAATTACTTTGAAATCACATTCTTGGCATGCAAAACTCAATATTTTGCCGTTTATACATCATGTTGTCATTACGGTCATTACATAATGTTACTAACTATTCAAAACACAAGCCCTTTATCTAATTTAACCCTTTATTCAATAAGAACGCCTTTTGACACCTTTGAAATACTATGTATTTGAAAATATTATGGAAAATGGAGCATTTGCTCTTTGGAGCAAATGCTCCATTTTCCATAAAATTTTCAAAAGTATTCAAAACTTTACTTAAATTTTTCTTGATTTTTTTTCAATGTCTAAAAATAGAAAACGATGTCATGATCTAAAAATAGTCTATCCAGTTAAGGGTTAACACATGGCGTTATATCATTCCTAGACGCAATGTGGTAATGATACTTACATCATCGGACTGACCAGGCTTGGCAAACAGGTCGATCAGTTTGTCGTTGTACAACTCTAACATATACGCCTGAACTGTGATTTTGAACTTGTTCCTGCAAATACATAAATATACAAGACTCCTAGAGTGCTATGATAAACTAGAAATTGTGTGCTGGATGGATGTACTGAAGGACAAGCTGACTGCAAGCATTCACATCAACATTTTCAAGAAATCTAATATCTGGATATCTATTTATTCCTTCAACTTTTTTAAAGTTGAGGGATTATAGAGATATCCAGATTAGATTTTTAATAAAAAAAACAAAACAAAGAAGCAGGCCTTTAGAGTGTGCAATTGAAAATCAATTTTCTTGTTTTTCTTCTAAAACATATGTTGTGGATACTCAAAAGAACTGTCGCAATGAGATGGTTCTTTGGAGCACCCAAAACATTGAAAGCTGTGCAAGCACGTTTACAGGCATGTTCAAGGAGCCTCTATACTCTTTATATGTAGCATTTTGTCATGGTTTGTTTAATTTGATTCTTTACATCCCAGTCAACAATTTTTTAGTCATGCCAGGACTGGTCTTCTTGAGTTGAACCATTACTAAGCAGAAGATAAAGTGTCTTGCCCAAGGACACAACCCAGTGCCTCCAGTGAGGCTCAAACCAACAACCCCACAATCTCGATTCAAGCACTCTACTAAGCCATCATGTTCCACATTTTTATTGTCATGGGCAGGTCCATATGTTGTAGAACAATTTTCTAGAAATGTTTTAAAAGAATCATGCTGCAATTTCTTTTTTATCCATATATTGATTGGAAATCTTTTTAAAAATAGATGATTTTCAAGAAATACATAGACTACATTCATTGGAAAATTCTGTGTCTATTCAATCAGAGATGACAAAATTTGCAAAATTAGCAAAGAAGTTTAAAACTTGATTTTCTCTGCCCCTGATAGTGATCTATCTGATTTTTTGGGCGTTTTTTTTTTTGTTTTTGTTTTTTCAATTTTGCTTATTTGTTTTCATACTCACAGCATTCATATAAATAAAGCCAGTGAAATAAAAAATGTCTATGTCAGATTTTTTAACCCTTGTATATTAATGGATCCTTCCTTCTGGTTTGATACAATAACCTTGGGGTACTCCATTGTACATATCTAGGGGTGTCAGGTTATAATTTTCAAAAAATATTGTATTCTTTTGTCTGAAGATCTTTTTAACCTTAATATCAAACAGTCAAGACTCTGATGAAATGTTGCATTATGCGGCATTTCATTTGTGACTTCACTGTTTGTAAAAGTACCCGTTTGGGGGTTTCCCCAATACAAAGAGTTAATGTGTTTCTCTTCCAAACATATACTTCATATAAAGTCCTTACCCTTACCTCAGATCATGTATAAGCTCAAAGATTCTGTTGAAGGCCCTTGGGGCTATCCCAGGGAATTTCTGGTCCTTGTCACCAATCATTGTGAAAGTCTTGCCACTACCTGTCTGTCTGTTGGCAAAGATACAGACATTGTTACCCTTACCTCAGATCATGTATAAGCTCAAAGATTCTGTTGAAGGCCCTTGGGGCAATCCCAGGGAAATTCTGGTCCTTGTCGCCAATCATTGTGAATGTCTTGCCGCTACCTGTCTGTCTGTTGGCAAAGATACAGACATTGTTACCCTTACCTCAGATCATGTATAAGCTCAAAGATTCTGTTGAAGGCCCTTGGGGCTATACCAGGGAATTTCTGGTCCTTGTCACCAATCATTGTGAAAGTCTTGCCACTACCTGTCTGTCTGTTGGCAAAGATACAGACATTGTTACCCTTACCTCAGATCATGTATAAGCTCAAAGATTCTGTTGAAGGCCCTTGGGGCAATCCCAGGGAAATTCTGGTCCTTGTCGCCAATCATTGTGAATGTCTTGCCGCTACCTGTCTGTCTGTTGGCAAAGATACAGACATTGTTACCCTTACCTCAGATCATGTATAAGCTCAAAGATTCTGTTGAAGGCCCTTGAGGCTATACCAGGGAATTTCTGGTCCTTGTCACCAATCATTGTGAAAGTCTTGCCACTACCTGTCTGTCTGTTGGCAAAGATACAGACATTGTTACCCTTACCTCAGATCATGTATAAGCTCAAAGATTCTGTTGAAGGCCCTTGGGGCTATACCAGGGAAATTCTGGTCCTTGTCGCCAATCATTGTGAAAGTCTTGCCACTACCTGTTTGTCCATAGGCAAAGATGCAGACATTGTTACCCTTACCTCAGATCATGTATAAGCTCAAAGATTCTGTTGAAGGCCCTTGGGGCTATACCAGGGAATTTCTGGTCCTTGTCACCAATCATTGTGAAAGTCTTGCCACTACCTGTTTGTCCATAGGCAAAGATGCAGACATTGTAGCCATCCACAGCTGACTGTATCAAGTTCTGTTGGGGAAAAATAATCATTTATTTTAGATCAAGACTGAAGATAATAGTGGATCACTATATAGTGTAGTACTTTTATCACACGATCTTTGGAGCCTATAAAAATGAACCTTGTTGTAAGTGAACTGTGTTATAAAATGACAGTTTTACTAAGGAATTATAGGAAAATGACCAAAATGGTTATTTTCCTATAATTCCTTTGTAAAATTCCATGGTAAAATAATTTTGGAACTATATACAGTGCAGTCCTTTGTAAAGCTATGTTTAGAGCCCATAGAAATGGAACATGTTATAAATGAACTGCATTATAAAGGGACAGTTTTACAAAAACATCATAGGAAAATGGTCATTTTCCTATAATTACTATGTAAAGTTCCATGGTAAAATAACTTGGGAACTGAAGATAACAGCTGATTACAATAGACAGAGAAGTCCTTTATAACATTATTTTACCGTTAGGAGCTCATAGGAATGGAATGTGTTATAAATAAACTGTATTATAAATGGACAGTTTTACAAAGACATTATAGGAAAATGACTATCTTATGGTCATTTCCTATATTCCCTTTGTAAAATTCCATGGTAAAAAAAATTGGGAGTGATTCATCCGGAGTTAAAACATAAAAAAAATCCTCACTAAAACTTGAGACTTCCCTAAATTTTGAGTAACTTGCCAGAGTTTGTACAGTGATAAAACACACAAAAACAGAATTTCTACTGTAAATTCGGAAATTTTTGCAAAAATTTTATTTTCGCGAATAGCGTTTAAAGACATATTTGCAGCGTTAAAAATTTTCACTACTATGTCATGATTAACCTATATCATAAAACGACAGAGTGATTTCCCTATTTTGCTATGATTTTATTATAGGAATGAAATTTTATTTTTTGTTTTTTATCGATGTGTAAACTCCGGCAAATCACTCACGAATTGAATAAAGCCAGGGTTTTATGTTAAATTTGTGAGTGATTTGCCGGAGTTTACACATCGATAAAAAACAAAAAATTAAATTTCATTCCTTATAATTCCAACGTCGGAACAAAACAGCACATTTGTAAAGGGTTGTTGCCAACATTTCAAATTTAAAAGCCCACTGAAGGAAAATAGTTCGCAACCACTGTCTATGAAAGATGGGGCAGCCATCTTGAAAATCATGTCAGTTGAAAACTTTGTTATGCTAAATAATGATTAAAATTGCACTCTATTTGAAGCGAGTATATGAGAATGACCTCAAAAACAACTCCATTTAGTTTGGAATTATTTTCTGTAGCTTGCTGGGCTCATTGAAGAGTATTTAGATTAAGGCCCTTCCACGGAATGACAGGTTTTAAAAAGCACAAGTTTACCTTTACAAGTCCCTGCCTAAAACCCCCACATTGGTAGGCCCTAAGCGTTAACCTAAAAAGTTTAGTTTTGATGCTGTCAAACTGTATTGAAACATTTCGTTGTTGATGTAGCCATTGTTTTGATGCCGATTCTCTTCGATGATTTCAAAATTGCCGAAAAAACGATAAAAACATTGAGTTGGAATTATTTTCATATGTGATAGATTGCGAAAATAAAACCCCTGGGAAAATTTCTGAATTTACAATATATGACTTGTAACATATTGTCAAGTGGTAAGCAGTGCTCTAGGAAAATGCCTAATTAAAAATTATTTTTCTTATTTATCAGCAAATTATATGTTGTGGGTACTCAAAAGAATCCTCTCAATGAGATGGTTCTTTTGAGCACCCACAAACAAGGGGTAAAATTGAGGGGTAAGAAAATATATTTCAATTTTCTCACAAAAATTGTATCAATCTGGACCTATGGGCAAGTGCCATTTCCAAAGAAAGTCACTTTATCCACATTGTATGATCTGCAAAAATAGATAGTTGGCCCAAATGACTGAAACTGATGACTGATAAAAGATATACAGACAAAGAATGAAGGACAGAAGATGGACTGACGCTAGATGTATGAGCCTTTGCTTTACTAACCCTTATCCTGCTAATATTTTTTTTGTTCTGCAATGTTGTCTGCTTTTTACGTCTGTTGCATATGTTCAGATGCACTTCAGACTAGATTCTTTCATGGAAGCAAACAATATGGACCCTGATCAGACTGCTCCAAAAGGAGCAGTCTGATCTGGTTTAAACATATTTATTTCTGATTCAAATTGACATGCAAGACATATATACATACAATAGCAATCTATAGGATTGGAATGATCTGGGTCCATATTGTTTGCAATATAGGCTACCTTAGAACACAACGGAGCAGGCAACACAAGTTATGAATGGCAGGAAAAGGGTTAATAGACCACCATGAGCAAGAGCATTATCAGTACACATATTTTACCCCTGAAGCGCCAATCACGACTGCAGCAGACAACAAATTTTGCAAAATCTTTCCTAGTTTTCGAAAGAAATAAGGAATGATATTTCATGAGAATCGTCTGCCAACAGACGATTCTCATGAAATATCATGCCTTATTTGTTATTTTTGAAAGAGCAGCAAAATTTGAAATTGTCGTCTGCTGCCAACACAGATACAGGAATTCTAAAGCTGCTAAGACTCACATTAGTGTCTTCAAAGATCTTTTCTTGCGTGGAATCTTCCATGAAGACCTGATCATACTGGAACTCTTTCAGACCTCTCTGTCCCTCCACTGATATACTGTACTCATCGATGGACTTCACTACAGCTTTATTGCCCTGTGAAACGAAATAAGAATCTCTGACTCCTTGATTTTCATATCGTCTGCTGAAAGCCTTTGCAAACAGTTTGGACCCAGATCAGGACCGACATTCAGTCGGTCATGATCTGGATCCAAACTGTTTGACACTCTAATAGTGCTCATGAATTTTTCTTTTGAGAAAGTTAATTTTGAAAAAAGCCAGCAGACTACATGACAACAAAAGCATGAAAAATTGTACAGCATGCAAAAGGTTAAGATGGATATACATCTCTGTTCTGAGGATTACTTTTTGGCACCAAACGTCTTGTGGTGACATGATTAACAGCAATCCCAAGCTATAGAAGTTTCTAACTGCACACAAATAGCTATGATCTTAACTTTTGTCATCTAATGATAAGTGACCTTGACCTTCAAAATAAACTGATCTTGCACAAATTGCCATGTTGAAAAAGTTTTCATATTTACATAACCCCTGATAAGTGACCTTGACCTACAATACACACTGATCTGGCTCATGAAATACCAAGTTAAAAACTTATCCTCTTGATCTTATCCTGATAGTGACCTTGACCTATGAAACAAGCTAATCTTGAAATCAAACTATATAATGACAAACTTTCCCCATTTATTTGATGGCTGATAAGTGACCTTGACCTACAATTCAAATTAAACTTGCTCACAAAAATACTATATTAACCCATATAAGCCTAGTATCCATTTTGTAGGATATATGCAAACAGTGCAGACCCAGATCAGGGCCCGGAATTACAATGCCTCCTTAAAGTTAAGGAAGACTTAAAGTAAGTATTGATATTTCAACATGCTATATTAAATGCTAATAAATTGCCTGGATCAATGCAGTACTTGTGGTCAAAGTATCATTGTGATCTTCAGAAAAAATGAAACTATTTTGATTTTAATCAGTTTGAAACGTTATTTTTCGCATCCTGAAAAATCAATACTTAACTTAAGTCTCCTTTAACTTTCAGGAGGCATTGTAATTACGGACCCTGATGCCACAAAATGTGGCGTATGATAAGGAGCTACACTGTTTGCTTAAAAATTGTTTAATAAGGAGCTACACTGTTTGCTTAAAAATTGTTCTATTAAAATAGGGATAAAACCAACAACACTTAAAATGGAAATGGACTGGTCCAATTGCTAAGAGTGAGAAATTCCGTTCAGCTTATATGGGTTAAAAAAGCCTACCCTTTTGATTTCATCGGAGCTAAGTGGCCTTGACCTACAATAAACTCTGATCTTTCCCTTCATGTCTTCAACCATGTTGTAATATTTTTTCCTCAGTACCTGGAAAAGTAGGGTTCTAGCTTTATAAAATAGGTCAGCTCATAAGACATAGGTTTAGGCAAACAAACATTTTTAGCATAAAATTTTAAACATTTTCTTACCAAAAATGTTTAGCATATGTTTTGGATGCTCAAAAGAACCGTCTCAATGAGACGGTTCTTTTGAGTACCCACAACATATGCTTAAGTTGAGAAATTAGAAAATTATTTTTCTGTTATGCTCTCTTAACTAAAGGCCTGTAAGACATAATATGTGCAGCTTCCATTATTCAGTTACGCTCAGTTACGCACATATGTGATGAAAATTGTAGACATTCAAGGGAAATCACCTAATGTGGAAATAGTGTTTTCCAATACCTTAAGGGACTGCTCTTAAAGAAAAGAATTTTCGCTCAATTATCTCTAAGTCTTTGGCATGAGATCCTAAAAGTACATTTGCAATATTAATAAATACCTGCTAAACAGTTTAAAATATGATCTTGCTAGTGCCCTCTTCAATATGCAAGTTGGAAGCCGCCTTCTATCTCAATACTAATTTGTGTTCCTATACTAATAACATAATCATAGGTCCAGATAATCAAATTTTCTAAACATAAAATTGTGACACAAAAAATCATCCACAGTTTTAACATTAGTTATGGGTGCTCTAAAGAACCGTCTCATTGGAATTTGATCAAAAAAAAAAGAATACACCGGGATTATCTAATTTTCATTGAAGGTGATAAACCGGTTTTGGTCATACAATGACCTTTATCATTGAGATTTGGTTGAGCAATAAAATTAATTTTTGCTCTTGCACTCTTATCTAGGGACCTGTAATAATAAGTGACGCCTAGTCTTACCCTTTCACTCTCAAAGTTCTTAGTAAGAGTGACATTTTCCTCTCCCAGTCTCTTGGTTTCAGCCTCGAGAGCCTTGACCTTGGTGGCGGCTTCAACTCCCTCTTTAGCAGCCAGACCTAGCGTCTTTAACTCCATCTTCACCTTGACCAGGTCTTTATCCTTCGTCTCAACCTCCTGTACAATAAGACAATAAGAAATAGATGACAAGAGCACACTTTGGACCATACAAGCTACAAGCCCCCCTAGTAGATTCTATTGAATATATGAGACTGGTACTTGAGGTAAATACACACTGGCCGTATGCTCCACTGGCCACTGAATTAGGCAACATGATGGGGTTTTTCCGTTCTTTACCAATGAAAAAAAAAAATAACCTACATGTTCGTGGGGTTCTTATGTCCTCAATGTCTTAAGTTGTTATTTTCATAAAGAGACATGTTTGAGAATCATATTAGGTTTCCTGCTATTTAAAGTCATGGTGATTTCCAAGATAAATTGGAGACACAACATGCTAAGGGCAGTAAAAGTTTTATTTTTTCTTTATCAGGATGTTTAATTTAACAAGAGATATGAATAATTGTTGCATTGGGTACTAAGGTTGGGTGTCGGATTCTGTCCTGATTATACAGAGGGCAGAGGTGAAGATAAACAATAGTAATTCAAACACACACTTACCAGAACATAAATATTTTCTGTTACATTCGTTGTTATAGTTTCTACAGTTTCAATTTGTTCCAATAGCTGAGTAGCACCTTAGGTGCCTTAATTTTTTACCAACAGTATAATCAGCGAAAACTGATGACATAGTCCACATTTACACAGGTAAGTGCCTCCATTTTAAGACTGGGTTTGACACTTTGTTGCAATGATAAACAACAGAAGTTTATTTCTCTTTATTAAGTATTTATGCTAGAAAACGATAGACAAGTAAAATAGTCAAAATATATTTTAGTCACAGCAGTACACACCGACCTTTACTTACATTGGAAAAAACACAGGAAGCCAGGATACAATGTATCACAGTTTACCTTTATATACTCTTAACTAAAGGCCTGATTCTCTATACAATGTACAGTAAAACCTGTCTTAAGTGGCCACTCAAAAATAGACAAAACAAAGATCTTGAAGACGGATTATCACTTAATGAAGGTCTAAAGTATTGCAGAATGCTCCCCTTGGAGCATTCTGTAATACTTTTGACCTGCATTAAGCGATAATCGGTCTTTGAAAACCAGTTTTTGGTCTTCTTTTTGAGTGGCCGGTTATGACAGGTTTTACTGTATCACAGTTTACCTTTTTCAGAGTCTTGTTCTCATCATCGGCACTCTTCAGTCCCTCGATGAGTTTTTCTGACTTATCTTTCTCCCAGCCCAGCTTCTTCTCTAGTTCTTTCAAGATCTTCTCCTGTTTCCCCTTGGTTTTCTGAGAAATCAGAAATTTATACCATAATATTAGGTCAAGATGAGAATCTTTTATTCGTAAAATTGTTGTTGTTTTTCTTATGCATTGATCAGTTAAAACATATGTTGTGGGTGCTCAAAAGAACCATCTCATGTTTTGGTTGAGAAAATACGTAGATAAGTTTTCTGAGAAATCAAACCAAAATTAATACCATAACAATAGGCCAAGATGAACAATGCTTTAATTGTAAAATTGTGATTTTTTTTTCTTATGGATTAGCTTAAACTGTGTTTTTGGTGCTAAAACAAACCATCTCATTGAGACATATGTTTAGGTTGAGAAATAAGCAATTAAGTTTTAATTGTGTACTCTTATCTGGAGGTCTGGATAAGTGTTTGAAAGATTTTTTTGAAAAGATATTCTTTTTAAATCTGAAGATGACAAAACAACTGAAAAATTACCCAGCATACAACGATTTAAAGAGATGGAAAAGTGACCTTTGAATTTGCATTACAGTATAACCTGTCTTAAGTGGCCACTCAAAAAGATGACCAAAAAATTGGGTTTCAAGACCAAATATTGCTTAATGTAGGTCAAAAGTATTGCAGAATGCTCCAAAGGGACAGCATTCTGCAATACTTTTGACCTTCATTAAGCTACCATTTGTCATTAAGATCTTTGTCTATTTTTGAGTGGCCGTTTTACACAGGTTTTACTGTAGTAGCACAAATTGGTATTGACATTGGAAGTGAATTTCACATCTCACATTTGATAGCACAGTGGCTCAGTGGTAGAGTACTTGACTCGAGACCTAGGGGTTGTGGGTTCAAGCACTTACATCAGCACTGATAGCTCCTACAGTTCCTGCCCTGGAGGTGTCCTTCAGATCTGCTTCAAGTTGTTTGATCCTTGCTGCCTGTTCCTGCAGCTCTCTCTTCATGGTTGCAGTCTGAGCATCACTCATTTGACCACCACCACCCTAGAAACAATGGACAAAAAAGTAAAGAGCATTCCCTTTATAACGCTACATTTGGGCCCATAGGAATGGACTGTGTTACATGTATAAGCAAATCATGTTATTAAGGGATATTTTACAAAGGAATTATAGGAAAATGACCATTTCATGGTCATTTTCCTATAATTCCTTTGTAAAATGCCATGGTAAAATTTATGGGGTGCCACAGCATGACTCTGTTGTATTCAAATCTGTGTTATAATGGGGTGAGTTATAAAGGAACTGCACTGTTTTAGTTGTTTTATTCTTGCTGCCTGTTCCTGTAGCTTTCTCTTCACTGTTGCAGACTGAGCATCACTCATTTGACCCCAACCACCCTAGAAAAATGGACAAAAAATTATTGAGCAGTCCCTTTACAAGGCTATATTTGGGGTCCATAGGAATGGACTGTGTTATAAGCATATCATGTTATTAAGGGAAATTTTACAAAGGAATTATAGGAAGATGACCATTTCATTTCATGGTCATTTTCCTATAATTCCTTTTCTTACGACATCATAGCCGTAACAAAGTAAAGCATAGCTGAAAATATTCCCGGGCCCTGGCTGGGAATCAAACCGGGGTCGCCCCAGTACAAGACCAATGCTCTAACTACTGAGCCAAAGAGTCGACTCTTTGGCACAGTTGTCAGAGATTGATTATATACTAGAAGCAATGCGAAATCTACCTTATGTAGATATATAGGTGCGAGTGCCTGGCTAGTAACACTCCTCCTCTTCAAAGGTCATCATTTATGATGATGGAAAGCCTATTTAGGCAAAATTAATGTCCAATCTCGGACGTGAGCCCCCATCTTAAGACATGATAGCCGTAACAAAGTAAAGCACAGCTGATAAATTTCGCATGGCTTCCCTGGGAATCGATTCCGGGTCGCCCCGGTACAAAACCAATGCTCTATCCACTGAGCCAAAGAGTCGACTCTTTGACGCAGTTGTCAGAGATTGATTATATACTAGAAACTGTGCGAAATCTACCTTATGTAGATATAGGTGAGAGTGCCTGGCTCCTAACACTTTGCAAAATTCCATGGTCAAATTTTTGGGGTGCCACAACATGACCCTGTTATATAACAAGGTGTGTTATACAAGGACATCTCTATACTAGTTGTTTGATCCTGACTGCCTGTTCCTGTACCTCTCTTCACTGTTGTAGTCTGAGCATCACTCATTTGACCACCACTACGCTAGTAAAATGACCCAAAAAAGTAAACATGAGGGGCTAAGCATCCTTTTATATTTACATGAGCAGCAATGTAAGCAAGAGTATGAAACAGGCCTCATCACCAAGAAATCAGGCCCCAGGTTTAAAAACTTTTTTCATGCCCAACTCAACTGAGCATGAAATTTCAGCTGCTTATAAAAACTAAAATATCAACAAATAAAGAAGTTTCTTCCTTTAAGTCTCTCATATGTTGTATTTATCATGCTAATAAATGTTAAAATGCCAACAATTGTTGGCATTTTAACATTTATGAGCAGGATAAATTTCGTGCTGAGTTATAACCTCGGTGCCTGTCTTCAGGGGATGCAACCAGTAAGATCTGAACAAACCTGCTCATGATGAGCTACAGAGACCAGCAAGAATATTGAAATTTTGCATGTAAGAAGTAAAGCTACTATTATACTTTCCCAGGAGTGAAAACATCAGACTGGGAGAATGAGCAGGCTGATTGATTTGACAAAAATTATAAATAAGGTATAGAAATTTAAAATTATATGTATAACCTCGGACACAGTATACATGGACTGGTTACTGACATACAGGTAAATGTATATATTGGAAATACGTTGTTGAGGCTTAGCTTTCAAAACTGACGTATAATGAAGATTAAATAACCCTATCTCCATTATTTCTCTGTATACCTGTGATTTTTCTTCAAAATGCAATAATGCAATATACTATCTTTAGGACTGTGTTGTTATATCTATTGAAAGTTTATCCATCTTTAAAAACATCAACAAGGGACAAAGGTTACCCCTTCTTTGATATTTTCGGCATGTTCAGCCAAAACTCGTCAGAAATCAACATAAAAAGATAAGCTTCAAATTTATTTACGGTGAAGGCCCCCAACATTGCGCACTTAAGCCTTTTAACCTCCGTTGGAAATAATTAGAACGAAACTAAATTGAAAAAGTGTGCACAGCCAAATAAAGTGATCATTATATATTATTTACATAGAAATCAAAATAAAAAATATTTTCCCTATCTCTAGCAACTTTGATTTGAAGTGCACAACCCCTTGTTTTAAGATAACCAAAATAGTCCCCTAACATTGCGCACCTTCTGCAAAATTTTCAACAACTTCTCTTTAATGAATTGTTTGTACAAAATATACCAGGGAAAGTAAGTAACCCAAGGTTGTTCTCAACAATTTACTTCAACAAAAACTTGATTAAAAATAAATAATTTGAAGTCTTGAGTCATTTGAAATTTATATCTGAAAAATTTTATCAACTTTTGCAAATATTTGTCGAAATCCTCCCCTGCTCAGTAGTGAAAGATTAAAGTGAAAACATTTTGCTGTTTTTCTCTTTCCAAGAGCAGCCTGATACTATATATCAAAAAAGATTTTTTTATTAAATGAGGCATAATCACTAGGGCTAGTGCGCAATGCTAGGGGCCGCGCAATGTTAGGGGACATTACTGTACTGTAACTTGTATTATTTCAACTTTCTATATGTGGACAACCTTTAAATAATTACGGTATGTTCAAAAACAATTTTATAAGCTGTAGTACTTTGAAATAGCGCTAAAACAGAGCCTAGACAACATAAATTTGTATTTCCGTAAGTGACCATTCAGTTTATACTGGGTCTGAGGTTCAACAAAACATTTTACACTCACCCCAACAGGAACAACAGCCTGAAAATACAAAACACATAGGTACATATTAGCAAATTGTGTTTTTTTTTTTTATACACCATTGTTGCTCAAAGAACTGTCTCATTGAGATGGTTCTTTTGAGTAATACAACATATGTTTTGGTTTGCATATAAGCCGTGGCATGAGATTTCCAACAATGTGGTATGTGCAACCAGCAAAGCCTCAGATCAGCCTGCGCATACGCGCAGTCTGATCAGAGCCGTTGCTAGACGCTTGATTATTTTATGAGTGTTAAGCTACTGACTGAACATCATTTAGAATTTCTACGCTTAAAAGGAGAATGCACATGCTCGTCTGCGTCTACTCTTGTCAAAATGCCAGATTGTTGGAAATCACATGTCACGGCTCAAATGTTTTGGTTTGCATATGAGCCGTGGCTTGAGATTCCCAACAATGTGGTATGTGTGACCAGCAAAGCCTCAGATCAGCCTGCGCATACGTGCAGTCTGATCAGAGCCTTTGCTAGTGGCTTGCATATTTTATGAGTGTTTAGCTGCTGACTGAACAACATTTGGAGATTCTAAGCTTAATAGGAGGCTGCACAGACACGTCTGAGTCTACAAGTCTTGTCAAAATACCACATTGCTCGAAATCACATGTCAAGGCTCATATAAGACAAGTAATCTGCTTTTACCTCCTTTTCTCTGGAAGCCTGAAAACAACTTTTTATTCATTCTATAAATGAGCATGCACTGTCTGGCCCTGAATTTCAGCGAAAATTTATAAAAAATAAAAAAAATGTATCCCACTGGCATTTGATTGTAAACTATTATTGATTGTAAATTTTTAAAACTAATATAATGCTACAAAACATTGATGCCAGCGTACTCAGTTTCATTCAGTCTGTACATGAGAGTGTGAGAGCTTTCAAGCCCCTCCACAAACAGTTAACTCCTTGAAAGCTGAGTAATTTTCAATGCTTTTGTTATCTCTACTGTTTTTTTTTTCAAAATTAACATTTTTTAAACATTCTTTCAAGAACACTATCAGAGTGTCAAACAGTTTAGATCCAGATCAGAACCAACATTCTATCAGCCCTGATCTGGGTCCAAACTGTTTGCAAAGGTTATTAGCGGACGACCAAAATTGCCACCAGCTAGGAAAGAGTTAAATTGTGTCTTGGCTGCTATCTTTGAAATCAGAATGCAACAAACTGTTTGCAAAGGTTATTAGCAGATGACAAAAGTTGCTGCTATCAAGGAAAGAATTAAACGTACCACTCCATTGCCAACCTTGGCCTCTAGTTCTTTCAATCTCTTCACACAGGGTGAGTAGTCACAGGGTTTTTGTTTGGATACATTGTAGGGAAAAATGTCCGACTTCTTTTCCACAACGATATTTTAAGCGAAAGTAAGTAGAGATTTCTCCGTGTTTTTTCATCTTTACCCAGAATGTTATGCACCAATTTCCAGCCCACATTTTTTCCTGATCTAACGATGCCAGGATATCCTCATAAAGCTTCTTACTTTGAGTACAGACTCTGTCACAAAATTTTTAGTGGTGAAGATCGAGCCTGAATTATAGAAATAAACTGTACAGATGACAATTATTTTCTTTGTGACAAAATTTGTACTCGAAGTAAGAAGCTTAAAGAGGATATCCTGGTAGCATTTGATCGGGAAAAATGTGGGCTGGAAAATGGTGTATAACTTTCTGGGTATAGATGAGAAAACATAGAGAAATCTACTTACATTCGATCAGAATGTCCGTACAGTGTATTTGAACATCCATGAAGTGTATCCAAACAAAAAACACGTGACTACCTACCCTGTCACAAGCATGTTGATCTTTGTTTATCTTCCATTAACTCTTAGTCTACTAGTATCTTCTGCTGATAATCTTTGCAAACAGCTTGGACCCAGATCAGGCCCAACAAAATGTGGGGCCTGATCTGGATCCAAACTTTTTGACACTCTGATGGTATTCCTGATAGAATTTTTCGAAAGAGTTGATTTTGAAAAAAATCAGCACACTACAAAAGAGCAGGAGGCAGAGTTAATGAAAAGTACCAGAACTATACTAGCCAAAAGTTCTAACCGGCCACCTGCATTTTATTAATTTTCTTCAAAACGTAAAATGACATGACTCTTCTTTTTGCATCTTGAAATTGACAGAAGAGTCATGTACCCTAAGGCAGCCATGACTTTGACAAAAAATTCAACAGTACATGCAGGATGCTAACTTGAATAGTGGCACCCCCATTTTCAAAATTCGCATTTTGGCACAATTTGTGAGTCAACTTTTTTAAATAACCCCATTTCACACGCAAACCGTTTTCATTTCAAAAGCCGAACACATATTGAACACAAAAGTGCTGAAATGAACACTCCATCTGCATGAAACTTGTTGCTATTGGCTAACTTGTCAAACATTACCCCACCATCCAATGCAAATTCTTGTGAATTTTGAAATTGAGGGTAAGTGTATTCGGCAAAGCCTCCCGGAGTTTTGCTTAGCCGTTTTCTGTTTTCAATGGCTGATAGGCTGGTCTATTCGGGATTGCAAATGACATTGATATAGTCCTTATAGCTTTTCCGAAAATCGGTAAAAACACTTGTGGCCGGTTAGAACTTTTGACTAGTATATAATAGCCTAGTTTACAAACCACTCCCTTGCCGACCTTGGCCTCTAATTCTTTAACTCTCTTCACAAGCATGTTGATTCTTTGTTTGTCCTCCTGAGATCTCTTCTGTTCTTTCTCTTCCATGTGTCGAGACATTTTCTTTGCTTCTTTTTCCTTGTCTTGTCTACCACTCTTCAACTTCGCCTGCAGAAAAATCAGAGATTATGGCAAATGTTCTAAAATTTAAAACACTTTTCTTTTTGTTTTCACATATAAAATATTGGATATCAGGGCTGGATTTTATGAACCGATTGTCTGAATAGCAAACACGGAAGACCCTGATGTCTTCCCTGTTTATCTAGGCCATTTTGGCAGGTAACTAGTGTTTGAATTTTAAAACACATACCGTAGGCCAAATTGATTTTTTTTTTTGGGGGGGGGGGTGCATCAATTTGACCCATAAAAATTGCACCATGCCTTGAAAATATCATTGAAAATTTGGATATGAAAAAATACATTATCAAAATTTATACGTTACAGACAGATTTTGTTTTTTTTTAGACCAGAAACCACTAAACAGGTACTTTGGCAAGGCAAACAGTGAAGACCCAGATTCGCCATTTCATCGGGGTCTGCACTGTTTGCTTAGATTAAATTGATCTTGAGAAAAAGAAATATAATTTTCTTTTTAGAAACCCTGAATATATATAATGGACCATCCTGACTTTATTGTATGTATTGTATGTAGCTGTATGGAAAATTCATTGGTCTGAAAAGGGTTAAAGAGACAACATTTCCTTTCCACCCTTTCCTTTCCCAGCAACATTTCTTTAACACACACAAAACATATGTTTGATAGGGAAAACCTGAAAATTATAATTTTTTGGTGGTGGTGGTGGGGGGGGGGGGGGGGGGGGGGGGGTGGAGAGGGGGCTAAATATTGTATGTCTACCTTCCTATAATTTGAACTACTGAAAATTCAAAATAGAACCTCTAGTCATGCGGAATTTGAATTTACAAGGTTTGAATGTAGTGTCTAAACTGTTTTCTTAGGCGCCAATTTTTTCATTAGTTGATTTACCGGATTTGTTTTTCAGATTTAGGGTTGAAGGGACGGAAAAAATAATTTAAAAAAGCTCAAAAATGACCAGTTAACTGGTTATTTTCAGAGCTTTTTTTTTTTTAAATATCTCCAGAACAAACAGTTAAACTAGTATTTAGTCTGTATAAAATCTTTAAATATTTCATAAATTTCCTAAAAATCTGGATTTGGCAATCCCTTTTAACATCATCACTCTCTAAAATACACAGACAGAACCTCAAAAATATATAATTTTTTCAACAAAACAAATAATATTTAGAGTCGGCGGATAAAATTAAAAAAATAATTTTAGAAATGAAATTTTATTTTGTTACTACTTTCTGGAAAATTACAGTAGGAGGGCTTGTGAATCAACTAATAAAACAATTCTGGCCTTACCTCTATTTCTCTATTGTGTGCTCTCTGCGTCTCAAGATTCTTAGAAGCTACCTCCAACTTTGTGTTTAATTCTGATATCTGAGCATTCAGAGTGACCGAGGATGTCCGACTGCTCGTCTTCTCTTTCTCAAGGGCTTTCTGTTAAAACATAAACAAAAACTGGGCTATAGAAAATGAAGAATATGTTGTATCTTTTATGGAATTGTCACATCTCAGAATAAATGAAACTTGTCTGTTACAATCAAATTACCAAAAGTATCCTTATGTGTTTTAGCATTTGAATTGTTTAACCTGTTAACCCTTTACTCCATAATAACATCTTTTGAGGTCTTTGAAATATCATGTATTTGAAAATATTATGGAAAATAGAGCAATTGCTCTTTTGGAGCAAATGAATAATTTTGAAAATATTCTGGAAAATGGAGCAATTGCTCTTTTGGAGCAAATGCTCCATTTTCCAGAATATTTTCAAAATTATTCAAAACTCCAACTTAAAATTTTCTTGAATTCTTTCAATGTTGTCTTAAAATAGAAAATGATGTCATGATCTAAAAATAGCCTATGGAGTAAAGGGTTAAACAATACTGCCAGAAAATGATGGAGTTCGAACCATAATCAATTAATATCATATAATTCAACATCACCTTAAAACATCATTAACCCTTAATGCGCCAATCGCAACAAAAGTCGTCTGCTTTTCTCGTCTGCTGAAATGTTTAAGAAGCCTCTATGGCAAACAGTGTGGGCCCAGATCAAACTGCTCCTATAGGAGCAGTCTGTTCTGGGTCCACGCTTTCTGCTTCTATACTTAATTTGTCAGTAATGTTAGGCAATCATTTGCAGCAGACGACTTCAGCAGACAACATTTTCAGATACATTTTTTCTTGGCGCTTTAAGGGTTAAGTACTCAGTGTGTGCGAGGAGCACTGTAGAGCTCTCAGTTGGTAGAGAGCTAAATTGTGACCAAGAGGTCCCAGGTTTGCATCTCACCAATGTAGTGCAGTGTTGAGTCCTTGAGGCCTTGTGGTTTCAGACCAGAAGATTTTTTCATGTTTTTCCCAATATAGGCCTATGTAAAACATGTGACCTCGGGGCATAATTTGAACAAACTTGGTAGAGGTCCACAAGGTGATGCTACATATCAAATATCAAGGCTCTAGGCCTTGTGGTTTCAGACAAGAAGATATTTTCATGTTTTCCCTATATCAGCCTTTGTAAAACATGTGATCCCCAAGGCAGGTCCATTTTTGGCCCCAGGGGCATAATTTGGTTTCAGACAAGAAGATTTTTAAAGTTTTCATTTCGAAAATCTATTTTAAGCCTGTGTGACCTAGATATGCAAAAGACGGAAACCATTTGAACACTTGTTAAAAGAGTGTCATATAAGAATCATTCCTGCCAAGTTTGGTCAAAATCCTGCCAGTATTTAAGGAGGAGATGTCCTTTGAAGCAATTATTGACAACTGACAACGGACATCCAACGATCATAATAGCTCACCATGAGCCAAAGGCTCAGGTGAGCTAAATATGGGCAAATGATATAAAAGTCATACTAAATTACCCAGTAGACAAAGAGTTAAAAGTATGTGTACTTATTTGGTGAAATACAAAAACGAACAGAAATTTAACTTGGACTTAAATACAGTATTTCATAACATACTAGTTTCTCTTGCAGTTCTTGTATCTCTTTAGCGGTATCCGGCGGCATGTTGGACAGTCTCTCCGCCTCCAGGGTATCAGTCCTTTCCTTCAACGCTTTTATCTCCTCGTTAAGCGCCTGCTTCTCTGCTTCATTGCTGACCTTGCTACTCGTTATCTTGGCTTCAATCTCTTCCTTCTCGTTGGCTAGCTCTTCCTTGGCGACACCGAGCTGCTTGCGTAGACCTTCCAACTCGTCCCGCGTGTTCACGTGGGACATCTTCTCTTGCATCAGTTCCGATTCTAGAGCATCAGCTTTCTTTTGAATTTCACCAAGCTGTTGTGTCAATTCCTATTTATAAAAGAAGACAATTGTCAAATGTGAAAATTTGGAAAGGTCATTAGCAGATGACAAAAGTCACTGCTAGCAAGGAAATAGAGAATACTAGGTGAGTGTCTTTTGATATCAAGTTTACCAGGTAAGGCTTTGAGAATGCTTGTTGACATTGCGAGGCTTGCAGAGCCAGGTAAACTTGATATCAAAAGATGCGAAACCTGGTATACTATTTATCAGTATACCCATTGTTTCACTCTTCAAACTAACCATTATGACGTAATTTTATATTTTTGTGTTGATTCAGCGTCATTAGTGAGTCATTAAAAAAGTGTAATGTCATCATGACCTGATAAAGGTACATGCCTTGAGATAGACAATGTTTATCAGGCAACGTGCAACAAAGCAGTTAATATGAGAGGTAACTGATAAAAAGATAACTCAGGACTACAGCAAAACCCGGTCTTAAGCGGCCACTCAAAAATAGATAAAAGAAAGGTCTTAAAGACAAATGAAAGCTTATTGAAGGTCTAAAGTATTGCAGAATGCTCTTTTGGAGCATTCTGCAATACTTTTGACCTGCATTAAGCGATAATCGGTCTTCAAAACCAATTTTTGGTCAACTTTGTGAGTGGCCGCTTAAAACAGGTTTTACTGAAAAGCTCTCATTCTTGAAATATTGACAGCATCCTGCAGTCTTCCTTTGTGTCATGACTTTTGTCATCTCCTCTTTCTTCTCATCTTTTGCTCTAAGGTAGACTATATTGCAAACAGTATGGATCCAGATCAGACTGCTCCCAAGGGGATTGTTGTATTCCATCATCAAATCTTGAAGCAGACGACATTTACAGGACAAAAAATTATTGATTTAGGGTGAATCTCGTCATTTATGGTTTGCAACCAAAGGCCACCATATAACTTTGCGTTTCATTGGCAGGGGTCAAAAATTTCACTTGTCTGCTCGTAATAATGAGTGCAATCTAGAAAGGACAAGCAATTCTTCCCAAAGCACTCGTCCAGTAGGACGTGTGTACAGGACAAGTGCTTTCGAAAGAATTACTTGAGGAAGTCGTATTTCATATTACTCACTTATGTTCTTTTTGCATACGCTTTTAAAGGACATGTGCATGTGTTTGCAGGACGAGTGAAGGTGTTAGTCACTCGTCCTGCAGGACAAGTGCAATATTTAAATATGCCGGGCCGCGTAGCCCAGTCGGTAACGTGTCTGACTGCAGATTTGTGTCTGACTGCAGATCCAGGGGTCGCAAGTTCGATCCCGGTCCGGTCCCATACTTTCGTGGAGATTGATCATGAAATGATTTCTACGGTCATTCTCCTCCCTTCCGCTGATTCATTCAAGAAGGGTTGTTGTTAGTTACAAGCGAAAGTATGTGCACGAATTACTGGTTAACCGCTTGTTCAAGCCTGCCCAGGAAAAGGTGTGGTTAGGTGAACTGACCGTCCCGCAATGACCATAGCTGTTGACTTGGGACGTAAAGCAACACAACAACAACAACAAATATTTAAATATTTTGTCCCCTGATTGTTAATGTTTAACATAATTTTATGCAGCTGGCAGCTGCTATCTGTATATTTTTTGCTGATAATTTGAAGGAAAAATGTTAAACACTGCATTAGAATGGGA
The DNA here is from genome assembly GCA_964019695.1 of Loripinus fragilis. Classification (NCBI taxonomy): domain Eukaryota; kingdom Metazoa; phylum Mollusca; class Bivalvia; order Lucinida; family Lucinidae; genus Loripinus; species Loripinus fragilis. The sequence continues at coordinate 47,428,266 of OZ026522.1, forward strand.
TAACATATCTCATTTTTTTTTTAAAATAAGGATATATATCATCAGATATATATGTACAGTAACACCTGTGTAAAACGGCCACTCTCAAAAAAGACTAAAAATTGGTTTTCAAGACCAATAATAGCTTAATGCAGGTCAAAAGTATTGCAGAATGCTTCAAGGGGAGCATTCTGCAATACTTTTGACCTTCATTAAGCTACAATTTGTCATTAAGATCTTTATTTTGTCTTTTTTGAGTGGCTGTTTTACACAGGTTTTACTGTATGGTAGGAAATAATAATTCTAACAATATACCCCACAAATGTAAAATGTGTATACATTATACTATAATTATCACATGTCATCGCGTCTGAGAGTGATATAATGCCATGCAATAAAATTTATAAACCAATATTCAGTAGCATTATTGTAATGAAAGTCATAAAAACACCACATATGGCCTGGCCCACCATATTCTCACGGTACTAACAGTTCAGGATCAATATTTTTATGCTTACTAAAGATACAATCAAATCAATCATAAACATTGTTAGTTTTTAATCCAGTCCTTCAATACATATCATCTATTGACAGTTATCACCTAGAATTCCTATCTGGCTTCCAATGTGAACATGCCCTCCACACAGCAGCCATTTTGAATTGTGGCTTCATATTCTCATGGTAACTAGTTTGTTTTTGAGTTGCAGGAAGTTCCTGACCTGGTCATGTAATTTTTTCTTCAAATTCATGAATATCAAATTATCAATATGTAACTTGCTTTGCGCCGTCCAAGCTGGGGTTTTTAACTAAAAATATTTCGATAAATATGAAATTTACATGCCATGGGTGGGAAGACAGATGAAATTTGCATTGTTAAAGTGATAAAAAAATATTTTTCAGCCACAACTTAACATATTTGAAGTTTCTATTCTGTGAGTGGTTTGTAGCCTTCAGTTCATTAATTTGCACTTGAAAACTGGTGATATATGGTGTGGTGATTTATTTACACTGGAATAATGGTTTACCATGAGAATAGAGATTCCGTGAAAATATGGCGCTTGAGTATATATGGCAAAATCTTGAGCTTTGCACATCAAAAAACTTTTGTGTCATTTGAAAAATAGAATTAAACATTTGTGCTCCTGTATTATAGAACTTATCAAACTTGTTGTGAAAAGAGACAAAATGGTCCACAAGCCTCGCATTTTATCTCTTTTTCTCAACTGGTTTAATAAATTCAATAACACATGAACACTCATGTAAGATCCTCTATGTAACTTACAGCACTGCTGTCTGAATCAGCCAACACGGCAGACTGCATCTCCAACTGTTTTCTTAGGTCTTCTAACTGGGTCTCTAAGTCCTAAAAATAGAAGTATACCATATGTAACATATTAAACACACATGCCCTTATAAGCTCACACAAGTGGCAGATCCAGAGGGGGTTCAAGTCCCCCCCCCTGGGTTTTTGAATATCCTATGAAAATGATATAATTTGGTCTCAGTGAGATCAAATTATTTCATTTTCATAGGATATTTTAGAAAAATTAATAAAATAAAATCAGCTAAGCGAACCCCCCATATCTTCATACATATGAACCCCCTTTCCATAAATCCTGGATCTGAGTTATTTTAGAATTGTGAATGCTATTTCTTCATTTTCTGATTTACAGCCAGTGCAGTTGTGCAATTTCATTATAACAGGTCTAGTTAAGCAAAAGTTTTGAGTATAAAATTGCTAATATTTTCTTACCCATCAATTTAAACATATTGTGTTGGGTGCTCAAAGAACCATCTCACTGAGACGGTTCTTTTGAGTTCCTACAACGTATGTTTTGGTTGAGAATTAAAATAATTATCTTCAATTATTAAGCACTCTTATCAGGAGCCCTGACTATCAATATGGATTACAAAGTGTGAATCCTGATCAGCTGTCTTAATCAGAAGCATCCTGATCTGGGTCCACATTGTATAAACTGGATGGAATTTTCAGATGAAACATATTTAAGCTGTGCCAGTTTGGTCCAAATCTGGCCATTGGTTTGGAAGATAGAGTGCAGACAAAACTTTTTAGCTCACCTGAGCCATTGGCTCATGGTGAGCTATTGTGATCATTGGATGTCTGTCGTGTGTCGTCAACAATTAGTTCAAAAGACATCTCCTCCTAAACTACTGGCTGGATTTTGACCAAACTTGGTAAGAATGATCCTTATATGATCCTCTTTAAAAATTGTTCAAGTGGTTCTGGTCCATTGCATATCTAGGTCACACAGGCTAAAAATAGATTTTCAAGTTGAAAACTTAAAAAATCTTCTTCTCTGTAACCACAAGGCCTAGAGCTTTGATATTTGGTATGTAGCATCACCTAGTGGACCTCTACAAAGTTTGTTCAAATTATCCCCCTGAGGCCAAAAATTGCCCCGCCCCAGGGGGTCACATGTTTTACATAGGCTTATATAAGGGAAAACATGGAAAAAATTTCTTGTCTGAAACCATAGGGCCTAGAGCCTTGATATTTGGTATGTAGCATGTCCTAGTGGACCTCTACCAAGTTTGTTAAAATTATGCCCCTGGGGCCAAAATTGGCCCCACTCCAGGTGTCACCAGCTTTCAACAGATACCTATATGTAATCTTTAAACAAAACTCAGGTGAGCGATTTAGGGCCACTTGGCCCTCTTGTATATAGATTTATATGACCCTGGCAAACTTGAAAATTAGGTGAAGGTCATAATAATCTAATCCTTTTGGCTGTCCCAATGAAATACCTGGTTGAAATCCATTCAACGGTTCATGAGTTAGAGTGCAGACAAAAAGTTAATCTTGACTACGAAGCCAATAGGGTCCATTCCAAAAGAAATAAGTCTGCCTATTCTTTCGGAGGGGGGACATAGTTATTTATGCTGACCCTTTAAAGACTCAAAAACTGAGCTTAAGTTAAGGATTTGTGGGCTGGAACATATTACTATGTAAGAATCTGACATGCTGGGGACTGTTTTTTTTACATACATTTCTCATTTTTTTTTTAAATTTTCTCATCTCAAGCAAGGTTATAGAAAGTCGACATGGGGGGTCAGAGTAAGGTGACCAATTGGCCCCAAGTATATTGCAGTCCCTATATAAAGCTTTATTTGGGGTCCATTGGTATGGACTGTGCTATAAGTGAATTGTGTTAAATGAAAAAAGTCAATAAGCAATGCTTATTAGATACCCCCGGCACAGTAAGAGTCAGTGAAAAAACTTGGCAAGTTATAGTTTGAACAAGAAGACGAAGATTTCAGTAGAATCTGTGCAAACAAAAATTATAAACTCCTTCATGCATATGTTCAATGTGTCTACATTGTATAGGCAAAGTATCAAATTGCTCCATAAAAAGCTGTGGTAGGAGTTGATAAGCCCATAAAGGCACCGTCTATGCATATACAAACACCTTATTAGGGAAAAATTGTCTAAGTTCTCACAGCTGTCATTTTGTCAAAAATTATTTTTTCTGAACTAAACTCCTTCATGCATATGTTCAATGTGTCTACATTGTATAGGAAAAGTATTAAATTGTTCCATCAAAAGCTGTGGTAGAAGTTGATTGGCCCGTGTATGGCCTATAATAGCATAAGCATAAAGCACTATATTAAAAGCCATTTAGAACTACAAAGGGAAATAACTCTAATAGAATTGGCCCCTAGCCCTTACTTTTTTGTCTAAAGTATTTGTCTTGCATATATAAACATGTTTGCAAGGTTTGATGAAAATCCAGCCATGACTCTTTGAGTTATTAAGGAAACAAAGCGTTACGGACGGACGGACGGACGGACGGACGCACGGACAACGTGAAAACAGTATACCCCCTACAAACAAAGTTTGCGGGGGGTATAAAAAGGAATAGTTTTACAAAGTAATGGTTATTTTCCTATAATTCCTTTGTAAAATTCCATGGAAAAAATATTTGTGAGCCAAAAATATTAGCATGTTATATCCAAATCAGTGTTATACATGTAACAAGGTGTGTTATAAAGGGACTGCACTGTATATTCCAAAAGGAACATGATAAGAGCCACGACATGAGATTTCCAACCATGTGGTATGTGCGACCAGCAAAGGCTCAGACCAGCCTGCCCATGCACGCAGTCTGATCAGAGCCTTTGCTACTTGCTTGAATATTCCATGACTGTTAAGCTACTGACCAAACATCGTATGGAGTTTCTACACTTAAAAGGGGCTGCACAGGCTTGTCTGAGTCTACACTTGTCAAAATGCCACATTGTTGGAAATCACATGTCACGGCTCATATTATCTATAAGCCCACCTGGTTTCTTTCCAGCATCTGATCCTTCTGGTGTTTGATCGTCTCATTCTCTGACTCCAGCTCAATGAGTTTGTTATCCGCACTGCTTAGTTGTTTCTCAAGATGCTCTACTTCAAACTCAGCTGTAAAACATAAGCCAAGCCACCTAATAAGAACCAGTGCTAAGCCCATTTAAGCTGAATTGAAAATCCCATGCTAATCAACTAGACCAGTCCATTCCTGTTTTTAGGGTTGTTGGATGTTATTTTTGATTTTTATTAAAGCTTTAATTTTGTTTGTTTGTTTTGATTCTATACATCCCAGTCAACACTTTTATAGTCATGTCAGGATGGGTCTTCCTGGGTTGAACCAGTACTAAGCAGGGATTAATGTGTCTTGCTCAAGCACACAACACAGTGACCCTGGTGAGGCTCGAACCCGCAACCCCTCGATCCCAAGTCAAGCACTCTACCACTGAGCCACTGCGCTCCCCCTCATTGCCTTAAATTTACTTGATAACATAACAGCAAAGTATAAGAATTTTTGCACATTTTCTTCACCTTTCTCAGAAACTGTTCCCTGTTTATCGACCACTTTCGTCATATCTCCAGTCTTTATGAGCTGTATGGCAGCCAGGTGTAGAGCCTTGTCTCGGAAATCTTTCTTTGCTGTGTCCCAGCCCTCTGCCAGTTGCTGCCCTTCTCTATCTCTGAAGAAAATAAAAAAAAATACATTTTACACTTACGGTAAACTTGAACACTTAATATTGGCAGCATCAAATTTTGGTGATTTTTAAAATACTGACACATTAGCGTTGTTTAACATTGGCGTGTTTTTTTCCCAATTCAATGAACTTAAAAGAATATTTTATTTTTCAAGAGGCTTTACCTTTGTGAAGCATATTCTTTCCTTTAATAGTAATCCCTTTAAGATTAACCCTCCTCTACGTTAAAACAAACTCTACAGATACCAACTTACTAAAGATGTATGTCCATAGGTTAAGATAAACAAAATTTTTGAGCGTAAAATTGTCAATATTTTCTTACCCATCAGTTTTAATCTCATTGAGACGGTTCTTTTGAGTACCCACAACATATGTTTCGGTTGAGAAATAGGAAAATTAATGTTTTGGTACGCACTCTTAACTAAAGTCCTGATGTCCATCTATCGCTTATTGTGTAACTGAATTCAAAACTATATTTCCCGGTCTCACATTTTGACGATTTTTGTTTTTACTGCCAATAGCTCAAACCTAATAAAAGAGTTTTAAAGTAAGATTGAATTTAATCCCTATCATAAGTCTCTTTGGTAACATGGGTGAAAAATCTTGAACATTACAAATTCAAAACTGGAAACATTCACGTAAAATATTAACGCTTTCAACATGTCTTTAGATAAGCTGAAAATAAACCAAAGAAGCTATCATAACCTACCTAAATCGGTATTTTGAGGCTAGCTTTGCACTGTTTGTCTAGGCTTAATGTATTTGGTAGGCAACTTTGAAATTTTAGAATGTCATTTACACAAATAATATGTAGGCCTTCAATATTCTTTTATAAATACCACAGCATTGCTGAAAGCTACTCAAGAATTCTGAAACAAAACTCCTATAAGTGGGCATAAATGTGAGATAACCTGTCTTTTGAGTTTCTGCCCAAGTGAGGGTCAAACCAACCTGCTGAGCTACAGAGAACAGCAAGAACATTGAAATTTTGTATGAGGCAAGTTAAGATAGCATACTTTGCAGGAAGCTAATAACAAAGGCCCTGATCACACTGCATCGATACGCAGGCTGGTCTGTGCCTTGGTTCAATTAAAATGAAGTCAGGTTTTCTCACGCTGTGGCCCAAGTGAAAATAATTTGCAGCAGGTTTAAGATCAGATCAAATTTATTTTAGCAATTTTGGTACAGGGTAAGTCACCCAAGTAACGTTTGTGGCAAATCATTTTCATATCCCACCTGCAGTTTTTTACAATAAGATTTTTTCAAGTTTTGCCTACCTATATACCTATGACAAACCTGGTGGCCATATTTATCATCAGATCCTATTTTATAAGCTATCTTGGTTAAGGGTCACCCAATGACCATTTGTGGCAAAATATTTTCAAATTGATCCTGTAGTTTTTGTGAAATTCCTACAAGTGATTTAGGAGGAGGTGTTGTTTAAAGTACAGTAAAACCGGTGTAAAACGGCCACTCAAAAATAGACAAAACAAAGATCTTAATGACAAATGGTAGCTTAATGAAGGTTGAAAGTATTGCAGAATGCTCCCCTTGGAGCATGCTGCAATACTTTTAACCTGAATTAAGTGATAATTCATCTTGAAGACCAACTTTTGGTCTTTTTGAGAGTGGCTGTTTTACACAGGTTTTACTGTAAATACAATATTGTAGTTGACAGAAGCCAGTATCTGGATAAACAGCAGAAATCCTATGATCACAAAAACTCACCTTGGGCCAGAGGTTTAGATAAACAAAATATTTGAGTGTAAAATTGTAAAAATTTCCTAACCCATCAGTTTAAACATATGTTTTGGTTGCTCAAAAGAACCGTCTCATTGAGACGGTTCTTTTGAGTACCCACAACATATGTTTTGGTTGAGAAATAAGAAAAATAATTTTTTGGTACGCTCTCTTAACTAAAGGTCTGCCTTGGGCCTATGGCTCAGGTGATCTAAAAACACATTTAAAATTTGTCAAACACAAATCACACTTTTAAAACACATGTCAAGCTTTAAAAAAAAAAAAATCACACTTTTTAAACACATTTCCTGCTTTTAGAGAGCATTTCACACTTTTAAAACACATGTCAAGCTTTTAAAAAACAATTCACAATTTTAAAATACATTCAAGCTTTTAAGAAACATTTCAAACTTTTAAAACACATTCCAAGCTTTTAAAATGCATGTCAAACCTTGAAAACATGTCACACACTATAAAAACACATCGCAAATTTTTAAAACATTTCAGCTACAAAATACATCTCACACATTTAGATAGTAATTCATATTAAAACACATCATGAGGAGCACAGTGGCTCAGTCAGTGGTAGATAGACTATATATCAAGAGATCCCTGGTTCAAGCATCATCAGAGTCAGTGCATTGAGTCCTTGAGCAAGATACTTTTTCCTCTGCTGATTCAGGAATCATCAGGGCATAAATGCAAAGTGTTGACTGGGGTATAAAGCATCAAATATAACAAGCAAGACACTTTATCCTCTGCAGATTACAGTAATTTACTGGTTCAGCCCATAAAATTTCCAACATATATGGAATATTGTTGACTGGGAAGTAAAGTATCAAATCAAACAAACAAACAAAAACACATCATTAACTTATATAAAAGACATCTCACACTTTTTAGCTCTTTGCCTACTGGGTTATTTTGCATACATTTTGTCATCTGCTGATTATTTTTCAAAATCAACATTTCAAAAGAATTCTTTCAGGAATACCTTCAAAGTGTTAAACAGTTTGGATCCAGATCAGACCCAACTTTTTGTCCAAACTATTTGCAAAGGTTATCAGCAGATAACATTAGTAGGTAAAAAGTAAAATTAAAAGCCATCTCACACTTCAAAACACATCTCAAAGATTTGCACATGTACTTGACATACCGCTTATAGAATTTAGACAATACTGCTCTCTCAAGCTGTGGGGTGAGTGGTCTAGGCAAAAAGTAACAATATGATTAAATGAACAGCTATGTGAAAAGGGACGTGAAGCATCTTGCAAGGTAATGGTCAAATGCAAAGGCCACCATCACTTACGTGGGTCATCCAATAAGTTCTGACAATGGTCTCATATCTCAGAAACTGTTATTGAAATCAGAATTCTATTACCCATTCCATGTGCCCAAGGGTGTTGCCTACCCATCTTTGAAATATCAAAGTTTTAACATGACCGGATCTGATGCCATACAAATTTGTATACAACACTGTGAGAACCCATGACCGCAAAAATCATGTTTTTAACTAAATTATGCTGGGGGTAGAGTTAGTTAAAGATGCAGTATGTTTCTTTGGAAAGTTATATTAGTGGTTGGTGATGTTGTCTGAATACACTATTGACCCATAAAAGCAAATACCACAGTGACATTAACCTAGATGCTTTGAACGTTCTTGGTTGCTAGGCAACAACATAAAATTACATTCTTGCGTCACTTTACACGTTAATTATAAAATAGTATATTTTGGACACTTAAATAAGCCATTATGATCAATTTGGATATTAACAAATGTTTTGATAAAACTGTTCTATACTCTTCTTAACGCATAGAAAATAACAACTTTCAATAAAAGTTATAAACCAAATATAATACACTATTAGTAAAACCCACTTTTAAGGAAATATTTCTGGCTAAATCGGTGAAATGTCATAATCAAAACCCTGCACCTAGTGTTTGAAATTTTAGAAGATTTACTGTTTCTAAACCCTTAGAGCACCAAGAAAAATCTATATGCAAAATTTCATCTGCTGAAGTCGTCTGCTGCAAACAATTGCCAAACATTACTGACGAATTTAAGTAAAGAAGCAAACAGGGTAGACCCGGATCAGACTGCTCCTATATATCAGACTGCTCCTATAGGAGCAGTCTGATCTGGGTCCAAACTGTTTGTCATAGAGGCTTCTTAAACATTTCAGCAGACGAGAAAAGCAGACGACTTTTGTTGCAATTGGCACTTTAAAGACATAGAAATTTGAGCAATAATAGTGGTACCACTCATTATGACTCTCTCCAGGGGTGATACTGGGCAGATCAAAAGATCAGTCATGTGAGGTGATTATGACTTCCCTACAGGGTCAAGTAAGTGGTCCCATGAAGGGATTAGGTAATTTATGATAAAACATTGATCTTTATCTTATTGAAAGAAATTGTGTTGTATACAGGTAATTCCTCACTTGACGCCCCTTTAATTTTTTGAGATATTGAAACTGTCCCTTATCAGTTAATCCTTTAATGATCTCTATTGGACAGTAACACATGCCTTTATGGATTAAAGCATATGTACTAGCCCATGAGAACTTAGTACTTATTCCATTGGCGAGCACTGAAGACTCAGATTAGCCTGCACAAAATTTGCAATCTCATCAGAGCCGATGCTGCTTGTATACACAAAGCATTGACGTAGATGAGAGCTTGGCCCAAAATTAGACCTCTTGCCTAGCTGGATACATCAGCATGGGTGTTAGGCCAGAATTTTTGTATTAGTTGATTTATGGAAAAAAAATCAGATTTAGGGTTGAGGGGACAAAAAAAAAATACTATTGCCATAAAGTTAAGCATATTTTTGTAGGATCCTGATTTTCGAAGAAATGAAAAATAATTTGAGTTTTGGGTTTTATTCGACATGTACACTTGTATTTTGGCTACCAAATTTGGACAAGTTCGATTAGTTTTATTCACAACTGTTCATGAACGGGAAGCTTACGACACAGTACTGTCCAGGAGTTGATATGCAAAAATGAATTGCTTTTGCAGTTGAGTCATAAAATAGCCTTAAAAACTGGTATGTTGGATAAATCAACAAAGAAGAAAGAGGACAGAATGTGTAAAATTGCCATTAGGAACGCTGGTATGAAAAAAATGACATTGCAAGGGTTTTAAACATGTCTCAGAGTGTTATAAGCAGACCTTTGAAAGAACATAGAGAGAGTGGCAGTATTACAAAAAAGGAAACAGTCTACATTGATTCTTGAGTGCAAGAAATTGTTACTGAAGCATTAAGGTACGTGGTGCATTATCTGACAACCACCTGATACAGTTAAAGGTGGTTACTGGGTCTTTGAAGCTCAAAAGTACCAGGCCTCGAGGTTATAAAACTTGAGTACAAGCTCAGACTCAAAATAAAGCATAATGATTGGCTGCTTGCGGACACGTGTCCGCAATCAGCCAATCATTGCGCTTTATTTTGAGTCTGAGAATGTACTCAAGCTTTATAACCTTGAGGCCAGGATGAAATCCTTGGATCTGGTGTTAAGTCACCCTTGGACTCGCTAGATGGCCAGAACATGGTGCTCCGAGATGACATTGCAAGACCTCACTGTACTTGCATCATCGACGAATACAAAAATCAACAGAACATCGTTACTCTTCAATGGTCAAGCTTTTTGCCGGACTTGAACCCTATCGAACACATGTGGGACAAGCTCGGATGACGGTTTTGAAACCGGGAACCAGCCATATCAAACCATTGTGAATTTTGCTAGACTCTACTGCATGAGTGGGACAGGATTTCAGGTCTTGAATGCATGTACCCAGTGAATTAAATGATGAAAATGTGCCAAGTTGTTATTCGACAGTGTGAAGGCTTTACACAACATAAACCAGAAGTAGTGGATTATTATGAGCCATTTCGTGACTTTTTGCACCAGATCCTGAAAGTGTATGCTCCAAAGAGAATGTTTTGAAGAAATTACAACTATCTCGGCCTTATTGTAAAAGTTTTGCTAACTTTTGGCCTCCATGCTTTTTTCATTGAATTTTGTAAAAGGACCTCTGACGGTGGTAATGGGAATCACAGTGTATCCCTGCCTATAATTTTGATAAAAATTAAAGTCGGTCAAATGATTCCATCTTCATATATAAGCTCGCTGTTGGTCTCTATTTTATGATTTTGCATTTGATTTCCTATTTCCATGAATGTAAGGCTTTATTATGGGGCTAAAATGGTCACTTTTTGTATTATACATATAGGAAATAGAAAAATATTTTTAAAACATCATTCCCCCCCAAGTTCCAACTAATCCTTTTGCATGTAAGTGTGTTATCATTTTTTACATAATATATGTGAAAAGCTAGCTGGAACTCGGGGGGGAAAAGATATCCCACAGACCAAAATGTGACGTCTGGGCGAGCCCGAACATAAGCATTTGGATTTTTGGTGTGCTCTCTTGAATATCGTATTTTCCAGTATAATGAAATAATTAGTACAAGTAAGCTTCCTTTTCATAACCCATCACTCATGAAGTATTACAACGCTTTTGGCATATTTTTCTTTAGATTATGAAAATTGTCCTTTTACTAAATTCACTTGGAAGATTATTTTGCACATAAACTGTATCTACCCAAACTAGATGGCTCTTGGCTTGGTGTACTTTATGCATGGATGAATGCTGCAAAATATTGCACCAGGTAAACACATTTTCATCAAGGTTGAATATGGACTACAGTTGCGCTTCAAAATATTTCTTATGAAATCAGATAGAAAAAAACAAAACAAAAATAATCATTAAAATGCTTATGGTTTTGGACTTTAAAATACTTTCACTGTGATTTTTAATCGTGTATTGATGATATAATACCCTTACACGTGAAAATAATTGATTTCTAAATGTTTTGGAGGGGTTAAATTTTGCAACCTCTACCCCCTTTGGTAGCGTCTCCTGTTTTGTCGTAGGGGTGGACCTGTCCAATTATAACCTTAATTCGGTCCTAATACATCAAGCGTCCTATTCAAAAGGATATCAGTCATATCTTATGCATAGGAAAGTTTTTGGAAGCATCTGAAAAATAGGCAGATACCCTATCAAAGTGTCAGAGGTCCTTTATGGCTAATTTTTGTAAGGTGTTTGCAGCCTATAAATAAGTCAGAGATCCCACGGGTTTTCTTTATTAAATCGCTGGTATTCTGCTTTTGTTGTCTACCACAATAAATTTTTGGTATCTCTCAAAAGTTTTCGTTCTTACCGTTTCTAAAACCTAAGTGGTGTTATCAAATGGAATATGCTTAACTTTATGGCAATAGTATAATAAAGCTCTGAAAATGACCAGTTAACTCGTCATTTTACGAGGGGCTTTTTAGTTTGTTTGTTTTTATTTTTAGAGCTTTTTTTTGTCTCCAGAAAAACAGTTAAACTAGTAAGGTCTGTATTAAATCTTTAAATAATTTATCATTTCCCTAAATATCTGGACAGAAATATCTGGACAGGACAATCACTTTTAACAGTGTCACTCTCAAAAATACACAGACAAAACCTCAAAAATATATTATTTTTTTCAACAAAGCAAATAATATTTAGAGTCAGTGGATAAAATATAAAAAAATAATTTTAGAAATTGAATTTTATTTTTTTTCGACTTTATGGAAAATTGCAGTAGGAGGGTTCATAAATCAACTAATAAAAAAATTCTGGCCTTCAATGGGCTTCTGCACAAATGCTATATATGCACAAAAATCTCAAGGGCTGGCCTACCATAAATTTCAGACACACTGCAGTGCCAGCATACCTGTCAGTTTTAAGTGGTTCTTTGCCATATTTCTTGCTGTATTTGTCCACCCACTGGGTGTATGCTTGTTGTCTTGACTCCAGTATCTTTGACGACACGGCTAGCTGGTCTTCGTAATCTTCCAGTCTAACATTCACCTTACCAGCGGCATCAGGTACCTCCCCATGAATCTCGTGAATCTAGCAGGAGGGAACAAATTAAATCAGCATGCAAGAAATGAGCCGTGACATGAGATTTCCAACAATGTGGTTTATGCGACCAGCCAAGGCTCAGACCAGCCTGCGCATACACGCAGTCTGATCAGAGCCTTTTCTAGTTGCTTAAATACTCTATGACTGTTAAGCTACTGACAGAGCATCATTTGGAATTTCTAAGCTCAAAACGAGGCTACACAGGCTCGTCTGAGTCTACATTTGTCAAAATGCCACATTGTTGGAAATCACATGTCACAGCTCAAATCAATCTGGGTAGCCTCCAAGAGAGCAAAAATTTGATGCAATCGTTGCAAACATCAAAGATCCTGATGAGATGGCTCTCATATGTATTTTCACTGTTTGCCTAGTATATGCCTTTTAAACCTTTGTATTCTGATGAATTTTTCGCAATACGAATGGGACTGTCCATCATATATTTTAAGGGGTAAAGTGTAGAAATTTCCAAATAATTATGTATTTCAGAGAATTGTATTTCATGGGTCCAGATAAGGATAGTTTGTGCACCTAAAGTTGCATTTATTTCCTTACCCATCAACTTAAACATCTGTTTTGGGTTCTCAAAAGAACCGTCTCATAGAGACGGTTCTTTTGAGGACCCACAACATATGCTTTGGTTGAGTAATAAGAAAACTAATTTTCCAGTATGAACTCTTGTCTGGAGACCTGGTATTTATCTTAGCAAACAGTATAGGCTTTTCCTCTAGCAATATACATGTATGCTTTGGGTGCTTAAAAGAAATGTCCGCTGATTCATTAATTTTGTGCACCAAAAATATGTTCTGTTAGGAAAACACTGTTTGTGAAGATGCTTTACTGCCCAGTCAACTATTTTTCAGAATTACCGGTATGATTTATTGACTTCCTTGGTTGAACAGTCCTAAGCAACCAATAAAGTATCTTGCTCCAGGAAACATCAGTCATTCTGGTGAGTTGCAAACTAGCAGCCCTTCAAGCGCCAGTGTAAGGCTCTTCCAACTGAACCATTTTGCTCCAACATTAAAAAATATTCAGAAATATGGCCAACCCTCATCATATCATAATCAGATTTTTGATTAGCGTGAAGGTGCAGGGGCATCATCCACATCAGTGGGCCCCTTTCCAGGTAACTAGCTAGCTGCACGCATAGCAGATCTCAGTGCTCCTTTCTTGAGGGTCAACTGTTGTGAGCTTCCACTCACGGCAGTCTTTCTCTGTCAGTTTCTACCATGTTAGCTCGGGCCTCCCTGCCCCCCGCCTGCCTTTAATCTGTATATCACATGCTGTTCTGATTGCACCATTAGAATGCTCCACATGCCCAAACCAGCAAAGCCTTCTCTCTCTCAAAATGGGGTCGAGGTCCTCAAGCTGAAGCTTTGCCAGTAGTTTGCTTGACCTTACCGAGGCCACATCATCAGGTTTGATACTGCAACTCTGTCTGATCATGGCCCTATCATTGCGTTGCAAGCGCTGCAGGTTCGTCTTGGTCAGTGGCCAAGTTTCACTTGCAAGAAGCATGGCGCTCTGCAAACAAGAGCTATGTCTTTTAAGAGAGGTGGCGGGATGTGAGAACTGGTAGAAGCTCCCTGAACTTCTTCCAGGCTGTTTTCACACAAGTACTGACCGCTATTTCACAGCCTCCACCAGCAGAAAACATGTCACCCAGGTAGCAGAAGGAAGCTACCACCTCAAGCTACCTTGAATAGTTTTTGTTATTATGTCAGGAACCATATGTTTTTGCAACATTTTGACTATTTCCGTTATCAAAGCAGCCACAATTTTCATGTGATGGCAAAATCAAAATTACTTGCATAATCATCACATTGCCACCCATTTTCATAACAACTTATCAAGTTTAATTTTATCAAGGTAGCTTGACAAAAGATTTTGAGTTATGTCGTGATCCATATGTTTTTGCAACATTTTGACTGTTTCCGTGATGGCAAGAAAAAATCAACACATTGTCACCTGCTCTATTACCAAGTTTCATCAGCAAGCATGAATAGTATTTGAGTAATCTCAGGATCCAGATATCAGCAAACAGACAGACAGAGGGCAAACCTATAGTCCCCTTCAGTGTGAACACCAGTAAGAGGCTTATACAGGGTTCATACAGGCAAGTTTAAGTAAAATTCAAGGACTTTTCAAGGACTTCTAAAGACTATCCTACAGTTTTCAAGTACTAAAAGTTTATGAAAATCCTGATTTATGTGTTAAAATTCTACTTCAGAAATGCTAGACTGAGATAATGGAGAAATAAGTACTAGAAAATTTGTATGAAATTGTTGTGCCAAATACAGGCACAACAGTTTTATTCTGATTTAGATCTCTATCAACAGTGTTAATTCCCACAGATAATAGAAGAATTCCAGGACATTACAAGGCCTTTGCACGATTTTCCAGTACTTTTAAAGGCATATTTAGTTTTCAAGTTTTCAAGAAAGCCCTCTAAATTCAAGTACTTTTCAAGCCTGTGCGAACCCTGATATAAAATTCTAATCATAAGCTCAAAAAATTTTCTATGACTTACCAGCATTGCTACAATTTCCAGCATTTTAACAGCCTTCTCAGATCCGGCAACATCGTCATACTTTCCCCTCAACTTCTCGTAGGATTTCACCATCTTCTTCATGTCTTTATGCATAGCTATGTTATCAGTCTTGAGTTTCTCCAGCTCCTGTAGAAATTAGAGGATATAGTTTTATAGGGGTATTGTACTGATATGGGTGAAAACAATTCAAAAGTGGGGAATCAAAGGATAGGAGTTTGCTCTGACAAGCTTTCTTTAATAATCCAATTTTGGACTATATTGGTGAATATTGACCCCATTTGGGAATTTGATGGATCTGAATTTGCTTGCTCCTGTCCCTTGAAAACCCAACTCAGGACAATTTCACCAATATCGGTATAATAACCCTTTGAACATATAGGCCTTGACCTGACAAAACCTGTCTTTGTTTGTTTGATTCTTTACATCCCCACAACAATCTTTCAATTCAACAGGGACGGGTCTTCCTGAGTTGAACCAGTACTAAGCTAGAAAAAATGTGTCTTGCTCAAAGACCACAACGCAGTGACGCCGGTGAGGCTCGAACACGCTGCCTCTTGGCCTCGAGTCAAACCCTCTACCACTGAGCCACTGGGCTCCCTATTTTATACTGTTATTGCACTGATATTGTTGAAAATTGTCCAAAGTGGGAAATCAAAGGATATGAGATTGCTCTGACACTCGTTCTTCAATAATCCAACTTTGTACAATACAGTAAAACCTGTCTTAAGCGGCCACTCAAAAATAGACAAAGTCTTTAAGACAAACGGTAGCTTAATGAAGGTCGAAAGTATTGCAGAATGCTCCCCTTGGAGCATTCTGCAATACTTTTGACCTGCATTAAGCGATAATTGGTCTTGAAAACCTAGTTTTGTCTTCTTTTTGAGTGGCCGCTTAAGACAGGTTTTACTGTATTGGTGAATATTGTCCCCAAGTTGGGAATTTGATGGATCTGAATTTGCTTGCTCCTGTCCCTTGAAAACCCAACTCAGGACAATTTCACCAATATCGGTATAATAACTCTTTTATCATATGGGCCTCAACCTGACAAAACTGTCTTTGGGGTTTCCATCAAAGCAAGACTCAAACCAGTCTCCTCAGCTAGAGAGACTAGCTAGAAAATTGTAATTTCCTTTGTAGCAAGTTAAATGATACTTTCCAAAAACCAGAATAACAAAGGCACTGATCATCTGCCCAGATGCACATGCTGGTCAGCAGGGCCTTTGTTGTTTGGGTACCCATATGAGCAGCGACATGAGATTTCCAACAATGTGGTATGTGCGACCAGCACAGCCTCAGATCAGCCTGTGCATATGCACAGTCTGATCAGAGCCTTTGCTAGTCGTTTGAATATTTTATGACTGTTAAGCTACTGACTAAACATCATTTTGAGTTTCTAAGCTTCAAAGGGGGCTGCACAGGCTCGTCTGAGTCTACACTTGTCGTAATGCCACATTGTTGGAAATCACATGTCACGTCTCATATATGGTAAACATTCTAAAAGTTATCAGGGCTAGAATTCACAAAGCACTCATAAGAATAGCAAACAGGGGAGAACCTGAGCAGACTGCTTCTTCAGAACATGATTATGTCACTTAAACAATGAAGTCACTGCAGGGGTGTAAAATTTCCAAATAAGTTACTCGCCCTTCATGTCCGCTATTTTTCTGGGAGATGCTATAAATTCGAAAATACTACACAAAATGTCAAAACTTTTATGCCCTGCATAACATTTTACTCGCAAATGCGATAGGGCAAATGGAATTTTACACGCCTGGGACTCACTTCTCTATTGACATGCCGCTGTTTGTTTTTTATCCTTCCCAAGGGGATGGACGGGGTAAGTGAGATCAAATTTTCTCATATGGGTGAAAACTGAGGAAATTTTCCATCTGGTGTGCAAGAAATATCAGGGTTCCCACATAAATTCAAAAACACAATTCCATGATTTTTCCAGGATTTGTCATGATCAACAATGTAATTTCCATGTCTATTTAATGCGTGGCCTCAAATCTCCTTTTTAGTGTCATCTTCACCACACTGAGCATAAATGCGGCATGCAGCAACAGTAATGTATTTAAATAAGCATGCTTGTAGACCATGCATGCATTTTGAAATAATTAAAACTTGAAACCACCAGAGTAGCCAGAAAACTAGCTGTCAGACACACAAGTTTTGTGTGTCTGACAGCTAGTTTTCTGGCTACTGGTGGTTAGGATAAATTATTTTACAAATTCCATGATTTTTCCATGATTATTCAGGGTTTTTTTCAAATTCCATGATTTTTCCATGCATGGTCTTTTTTCGTGATTTTCCAGGTTTTCCATGGTTTCCAGAGCTTGTGGGAACCCTGAATATGCTTTCATGTGCAATTTGACAATGAATATCTTTATCACCCACCTGCCTTAACTCTTCAATCTTACTATCTTTTTCTTCTAGAAGCTTCTTATCCCCATCACCACGAGTCTGTGTTATTGTGATGGTCTCTGTTATTGTCTGTAATTATTCAAAAACAACTTTAAAAGCGCCAAGAAAAAAATGCATAGATCTGAAAATGTCGTCTGCTGAAGTCGTCTGCTGCAAATATTGCCAAACATTACTGACTAATTTAAGCATAGAAGCAAACAGCGAAGACCCAGAACAGACTGCTCCTATAGGAGCAGTCTGTTCTGGGTCCAAACTGTTTGCCATTGAGGCTTTTTAAACATTTCAGCAGACGAGAAAAGCAGACAACTTTTGTTGCGAATGGCGCATTAAGGATTAAAGATATACAGTGAGATTATATTGTTTCGCAAAGAATACCAATTAATTTATTCATAAGAGGGAAGAAAAAAAGGTTTGGAGTTGTCCTTTAAGGTCAAGCTAAAAAAAATGTTGCAAAGCTTCAAACTGTGGACCCAATTTCCACCAAAAATGTGATTTTTAAATAGAAAAAAATACAATTTCCAATGTCACCAAACCACTGGTATCTATTACATAGTATATTTCAGGACTTTAGTTAAGAGTGTGTAACGAAAATTTAATTTTCTTATTTCTCAACCAAAACATATGTTGTGGGCACTCAAAAGAACCGTCTCAATGAGATGGTTCTTTTGAGCACCCAAAACATATATTAAGATTGATGGGTAAGAAAATATTTACAATTTTATGCTGACAATTTTTGTTTATCTAAACCTGTGATATATGCCTTTCAATAAAATTATGCAGTGATGATCCAGATGCACTTTACCAATACTTTCCAGAATGAACAGATATGTTTTAAAAAAAATAATATTAAATTGCATTGATAGCTGTATTTCGCTGATGAAATTGCTGGCAATGAACAAAATATGAAAACTGCAAAAATGCACAGAATTCCTTTTGTTCATTTCTAGCAATTATATTTCTTTAAAGGCAAATCATATTTAAACATTTACTCTATGTAGACTGGAAACCCCTAAACAGGTACTTTTTCAAACAGTGAAGACCTAGATGAAATGCCACAAATTGCAACATTTCATCCAGATCTGCACCCGAGGTCCCCCTTCTTGTTAAGACAAAATCAATCTTCAGAGAAAGAGATACTGTAACAATATTTTTTGGAAAGTATAACCTGTGACCCCTCAATATATAGAATGGACAATCCTGGCTTAATATTGGAAAATTCCATTGGTTTGAAACAGGTTGATTGGTGAAAATTCATCCTAAATGGGCAATCACAACAGTTACTGCAATTAACTACAAATTGTGCAACTTTTTTCAGCTTCAAGGAAATTAAGGCTTAATTAATAAAAAGATCGGCTATAACATAAATGTACTTTAACAGACTGCATGCTTGGTGGTCAACCCAATCACGGTTGGCAACTTTGCTTTACTCTTTAATTGCACGCTGGTGAGTCGGACTTCAGACTCTATGACGGTTCCGACTTAAAGACTTATCTATTGATGAGATGGTAGGGGCCTAATGCTTTGGCTGTTTGACAGGCCCTCCGGGGTTTACCTGTTGGATTTCTTATACTCCGGTATTCAGTTTTATTTACTGTTGAGTCCCTATCTTTGCTTTATCTCCTTTTATATCTTGATTTATATGTTCTGGGAGATGATGCATTGATAAGTTAGGGGTCTTTCATGCGAACCAAATATCTATGTGTCTTGATCTACATCTGAATTAAGGGTGAGGTTGGCGCGGTGAAACTGGTTCAAGCCCTCCGGTAAAATATTTTACTGACCGTTCCAAGGTGGTACTTCTTTTGTGGATCTTTTAAGTTTTTTCTGTCTTGTGTTTGCTGTGCCTTTGTGCGCGTCTGTCAATTTGTGCCTTGTGGTCACCTGCTGGGAAAGGGCTGACCTCTTGGCACTTGTATGTGGTGTCTAACTGTGAGTTTGTCACTTTTCCATTGGTATCCTGGATCAGGTGTGGTACTTGATTGTATCTAATCCTGATCTTTGCACCCTTACTTACTTTGAAACTTCAAGAGAATTGTCTGGTACTATTAGACAATTATCATGAAATATCAAGCCTTATTTGGTCTCTTAAGGCAGCAAGACAGTTCAAAATTGTCCCATTGCAAATTGTAGGTTGCACATTAAGGGTTAACTTCATGAGTGAAGTTTAAAATTTCCAGAATCCTGAACTTTGGAAATTCAAAAAAAAAAAACAGCAATATTGCTACAAAATATTTAATTTTCCAAGTTTAAATGGTCAAATGTCCGTAAAACAACTAAACATAAATCATAAAACTGATAATGAGCGTCCCAATTCAGTATTTTGAGGCTGACTTTCTATGGAAAGTCAGCCTCAAAATCCTGAATTCAGTAATGATCCTGAAAATGTTCACCCATGCAATTTTCCCATACCTTGACTCTTTCTTTCAGGATGGTTCTCTCTTCCTTCAGAGCCTCATTTTCAGCTTCAAGGTCAGCTACCTTGTTGTCAAGGTCACCAATCTGTTGATCAAGGTCAGTCTGTTGCTCTGATTGATCTGTTCAATATTTAAGGACATACAACGTGTTTATATTGTTTCTCACAGATAATGAAAAAATAATGTTTTTAATATGGGCCTCGACACGAGTCAGGTTTTGCAAAAAAACAAAGGCCCAGACCAGCCTGCGCATTGGCGTAGACTGATCAGTGCCTTTGTTCTTCGCCTTTTGGAAAGTATCGTATCTAAACTTACTACAAGCAAAATTTCAATTTTCTAGCTAGTCTCTGTAGCTGACCAGGCTGGTTTCAGCATGACCTTGTCGGAAACCCTGAAGACAGGTTTTCTCACGACGAGGCCCATATGAAGGCTGGTGGCCTTGGCTGCTGTCCATTCTAAGGTGATGATTCTGTTGTTTTTTCAATATAGGGATCAAACATGTTTTTTCTATGCATAAACATCTGCTGGACCCCAAGGGTGGTGTTGAAACCTGAGCCTGAAAGGCGGGGGTTTTAACGACCCCCGAGGGGTCTAGCAGATGTTAATGTTAGAAAACTCTGTTTGATCGTTATTATTGCATAAAGTCATTTTGTCTCTTGAATACTTTGGAAAAAGCGCTTTGAAAAATTCATTTTTGTATTACCAAAATGGCTGGCAAAAGCATGAAGGATTTGTATGTTTTGAAAAAGCCTGTTCCACAGCAAAGACTTACGTTATCCTAATTTCACTAAATTACGTTCATTTCTATTCACATAACTATTGATGACGTCATTTTTTTTACAGTCTAGAATGTGTATATGTAACATACAAAAGCTGTGCATCAACAGCATGTGAATTGCCTGTTTAATACATGAGTTTTTGCCGATTAAAACATGGCTGTTAATAGCGTGTGACACAGCTTTTTATGCAATAATGTTTGTTGTTGCCCCATTGTGTGTGGGGTTTTTGTGCTGAGTCTAAGTGATTAATGTCCTATCTAGTTATGCAATCATCTTGCTGAGAGAGTGAGCGAATTGTTTTTCTTCAATAGTGTTCTTGCTGTAGTGTAGCTGCCTTGTATTCTATGTCTCTTCCTTGCAGTGCCATTGATTGGTTTATAGTACAGTAAAACCTGTCAAAAGCGGCCACTCAAAAAGAAGATCAAAATTGGTTTCCAAGACCTATTACCGATTAATGCAGGCCAAAAGTATAGCAGAATGCTCCAAGGGGAGCATTCTGCAATACTTTTGACCTTCATTAAGCTACCTTTTGTCATTAAGACTTTTGTTTTGTCTGTTTTTGAGTGGCCGCTTAAGACAGGTTTTACTGTGTGTGATTGTGGCATTTCCTGGTCATACTCACTTTTTCCATGTTTCCAGCAGTTGTAAGCAGATCTTTAAGCTGCACTGAATTGTGCAATACATATGGCTTTTTTATGTCTGTGAAGCTTGCTTCCAGCTTTTGGGAGGCATTAAAAAGCGTATGTTTTTAATCATCCAGTGCTGAACCAGAGCTGCTGCCAACTGATCTCCATCTAATCAAGATCTAAGCATTTTCATCGACATGGTGATTCCATATCAATAATGATATGACACCACTGACATGACTGGAAATCATTCTAAGTTCAGACCTCAATATAAGAGATTGTAATTGAAAATTATCATTCTATTTCTCAACAAAAACATCATATGTTGTGAGTACTCAAAAGAACCGCATAATGCGATGTCAGATCAGGATTGTCATTGTTTGCTTACAGAATGCAGTGGTGGATCCAGAGGGGGTTCAGGGGGCTCCGCCAGACCACCCTTTGAGACAGAATGATTTCATTTTCATGGAGAATTTCAAAAAATTCTTAAAAAATTAATAAATAAGCAGGTAAAATTAACAAATCGAACCTACTTTGTAGATTGGAACCCCCTATCAAGAAATCCTGAATCTGCTCCTGGAATGTTCTATTATTTGGAAAAAAAATGAAAAATACCATCCAACACCCCTAAAATTGTAAATGGGCTGGTCCTACTTATAAGGGTAGGCAAGTCCATTCGACCGAAAAGGGTTAAATTGTTGAGTTTGTCATGCACTTGCTCATATAAGATACTAGCCTGCATCATCGCCTGCCTCCTTCTTTCTCTCAGCTAGTCTGGTGTACTGTTTGATCATTTTCTTCATGTCTTTACGTAACTCCCTATTCTCCTTCTTCAAGCTTTCCAACTCCTATAAAATGCAATTAATACACATAAAGTCATCCTTTAACACGCAATAGCAGCTATTTAATCCTTTGAGGTCGGAAAAAACCCTACACAGGTTCTTCGGCAAACAGTAAAGACCCAGATGAAATGCGGCATTTCATCTGGGTCAACACTGTTCGCTAAGACCAAATCGATCTACGTCCAATCCAGGGGTCGTAAGTTCGATCCCGGCCCGGTCCCATATTTTGCGTGGAGATTGATCATGAAATAATTTCTATGGCCATTCTCCTCCCTTCCGTTAATTTCTACAGCCATTCTCCTCCCTTCCGTTGATTCAAGAAGGGTTGTTGTCTGTTGTCAGTTACAAGCTAAAGTATGTGCATGAAGTACTGGTTAACTGCTTAGTCAAGCTTTCCCAGGAAAAAAGTGTGGTTAGGTGAACTGACCGTCCCGACATGACCATAGTTGTTGACTGGGACATAATCAAACCAAACCAAAAAAAAAACAGAATCTGACAGAAGCATGTGCATAGCTTCAAAAATATAGTGAGTATAAAGATAACTTTTTAACACAAACAAGCAAGCTGATTTGGTCATTCAAAGCATTCATATGCTTTAACAATGTATATTCTTTCATAATGGCTTAAAAGGAAGCATCATGAATCACAAATGATAATGACCTAAGCTGTTGGTGGGATGTTAACCCTTTGTATTAACCCTTAAGACGAGTAATTTAGTAAACAGTGAAGACACAGATGAAATGCAGCATAATGCTGCATTTCAGCATGGTCTACACTGTTTGTAAAGGTAAAAAGGATCTTCAGACAAAAGAATATATTTTTTGAAAATTATAACCTGACATCCCTAGATATATACAATTGATTATCTCGACTAAATTGTATCGAACCAGATGGAAGAATCCATTAGTATACAAAAGTTTAAACACAAACACACCCACACAACTTAATGTCAGTCTGTGCTATCTCAATATTTGATTGGTCAATGACAGTCTATGCTATCTCAATATTTGATTGGTCAATGTCAATCTATGCTATCTCAATATTTGATTGGTCAATGTCTATCTATGCTATCTCAATATTTGATTGGTCAATATCAATCTATGCTATCTCAATATTTGATTGGTCAATGTCAGTCTATGCTATCTCAATATTTGATTGGTCAATGTCAATCTATACTATCTCAATATTTGATTGGTCAAAGTCAAACTATGCTATCTCAATATCTGATTGGTCAATGTCAATCTATGCTATCTCAATATTTGATTGGTCAATGTCAAACTATGCTATCTCAATATCTGATTGGTCAATGTCAATCTATGCTATCTCAATATTTGATTGGTCAATGTCAATCTATGCTATCTCAATATTTGATTGGTCAATGTCAGTCTATGCTATCTCAATATTTGATTGGTCAATGTCAATCTATGCTATATCAATATTTGATTGGTCAATGTCAATCTATGCTATCTCTGGTCAATGTTAATCTATGCTATCTCAATATCTGATTGGTCAATGTCAATCTATGCTATCTCAATATCTGATTGGTCAATGTCAATCGATGCTATCTCAATATTTGATTGGTCAATGTCAATCTATGCTATCTCAATATTTGATTGGTCAATGTCAATCTATGCTTTCTCAATATTTGATTGGTCAATGTCAATCTATGCTATCTCAATATCTGATTGATCAATGACAGTAGCACCTACTTCTTCAGAAACACTTGTGCCAGGTAGAGTAAGTGGAGCCATAGTGGTTCCCCCAGCTTTCAACACCGCTGTCTCGGCCTCAAGCTCAGCTATCCGGCCCCTCTGCTTGGCTAGCTCCTCCTTCTGGTTGCTTATCTCAGTTCTCAGTGTGGTGATAGTTTCCTGTAGTGTGATGATCTCTGTTCTCACTATAGTTATCTCTTCATGTGATTTTTCTAACTCTTCCACTATAACTGGGTCGGGAACTTTTACCTGCATAGTTGAGACAAAGATAAACAAGGGTTGTTCAATATGTATTATGTAATGTACTACAGCAGCATAACCCAATAAGCAAACTTTCTAAGTGTAAAAATGTTATTATTTTCTTATACATCAGTTTAAACATAACTATTGGGTGCTCAAAAGAACTATCTCATTGAGACTGTTTTTACAATTTATTCTTATCCATCAGTTTAAACATATGTTTTGGGTGCTCAAAAGAACCATCTCATTGAGACGGTTCTTTTGAGTACCCACAACATATTTTGTTTTTTAGAAATAACAAAATTGTTTTTGATTAGGCACACTTATCTACAGATTTGATAATCATGTGATGAATTTCAGTGATATAGATACACCTGGATATAACTATTCAATATGGTTAAGTCGAATTTATCATATGACGTCACTGTTATTCAATGAATAACATCATGTCATAAATAATGTTGTCATAAATAATGTTATGACCACAAAGGCACTGATCAGCATGCACTTATTTGCAGGCTGATATGAATCTTTGGGTTTAATTGCAAACAATAAAATCAGGTTTTCTTGCAACAAGGTTTCGTGGTCATTTTCCTATAATTCCTTTCTTCCATGATAAAAAAATTTGGGAGCCACAACATAACCATGTGATATCCAAATCCATGTTATAACAAGATGTGTTATAAAGGGACTGTGTTGTAATCACAATGTTACACTCAAAATCTTCGCTTTTATGGATCTATAGTGGAATTATAATATTTCCCTACCTGGACAGTGACCACCTCTGGCTCCTTATTGTCTATAGGTGTCTGAGACACTACTGGTGGGTCAGGGATGTTCCCGCTCTCAACTTTAGCTAAAGTTTCCTCCTTCTTTTCAAGGGAGTTAACCATGTATTCTAGCTCATCACGAGTTGTGTACATTTCTTTCACACTATCAGACCTGAAAAGACACCAAAATGCCATACAATAAAGCCTGTCTTAAGGGGCCACTCAAAAAGAACACCAAAAATTGGCTTTCAAGGCCAATAATTGCTTAATGGAGTCAAAAGGGGAGCATTCTGCAATACTTTCAACCTTCATTAAGCAACCATTTGTTTTCAAGACCTTTGTTTTGTCTTTTTTTTAAGCAACCGCTTAAGACAGGTTTTACTGTACTTCAAAAAAATATCCTTTCTGTTTAAGGGAGCTTCGAAGCAATAGAAAAAAAAACCTGTCCTACAACCCCCCAAAAAGTATGTGTGTTTACACTGTTTTCCAAAAGCCACTATTTTTTTTTGCTGCGGTCCCTAAAAAAATTTTGAAAACTAGAATTGTCAGAAAATCTGACTATGGCCCCGCTGCAGTGCTTTGCACGCAGTAAAAGGGCAGAATTTCTCAGGATATTGAGTGGTAATTTAATTCTGACATCAAGTAAGGGTGGTAACTCTCTTACAAATTTTGGAAAAACTAGATCTTATCAATATGAATGCATACATAAAATTTGGTAAAAATATGTCGAGTAATTCTCAAGATATTGAGCGGAAACGAAATTTTGCCTTAAATCAAGAGCCATAACTCTGGTACAAATATTCAAAATTTATGTGTAACAATCCCAAGGTAGATCTTGCCAAGGTGAATGCATATTTAAAATTTGGTGAAATTCTACCAATTGGTTCTCAAGATATTAGGCGGAAACGAGGTTCTCAAAAAATTGAGCGGAAACAAAATTTTGGCGTAAATTAAGGGCCATAACTCCGGTACAAATTTTGGAAAAATGATGTGTAACAATCCCAAGTTAAATCTTATCAATATGAATGCATATATAAAATTTGGTGAAAATATGTCATGTAGTTCTCAAGATATTGAGTGGAAACGAAATTTCGGCGTAAATCAAGGGCCATAACTCTGGTACAAATGTTCCAAAAATTATGTGTAACAATCCCAAGGTAGATCATGCCAAAATTTATTTACATTCTTTAAAGTATTTCTCAACATATTAAACAGCAAACAAAATTATGATGGACAGACAAACGGACAGATGGAATGATGGAGAGACAGAATGACAGACAACCCAAATCCAATATAGCCCCCACTTTTTCAAAGTGGGGCTATAATGAGTATTTCCCTCTTTGGCCATATTTTTTCCATTCAACCCATATAAAACTTTGTAGAAAAAAAATCCTACCTATCTATTTCAATTTTCCATGCACTAGCAAACACACATTTTTGTGCCTAAATGTAAATTTGAACCAAAAAAGTATAAGTATTACAAGTATTGGCATTCACAGAAAGCCTTGGCTTCGATATAAAACATAATTCTAATTAATAATCTGAAAAATCAGATATACTTTGTGCTATAAGCCACTAAATGTTCTGGATGCATTATGAGGAACACAGTGACTCTATTAGACTTGAGACTGAAGGGTCCCTGATTCGAGACTCATCTGAGGCATTGTGTTTTGTCCTTAACTTAGACAATTTATCCTCGGCTTAATACTGGTTGAACCCAGGAAGACAGGAAAACATCCCAACATGACTTAAGAATTATTGACTGGGAAGTAAAGCATTAACACAAGCAAACAGATATACAGGATATGTATCCTTTTCTTTTTGGTAGACTATAAGTCCTTATATCAACCACCAAATATTTGTCACATACAGCATTTTCAAATTTTGTTGCTGCCTTTAGTATCCAAATAAGCCTTGACAGATCATGTGGATCATCTGCAGAGCAGATCATGTGGATCATCTACAGAGCAGATTATGTTGATCATCTGCAGAGCAGATGATTCACACAAAATATCAAGCCTCATTTCCCAAAAAATTATATAATATTTCACAAAATTGCTGTCAACTGAAGTGATGATGGATGCTTTTAAAGTTAACCCTTTGCATGCTGAGTAATTTTTCATGCTTTTGTTGTCATCTACTGATTTTTTTCAAAAATAACTTGTTCAAAAAATTCTTTCAGGAACACTATCAGAGCAATCTGATTAAAACCCGATCTACGCTTACTATGTCCGCTGGTAGATCTGACACTGACCCGTGAGAGGTCATCTTCTCTGACGTCGGTTTTCCGGATTGTTCTATTTTTAAATCAACCAATCGCTGCTCGCGTTTCATAACGCACTTCGGGACGCAATACACACATGACGTTCAGCAAAGAATTTACTGCTGGGTCGATTTGATATTGAAAATTTAAAAAATAGTCACAATAATGAATAATAATATATCTTTGATGGTATTGTTGCAAAAAAGACTGCATAGCGATTTCCCTACCGTTTTAAGATGGAGAAATCCTTGTCGCATCAGCAGTGCTATCCCCAAAGAGAACCCGCAAAGTAATTTTTCCCAAAGAGAGCCCCTCAATCTATCTAGACTTGTCCATTATTTCTCAAGGGAGATATTTATGCGGGCAAGGGTCAACCATTTTACCGGAAATAAGCTGCATTATTTACACTTAAATTGTTATTCAAAATGTTGCTTTTCAATCCTTATACTGCTTTCATTTGGATTTGCGTCTACGGCCCGGGGTCTACGGTAGTTTTTTTCTGCTTCAAACAGATATGCATATCTACCGTATACGAAATGACACATTCTGTTTTTCCCACGGTGACTGTGTAAATGCATCGTGTAACACAACTTGGGAGCATTCTAAAATGACGTTGGTGTAAAGATTCAGAATCTAGGCTGGATGGTGACCTGACTGAACCCAGGGGGGGGTGGGGGGCACTCTGACTCTGGTATACTTATAGTACATGTCAAACATTGAGGCTTGGTGGATTTTTTTTGGCAGACTTACAAAAGTGGATGGTAGGGTGGTGCACTCTCTGATCATGCAGCTTTCAGAGGTAGCACGCCTGTTGACAGGATAAAAGGGGCAAATTTGGGAGGGGGTCAGGGTCAGGCCGTTTTAGTCTGATTATCCCATTCTTATCTCTCTCCCTCTCTCTGGGAGAAGTCCCAACATGACTGAAATATTGTTGACTACCTTATGCACCAGTCATTTGTATCCACTGCTCCCCCACCTGCGGGGAAGGGTGGGATAATGATTTTTCAAAGCCTTGGTATAAGCCCAGCCTTGTGGGGACAAGCAACCCTGCTCTTAGCTCCAGGGTTAAGTTTCTCAATGTAATAATCCCGGTACTGCAGGGACAATCAAAAAGTAATTACCCTGCACCTCAGCCCAACTATTCCATGGCTATCCCCGTAGGTTGGGGGTTGTGGTTACAAATGACTGTTGCATTAAGCCTTAATCAATGACAGGCTTACAAGTATTCCTACCTGCCTACTTTGCCTATTTTTTTTTACCTCTTCCTATTTTTTTCCTACTCTTATGTATTAAGAAAATTCCTACTATAAACTTACTATTCCTACATTTTTGTCATATAATGCCATATTCATAATTATTATACTTATAATTGATATTCAGAATTTGCAGCAGTTTCTAGGGGCCCAGGCGCAATAGAACACTAGCCTTATAAATTAGGAGACACATATTTAGTGGCTTCCAATCTTGCTATGGCTGTCAGCTGCCACATACACATTTTTCTGCCTCTGTGGGGTTACTTTTTAGAAAAAGATGCTAATTTAGAGGCTTCCAATCTTGCTATGGCTGTCAGCTGCCACATACACATTTTTCTGCCTCTGTGGGGTTACTTTTTAGAAAAAGATGCTAATTTAGAGGGAAAAGTCCTACTTTTTATCATCAGATTCTTTCTACTTTTTTCTTGAAATGATCCCCACATGTTCCTACTTTTTAATCAAAAGCCACATATCAAATCTGTTAAGACCAATGAAATTTTCCTTGAAACAGGTTAAGTCAGGATGGTCCATTGTATATATTGAGGGGTCAAAGATTATATTTTTTTAAGAAATGTTTATTTCTTTCAGTGCAGACCTTGATGAAATGTCACATCATGTGGCATTTCATCTGGGTCTTCACTGTTTGTCATTCTGAAGTACCTGTTTTGTGGTTTCTGGAGAAAAAAAAACATGCTAAATTTTCAAATATTTTCTTCGTATGCCTGATATGCCCGATATGTTTTTGTAAACAGTTGATGCTGGTGCTCAGCCTATGTAGCAAGAACAATTGAAAGTAGCTCCCCACTCCCTCATGGGGAGCAGAACCTATTTGCTTCATCAAAATTTCAAATGGCCCATATAAAATAAAATAAAATTACATGCAATGGCTAAATTAATCAGAGTATGTGGGCATGTCAGAACCTTTAAATGGGAATTATTTTGAGAATACACTAAAAGCTGGTCAGACTTTGATGTGCAATGCAATTTATCTCTCTCATCAAAAGCCACATGCAACTTTACTCTGCCTCATAATTAACTCTTTTATTAAAGACCAATGGAATTTTCCATAAAGTTTGAAACATTTAAGTCAGGATGGTCCATTATATATTTTAAGGAGTCAAAGGTTATATTTCCCAAAAAATGATATTTCTTTCCCTGAAGATAGATTTTGTTTTAGCAAACTATGCAGACACTGATGAAATGTCACCATCATCATATGGCATTTCCCTATCTGGGTTGTTTCTGTTTGTCAAAGAACCTTTTTAGTGGTGAGAATGGCCCGGGAATATTTTTTGGGCATGCTAAATTTTCAAACATTTTCTTTGTATATCTGATATTCCTGATATTTTTTTTGTAACCAGTAGATGCTAGGGCCGAGACTATGTAGCAAGAAAATGGAGAGTACACCCACTCCCTCCTGGGGACTAGAGTAGAACCATATTTTGAGAAAACTATTTGTAATAAATTTTGGCTTGGCTCCATATAATTATAAGCTATCAAACATATTATCAAACTTGCTCTGCAGATTTTTGGGCCCATTACAATTTCAAAAGACCCATATAATTTCAAAACCTTGCATGCATTTGAATGGGAAATGGGCTGAAATAATCAGAATGGGTGCATATGGCAGAATCTTTAAATGGGTTTTAATTTGAGAATACTGTACTGTCAATACATTAAAATCTGGTCAGAATTTCACAGGGATAATCCTGGGATGGGCCCAATCCATTTTGTGCGAAAACTATCATTGTTTTGCTAAAATGGACTTATATTTTTGGCTGGGCCCCATGTATAAGCTATTCAAATCTCATATTGTGCTCTAATGGGGATTTTAAGGATTCTTGGGCCCTCAAATTTTGCAAAAAGCCCATGAAAATTTACAAAGGCCCATTAAAATTTGGAAATTTGCATGTATTTGAATGGGATATGGGCCATTGGCCCATTTTAAGGGCCCGTCATCATTTTGGGCCAGGATTATCCCTGATTTTGATATGCAATGCAATTTACCTAACTGTCCTCTGTGGAGTATATTTGTGCAACTAAATATCAATCAATGAGAGCCACATAAGGACCAGTTATGCAAAGTTTGTTTAAATCAAACAAACAGTAAATCATGTGATGCTGTTTGAAGCAAATTGTTGAGGATATCCAAATCCCAAATTTGCAGAAAATTTTTGAAGGGGAAAATTTGTAGACACTTTTCATTTGAATACCACAGACTTAATGGATTATAACCTTCCCTGATTCTTTCAAATCCATTCATCACATTGGGTTAAATTAAGACACTGTCACAGCTCCATGATGCATGTAGATGTTTGCATGTACAAAATGGATGTAAACAAAAACAAAGTGACATGGCCACTAACTTTAAAAACCTTTAGCATTTGGGGTGTTGTTCTTTAGATAAAATATGAAAGGTGCGGACATAACTTATTAATAAATGTACAGTATAATTAACTTCTAGGTTATCTGCTGATGAACAAACAAATGTGGTGAGATATTTTAATAAGAAAGTAATTTTTAAGGTTTAAATTTTCCTTATTTGTCTTAGGCCATGTACATGTATGGTGTAGCAAGTTCTGACAGTTCTTGGTCCTGCCAGAAATTATAATGGGCTGTCACTGTCACAAGGTCATGTGGGTGCAATAAGTTGGTATGTGATTGTAGAGTTTTCAGATCATTTCCAGGCATACCATAATTTTTTTTCTTGCAGTCAGCTAAAAATATTTTACACCATATACACCAAAACCTTGTGTTCTGGTACTCAAAGTAGGCATTAAATAGTATTTTATTCTACAATTTTGAATTTTACAGGGAAATTTTCACCCAAATGAACTTTTTTGAAAGAGATATTCTTAAATGCAACTTTTAATAGGCCATCCTTAAAAATATATTTGCCCCGCTCCTACCAATCAATTTTAGTTTGGGTAGGTACTAGGTAGGTAGGGATTTTTTTGTATTTTTTTTAGAAATTTAGCATAATTTTATGACCTTCTTGCTATCACTTTAAGAGGTGTACAAATGCTGTAAATAAGGTAAGAATGCATATAATAACAGTCTCTGTAACCAGTTTCTTTAATTAAAATACAGCATTTAATGATTTTAAAGAAGGGTTTGTTAACAGAATTAGAGAAAAACAAAAAAAATAAAAAAAAGATTTGCAGAAAGACAATAACATTTTTTGGGTAGGGCCTGTTTTGGGTGGGTAAGTAGGAGCACGGAAACCCAACATTTTTTTTAAGGTCAGCCTGACATGAAAACAAAAAAAAAAGCTAAAATTGACAGATATTATTTTTGTGAGACAATAATTGTTGAAGTTTTCTTTAAACATTATGAAATCATTTCTTCAAGAAAATACATCAGTTTGTAGTTGATGTCTTGGTAACTGCTCGGATGGGTCCGAGTAACTGGTACCAAATTTTAATTGTCACTCTTTGGGGTACTTCACTTGTCGTGATCATCTTTTCATGAAACCCCCTACAAACTTTTCTTGCTTGACCAGTTGACTGATATAGACCTGGAAATTTACAATTTTTAGCTCACCTGAGCCGAAGGCTCATGGATGAGCTAATAGTATACCAGTCACTCCGTCGTCCGTCCGTCAACATTTAACAAATATCTTCTCCTCTGAAACCACTGGGCCAATCAAACTCAAATTTCATATGAAGACTCCTTAGGACGCGGGAACGAAAGTTTGTTCAAATGGTCCTGGTCACATGACCAAGATGGCCTCCATGCCCATATATGGTAAAAACCCTTTAAAAATCTTCTTCTCCAGAACCAGAAGGCTGATGACCTTGGGACTTGGTATGTAGCATTGGGGGTGTTGGGCCCTACCAAGTTTGCTCAAATTATGATCCTAGGTTGACCTTGGCCTACTTAACATCAAGGTCAAATTTGCTTCCAAATGCATTTAAATGGTAATTTTTTTGAAAAGTTGATTTTTGAATACTGTTGAGCCTACCAAGTTTGCTCAAATAATGATCCTAGGTTGACCTTGGCCTACTTAACATCAAGGTCAAATTTGCTTCCAAATGCATTTAAATGGGAAATTTTTTGAAAAGTTGATTTTTGAATACTGTTGAAGCCAAAGTTGTTATTCTAACTTGATATGTTAAAACTAATGAGACAATGGCTATAAATAAGTTTCAAAGGTCAAGATTGACCTTTGCCCTTTCAGCCAAGGTCGCTCATATTGTGGTCCAATCAATATATTAAAACATAGTTTTCTCAAAAAGCGTTGGCCCAATTGAACTCAAATTTCATGTGATGACTCCTTACTCCTTATGATAAGTTAGCCAAAATTTATACAAAATGTTATGGTCACATGACTAAGATGGCCGCCATGCCCATATATGGTAAAACCCTTTAAAAATCTTCTTCTCCAGAACCAGAAGGCCAGTGACCTTGGGACTTGGTATGTAGCATTTGGGATGTGGGACCAACCCAGTTTGTTCAAATGATGATCCCAAGATGACCTTGACCTACTTAACGTCAAGGTCAAATTGGCTCCCTAATGCAATTGAATGGGAAAATATTAAAATGTTCATTTTTCTAGATCTGTTTTAGCCGAAATCATGATACCTGTGAGAAATGTTTAACGTAATGAGACAATGTTTTTATATGAGTACCAAATGTCAAGCTGACCTGTGACCTTTAATCCAAGGCCAATCATTTGGACCACTACATACCTATCTCAACATCTTTTCTCAGAAATCACTGGGCTGTTAGATTGTTTAGGTTACTTGACCAAAAAGGGCTGCAACCCCCATATATGGTAAAACAAAATATGTTTCATTATAAGCTGTAGTTGACCTTGACCTGTTTTACAATTATCAAGGAGATCAGGTGAGCGCCTCAGGACCTTCAGGTCCTCTAGTTTGGTTTTGTAAACAGTTAAAACCTGGTGTCCTTTTTGTGGGACATTGACTAACAGTGCAGAGCCAGATCAGATGCAGTGATCAGAATTTCCACTAATAAGGCTAAGAATGTTTCATAAAAATTTGAATATAAAAAGCAAAATACCATCCAACTACCTTTTAAAGAGAAATGGACTGGACCAAATTGTAAGCGTGAGAAATTCCATTACCTGATTACTAGATTACGCTTCAATCAGTTTAGTACAGCAGGTACTAGATTTGGAAGCATCACCCAATCTTTGTCTGAGACTAGTGGCGTTGTTGTTGTTGCTAGTTTTGTTGTTGCTTTGGGGGGGGGGGGGGGGGGGGGGGGGGGGGGGGAGGGGGGCACAGACACTTGGGTTATTTCCGACGATGAAAGATGGGGGGGGGGGGCTTCTTTTTCTTTACTGACCCTAAGTGTATGGGGGGGGGGGGGGGGCAGGGGAAATTTTCTGTCAGCTTTGAAGAAATTTTCAGCTCGCAAGGGTGTAAACAATTATAAATAGAAGTGGAAAGTTGTTGCTTCGAATTCCCGATCTACTGCAATCCGAGCTGTAAAGGTCTGAATTTCCTCTGTAAAGCGCAGCCTATAATTGTTTAGCTACTTGATATGTTTCGCATCTTCTGAATTCAATTCTACCTGATAGAATGCAGAAACACTAACAATGCGAACGTGTGTTGTCACTCACCGGCATTTTAAAGATGCCGCCATGTTTGTTTACCTATCGTCAAGATCGAATGGAAAACAACCGAATGCGAACGAACATCGATTTTTCGCTTCCAGATTTTTGGAAGCTGCAACGTGATTGGTCAATTCAAAGGTCGCCAGAAGACGAACGTCTACGGGTGGGTGTCAGATCTAGCTGTGGCTAGATCGGGTTTTAATCAGATTGACTATCAGAGTGTAAAACAGTTTGGCTCCAGGTCAGGCCGGACAGAATGTCCGGCCTGACCTGGATCCAAACTATTTGCAAAGATTATCAGCAGACGAGAAAACTCACCGCTAGCAGGCAAAGAAAATTCTTTCAGGAACACTATCAGAGTGTCAAACAGTTTGTCTCCAGATCAGGCCCAACAGAAAGTTGGGCCTGACGTAGGTCCAAACTATTTGCAAAGATTAACAGCAGACAAGAAAAGAAAAAAGTTAAGACTTACATGTCATCTTCTGTGGGTTTGCGTTTGTTCTTCTTCTCAAAGTCCTGCTCCCATTTCTCAATATCTTTCTCCGTGTTCTTTTTCTCCGTCTCCATCATCACCTTCTCTCCCTTAGTTTTCTCGATTTGTTCCTGAAATCATTTTAATACCCTCTTATCTTTCCAACCGCACTTTACGCCTGTTTTTTACAGTTTAGGGGGGTGAAGGACAGTGTCAACTTTCCATTTTGAGTTTTGACTGGCATAAAAAAAATGTTTAAAAGGAAAAAGAGCCAAACTAGACAATACCTGAGATCTCAGATATCAGGTTTACAAATTAATCACCATTTTCCGAGGCTGATCAAGAAAAACTCAAGAGACTAATAATAAAAGACACCTGGCCCCGAGGTTATAAAACTTTTTTCATACTCAATTCCTCTGAGCATGAAATTTATCCTGCTATTAAATGTTAAAATGCCAACAAAAAATTATCCTGCTGATAAATGTTAAAATGCCAACATTTGTTGGCATTTAACATTTATTAGCATGATAAATACAACATCTGAGAGACTTAAAGCAAGAAACTTTGTCCATTTGTCGGTATTTTAGTTTTTAAGAGAAGTTGAATTTTCGTGCTCAGCTGAGTTGAGCATGAAAAAAGTTTTATAACCTCGGGCCAGGTCTTAGTGGGTATTACAGAATGCTACTTATAAATTTCATACTAAAAAATAATTGAAAGTGCATTTTCAGTTTTTTTACTTATGTTGAAAAATAAGGATTTTGTGGTATAGAATTTCTTTATAATAACTATTTAACTGTTGTACTGCAGAGACTGACCTCACTTAATTAGTGCTAAAGACCTCTTACAGTGGTAATGGGAAAAACAATGTATGGCTGCCTATGATTTTGAAAAAAATTAAAGTTGGTCAAATGCTTCCATCTTCATATACAAGCCTGTTGTTAGTCTCTATTTTACTTCCTATTTCAATGAATGCACGGCTTTATTTTTGGGCTAAAATGGTCATTTTTTGTATTACTCATATAGAAAATAGTAAAAAATATTTTTTTAACATAATTCAATATTCCCCCCTCCCGCTCATTGAGTCATTTGGAGTACCAAACATATGTTTTGCTTGTTAAATAAGAAAATTAAATTTTAATTATATTCTTTTATAAAGAGGCCTGGCCATGATATATTCTCACCTGAACAGCAGTTGATGTGTCCGAGTCCTTCACCAAAGCAGCCAATGCAATATACTGTGCCTCGAGTTCCTTGTATTTACCCTGAGTATCGGCAGCCTCGTCAAGTCTGCCTTTCACTGTCTCATATTTCACCTTCCATTCATTGTCACTCTACAAACACAAGATTTTTTAATAAATAAGTGAAGTATATTTCAGGGTACAAACAGGCAAGCTTGTGGAAAACTTAAGGACTTTTCAAGGGCTTCTAGAAGACTTTTTTTACAGGATTACATGGACTACAAGTTGAAGAAAAATACAGATTTATGTCTTAAAATTCTATTTCAAAAATGCTAAATCGAGTCAATGAATTAATAGGTATTAGAAAATAAGTATAAAACTGTTGTGCAGCATAAATGAAACTTGTACGTTATGTGTTCTGTATTTGTCTGGCTGATATCTGGCTGATATCTTGTGACCCAATGTCACCACTAGACTACAAACAGACTTAACCCATAAAGCGCCACCTATAATTTGCAGCAGATGACAATTGCAAATTTTGCTGCTTTTTCAAAAATAACAAATAAGGCATGATATTTCATGAGAATGGTCTGCTGGCAGACGATTCTCATGAAATATCATACCTTATTTTTGTCGAGAATTGGGAAAGATGTCACAAAATTTGTCGTCTGCTGCAGTTGTGATTGGTATTTAAGGGTTAAAACAGATGCATCCTATGTTTTCTGGTTGCCAAACGCATGTCCATTTGTTGTAAGGTAATATTGTTTCCTCATCTACTAACGGACTTGAATCAGATGCATCATACAGTCGAACTTTGGTCGCTCTAACTCGCCTGTCTCGAACACCAGGGATGGCTCGAACTCGTTCGTCGGTCCCAGCAATTTTCCTATACATTTAATGTTAAAATACACCCCAGGGTCGAACAGCGATGGCTCGAACTCTCGAACTCAAAGCACGGTCCGCAGGGCAATTTTTCATGTAAAAACGCTATGATGGCTCGAACCAAATATTTCTTTATATGAATCAGTCGTTCATTATTATTTTCATAAGTGCTCCGTACCAATGATGTTACCTAACTGACGAGCGGAACGTGTGAAGCAATTAGCGGCAATTTATCAGATCAAAGATTTGAGTAAGTTCTCACTTGTCACCACTTAGTGGGCAGGCCGAAAATGATTAAAGACAATTAATAAGATGTTTTGTAATAAGGAATTTGCGTTTCAAATGAGTAAAACATGCATGGCTGGATAAAGACAGGCATCAGATTGTGCGGCGGTAGAGTCTGATCCGCGTCTTTTTGTAAACATCCTGGAGAGTTTTTCATTTTTTCCTGTTTTTATTCGTTGCTATTAATTGAAACTTGCACATTGTGAATAAATAATAAGAAACACACTTGCTTTTTTTCTTTTATTGTTCTAAAGGAAACGATAAACAACCGAACATAAACTGTAGCGACACATAAACAGGAACATTCACCCACAAGAAGACAAACGGTACAGCTTACTAGATAGCAAATGCATTGATCAGCCTGCGCATATGCGCATGCTGATAAATGTATTTACATTTAACAGGTTCATTCACCTACAAGAAGACAAACAGTACAGCTTACTCGATAGCAAATGCATTGATCAGCCTGTGCATATGCGCATGCTGATAAATGTATTAACTTTAAACTTACACATGAGACTTATCATTTTAACACTAGCGTGCAAAGGGTTATTGATCAGTGACAGGCGTCAGGTGCGCTTTGCAACTTTGGTAAAAAAAAACGTGGTGCCCGTGATGACATAAAGTACACATGAACCAACTTGAAATTTGTCAGGCTAGGTATCGCTCGAACACATGGATGGGTCGAACTCGCATCGACAGTCCCAACGAGTTCGAGCCATCGAAGTTCGACTGTATTTATTTGGGTACCAAAAGCATGTCCACTAGTTGTAAGGTAATATCGTTTCCTCGTATGTTCATAGTATTAAAGGTGATGTCCATTAATTATTCAGTGATGTCTGTTAGCTGTCTTTTTATTGTCCAGTACGTGCCTGTTAATTGTATGATCATTGAATGTTTCATGGGCTCAATACATCAATTGCGAGGCCAGATAGCAGTGGTGGGATATAAATCTACTAATGGACACAGACGGATTATAAGACGGATTTGCATTTTTTTTTCCCTGACAGGTCTGTTATTCCAGTGTGACTGACATACCTACTAAATGCTAGAATGCTCAACATCTGGTTCAATTTTAAAAACAACTGCTCTATGAAGAAAATCAAAAATTGGGGAATGGCATGCAACAGCCTATGGATTCCTGCATTGTGGTATAAATACGAGCTCAGAAAGTATTCTCATTAGGTCATATTTATTAAACACGTTCCTGTCAAATTCTGCTACACCTATTTTACGTGAAATGTAAATCTGACAAAAAGAGATAACTTTCTGACCTTAAATTTACACCACAAACGTAGGAATGCATAGTCTGTTGCATGACATTCCCCGATTTTTTATTCTCTTCCTGGAGAAATTGTTTTTAATATTCAACCAGATGTTGAGTATTCGAGTGTTTGGTAGGCCTGACTGAGGCATAAAGTTTGTTTACCATTTCTTTCTCTCCAAGCTGTGATTGCAGTCTATTGATTTCATCCAGCCATTTCTTCCTTTCATCTCCAAAATTTTCCATTTCTTCTCTATATTTGTTTCTTTCTTCATCCAGGTTCATCCTTTCTTCGTTCATTTCTTTCCTTTCTCTCTCCATTTCCTTATTGTTCTCCTTAGTGACAGCGATGGCTCCAGCCGCGATCAAACCACCTGGAACAAGAAACAGTAAAACCTGTCTTAAACAACCACTCAAAAATAGACAAAATGACAAATGGTAGCTTAATGAAGGTTGAAAGTATTGCAGAATGCTCCCTTTGCAGCATTCTGCAACACTTTTGACCTGCATTAAGCGGTAAGCAGTCTAGAAAACCAATTTTTGGTCTTCTTCTTGATTGGCCGCTTAAGACAGGTTTTACTGTACACAACAGGTTAGCCTGTGACATCATTTATTGGCTTATGTTAAGGTGGACATAAGATGTTCTTGAACAGTAAAATTCATACTGACTGACACGAAACGGATGTAAATATGATTTTACTGTTCAATAGCGCTTCATGTCTACCGAAACATAAGTCAACAATTGTTTTAATATATGATTAAGCTATATATATTTCAAGCTATTTTTGGTGTTAAAACCATTAATTGACATTACAGCCTCCCTTGTTTCCACTGTGACAGAAACTTACATAGTTTGAAATCAACTTAAAGGAGCCTTCATATGCCCTTGCTTGCATCAAGTGGCCGAATAATTACATTTGAAAATTAAGATAACCTGTGAGAGTTGCAGTGCTCTCCCTTTTTTCCACTGTGACAGAAAGTAATACAGTTTGAAAATCAACTAAAAGGACCAAATTACTTGCTAAATTACATTTGAAAATTAAGATAAAAATCTGTTGGAGCTGCAGTGCTCTCCCTTGTTTCCACTGTGAAAGAAAATTATATCTATATAGTTTGGACAGTAATGCTCTCACTTGCTACATTACTTTTGAAAATGAAGAAACCAACCTGTAGGAGCTGCAGTGCTCTCCCTTGCTTCAACAGTGGCTGTTTCCGTATGTGCTACACCAGGTGTGATGTTGCCATTGACGATCTGTTCTTCCAGCCGAGTCACCTTGGCTTTCTCTGTGTCCAGTTCATCTTGAAGAATCTAAAACACCATAAGATAAAAACCATGTGTTTGAAGTGTCTAAAAGTTTGTTGGGGTTTATAAAAGTCCCATTTCAAAAAACACACAAAAACATTTCAATTGCTGTTCATCACTTTCAGCAATTTTTCAGTCATATCATTAATGTGTTTAACCATCTTTGCATGAGGAAAAGATGTTTAAACGGCTTTTGACCATCATATTTTTTATGTCACACTTAAATTGTCTCAAGTATGTTATGTGTCTAGCCTGAACACTGTAACCTGCACAATTATAAAACTAACAAGAGACCTGCTGAGGCAATGTCACAACTGCCAGTATAAAGTAACCTTACAGTAACACCTGCATAAAACAGCCACACAAAAATAGACAAAACAAAGATCTTAATCACTAATGATAGCTTAATGAAGGTGGAAAGTATTGCAGAATACTCCCCTTGGAGCATTCTGCAATACCTTTGACCTGCAGAGGGGAGCTTTCTGCAATACTTTTGACCTATATTAAGCGATAATTGGTCTTGAAAACCAATTTTAGGTCTTTCTGAGAGTGGCCATTTTACACAGGTTTTTCTGTATGTTCAAGTGACTGGAGTGGTCAAAGTCACTGGGTCACAGGACAATTTCCATGCAAGGTTTAACACTCAAAGCTATCATTGCTGCAGGAAATGCACTATCTGGAGTAGATTTATGTTAAGTCATTGGAACATGAAAAGTAGGTCAAGGTCACAGGGTAACATTAAGCCAGTCTATGAGTTAATGTTTGTTTTTTGCTGCTTCTGTATAAAGCTAATACACTGCCAAACAGTGAAGCATATCACTGCATTTCATCAGGATCTGCACTGTTTGTTAAAATAATATCAATCTTCAGGGACAGAAATACATCATAATTTAGAAATTTCAACCGGTCGCACCTTAACACACGAAATGGATAATCCATTTTACTGTATCAATACATATGGGAAAATCCATCAAAATGAAAAGGGTTGAGCCATTCTTCAAATGAACATGCAGCTATCAAGAGAGATTTGATAATAATGCTTAATTAAAAACTAATTTTCTTAATTCTCAACCAAAGCATATGCTATGGGTACTCAAAAGAATCATCTGAGCACCCAAAACAAATGTTTATAAACTGATGTATAAGAAAATATTCACAATTCTACATTCCAAATTGTTGTTTGTCCGGACATATAATTAATGTCTTGAATTTGGTTTGAGCCATCACCATATCACTTTGTGTGTGCAAACAGTAAGTACAGTGCAGTCCCTTTATAACTCATCTTGTTATAACACATATTTGTAAATATTCACATTTTCAAAGCAAGCCTTTAATGAATCTTCAAAGTTTTGCAACTGTTCATAGCGTCATGAAGGACACTAATTTGATTGACAACTGCCAAGCTCACTTGGCTGTGCAAAAGGCTTTGGACATTGAACTTATTTGCTAGAAGTGACACTGGTGTTGTGATAGACAGCAAGCACACCCGAGTTGCACATGCAAAACAAGCCTCTTGTTTGCACCGTTGGCAGTCCGTGTTCACTATGGCTGTTCTACTTTTCCCATTTACACTCCAACAAGACTGTTTATATGATAACATATTAAATACAAAACTATTTTTTTTTTCTAAATTTAAATATTTTTTATATTTAAGATATTTATAAAAAAAATATAAATATAAGCAATAAAATTCAATTTTTGGTCTGTTCATGGAATCATGAATACTTCGGGTCTCTTGTAAAGTTAATGTGAAGCCCGAACATTCCAAAAATTGAATTCATTTCTTAAACTAGAGGACCTGAAGGTCCTGAGGCGCTCACCTGATCTCTTTAATCATGTTAAAATAGGTCAAGATTTAACAGCTTATAATAAAACATATTTTGTTATACCATATATGGGGGTTGCAGCCATTTTGGTCAAGTGACCTAACACAATCTTATGAATACTCCATCAAACAGCCCAGTGATTTTTGAGAAACCAATGTTTAGATAGGCATGTGGCAGTGGAAATGAGTGGCATTGGATAAAAGGTCACAGGTCAGCTTGACATTTTTGACATTTTGTACTTATATAAAACCATTGTCTCATAAAGTTAAACATTTCTAGAAAGTATTATGATTTCGGCTTAAACAGTTATAGAAAAATGATCATTTCAAGATTTTTCCCATATAAATGCATAAGAATCAAATTTGACCTTGCCATAAAGTAGGTCAAGGTCAAGCTAGATTTATCATTTGTGCAAACCTGGTAGAGACCAGAGCCCCAATGCTACATACCAAGTCCCAAGGGTTTTTACCATATATGGGTGTGGTGGCCTTGACCTTTGAAACTTATTTCTAGCCAATGTCTCATTAGGTTCAACATACCAAGTGAGAAAATGACTTTGGCTTCAACAGTATTTAAAAGACTTTTCAAATAAATTCCTATTTAAATGCATTGGGACGCAAACTTGACCTTGATGTTAAGTAGGTCAAGGTCAACCTTGGATCATCATTTGAACAAACCTGGTAGCCCCCACTTCCCAAATGCTACATACCAACTCCCAAGGTCATTGGCCTTCTGGTTCTGGAGAGGAAGATTTTTAAAGGGTTTTTACCATATATGGGCATAGCAGTCATCTTGGTCATGTGACCAAAGTATTTTGCATAAATTTTGGCTGACCTATTATAAGGAGTCTTCAGGTGAAATTTGAGTTCAATTGGAGTTCAATTGGACTGATGG
Source organism: Loripinus fragilis (assembly GCA_964019695.1). Lineage (NCBI taxonomy): Eukaryota > Metazoa > Mollusca > Bivalvia > Lucinida > Lucinidae > Loripinus > Loripinus fragilis. The sequence continues at coordinate 47,470,511 of OZ026522.1, forward strand.
TTTGTGAGAAAACTATGTTTTAATATATTGATGGGACCAATATGAGCAGCCTAAGCTGAAAGGTCAAAGGTCAACCTTGACCTTTGGAACTTATTTATAGCCATTGTCTAATTAGGTTACAAATATCAAGTGAGAATTATGACTAAGGCTTCCACGGTTTTCCAAAAAATCAACTTTTCAGAAATTTTCCCATTTAAATGCATTAGGAAGCAAATTTGACCTTGACGTTAAGTAGGTCAAGGTCAACCTAGAATCATCATTTGAACAAACTTAGTAGGCCCCACTACCCCAATGCTACATACCAAGTCCCAAGGTCATCAGCCTTCTGGTTCTGGAGAAGAAGATTTTTAAAGGGTTTTTACCATATATGGGCATAGCAGTCATTTTGGTCATGTGACCAAAGTATTTTGCATAAATTTTGGCTGACCTATTATAAGGAGTCTTCAGGTGAAATTTGAGTTCAATTGGAGTTCATTTGGACTGATGGTTTGTGAGAAAACTATGTTTTAATATATTGATGGGACCAATATGAGCAACCTAAGCTGAAAGGTCAAAGGTCAACCTTGACCTTTGGAACTTATTTATAGCCATTGTCTAATTAGGTTACAAATATCAAGTGAGAATTATGACTAAGGCTTCCACGGTTTTCCAAAAAATCAACTTTTCAGAAATTTTCCCATTTAAATGCATTAGGAAGCAAATTTGACCTTGACGTTAAGTAGGTCAAGGTCAACCTAGAATCATCATTTGAACAAACTTGGTAGGCCCCACTACCCCAATGCTACATACCAAGTCCCAAGGTCATCAGCCTTCTGGTTCTGGAGAAGAAGATTTTTAAAGGGTTTTTACCATATATGGGCGTGGCGGCCATCTTAGTCATGTGACCAGGACCATTTTTACAATCTTTTGTTCCCGCGTCCTAAGGAGTCTCCATATGTAATTTGAAGTTAATTGGCCCAGTGGTTTCAGAGGAGAAGATGTTTGAAATTGTGGACGGACGGACGGACGGACGACGGACGGACGCCGGAGTAACTGGTATACTATTAGCTCACCCATGAGCCTTCGGCTCAGGTGAGCTAATAACACAGTCACGTTGTAGCTCCCATTTTTTATACCATGAAATTTAACAAAGGAATTATAGGAAAATGACCATTGGTCATTTTCCTATAATTCCTTTACTAAATTATCTCTTTATAGTATGATTCACTTATAACATGGTCAATTACTATGGACCCCAAATAAAGCATTATAAAGAGACTTCACTGTAGTCCTCCCTAGCTGTGTCTGTTTGTTGTCTGTTTGATTTGATTCTTTACGTCCTAGTCAACATTTTTACAGTCATGCCTGGACATGTCTTCCTGGGTTGAACCAGTACTAAGCAGAGGATAAAGTGTCTTGCTCAAGGACACAACACAGTGCCTCCGGTGAGGCTTGAACCTGCAACCCCGCATTCTTGAGTCAAGCACTCTACCACTGAGCCACTACCTTCCTATAGCTGTGTCTGTGATAAGAACCAAAATCTCACAGGCCGACCCAATTATTGTTATAAATAAAGAGGCACACCTACCTTTTTCTCTTCTTCCCATCTCATCTCACTACCTGGTTCTAAAAAGAAAATATGAAATACAGTAAAACCTGTCTTAAGCTGCCACTCAAAAATAGACAAAACAAAGATCTTAATCACCATTGGTAGCTTAATGAAGGTCAAAAGTATTGCAGAATGCTCCCCTGCAATACTTTTGACCTACATTAAGCAATAATTGTTTTTTAAAACCAATTTCGTTCTTTTGAGTGGCCACTTAAGACAAGTTTTACTGTAAAATTCAAATCAATAAGTGCAATTAACTTATGATTGGGAATCACATGGTTTTTGTATTGATACACTTTTCAAATCAAAACCAACAACCAAAATATTTATTAGATTGGCTTTATTTACAGGCTCAGGTGAGCTAAACTGTATACAGCGAGCTCTATATACACATAGCTGAAAGTGTCTGGTTATGGAAGAAAGAAATGCTTAGAAATATCAAATGCCTTTCAAGTGGATCATGTTGAACCAAACATTCTCATTCAAATTTGATTAAAATTACAACACAAGTAAGAAATGTTAGGCAGCATAAAGAACTATATGACTATCCAATATTTCTGTAAGCACTGCTTATGTCTGCTGCATATATTCAAGGATGTTTTCAGGCAAGCAAACAATATGATTCCTGTTCACATTGTCCCCTTATTTATGCTAAATGAACTATCTCTTTAATTTAACTTTTAATTCTTACCATGTTAACCCAAAATATCAATTAATTTTCATTAATATTAAACAGATATGATAATTCTACTTTTAATTCAATATTTCAACCAGATTCTACATGCACTTTGATATCAACAACATAGTCACTGTTCCACCATTTTGTCTTTGTTTATAACCGTTGAGTGACATAATGTCGCCATAGGCGTAATGCAAAGACGTCAAACAGATTTTCCTGTAAAATGAAAACATGCAACCATAAAGTAAAGCACCATCATAATCCTATACAAATTACATCTCCAAGAATGTAGGAGACCACCCTGCATACCTTACAACCCCATCTAGGCATAAACCTTTCATCAAAAGCAGCACAGAAGACTCCCCACAAAAAGGTGAGTCTTTTTTGCCTTGAGGCTCTCAAGTGTTGTGCTTGTCATGCAAATAAGTGATAGAATGTCAATAATTGTTGGCATTTGGGCATTTATAGGCATGATATATTTCATGCTCAGTCAGGCTGAGCATGAAAACTATTTATGATCTCAGAGCCATGGTATTGTGAACCATTTTGTGGGGAGTCTTCTGTGCTTCTTTTCATCCTGTTTTGCCGCAGGTCTAAGAAAATGATCAAACTTGGAGTTAACAGTCAATATTATGTATAATTATATCAGTACTTAACAATAGAGCTCTTCAGCCTAAAACACCCCGATATTTGAGAAGCAAAAAAAGGATGTTTGAGCAGAATAAAGTAGCCTGCTGAATAATTAAACATTATTTAATCTCAAGGTCCTGCCTAACAGAGAAGGAGATATGAAACAGCAAAATACAAACACATATACAACATGCACAAATACAGCACAATCACAAAACAAAACTCCAAAACAAACAAATACCATATTCAACCTGATAAATGGACATGCTCTTAAAGCACACACCGATTACTTTACACAAAATGAACTTCTCATTTCCAGTCAATCCAGTGGTAGGGAGCGCAGTGGCTCAGTGGTAGAGTGCTTGAATTGAGACAGAGGGGTCGCGGGTTCGAGCCTCACAGGCGTCACTACGTTGTGGTCCTTGAGCAAGACACATTTATCCTAGCTTAGTACTGGTTCAACCCAAGAAGACCAGTCCCCATATAACTGAAAGATTTTTGATGGGACGTTAAGAATCAAATCAAACAAGATAAAATTAATCCAGTGGTGTAAATTGAATGGATGAAAACAGTATGGATCCTGATCAGCTGATCTAGATCTACACTGTTTTCAAAAGAGGGTAGATAATTTTTTAAAAAGCTATGCACACAGTACCTTGCCTCCAGAAAAGAGTGCAAAATTGATTTTTTTATTATTTCTCAATTATGGATACTCAAAAGAAGAGTGTAAATGAGATAGTTCTTGTTTAAACTGATGGGTAAGAAAACAATGACAATGTTACACTCAACAATTTTTTTAAGCTGGTCTTATGCAGTGTCCTCATTAGATTGAATATGGTAATTAGATACTGCCGTCTCTCCTTTACTCATCCAAGGGCTTAGGACTTAAGGGCCACTATGGTTGATTTTATTTGATATGACAAGGCTAGGGATCAAACCAACAAAAAAACTCTCAGTCAAGTAGCAGATGCTCTATGACTGGGCTATGTGGTCAGGTCCGGTTTTTGTTTTTTTACAGGTTAAATTTATTTGGATAAAGTGAAGTATTGCAAACTACAATGTTCAGTCCACTTATAACTCAATATTTGGGGTCCATAGGAATGGACCAAGTTCCAAATGAACCATGTTATAAAGGACAATTTTACAAAAAAAATATAGTAAAATGACCATTTAGTGGTAATTTTCCCATAATTCTTTTGTAAAATTCCATGGTTAAGAAATTTAGGAGCCACAACATGACCGTGCTATATAAAAATCCATGTTATTATGAAATGTGTTATAAAGGGAATGCACTGTATGTGAAGTCCAAGTGAAGGTATATTAATTATCACTAGATTTTGCAAATATCGAAATTGATCAAATATCACTGATGTTATTCAAGAAAAAATCATCAAAAAAGGGCAATCTCAGCATACTAAGGTATTTCCTGAAATAAAGTTAAATGCTCAAATCCTGTTTTATCTTTAGAGCACAAGTGAGCTCAATTAAGCAATCCACTACAAACTTCAATGTGAATTGTGAATTAGTTTTCCATTCTGTCCAGCCAGTATGACATTTGATAGGGCTATAGCTGTATTCAAAATTTTCATTTAGGGAGGTATATTGGCTGAAATACGATATTATAATTTAGTTTTAATATGGTATCCCATTCTAACACATTTCTGCAGTTTCGTCTCAAATTGGAGCATTGCAAGCCGCGAAAGGCTGCACGTCATCCATCCATATGTGGCGTAACTAATGACGTCAAACTATTTCTGCCAGTAGGATATATTGTCACAAATTTTTGATGTTATCCTATCATACATCACGTTACAAAATCAAGTACATTAGAATATGGCTTCTATTACTGAATGTTCTAAACATTTGATCACTAATCTCTTTCTGTTTTCAAATAAAATGTTGGTTATCAAGCCTGGATTTCACAAAAATGCTTGGCAGAAAAGCAAACAGGAAAGACTTCTTCAGAAGCAGTCTGATCTGGGTCTGCACTGTTTGTATAGACCTTTTTTACAGGCAACTTGTGTTTGAAACTTTACAAAAAATTTACGGAATATGCAATTCTTTAGTTCACTTCTAAATTATCACCAATTTTTTTTTTAAGTTGCAATTATCATGTTATAGCCCTATCAAAACACTGCAGGACTGCAAATTTTCCCATACCTGATTCAGTCTTTATATCAGACTTTTCTACGGCTTGTTTTGCAACAGGCTCTGACTTGGTTGCTGCTTTTTTATTAGGCTCTATAGAAACACTACCAGCAGTTTCATCAACTTTACCGGGCTCTTCAAACAATTGCTGAGTACCAACCACAGCGAGGGTACCAGCTTTAGCAACTTTACCAGCCAGAGCCTTCTTAGGCTTGGTACCAGTTTTCTGGTTACCAGCTTCATCAGTCTCCTCTTTCAATTGGCTGGTAACCATTTCGGTACCAGTCTTAGCCTGTGTGTCATCACCCTCAACTACCTGTTCTGTAGTCTCCTCCGAAGAATCTATAAATAGTTTCAAACATGTAACTACTGTGTGTTTTGATCTTAAACAACAACTAGTTGCTTTTACCTGCATGGTCACAATCAGATGAATCCCTGAAAAAGTGGGTTTTTTTGTGACACGGCCCATATATATCAATGACTACCCATCACCAATTCTATTTGATATATGAAAAAACCATAGAAAGACAAAACATCAAAACCACTTATTATAGAAGAGATTTTTAATCGAATGACAAAATACAGAAAAATAAGATAAAAAACATTGAAAATTTTCCACAACATCTAAACCTTTATGTTCAATTAATTTTTGTCATCCCTACTTCCTAATAAGATGTATATTATGAAATGCCACAGCCTCTGGATAGTTCCTGTTAGTTGATAGTATGTCCATTATTTGTCCTTGCACAGATTTGAATATGATTTTCAGGTAAGTGTTTCTAATAAAAAAAATGGCGTTACCAGTGTTTTGGTGATTAATTGACAGCAAGATAATCTCCATGAAGAAATTCTAAAAATTTCCAGATAAGTAAATTAGATGAGATAGACCGAAAAATGGACTGATGCTCTCTAGTATGCTTCCCTTCCAGCAAACTGATGGTCCTGGATACAGTAAATCCTGTGTAAAACGGCCACTCTCAAAAAGACCAAATATTGGTTTTTAAAACTAAGTATCACTTAATGCAGGTCAAAAGTATTGCAGAATGCTCCAAGGGGAACATTCTGCAATACTTTCGACCTTCATTAAGCTACCATTTGTCATAACGAGCTTTGTTTTGTCTATTTCTGAGTGGCTGTTTTAAACAGGTTTTACTGTTCTTTATCTAATGTTCTTTCATACACAGACCATAGTGCGAGAGTGGAAGGAGGTTCCATCAATGCTGATATCTATAGGCTGTCCAGTCATTTGAAATTGCTCTGCCTTTGCATCGCTAATTCTTCTAGAATTATCAGTAGTTCATTTGTCATTTTTGCCAATTATGTACATAAAAAAACATATAGAGACATTTGAGGCTCCAGATCAATTTATAGCTTAATTGTTGTTTAATTAATTATCATTTGATTATTGATTGTTTTATCAAAAGTCGTTTCAATGTTATGATGTACCTATATTTTGTCACATCAATGTTTTGTCTTTCTTCGTTTCATTGAATACCGTTTATACCACTTAGCTAAAATACAAAAATAGCTTCAACTACTTAGGCAGCTTAAATTACCATATTTTGACAAATGCAATTGCCCAGTGAATCTGAGGTTTGAATGTGCTCATAAGTTATTTTAAGGGTAACAGGTTTCAATTTCCAATTCTGGATATTTGTCACTGGTAATAGATTTACCTCGCTAATGCTCTAAGGTAAAACTGTTCTATATTTAGCCTTTCAGAGCAAAGTACCATAATCAACTAAAACCAAAATTCCCTGAATATTTCCCTTCACTGACTAAAGCATGCCATTTTTTGATGGTCTCCACAAAACAAAGTTTATATGCATAACAGTCTGGTGAATGGACAATGCCAGAACTTAAACATAACATAAACATTTTTTTTAAAATGAGCATACAAAAAAAATATATGTATAATCAACTTATATGAAAAGGACTGCCCTAACCCTTTGCATATTGGAAATCCGTAAATGGATACTTGGCAGCGAGGGAAAATCAAAATGAGAAGTGATGTAATGTGGCATTCATTTGGGTCTGCACATACTGCAATATATGAGTCATATCATGATAAAACCTTTTTTGTTGTATGTGATCAACAAAGGCACAGATCAGACTGCATATCCTGGGATGTGCAATCTGATCTGTGGCCATGGTTTGCTGCTTAGATAGCATATCTACAAAAAATCTTATATGAGTGCTTATGTTTTATTGAATTTATTTGCCAAGTTGAGGAAAAGAGAAGAATGTGAGGCTTGTCAAGCATTTTATAGCTTTTTCACAAGTCTGTCACTGAGAAAACATGTTAGCTGGTGGCTGACACAAATACAGGTCTTTATTTATTTACAGGCCTCCAGATAAGAGAGTGTAAGCAAACATTTATTTTCTTATTTCTCAACCAAAACATAGGTTGTGAGTACTTAAAATGATGAGACATTACTTTTCAGCATCTTAACCTGTAAAGCGCCACCTAAAATTTGCAGCAGACGACAATTTCAAAGGGGTACTTTTATCTGTGCCCACGCATGGATTTTCTTCAAACTTTGCATATTAATAACTCATTATATACGAACTATGAAAATGCATTTATCGAATTAGATAGTTAAGAATAAGGCTTATGAAGCAACCCTGAAGTACTCCACCTTTGAGGTGGCACCTGCCTCTAAATTTCCATGTCCTAAATCTATAGTTTTGTTTATTTCTATGATTTGTCATCTAGATTGAATCCAAAATACCATAGACATTATTTTAATACTACGAAACCATTTGGATAAATTATGGTTTGCGTTTTCCGAAGAAGTGATTGTAAAATTTCAATATTGTTTTCAAAAAATTTACAAAACATTCAACATTCAATTCAAAAGATGGATATGTTCTAGTCTTTGTCAAGATATCATATTATCACAAAAACATGCCATATATATACTGCTGATCTGAGCCAAATATCAAGAAAATCCAAAACCGGTAACTTTGTCATTTCCTACCTCTTATGGGTATAGATCAGTTTTAGCAAAATTAATTATTTAGTTCAAATGAGTCAATAACTCGACATAAAGAGGTTGTTTTTAAATCTACTTCCACTTTTCTTAAAGAAAGACATGTTTAGACAATTTTAAATGATGCAATGGTCAGAAATGCTGAAGGTCATGGCCCTGTGTCATGGCACTATGGGGCCAAGACAATGTGTATCACTTCCTCAAGTCCTGCATGATATTGTTTAAGAAACATAATATCCTATCATTAAACATGTGAAAACAAGACGACTAAATATTTCCTTTACATCCCAACTGAACAAGAGGAACCACATTTTGGTGCTGTGACCAGGATAACGTATAACAGAGTCTTATCAAAGGTATCATAAAACAGTGTTCTACATGAATAAGTGAGGTCCAGAAACAAAACTGTATGCCTAGAATATACAGCCAGCTAAAGTATAAATGTTGCTATTTGATGGATATCAGCATCAGTTTCACAAAACAGAATGAACAGAGAAGATTTAAGCATTAAATTAGCAATACCTTTGAAGCCAATAGTTACCTGTGACCAAAATGGTTAATTTTAACCAATAGGTTTGACAGGGGGGTTATTTTTGTGAAGCAGGTTTATTAATGAGTCTTATAATTATAAAATCATAAATATAAGGTTCCTCTCCTGTATGAACTGACTTGTCATAAGGTTTCTCTTCTGTATGAATTAAAATTCTAATAATGTTACATATTAAGTGTAACATTGGCTAGATGTAGTTTTAGTGTTAAAAACTAGATGTGTTAAGTACAGGTGTCAACATATTGTATCATTTTGGCTAATATAATTGTGTAAGCACTTCATTAAATAAGAATCGTGGCACTTAATATCAAAGAATATTGTGTTTTTTTCTTTTTCCAATCCATAAAAGGGGAACACGCTGATCATATCAACTTCTACCAATAAACGTACAAGCATGATGATTCAAACTCAGCAAGTTTTCAAGTATGTTTTACACTGAGACATAATTATTGTATTTTTTACATTTCGATGAATTAGGTCCATGTGTTTACATCAAGTTGAAAAAATATGTTACCGTTCCTTGAATTTCATGAAATTTGGTCTACATATTCTTCACATATATGGATAGTTTATATATTGAAATGGTATCTTGACAAATACCGCAACGTGTAAAAATGTTAATTCCAAATTTGACTGAATACAAAATATACAGTCGAAAATTGGGGTACCATGCTATAAAAATAAATGCCCACCCAATATCCTCATACATACAAAACCATTTTAAGTAACAACGAACTTATCAATGATATAGCTATTTAATAAAACATTTCTGTGCCCATTACATGATATGTCAATTACTTTAGAAACGATTATAACTGGGTACCCTAATGTATTATAGTGATATTATTCATGACGTCATAAATTAGCAATGGAATTGCATAAAAACTCAAACGCAACATAAATATTAAAGTTATACCCCAGACAATTAAATAACATAATATTATCAAAATCCAAGCGTGGGCAGACTCCCATGTTAATTTCCCATACCATGCAAGAGCCCCTTTGCTACTCTTTCAAAAATAACAAATAAGGCATGATATTTCATGAGAATCGTCTGCTGCCTTAATTTTTTTGATAATTAGGAAAGATGTCGCAAAATGTGTCCCCTGCTGCTGTCGGGATTGGTGCTTAAAGGGCTAAATACAAGTTTAAACTGAAGGATTTGATCGTAATCACAATTTTAAGCTCAAAATGTTTTCTCATCTAAACCTATTATGTTTTTTATGACTTGGATCATATGGCTATCCAAACACCACCACCACCACCACCACCATCACCACCACCACCACCACCAAGCTTAACTTAATATCTCTTATTTACCATTGTCCTGCTGTGTCTGAATATATATATTTTTTAAATAAAAACTGCATAATAGTGCAGATCCTGTTATCAGAAGCCACATGATAAGGACACACATTGTTCTCCATTTAACCTATGAATCATTAAAGACAATGGTCTGTCATATATCTAAACTGGCATAAAATCAGAAGAAAGTATAGCATTTTAATTTAATCAGCAGGACAATGGTTATATCAATGCAGGCATACCGTATTGGACCTAGTAAATGCACTGTGAGCATAAGTTTTTCGCATTTCTCCATCCTCTTTTGAAAACAGTGTAAATCCAGATCAGCTGGCTTCTGATGAAGCCAGCTGATCTGGATCTACACTGTTTTCATCCACAATATGAATCCATATGTATGATAAAATTGTACAACTAGATTGACAGAAAATCTGAAGTCTGTGTAGTGTAAGCAACAGACAAAGTACTCAGTTTAGACTTAACCCTTTCCTTCATGAATATTCATGCTTAGCTCCACCAACTAAAATAATTATATAAATAAACTTTCATGTTTGAACATGGAACAAAGAAATTGTCAGGTCCACTAGTGTAGAATCAGGTCTAATCATATTAATTTTCCATAAGTAAACAGAGTAGACCCTGATCAGGCAACTCTGTTTGCAAAAGTGTTAAAAGGTGTCTCTATGAAGGGCACAAGTGATTATAAGGTCAAATATGGTATACATTATTCATGTCACACACAAAAAGCAGTCTAATTTTGTAAATGTGTATTCTGTGATGAAAAACATGTATATGAAATTGTAATGTTTCTAATTGTAAACAGAAATCAACATCGGATATAACAATCTGACAGTTAAACATAAACAATCAAAAACTACAGCTCATTGTGGAAAAGCAATAAATCAAGACTCTTTGATATTGGTATTGTCTTAGTCTGCCAAAAATTGCTAGTATTGTTTCAGAGAAAACATATGTCCCCAAACACAAATGCTCAAAGAGGTACATACATTAAGGGGCTAATTTGGCCCCGTCTGGAGCCAAAAACTGAAAGTCGGTTTTTACCAATTTCTTCTTATTGGTTTATAAGAGGAATAACCCAAGTGTTAAAGTCTGGCATAAAAAACTTTTACCATTGCTACCGTAACAAAAAGGGCCGACAAAGTAGGCTTAAAAGAGAGAAATTGCCATTTTGGACCTTTAAGGCTTTGGGAGACCAGTTTTTGAAGAATTAGATATCAGCACAGCCTAATACCGAAAAGAAACTTTTTATATGTTGTGTGTCGTGATAATTCTCATCATTTGTAAAAATATCTTTTTGGTTGTTGCTTGTGCTCTATGTTAATTTTGCTGTTAAATGCCCCAAAATTGCTCCAAAATGGTCAATTTTTCTATTTTCAGCCTATTTTAGGCGGCCATTTTTGTTACCATAGTGGCTAAAAGTCAAATTAACACCAGACTTTTACACTTAGGCTATTGTTCTAATAAACTAATATGAAGATTTTGGTGAAAAACAATTTTTATTTTTTAGCCTCATAGGGGGGGGGGGGGGGGGTGTAAAATACCTCCTTAATGCACATACCTCTTTAACCTCTTTAGCTCTGCAGTGACCTTGAAAATTAGCGCAAGGTCACCAATTCCTAATCATTTCTTCAATATGCCCCCCATGTTACATCTATGCAAATTGCATTCACCCCCCCCCCCCCCCCCCCCCCAGTTCATGAGATATCTTGCACACAAGTACAGGCCTCCAGATAAGTGTGCGTATTGTAAAACTTTTTTCTTTATTTCTCATCCAAAACATACGTTGTGGGTACTCAAAAGAACCGTCTCAATGAGACGGTTCTTTTGAGCACCCAAAACACATGCTTAAATTGATGGGTAAGAAAATAATTACAATTTTACGCTAATAAAATTTCCTTATCTGGATCTATGAAGAATGTGCAATGCCAATGCTGACGGGATCTACACCAAAAAGTCTGTTCCCTGGAGGTTCATGACTTCAATGAAGCCACAATCTGTTGACTACCTTACCTGGCATTAGTGCCAATCTGTCCATTTTGTCTGTAAGATCTCTAGATAACTCCGCCTTCTCTTTCTCTAACTTTTCTATCTCTATCTTATTGGTTGTCAGAATAACTTTCTTCTCTCTCAGTAGTTTGTTGTTTCTTTCAGCAAGACTCTGGCAAGAAAATGAACAGGATTATGAATAAGTCAGAGAGTGGCTGGCACACTCCACATTTTTTTAAGAACATCTATAGATCCTGACCATATGGGACATATAAGAAGGCATGTGTTGGACTTGTGTTTGTTTTTTCTGCCAAAAAATCAATGCCGGGTATGCTTATACAAATTTGAATTTTGGTCTTTGTATGTAGCGTATAGGCAAATATGCATTATTGCAGATTACATGTGCCTCAAAACGCTGCATTTTAGTTGGCAATTATCACTATAAAACTCAAAAAGCATGAGCAAGACAGTTAGGTTGGCATGTCTTGTTAAGAAAGATTACTCTTTCAAATGGGTGTACATGAAAATGAGCTGTTTATATACTGATTCAAAGCACATCATTGATTATGACTTAGGCTACAGAAAACTGCTCTTTAGGAAAATGTCTGATCTTGGTTTACACTGAAAAAAGCCATCTTATTGTTACTATTTTACTAGAGGTACTTTGACACAGGTATATGCTATTTGGTTGAAAAGTTTGTAATTTTTATTTGGTCACATCTTGAGACATACATAGTGAAGATATTGTGTCCCAAAGAATAGCAAATATATTCTTAACCCTTTATATACTAATGAATTCTTTCTTCTGGTCTAATATTCTAAACTTGGGATAGTCCATTCACTTCGAATCATTGTACATGTCTAGAGGTGTCAGAATACAATTTTCAAAAAATCTTGTATTCTCTTGTCTAAAGATGTTTTTTTACCTATACAAATCCTGTAGACCCTGATGAAATGCAGCATTATCCTACATTTCATCTGGGTCTTCACTGTTTGCAAAAATACATGTTTTGGGGTTCCGATAAAGAACCAAGTAATGATACACATAACAAGAGTTGGTGATCCCTGTTTTGGTTGAAATTGAATCATGTTGAAAAAATTCAAACCACGTTTCCTACTGGGGTAGTGGCTTTAGAGTTACAAACATTATTTTCCTGATGAAAAAAAAAATGTGACGAATGGCAAGAGATGAAAGAAACAATCTGATCAGGGTCTTCATTGATCCCTATAGAGTCACACCCATTTTGTAAATCAAAGAGTTAAATCCTAAAGTTTTATTTAAAGAACCATATTTGACATAATAAGAGCACTATGCATGCACTTAACTTCTTCAAAATTCTATAACCTCTTTTAAAAACAGTGTAGATCCAGATCAGCTGGCTTCTGAAGAAACCAGCTGATCAGGAACCACACTTTTTTATCCACACAATTAAGCCATATGAATAATGAAAGTAAACCACTGTATTAACTGGAAATCAGAAGTTCATATAGCACACAGGTTCATATAGTTCATACAGTACACATAGGCTGTACACGACCCATGGAGTATTCAAAGTGCTTAAAACAGCATGTGTGGTTTTTCAAAAACTTTAGTTTATGTATATCTACCGTCAACATTTCATTCCAGTATCTTTCTTTTTCATCCAGTTCTGTCTTGTGTACATCTATAATCTGTCTGAAAGCCTTTCTCTTGTCTATATAATCTTGTCTCATACACAACACAAACATGTTGAATTGTTGCTGAAAAATAACAAACATGAAATAAGCTACCTCCTGAGAAAATCTGCTTCTAGTGATGTAGATATTCTATATGTACTTATCATTTGAACCAAGAATGAATCAAATCTGACCAATAGGTACTGAGATATGGTTCCGGACAGACAAAAAGTGTGGATGGCCAAATCTATATCCCTCTGACTTTGTCGAGGGATAGCAAACAGTGATGGCCCTGTTGATTGTCATGTTGTAGCTAAAGAATACAATGGCAAATCTAGATTTCAGGAATTGTTAAATGTTTATGTTTTGGTGTAGAAAATCTCATCTTATAACTGAACTATGAAAGATGGTACGAAAAACAACTGTATTTCCTTACATACTGTTTTGCCTGCCAATTTTCCATATAAACTCTTTGAATGCTGCGTAGTTTTTCATGATTTTTTTGTCGTCTGACTCTTTTCAAAATTAACTTTTTAAAAAATTCTTTGAGTGACAAACAGGTTGAATCCAGATCAGGCCTGACATTCTGTCCAAACTATTTTCAAAGACAATAAAATATCAAACTATTATATCTGAAACTTAACACTTAAGCCAGGTTGTCAAACAATACAAAGAAATGAGACAAGAAAGAAAACAGCAAAGAAAGGGTCGTGGCTTAAAGTCTCATCCGAGGACTGGAGAAGCAAAGAATTGAACCTGCAACCCCTCTATACAAGACTAGTGGTTTGTTTTGTTTGTTTGTTTGATTTGATTCTTTACCTCCCATCAACAATCTTTTTGTTAAACAGGGACGGGTCTTCCTGGGTTGAACCAGTACTAAGCTAGGAAAAATGTGTCTTGCTCAAGGACCACAACGTAGTGACACCGGTGAGGCTCGAACCTGAGGCCCCTCGGTCTCGAGTCAAGCACTCTACCACTGAGCTACTGCGCTCCCTAACCAGTGGTTTATTTGCTACAACATCTATCTGCAGCTTCTATCTGATCCTTGTAACTAACCTGAGTTTCATCCTCTATGGTTCTGTAGTGAGTCTGAATATTTTCCACAATTAGAACATGATTGCCCTTCTGTGCTTTCATATCCTCCATAATCTTGGCGATACAGTTTCTGGCGTACAGGTAAGGGATGTAGGCATGCTTCTCGGGACTATCTTCCTCGGCCTCAACTGAAATAAACATGCCTCTTTTATAAAATATAAAATCAACATTTAAATGTGTAATGTTAAAATTACAGACATCAGTTTTAAAGTTTACGAGTCAACTTTTGGCAGTAATTTTAATCCTTTGTATTTTGATCGATTCCCCATACATTTTGAGACTGCCCAGTTTGTATTCTAAGGGGTCAGAGGTAGAAAGTTTCTAATTTGTTATGCATTTCTGTCACTGAAGGTTGTTTTAATCTTAGCAAACAGTGCAGACCCTGATGAAATGCAGCATTATGCTGCATTTCATCTGGGTCTTCACTGTTTGCCAAAGTACCCATTTAGGGGTTTCCAGTAAACAAAATATAAACATGAAAGAGACCTGGCATACATTAAAAGTGTTTATGAATCATTCAAGGTTTCTGTGGTTTTTAGAAACTTAATTTCATGGTTTAAACCTGTTTGATGCACAGATTCTCAAACACAAAAATCTTACTCTGCAGGTGCTTAGTAATAAAATGTCATCTGTTTCATATGAATCTATGACAACTCACCGACAGACAACTGGCCGACACGACAACTCAGCGACGGCACTTTTTCACCGACAACCAACTCGCCGACACGACCACTGGCCGACACGACAAGTCACAATTTTTTTTAAAAACTCACCGACACTCGCCGACACTCACCGACAGAGACTTTCCTAGAAAAAGGATGAAAAGAAATATTTTTTTCAATGTCAATGTCAATGGCAGCAGAATCGGGACAGTGGTTATGTTCCTGGGTATAACTTAATTCGTCTGCAGTTTGAATGTATCTTGCAGTCAGGTAGGTGACACACCCAGTACGACTTCTCACCTCGTACACAGTCCACTTTGTGTGTGTAGCCTTCAGAAACTAATTTGTTTGTGCCCCTCTGGGATCGTATGAACGAACAACCAGTCGCCATTCTTATAAATCGAAAGCGAAAATGTCCCGGCAAAATGTACAAAAAAATCTGTTATACATGAGCTTTAGAGATTAGTGAAGTCGAAGTTGAGAATGGTAATCAGTTTTGTAAAGAAATATAATAGGCTTTTGTCTGTGAGTTGTCGTGTCGGCGACTTGTCTTTGTCGTTCGGTTGTCGCGTCGGTGAATATTTTTTTGTCTGTCAGTTTTTGTCTGCGAGTTGACTTTCGGTCAGTTGTCTGTCGGTGAGTTGTCGCACAACGGTTTCATATAAGAAAGGCATAATGTCATTTGGTTTCTAGCCAAAAGCTTGCCGAGCATTTTATCGCTTTTTCGTAATTAGTTGAATTAAATCTAACAATCTTAGATTTTATTTATCATATGAAACTAAAACTGCTTTTAAATCGCTTTTTTGCATAAAAACACTTAGACTTTGTCATAATTATGCGACTTTGTTATGGCTATCATTACTGGTGTTACTAAATATGGAGACGACTTGAGTATAACTGTAATTAAAATTTTCACTGGGGGGCAGGGGGGTTAGGGGGGTACATGCTTTGATATCATTTTGGAAATTTAGTTTTATGTTAGAAGAGCAGTAAAACATGGCTTCAGACTATATATTCGATGATATACCACCCCAAATGAGCAATTTGAATATGGTCATCCCCATTTTAATGAATTTCTTCACTCGTTTACTATTAAAATCTGTTTAATCTCAAACTTGAGATTTGCGAGCTGCATGTCATCCAACGAAATGTGACTTAATGACGTCAAACTAGAAAAGTATATCATGGATATACTGTCGCGAATTTCTAACATAATCCAATCAGATGTCACATTACAATAGCAAGTGCATCAGAATAGTGGGTTTTTGTTTGTTTGATTTGATTCTTTATGTCCCATCAACAATCTTTCAGTTATATAGGGATGGGTCTCCTAAGTTGAACCAGTACAAAGCTAGGATTAATGTGTCTTGCTCAAGGACACAACGCAGTGATGCTGGTGAGGCTCTAACCCGTGGCCCCTCGGTCTTGAGTCAAGCACTCTACCACTGAGTCAGAATAGTGGTTTACTTATTTTAATAAATGATGTTATATGACTCCCAGGCATGACGTTATTTGATAAAAATGATTTTCATGGAGACTTACTGTTCATTTGACCAAGAAAATATTATCCACTGCATTGGGAAAAGTTCAATGCATGATCTATTAGCAGTATGGCATGGCATATTAAGACATTTTAATTTTACTGTAAAGAAGGTTACCTTTGATTCCTTTGAGACCATCTGATTTGTTGGTAGGTACAAGTCCCTCTCTAAGACTAACTGTACTAGAACTAGTGGATGGAGCTGGTTAAAGAGACAAAGATAGGTTCTACTGGGTTTTAAAGAATATTAGTTTATCTGGGATATATAGCTAATTTTCAGACCAAATCAGTTTTGAGAATTTCTGTCCTGGAAACAAGCGCTAGCATATATAAAAGAATCAAGTTCAGCTGTAGAAAAGAAATGCATATGTGTCCCAGACCAAAGTGCACAGGTTTAGATAACAAACTTCTTGAGAGTAAAATTGTAAATATTTTCTTCCCCATCAGTTTTAACATATGTTTTGGCTGCTCAAACGAACAGTCTCATTGAGACCGTTCTTTTGAGTATCCACAACATAGGTTTTGGCTGAGATATAAGAAACTTAATTTTCTATTACACAGCCCTAACTAAAGGTCTTCCAAAGACAAAATAGCTGTAACCTCCAATTCAATCTCTTTTGATTAACATAGAAATCTTCAGATATAAAGTATTGGGTATGTTTTTGTTGCAGTTTCTGTAATGTCTCAAAACACCATTTTTTTCTTCATCTCTTCTTCAAATGCTTGCTTAAAAATTATGACTCAAATCTATCAATTTTATTATAAGGTTTTACGTTTTTGGACATTCTTACTAATGGAGTCATTAAAGCCAGCCTCCATTAAGCAAGCCTCTGTCTATAGCAATTAGGCCTTATCCCCTGACCTCTTGCTTGCGACAGATTTGAGAGTATAGATAGGTTAATACCTTTATAAAGCTACTTGATAATTAATATGGTATGATGAATATTATTTGGCTCAGGTGAGCTAAAAAAGCTACAGGAAATGCTACGGACATAAATAGGTAACTACATTTTCTCATAGAAAGAGACTGAAAAAGAATTAGGGGATAACTGTATTCGAAATTTTCATTTGAGGAGGTATATCATCCGATATATGGTCGGAAATTTAGTTTTACGGTGACGCGTAAGCGGAGCCGTAAAACGTGATTTCTGAATGTATATCCGACGATATACCTTCCCAAATGGAAATTTTGAATATGGTTATCCCCATTGTAATGCACTATTAAAAGTTTTCCCTTCAAAAAGACAGTGAAAATGCACTTTGTTGCACCTACATCCAGCGGCTGCCAGCTGCATAAAACCGCCTGCCAGCTGCATATATTCACTTGTCAACCAATGAAAAGCCATGTTACGTAATGACGTTGGGTTTGCGACAGTATATCCTGCGATATACTATCGCAAACCCAACGTCATTACGTAACATCGCAAATTTATGATGTTATCCAATCAGACATCGCGTTGCATTTGCAAGTGCATTAGAATTCATGTTTTATATGTGACAATGTCTTGCAAAAAAAGAGGGCCAAGGAGCTCTTGATTGCTCATCTGAGCTTTGTTTAAGCCTTTTATCTATATACTGAAAACTGACATGCCCTTGGTGACCCACAGGATGTCAATATGTCATTTGAAGTAATTGTTGACGAGGGACTATGCACAATAGACAATGAACATCAATGATCATAAAAGGCTCACCTTGAGCTTATGACTCGGGTGAGCTAACAATCGATAAGTAACATAATCTCATGAACTGGCTGATATAATGTTTTCAGTTTCCTTAAACATTATTGAGTTAACCCTTGCATATAGGGTAAAGTCAGGTAAATTGGGACATCAGGTCAATTCGGACACACATTTGCAAACAGTGGAAATCCAGATGAGACGGCTCCTTGTGAGCCGTCTCATCAGGATTTTCACTGATTGCTTAGTTATTTTATTTTTGATTCCAATAACTGATCTATGAAACAAACAAGGTGGCTGTCAGAATTTAGCAGTCTGTCCGAATATATCCGACTTTACCCTAATCAGCTGATCAGGATCAACACTGTTTTGCAGCTAACTGGAGGAGTGTAGATAGTGCACTCCCTTTATAACATAATGTTATGGGTCCGTGTTATAAATGAATTGTGCTATAATGGGAAAATTGTAGAAAGCAACTGTAGGTCCAATCATAATATGATAGGATGTGATATGAAGGAAATAACCATTTAATGACCATTTTCTAATAATTCATTTTTAAAAATTCCATGATAAAAAAATTTGGGAGCCACATTACTTTTTTCTTATCCAAATGTATTTTATAATGAGTTGTGTTATAAGGGACTGCACTGTACATAAAATATCCAGCATGATAAGGGGTAATTACCTTTAGAGAACGGCTGAGCTAGGCCTACTGAGGGGACTGTAGGCACCCTGAAATATGTGACTGTAGTCTCGTCCTTCTTCCTTTTAGATTTAGATATTGCTGATAGAAATTAAGCAGAGGTTAGTAAATAGACACAACAATCAACAGAGGTTAACCATTTGTATACTAATGCATTCTACCTTCTGGTTTGATACCAAAAGCTTCGGATAGTCCATTGTACAGTTCTAGGGGAGTCTAGTTACAAATTCAATTGTTTTAATTGTATTCTTTTGTCTCAAGATCTTTTTTTTTTCCTAAACAAGCAGTGTAGACCCTGATGAAATGCAGCATGATGCTGCATTTCATCTGGGTCTTCACTGTTGGTCAGGCCTAGAAATATCTTAAAATAGGCACTTGCATTAGTATATGGGGGAAAAAATTTATACTAGACAAATAAAAATTTTCACTTGCCCTGCAGCCTGAGGCACTTGTTAATACGAGCGGACAAGTGCTGTTTTCAAGGCATGTTGGTAAAAGGACCCAATTAGGGGTTTCACGTATACAAAGGGTTGATAGGATAGAGTCAACAATTACTAGAAATTAGTAAATTAGCCACAACAATAAACAGAAGTTAGTCAGCTAGACATAACAATAACTAGAGGTTTAGTAAATTAGACACAACAATAAACAGAGGTTAGTTTTAGCGTAAACTTCATTAGTAGCTTCCATTTTGAGTCTGATCAGCACCTCTTTTTTTCGCTCACTGCAAAGAATGCTATCTAAGCTTGCTTCATAAGATTTTCATTATTCTAGTTAGCCTCTTTAGGGAGCAGACCTGAGGTCGAGTCTTAATTGGTCAACAACCACAATGATAGGTTTTCTCATGCAGCAGCCCTTTAGCCTCTTTACCAGTAAAAAAAATGCACTCAATAAATGGGCCAGCCCATGAGTAAACGGTTCTTACTGTAAATGCATAGGTTTAGATAAACAGAATTTTTCAGCGTAAAATTGTGAATATTTTCTTACCTACATTTTTTGCATATGTTTTGGGTGCTCAAAAGAACTGTCTCATCGAGACGATTCTTTTTAGTACCCACAACATATGTTTCGGTTGAGAAATAAGAAGATTATTTTCTGGTACGCACTTAACTCCTAACTAAAGGCCTGTAAATGCCTAAATTCATAATTTACTTAAATGTTGTGCACTGCTATCCATCAAGGCTAGATGACTTAAAATTGTTTTCAATCTGAATTTTATCTACTTTCATGTATTGAACATGACAACAAGGAAGGTTTTAGTGAGGCTGCACAGATGCACAGACTTGTCATTAGTTTCACTGGTGGCCTGTACCATCAGTAACAAATCTCATATGCTGGCTCAGAAGTTGGAATTAAAAAGACTGCAACTTATAAGCATTGAGCAGAGCAAGCATTTCCTCTTTGCCTACTGGGTAATTTTGCATGCCTTTTTTGTTGCCTGCCTTTTTTTAAATCAGCTTAAAAAACAAGGAATACCATCAGTGTCAAACAGTACAGATCCAGATCACACCCGACATTTTGTGGGGCCTGATCTGGGTCCAAACTGTTTGAAAAGATTATCAGCAGATGGCACTAGTTGGCATAGAGTTAAAAGAGTCAGCAGATAAAACAAAGCCACACTGTAAGATTGTTAAATACTATTAACTATAGCAAAACCAAGCCATAAAATCATAAACTATTAATAAGCTATCAACTAAACCGCACCGTATTGATGTTTCAGAGATAGAAGAGAATCATTGTAAACAAACACTGGCAAGTTTACCAGGTAGTCTCAGTTTAAAGTTATAATGAACCTACCATAGAATACTGCATATGCACGTGGTAGTGAATACCTCATCTTTACCTGTTTATAAGGAATATAGAATTGCCTCATTACTATGCATCTTTGAAACATCAGTAATATCTTAAAACTGTTAGTAAACTATCTAGGGTTTTCCCTTTCCATTGTTGATACTATAAAGTGGACCCTGGCTGTTAGCCCTCACTATTTGTTGGGCCTGATCTGGGTCCAAACTGTTTGCAAAGGCTTTCAGAAGGTGACAAAAGATACCACAAGCAAGGAAAGAGTTAAAGGTATGGTATAATGGATCAAAAGTTTAGAAAACTTACAATTTCATTTTTTAAGAGAAAGGCTAGTCTTAAACATCAAGAGTTATTTTTTACCTTTCAATCCTTCCTTGTGTTCCACCCAGGCTTCTGTAATATAAATAAGGATCTTACATGAATGCTCATAGTTTATTGAATTTATTAAACAAGTTGTGGAAAAGAGATAAAATGTGAGGCTTGCCGAGCATTTTATATATTTTTTGCAACAAGTTTGATAAATTCAATAATACAGGAGTAGAACTATTATATTCTATTCATCACATGACATCAAAATTTAATGAAAAGCACATTTTTGGCGTGAAAATGTCAAGATTTTGACATCTTTTACACAACATTATAATGAACATCATCAGGCAACCTTACAAAATCTGTAAAACACTAGTGGGTTATCCATTTTAATGCATGGGGTTATATCACTCCCAGATGCAATGCCATGTGATAAAATATATTTTATACACAACCTGTTTACGGTTTTCAGGATAAAGAGTGCTAACTCTTTGCCTACTGGGTAATTTTTCATTCTTTTTTTTGTCGTCTGCAGATTTTTTTCAGAATTAACTTTTTCAAAAAATTCTTTCAGGAATACCATCAGAGTGTCAAACAGTTTGGATCCAGATCATGCACGACAAAATTTTGTCGGGCCTGATCTGGGTCCAAAGTGTTTGCAGCAGACGACACTAGAAGATAAAGAGTTAACTCTACAGTGTCAGATCCAATTCAAATTGATTCTTGCTTGCCTCTATCTATCTCTTGATACAAGCTTGCTCCATTTGGAACTTTATGCCAGAGACCTCTGACCCAAATTAATTCAGTTCTGTTCCTTGACGTAGAATTTTCTTGTCCCACAACATAACATATGATGGATATTTTTCTGCCCCCCCATTATAAATCTATGCAACGTTTTTGCTGCCATTTTAACCACAGTTTTGATCTGATCTTATGCAGTCAACAACACATCCCTAAAGGCCAGTATTTTATGCAGGTCAACACAGCAGTTAGTAATCCGACTGCTCTGGACTGTAAAAGAGGGGTTGTGAGTGCAACCCCTGGGCAGCAGTCACTTACAGTAAATTAAAAAAAAAACTTGATTTTTTGAAATACTCACTAAATCCTAATAAATATGGGACACGCTAGATTTAGAGATTAGAACCTGCCTTGTATAATATATGTTTTGGGTGCATAAAAGAACAGACTCATTGAGACAGTTCTTTTGAGTACCCATAACATATGTTTTCTTTGAAAAATAAGAAATAATTTTCAATTACACATTCTTATCTTGATGCCTGTATTTAATAAGACAGAGTTGCCTAATTGTACCTTTTAATGATGAATGTGAAGCATTTGATTTAAGGGACACAGCACTCCCCATGTCACTCCTTGCCCCTTTCTCTCCGTAAACCGGCTTAACAACATTCTTCCTGAACGGGGATGGGGTCCTTGTCTGGGAATCACCAGGAGAAAGGGAGGAATCTTTGTCCTCTGCATCAAGCTTCTGGTCAATATGATCACTCTTTGTCTTCTTTGTCTCTGAGGTGCTTGATCTTGGTCTTTCAGATGGATCAGGTGTGGGTGAAAATTCATCTTCTTTCTGATTGTAATCTGGTGCAAAATCTGGATCCTATCAAAGATACACATTTTTTATAAATATAAACACTGGAAATGAACAATATATGACACATCATAGGACCATTTAAGCAAAAAAAAATTTGAGTGTAAAATCGTAACTTTTTTCTTAAGGTCACTACTGACACCAATAACCATAACTCTTGCATGACACCAATAACCATAACTCTTGCATGACTTAGCACATTTTTCCAAATCACTTCAATATTGTTTACTGTATTTACCTGAAACTTAGTGGAATAAATGGACTTGATATGCCAGATGTAATTATAATGCATTAAACTATCTGCATATATAAGTAAGAGTTACTGCCCCTGTTTACTAATTTACCATTGTTTTGTATGGGAAAACTGCAGTAAAGTGAATAAAAGCTATATAACTTGAAAAACTTATTAGCTAAATTGGATGAAAGCTGTTATGAACCATTACTATGTCAAACTGTGAATCAAAAGTTGTTTCTGCCACATTAATATTTTGAAACATGAGTTATTCCCCCTTAATGCTAATATTTACATAGAAAATGGGTCGAAAATCAAATTTTCTCCTATAACTTGCTTACTAGGGATCAGATTTCAGCAAAAGCTTATACAGTATATTCTGTTTGGTAGATCTCCACATCTGTTAACTTAAAAAATATAATATTTTGCATCAAACACGAGTTAATGCCCTTGATTTTGCATTTTTTGTGAAAAATCATTAAAATAGGCCTTTTAAATGCGTCAGTTGCCCCAAAATATTGAACAAATATAGAATAACTCTACTTTTTTATATATATTTGGATGACTTCTGCAATTGTCTTTATATATCAACATTGAACAACAGAATTGTATGTTTTCAACTATTCAAGACATTTTTTTCTCTTTCATTGCATCAGAGTAGATAATCATTGAAAAGAAGTGGGTGGGGTAACAAAGTATAATTATTTCAGCTTAAACATGTGTTCTGGGCGCTCAAAAGAACCATTCTTTTGAGTACTCACAACATATGTTTTGGTTGAGAGATAAAAAAAATCTTCAATTACACACTCTTACAGTGAAAAAACAACTTACCCTATCATTTTAAAAAGTTCATTTTTAAGCCTTTCATTAGCTCATTCTTGAAAGTAATTGTAATATGCATTTGGACTTCCATTGCTGAATTCTTAAGTGCAAATCAACTATCCACTAATCAACAGGGGATAATATTAGAGGAACTCTTGAAGATGGATGTCTTAGATAACAGTATAGACCCTGATGAAAAGCTGTGTTTGTCTGGGTCATCACTGTTTGCGGGTTTACAGTCAATAACTCTTTACATGCTGAATTAGACAACCATCGTAACTAATCCATACTAGTTATCAATAAACTAGAGGACCTGAAGGTCCTGAAGCCCTCACCTGATCTCCATAATAATTTTAAAATCGGTCAAGGTCTACTTAGGCTTATTATTTAAACATATTTTGTTTTACCATATATGGGCATGGTGGCCATTTTCGTCAAGTGACCTAAAATAAATATAATAATAAAAAAAATTTCGACTAAATAGTATTATACTCCATATTATTTAAGTTCAAACAGCCCAGTGTTTTCTGAGAAACGTATGTGGCAGTCCAAAATGAGTGGCCTTGGATGAAAGGTAAGCTTGACCTTTGCTGCTGTCTCATTAGGTTTAACATTTCTTGCAGGTGCTATGATTTCCACTTAAACAGTTATAGAAACTTGAACATTTCAAGATTTTCCAATATAAATATATGTACATTAGGAATCAAACTGGCATTGTCGTAAAAAAAGGTCAAGGTCAACCCAGAGTCATCATTTGTGCAAACCTAGTAGGACCCACATCCCCAATGTTACATACCAAGTCCCAAGGCCATTGGTCTTTTGTATCCAGAGAAGGAGATTATTAAAGTGTTTCTACCTTATATGGGCATTGTGGCCATCTTGGTCATGTGACCACTAATATTTGTTATAAATTTTCTCCTCTCAACTTATGGAGTCTCCTTATGAAATTTGAGTTCAAATGGCCTAGTGGTTTCTGAGAAAAATGTTTTCATATAATGATGGGAATCCAATATGAGAGACCTTGGCTGAACGATCAAAGGAACTTATTTATAGCCATTGTCACATTAGGTAACACATATCAAGTGAGAATAATGACTTTGGTTTCAACAGTTTTCAAAAAATCAACTTTTCAAAAAAATTCACATTTAAATGCATTAGGAAGTAAATTTGACCTTGACATAAAGTAGGTCAAGGTCAACCTGGGATCATAATTTGAACAAACATAGTAGGCCCCCACATCCCAAATGCTACATACCAACTCCAAAGATCATGGGCCTTCTGGTTCTCGAGAAGAAGATTTTTAAAGGGTTTTTACCATATATGGGCATGTCGGTTATCTTGGTCATGTGACCAGAACAACTTGTATAAATTTTGGCTAACTTGTTGTAAGGAGTATTCATATGAAAATTCAGTTCAATTGACCTAATGGTTTCTGAGAAAACTATTTTTTAATATATTGATGGGACTCCAAATATGAGCAACCTTGGCTCAAAGGTCAACCTTGACCTTTGGAATTTATTTATAGCCATTGTCACATTAGGTTAAACATATCAAGTAAGAATGATGACTGGCTTCAACAGTTTTTAAACTAGAGGACCTGAAGGTCCTGAGGCGCTCACCTGATCTCCTTAATAATTGTAAAACAGGTCAAGGTCAACTACAGCTTATAATGAAACATATTTTGTTTTACCATATATGGGGGTTGCAGCAATTTTGGTCCAGTAACCTAAGCAATCTAACAGCACAGTGATTTCTGAGAAAAGATGTTTAGATAGGTATGTAGTGGTCCAAATGAGTGGCCTTGGATTAAAGGTCACAGGTCAGCTTGACATTTGGTACTTATATAAAACCATTGTCTCATTAGGTTAAATATTTCTCACAGGTATTATGATTTCGGCTAAAACAGTTATAGAAAAATGAACATTTTAAGATTTTCCCATTATAAATGCATTAGGAATCAAATTTGACCTTGCCATTAAGTAGGTCAAGGTCAACCTAGATTCATCATTTGAGCAAACCTGGTAGGGACCACATCCTCAATGCTACATAGTAAGTCCCAAGGCCATTGGCTTTTTGGTTCCAGAGAAGAAGATATTTAAATAGTTTTTACCTTATATGGGCTTGGTGGCCATCTTAGTCATGTGACCATAACAATTTGTACAAATTTTCGCTTACCAATCATAAGGAGTAGTCATATGAGATTTGATTTCCATTGGCCTAGTGGTTTCTGAGAAAACTAGGTTTAAATATGTTCATGGGACTCCAATATGAGCATCCTGGCTGAAAGGGCAAAGGTCAACCTTGACCTTTGAAACTTATTTATAGCCATTGTCTCATTAGTTTTAACATATGATGTAAGAATAATGACTTTGGCTTCAACAGTATTAAAAAAAATCAACTTTTCAAAAAAATTTCCCATTTAAATGCATTAGGAAGCAAATTTGACCTTGACGTTAAGTAGGTCAAGGTCAACCTAGGATCCTTATTTGATCAAACTTGGTAGGCCCAACACCCCCAATGCTACATACCAAGTCCCAAGGTCATAAGCCTCCTGGTTCTGGAGAAGATGATTTTTAAAGGGTTTTTACCATATATGGGCGTGGCGGCCATCTTGGTCATGTGACCTATATGTTTTGAAAAAATTTTTGCTATCTTATCATAAGGAGTCTTCACATGAAATTTGAGTTCAATTGGGCCAATGTTTTGTGAGAAAACTAAGTTTTAATATATTGATTGGACCACAATATGAGGGACCTTGGCTGAAAGGGCAGGGGTCAACCTTGACCTGTGAAACTTATTTATAGCCATTGTCTCATTAGTTTTAACATATCAAGTAAGAATAATGACTTTGGCTTCAACAGTATCCAAAAAATCAACTTTTCAAAAAAATTTCCCATTTAAATGCATTAGGAAGCAAATTTGACCTTGACGTTAAGTAGGTCAAGGTCAACCTAGGATCATTATTTGAACAAACTTGGTAGGCCCAACACCCCTAATGCTACATACCAAGTCCCAAGGTCATCGGCCTTCTGGTTCTGGAGAAGAAGATTTTTAAAGGGTTTTTACCATATATGGGCATGGCGGCCATCTTGGTCATGTGACCAGGACCATTTGAACAAACTTTCGTTCCCGCGTCCTAAGGAGTCTCCATATGAAATTTGAGTTCAATTGACCCAGTGGTTTCAGAGGAGAAGATGTTTGAAAATGTTGACGGACGGACGACGGACGGACGGACGACAGAGTGACTGGTATACTATTAGCTCACCCATGAGCCTTCGGCTCAGATGAGCTAAAAATCAACTTTTCAAAAAAATTTCTCATTTAAATGCCTTTGGAAGCAAATTTGACCTTGACGTAAAATAGGTCAAGGTCAACCTATGATCATCATTTGAGCAAACTTGGTAGGCCCCACATCCCCAATGCTATCTATCAAGTCCCAAGGTCATCAGCCTTCTGGTTCTGGAGAAGATTTGTAAAGGGTTTTTACCATATATGGGCATGGGGGCCATCTTGTTCATGTGACCAGGACCATTTGACCACTTTCATTCCCGCGCCCTAAGAAGTCTCCATATGAAATGTGAGCTAATTTGGCCTAGTGGTTTCAGAGAAGAAGATGTTTGAAAATGTTGACGGATGGACGCCGGAGTGACTGGTATACTGTTAGCTTACCCATGAGCCTTCAGCTCAGGTGAGCTAATAATTGGCTGAAGAAGAGGAGCAGACTCATCTATTTTGTTTGCACATGATTTTTTATGTCTGAGTAATAGGATTTGTCACTGACTAGCTGATGATGAACTAATAAATCACGAAGAAACAAAATATGGTACCTTTTCAGTGTTATCTTTGATATTGTCTTTAGAGGCAGATCTTACTGACACCTTGGAACCAGTCACATCTTCCTGAACTTCTTCCACAACTGAAATAGCAGGACAAAGTCTGAGATATAAAAGGGAGCTAAAGGGGACGGTAACGTTGAAAGTACAAATGAATCTGAAATTCAAGCCCTTATCAAACCATGCAATATGCCGCAAAACAATCAAACATGAATGAAAAATAAAAAAGTTACAGAAGTTTGTATAGTATATGAGAAGGCAATGGAGGGTGGCCATTTTAGGCTTTGTGATGTCACACAGCCCTAATTAAGCATGCAAAAACAGAATAATTAGCTTCCTGCAATTTATTTTATCTTTGTGTGCATTTTTATTGATTCTTCTGTTTAAAATAGTTGATTTTGAAAAAATCTGTACATTTAGCATTGAGATTGGGGATTTTATTGGCTTTTCAAAATTAACAGGAAGTTTATTAAATATTCAAAATGGCAACATCCATTGCTTTAATAGAAGTAAGAATTTGATTTTTAAATTGCTCTGACTTTCTTATTTTATATCCAAATTTGATCGGGTTTGTGGCAGATAACATGGTTTAATAAGGGCTTGCATGTCAGACTCACATGCTTTTAATGTTGCCAACCCCTTTATGGGTAATTTGTTTATCAAAAAATTCTTTCAGGAACACTATCAGAGTGTTAAACAGTTGGGATCCAGATCAGGATCAACAACCCATCAGGGAACAAACTGGGGGCAACTAGGGTGAACTAGTCACCCTAGGGGCTGAAATTTCGCCCTAAATGGGATCCAGGGAGAAGTTGAAGTCTCCTTGAGAATTTTTTTTCTACAATTTTCATTCTGTCAAAAGCAAGCTGTGGTGACAATCAATTACCACTGCATCTTATTTCTCCTTCCATTTAATGGACAGGTATCTGTAATGGCTAATTTGCTTTTAAATTGACAGAAAATGCAGTAAAATTATGCTACAATTTCTCCCTATCTAAATATCACTTCTCCCTTATTTTCCATGTAGAGGGAGAAGTTACTTCTCCCTACTGTCAGGGCCCAGCTTAAACCCTTGCACTAGTAATAATTTATTTTCAAAAGTAGGTCAAGGTCATTTATTTTGGTATATTTGCAAAAGTCTTCTTACAAGGGATACAGATGTGAATTATATTTTGGTTACTGTTATTAATTTTCAAAAAGTAGGTTAATGGTCAAGGTCAATGTCATATATTTTGTATATCTGATCTAAGGTATATGAAATATACGTCCTAGTCAACAATTTTTCAGTCATGCCAGGACAATTTCACACAAGGTACATTATATATATATACATGTGAATTATCATTAGTAGTTCTAAAAGTGGATCAATGTAAAAGTTTTTTAGCATTAATATTTTTCAAAAGTAGGTCAAGGTCATAAAGTTTGGTATGAAAAGCTCTTCCAACAATATATACACATAAAATATCAAAGCTGTAGGACCAGTAGTTCAAAAGTTACTGCTAAAAAAAAACTTGTCAGGACCCTCCTGACAGAATTTTTTCTGTATCGGCGCATGAACATTTAAGTTTGTTTTACATGCACACACACAGCACCAGGCCCGAGGTTATAAAACATTATCCATGCTCAACTCAGCTGAGCACGAAATTTATCCTGCTCATTAATGTTAAAATGCCAACAATTGTTGGCATTTTAACATGTATTAGCATGATTAATACAACATCTAAGAGACTTAGAGCAAGAAACTTCTTCATTTGCCGGTATTTTAGTTTTTATGAGCAGTTGAAATTTCATGCTCAGTTGAGTTAAGCATGAAAAAAGTTTTATAATCTTGGGGCCAGGCAGTAAATAGTGAGCATTTTCTTATCCATGGGTTTAAACATTTATTTTGGGAGGTTTTGTCTGTTTCTTTCTTTCTTTGTGTTGATTCTTTATGTCCCAGTGAACAATTTTTCAGTCATGTCAGGACAATTCCTGGGTTGAACCAGTACTAAGCAGCTAATAAGGACACAACACAGTGACTCTGGTGAATCTCGAACTAGCAACCCCTGATCCCCAGTCTACCAACTGAACCATTGTGCTCAGCTATTTTTGGTGGTAAAAAGAATTGTCTCTTTTGATTACCAATGTCATGTATGTTTTGGTTGAGAAATAAGAAATATATCTTCAAATACACTCTTAACTGGAAGCCTATATGGTAAATGTTCAAAAATTTCAAACACTTTTCACTTTTTGCTTTCAAAGATAATATGGGCTGGAATTCACAACGTACTTGTCAGAATAGCAAACAGGGAAGACCCAGATCAGACTGCTTCTTCAGAAGCAGTCTGATCTGGGTCTGTGCTGTTTGGTTGGCAATTATTGTTCAAAATTTTAGAACATGATTGATCAGTTATTGGAAAGCCATCTTTTATAATTGCTAACCCTGACAATGCTAAGCCTAAATATATTCTGTTTTAAAAAAACAGTGTAAATTCGAATCACCTGGCTTCTAAAAAAGCCAGCTGATCAGGATCTACAATGTTTTCCACTGTGCTTCTGGCTGTAACTGGTAATGATCACTCAATAATTGGAAAGCCATCTACAATGTACTATAATTGCAAACCCTGACCGTGCTCAGCCCAGATATATTCTGTTTTAAAAACAGTGTAAATTCGAACCACCTGGCTTCTAAGAAAGCCACCTGATCAGGATCTACAATGTTTTCCACTGTGAATGGTAAAACTAATGATCACTAAGTAATTAGAAAGCCATCTATTATAATTGCAAACCCTGACTATGCTTAGCCTAGATATATTCTGTTTTAAAAACTGTGTAAATTCGAACCACCTGGCTTCTAAGAAAGCCACCTGATCAGGATCTACAATGTTTTGCACTGTGAATGGTAAAACTAATGATCACTAAGTAATTGGAAAGCCATCTATTATAATTGCAAACCCTCACCATGCTTAGCCTAGATATATTCTGTTTTAAAAACTGTGTAAATTCGAACCACCTGGCTCCTAAGAAAGCCACCTGATCAGGATCTACAATGTTTTGCACTGTGAATGGTAAAACTAATGATCACTAAGTAATTGGAAAGCCAGCTATTATAAGTGCAAACCCTCACCATGCTTAGCCTAGATATATTCTGTTTTAAAAACAGTGTAAATTGGAATCACCTGGCTTCTAAGAAGTCAGCTGATCAGGATCTACAATGTTTTCACTCTGCTTGTAAAGAAGAACTTTTAGCTGGAATGAAGCAAGCCAATTTGATTCAAATCAGGGTGGAGTGTCATAAATAATTAACTTTATCCTGCATGATAAGGGTTTATACAAATTGTAATTCATTGGACTTCCATTTAATTTTATAAATACAATAAGTCGTGACAATTTATTATAAAGATCATTTAAACCTTTCATGAGAAAAAAATATTTTTGTCAGACCGCTAGATAAGAGCGCATAATCAAAAATTAATTTTCTTATTTCTCAACCGAAACATGTTGTGGGTACTAAAAAGAACCGTCTCAATGAGATGGTTCTTTTGAGCACCCAAACAAATGTTAAAGCTGATGGATAACAGGCCTTTAGTTAAGAGTGCTTAACAGAAAAATAATTTTCTTATTTCTCAACCAAAACACATGTTGTTGGTACTCAAAAGAACCGTCTCAGTGAGACGGTTCTTTTGATCACCAAAAACATATGTTAAAACTGATGGATAAGAAAATTTTCAAAATTTTACTGTGAAATTTTTTTCCTATGTGGACTTATGTTTGTTGAATGTGAGCAACAAAATTGCACAGTTCTAGATAATATAATACATGTACCATGTGATGCTTCATACAATATTTTGAATTCTAGCTAGCCTCTGTAGCTGAGAGTGTAGCTTTGAATATTACAAACCCAAAGATGGGCTTTCTGGTGACAAGGCTCATTTAAAGGTATTTCAAAACAGTAGTGAAAGGACCTTGAAGAATTCACTATATGACTCATTTAAAACAAGTTACTCAAACACTAGAAAAAAAAATGAAAACTTTTTGAGGCAAATATAGATACATGTACACTTGGGTGAAAGTTCAAAATTTCCAAAAACATGAACTTTAAAAAATCAGAATTTAAAACTTGCTGTATGCCTTCAAAGTATTAAAAATTTTAAGTTTAATGGTCAAATACCTTAGATAAACTGAAACTAAATCAGAAAAGCTATCATTATCTGCAGAATTCAGCATTTTGAGCACGCAAAAAAGAAAGTCAGTCTCAAAATCCTGAATTCAGGAATAATCCTGAAAATTTTCACCCATGTGTACATGTACATGGTGAGGTGAAGTACAGGGCACAGCGGCCAGTCCAGTATTTACAGAATGCCACGAAATATTAATAAGTTTAATATATACTGGAGTTGAGTGTTAAGAAAGCATTGCTTTGTTATTTACATTTGTCTACTAGCACTGTATTGGTCACATTATGATTTCCTTAGCAGTGCTAGTAGCCATTCTGCATAATTGGAATCACCCCACAGCGTTTTGGTTATTGGCGGAAGTATCAACCTGAGACCCCATTATCAGCCCCAGAGCTTTAACTTGAGGGCTGGTAATGGTCGAGGGTTGATACTGAGGTAATAACTCAACTGAGCATGAAATTTATCATGCTCATAAAAGTTAAAATGCCAATGATTGTTGGCATTTAAACATTAATAAGCAGGATGAATACAACATAAGAGTTATCAAGCAAGGAGATCTTTATTTTTCAGCACTTTAGTTGTTGTGAGTAGTTTAAACTTCCTGCTTAGTTGAGAAAATATTATGCATATAGTGTGCTAACTACATTTAGGTATTACAATAAACAATTTGCTCTAACCGTGTTTAATAGACTTCTTTGACTTCTTCCTGGCAAATGGTAGTTTAGGGCCTTTTTCTGCTTTCTTTCTCTTCACCTTTTCTTTAGAAGCCATTGCTCTTATGTTTCACCCGACCAGCAGGTTCTGAAAGCATAAGTCAAGATAGACAAAAAAAAATATGAGCCTTAAATTGTAAATATTTTCTTACCCATCCGTTTTATCATATGTTTTTGGTGCTCAAAAGAACCGTTTCATTGAGACGGTTCTTTTGAGTACCCACAGCATATGTTTTGATTCAGAAATAAGAAAAAAAAAATTTGGGTGCGCTCACTTAACTAAAGGCCTGGTAAGGATATAAAATAACAGGTAATTCACCCACTCATTCTGATAGATTATCCCACACATATTGATACAATAAGTATGGAATTGTCCATTTTGTACTTTAAGGGGTCACACAGGTTAAAATTTCTATCAAAAGATGCATTTCTGTCCCTATTAAAAGATTGTTTTTTATCTTAGTAAACAGTGCATACCCTGATAAAATGCTGCCTTATACGGCAAAGCAGCAGTTAGAGAGAGCTCTGAAACCAGCCTGCTCAGCTACAGAGACTAGATTTAAAATTGAAATTTCGCTTATAGCTAGTCTAGATATGATACTTTCCAAAAATGATTACGAAGGCCTGCACTTATCAGAATGCTTGAATGGTCTGCATCTTTGTTGTAGTACCGGAAAAAAAAATTCTCACGTTGAGGCCATACGTTTTAAAACTTGTGCTTGTCAAAAAGTGTGAAAAATTCCATTAATAGATAAAAGTCAGTTATTAATTTCCTTTGATGAAGTAAGTAGAGCTGTCAACTTCAATTAAATCTACATCTAGAGTATTTGCAATGCACATATGAGCCACGGCATGAGATTTCCAACAATGTGGTATGTGCGACCAGCAAAGCCCTAGATCAGCCTGCGCATATGTGCAGTCTGATCAGAGCCTTTGTTAGTTGCTTGAATATTATTTAAGAGTTATGCTACTCACTGAACATCATTTAGAGTTTCTAAGCTTAAAAGGAGGCTGCACAGACTGGTCTGAGTCTACACTTGTCAAGTTGCCACATTGTTGGAAAACATGCTATGGCTCATATATTTCAACTAGCACATATGTTTTTGTTATGCAAAATTCCACCCATGTGTAACTGATTTAAGCTCTCACAAACAAGGATCAAAAACCAGCATCAAAATTATGAGTATCAATTAAAAGATTTAAAATGCAAAAGACCTAGCTGACTCATGGGCTTACTTGACTTAACTAAAGACTGAGCTAACCCATTACTGGTAATTTAGGCTAGAATAGATGGACCTCTATGTGAGAAAACCTGTCTTCTGGGGTTTGAGAACAATAAAGATGCAGACTAGCCTGCCCATCTCCACAATCTTATCAGCGCCTTTGTTATTCGCTTATTGGAAAGTATAGTATCTAGACTTGATACAAGCGAAATTTCAATTTTCTACCTCTTTTCTATAGCTGAGCAGGCTGGTTTGTATCTGGCTTTGTCGGAAACTTCGAAAACAAGTTTTGTCACATCTCTGTCCATATGTCAGGCAGTCAGCTGGAGAAACAAGATCCTACTGCCCAGGTAGAATTTCTGAACCCTGTGGTATAAGTATACTGACCCACACTTCCAACGCAAAATGTTCATGAGTATAATTTTAATCAGAAAACCAGGTATTGCCCAAATGATTGTACTGGTCAGAGGTAATAATAAGCGTTCACCCAATAAGGTAATAATTAATAGGGAATAGTTGCCTGATCAAATTCTACTTTTATTTTCGCAAAAGGTTTGTTGTCTTTGACAAAACTGCGTTACAATGGATGTAACAATATTTGGAATATTTAATTTTCCGTCTGATTTTGTGTTAGAAGTGTGGTTCAGTTAATAATCATTTTAAGGTAATTTAACCCTTAAAGCCCCAAGAAAAAAAATGTATCTGAAAATGTCGTCTGCTGAAGTCGTCTGCTGAAGTTGTCTGCTGCAAATAATTGCCTTACATTACCGATGAATTAAGTATAGAAGCAAATAGCGTGGGCCCAGAACAGACTGCTCCTATAGGATCTGGGTCCACACTGTTTGCCATAGAGGCTTCTTAAACATTTCAGCAGACGACAAAAGCAGACGATTTTTGTTGCGATCGGCGCATTAAGGGTTAAGGTAATTTAATAGAACCAGAAAGTCAGGATGACTCTTGAATCGCTCCGTAAAACCGAATTGGGCTGATTACCGAAACGGACCAAATCCGGTCTGAAAATGGTCATTTTTTCCTTTTATTTAGATAAAGCATGTTTAGCATCATATAAATTCTACATTGTCGTATAGATTCCTGATATTTGCCTTCCACTTTGTAAAACTTTCACCAGATGTGGGCACAGTGCCAGATTTTTTGACAAAATATTACAACCTCAGAGACTACCACATTTGGCTAAAAAAAATAAACTTTTTTGAAAAACAGTTGACACAGGCAGGTTTTTATTTTTATTTCCCCAAAAAACAGATGAGGCCACTTTTTTTTATTTTTTATTTCATCAAAACTTAATGAGGCACCTTTTTTGTTCTGATATTTTGATTTTGACATCTGGATAAGATAAAAGAGGTCACCTTTTTTAAGTCTGAAAAAAGACAGATGATCATGAGGGGCATTTGAAACAGATGAGGGAGGGCCTGAGAAACAATTAACTTTTTTGGGGCCTTATGAAAACTAGAGGACCTGAAGGTCCTGAGGCGCTCACCTGATGTCCTTAATGATGTTAAAATAGGTCAAGGTCATCTACAGCTTATAATGGAACAATTTTTGTTTTACCATATATGGGGGTTGCAGACATTTTGGTCAAGTGACTTAAACAATCTAATGAATAATCCATCAAACAGCCCAGTGATTTCTGAGAAACAGATGTTTAGATAGGTGTGTGGCAGTCCAAATGAATGGCCTTGGATAAAAGGTCACAGGTCAGCTTGACATTTGGTACTTAATACAAGATTTTTCCCAAATAAATGCATTAGGAATCAAATATGACCTTGCCATAAGTAGGTCAAGGTCAACCTAGATTAGTCATTTGTGCACATCTGGTAGGGCCCACATCCCCAATGCTACATACCAAGTCCCAAGGCCATTTGTTCCAGAGAAGACATTTAAAGGGTTTTAACCAAAATTTTGCGTGGTGGCCATCTTGGTCATGTGACCAGTACAATTGGTATAAATTTTGGCTAACCTATCATAAGGAGTCTTCATATGAAATTTGAGTTCAAATGGCCTAGTGGTTTCTGAGGAAACTATGTTTTGATGTGTTAATGGGACTCCAATATGAGCGACCTTGGCTGAAAAGTTAAAGGTCAACTTATTTATAGCCATTGTCTCATTTGGTTTAACATATCAAGTGAGAATAATGACTTTGGCCTCAACACTTTTCAAAAAATTAAATTTTCAAAAAAAATCACATTTAAATGCATTAGGAAGCAAATTTGGCCTTGATGTTAAGTAGGTCAAGGTCGACTTAGGTTCATCATTTGAACAAACTTGGTAGGCCCCATATCCCCAATGCTGCATACCAAGTCCCAAGGTCATCCGCCTTCTGGTTCTGGAGAAGAAGATTTTCAAATGGTTTTAACCATATATGGGCGTGGCGGCCATCTTGGTCATGTGACCAAAATATTTTGCATAAATTTTGACTAACTTATCATAAGGAGTCTTCACATGAAATTTGAGTTCAATTGGGCCAATGGTTTGTGAGAAAAACATGTTTTAATATATTGATGGGACTCCAATATGAGCAACCTAAGCTGAAAGGTCAAAGGTCAACCGTGACCCTTGAAACTTATTTATAGCCATTGTCTCATTAGGTTAAACATATCATGTGAGAATAATGACTAAAATTTCCAAAGTTTTCAAAAAAATCAACTTTTCAGAAATTTTCTCATTTAAATGCATTAGGAAGCAAATTTGACCTTGACGTTAAGTAGGTCAAGGTCAACCTAGGATCATCATTTGAACAAATTTGGTAGGCCCCACAACCCCAATGCCACATACTAAGTCCCAAGGTCATCGGCCTTCTGGTTCTGGAGAAGAAGATTTTTTAAGGGTTTTTACCATATATGGGCGTGGCGGCCATCTTGGTCATGTGACCATGACCATTTGAACAAACTTTCGTTCCCCCATCCTAAGGAGTCTCCATATGAAATATGAGTTCAATTGGCCCAGTAGTTTCAGAGGAGAAGATGTTTGAAAATGTTGACGGACGACGGACGGACGGACGCCGGAGTCACTGGTATACTAATAGCTCACCAATGAGCCTTCGGCTCAGGTGAGCTAAAAAAGTGTAGGTTCGGATCAGCTGGCTTCATAACCCCAGCTTTTTTTTACCTCATTCCAAAGATAGTACTGGAAAAGTAGATACATGTAATATAAAGCCAGCTGATCTGTATCTATATTCTACTTAGACATATGCATAGCCTGAGCCTTTAAAACCCCTGTGCTTACATTTTGTTTGTTTCTTGTTGATCTACCATCAATTGATGCCTGCAGTAACTGTGTCTACACTGTTGCATTCCACGAGGACAATTGTATACAACATATTCTACACATTCCATTATATAAGAAAGTGCCATTTCAGTCAGATTCGGTAATTGAGCCTGATTCTGTAAGTTTACGGACCCCTCTTGATGGATGGGCCATTTTTGTATGTAAACATCCAAGAAGAGTCAATGGTGGTGAAATGCGCTCAGTTTGTGTCCAAATAGCATTTGTTTGGGATTTTTAGCAAATTCTTGATTTCAGAGACTAAAAAACATGATATTCATAAGATCGGCTGATGCCCATGCCGCCATGTTGTTTCATTTGCAAGGTGAAAAACTTGGAGCACCTTGCTTTTAACCACAGGATTTAATCATATTTTGAAAGCTTTGATAGACAATATATCAAAAACCAGCCAAGAAAACCCACAAACCATGGGAATATGTTGTAGGAAGCAACCTTTTCCTCAGATTCTTTTATGGGGTTTGTGTGAGAAAATGATTTATTCGGTAATACTTTAGCTGAAAGTTGGCATCTTTCAACTATAAAGACTGAAGCTAGTAAAAGTGGTGCATGAGATAACTGTTTGTTGTTTCTTATGCCAGAAGAGTTCTTTTGTGATATATTATGCAATTTGGGCTGATGTGTTTGTGAAAACGCAATTCTAAGCATTTCCCCCACTTCTCCAACCTAGTATACTGACATACAGATAAATGTATATATTGGAAATATGTTGTCGAGGCTCAGCTTTCAAAACTGACGTATGTTGATCGAAGATTAAATAATCATATCTCCATTATTTCTTTGCATATCTGTGATTTTTCTTCCAAAAGCAATGGTTCAATATACTATTTTTAAGACTGTGTTGTTATATTTATTGAAAGTTTATCCGTCTTTATGAAGAACATCAACAAGAAACCAAGATACCCAATAATTAGCTATTTTCGACACTTTAGCTGAAAATCGGCAGAAATCAACCTAAAAAGATGATAAACTTCAACTTTATTTACTGTAACTTGTAATATTTCAGCTTTACATACCGGGAATAACTTCGTTCATCTGGGGCATGTTCAGAATCTATTTTATAGGTTGTAGTACTTTGAAATAGCGCTAAAACAAAGCCTCAACAACATAACTTTGTATTTCTGTCAGTGACCAGTCCGTTTATACTGGATCTGAGCCCACTAAAAGATTCTCCAAAGAAGGTTTAAACCTCGATGTAGGTAAAGAACTTAGGAATCTCACTTGTGCAGGACCTGTTTAGAATTAGAGGAAACAGAATAGACACTATGTCTTAAATCAATATCATCAGGAACACTACGGTCTTTCACAGAAGGCAGGTTAATACTCTGGTTGGCAGAAAACCCTTGCTTACCTGTATTGAATGTGGAAACAGCACATGTTTTACAGTTTTATAGCCATTTAAAAACAAATTTATTTTATAAAAAGTGGATCCCATAGTTCAATCGATGACGGTAATGTAGTGACAGTGCCATTCCTAACAGATTCATTGTTGAGTTAACTCTTTAGCGACATGGTTAGAGTGGTCAACTGTCACACAGGAGTTCTGGGTTCGAATCCTGGGGGACCCAAATGATTTTCCCCTGGGAATTACTTCACTGGTGGCAGTGGTAATTCGGTAGTGCCAGAGTCGAGCAGTAGCCGGCTATACACATGCAGTTGTGGTTGATGCCCGGCACTGCCTGGCTCTCAGGAAATAAAAGGGGGAGGAGTGTAGTGACAGTGCCATTCCTAAAAGCCTCGCAGTTGGGTTAACTCTTTCGCTACATGGCTAGAGTGGTCGACTGTCACGCAGGAGTTCTGGCTTCAAATCCAGGCAGACCCAAAAGATTTTCTCCTGGGAATTACTTCAGTACCTATCAAATAAAGTGTTTTCCACATATTTTATGGTCTTTTAACAAAAAATGTCAGAGATCGAAATTGCCGCCCTCGCACCAAAAAAAAAATTACTGAAGAACCAACCCCATTGGCATTGTGCATAGAACCCGGGCATAGAACAGCCTGTTAACCGATAGAAACTTAAATTTCACATTCGCCTACCTCATGAAATACCAAACAAAAATGAGTGATGCTAATGAATAAGAATAAAATAAGTTCTAATACTCCAGTAATACAACGTAACATTACTTTTTAGGTCCAAGTTTATTCGCGCACCTGCACTATTCGGCCGCCATTTGTAAACAACTGTATGGCTACGAGAGTAATACGTCATCAATAATTGGGTAAATTATCTAGACTGGTAGCTTTTCTTTTTTTTTAAACGCACGGGCGTAGACTAGTTAGAAGGAGCACTAGAGGTCATTGGACAGGAGGGGACCACTACATCTACATCGTACGCGCAGCCGTCACACTTGACTATTACAGCACGCGGGTTTGCTGCATAAGAAAAAGAGAGCATGATAGGAAAGTTAGAAACATAGTTGATAGAAAGTCAGAAAGAAAGTATAGATTTGGTCATTGCATTTCACTCTTCAGTCCCTAACCAATCAGGCTCCAAGTGGCGGCACCAGGGCACACGAAGTCCCCGCCAGCACAGCTTAAGGACCTCATTAGAGCTACTCACATGACCGGCCCTAATAGTCTAAATGGATACAGAGGTAAGCTCCCGTTTGAAGGCTACCAAACTGAGAGCTTCAGCCACATTTGCTGGTAGAGAGTTCCAGTGACAAACAGAGCGAGGGAAGAAGCTTTTGTAGTAATCACTGGGAGTAGGGATCTGTCTAAACTTCAAAGAGTGTTGAGATCTTGTTCTGTTCGATGCTGGTGTCAGGTATTGGTTGGCTGGTATGTCCACAAGGGCATGTATGATCTTAAATAGCATGGTTAGTTAATGCCAGTTTGGCACGCCTAGCTTCGAGACTCCCATTCTAGATGTCGATCATAGATGTCACACTGCTGGTATTCCTGTAACGGTTTGTGACATACATGGCAGCTCTGCGTTGACCCATCTCTATCTCATGGATGTAGTCCTTGTTGTAGGGACTCCAGATTGTTGAGCTGTACTCTAGGATTGGCCTAACACAGTTAGTGTGACTCATTGAAAACGGAGCTAAGGCGTGTGAAAGAAGAGTTTGTATCACTGGAGCCAACATCAACTACACAAGCTTTATGAGACAAATTCCGCACAATAGTCACAGACCTCATGCAGAAGTACATTCCCACCAAAACACTCAACGGGAAGAAAATAAGAAAACCATGGATCAACAGGAAAGTAAAATCCCAAATGCGTCGACGTGATAAGCTATTTCGCCGAATGAAGAAGACCAAGAATGACAGTGACATCAGGAAATATAAGGAATGTAAAAAGGCTCTACAGAAACATGAGAGACAAGCCTACTGGACATACATCGATGGCATCATCGAGGCTGATGACCCAGAAGTTGACCGACCACCAAAGCAGAAAAGATTCTGGAACTACATCAAGTCCCTGCGTAAAGACTCAACAGGTGTATCACCACTGAAGGACAATGGCCGTCTGTTCAACTCCGCCAAAGATAAGGCAGACATTCTTAACAGGCAGTATCAATCCGTCTTTACACATGAGGACCCTGACATCCCAGTTCCAGACCCAGACGGTGACCCTTACCCGGACATGGAACAAATTACAGTGACAGATGAAGGCGTAAGGAAGTTGCTACAAAAGAGTAACCCACGTAAAGCCTCCGGCCCTGACATGGTACCAGCAAGATTATTGAAGGTGTGCTCTGAAGAGCTGTCGCCAATATTGACGATCATCTTCAATAAATCCCTACAGACAGGAACTGTGCCCGATGACTGGAAAACTGCCAATGTGTCGGCAATCTTCAAGAAAGGACAGCGTTACGACCCTGCGAACTACCGCCCTGTTTCTCTAACGTGCCTTTATTGCAAGATACTGGAGCATGTCATAGTCAGCAATGTCTTAAAACATCTGGACTGCTACAAGATACTCACCGACTGTCAGCATGGCTTCCGCGCAAGAAGAAGTTGCGAGACCCAGCTAGTGACCCTGTGCCATGACTTAAGCTCATCACTGGACAAGGGGATCCAAACAGACATGCTGGTCCTGGATTTCTCCAAAGCCTTTGACAGAGTTCCACACCAACGTCTCCTGCGGAAACTCGAACACTTTGGAGTCCGAGGCAACATACAGCTGGATTGCATCATTTCTGTCTGGTCGAACCCAGAGTGTGGTTGTCGAAGGAAGTTCATCCGATAGAGTGCCTGTAGTCAGTGGAGTACCCAAGGGATCCGTACTAGGGCCCATGCTTTTCCTTCTGTTCATCAATGACCTTCCTGATAAGATCGCCTCAAACTCAAGACTCTTCGCTGATGACTGCATTGTGTATAGGCAAATCCAAGGCATCTCAGACTGTGAAGCACTTCAAGAAGACCTCAATATGCTAGCTGAATGGGAGACCAAATGGGGCATGGCATTCCATCCGCAAGAATGCAGCGTGCTGAGCGTAACAAGATCACGCAACCCCACCAGATTCAACTATCAACTGAAAGGCCACATCCTAGAGCTACAAGACAGCACAAAATACCTTGGTGTGGACTTGCAGTCGTCATTATCATTGAAAAACCATATTGACAGGATCTCCAAGAAGGCTAACAGCACGTTGGGGTTCCTGCGACGCAATCTAAGGTCATGCAAAGAAGATACCAAAGCCAACGCCTATTTTACCATGGTCAGATCAAATCTGGAGTATTGCTCATCGGTATGGAACCCACATCATAAAGATCAAGTACACAAGGTGAAAATGGTCCAGAGAAGGGCAGCAAGATTTACCACGAACAGGTATAGAAATACCAGCAGTGTTTCCTTCATGCTGGACCATCTTCAGTGGGAGTCACTAGAAGCTAGGAGAAGCAAGATCCAACTAACCCTTTTTTATAAAGTGGTCCATGACCTAGTCGACGTACCCGCATCACAATACTTGACTCCGTCCACAGCGAGAACCAGGGGCG
Source organism: Loripinus fragilis (assembly GCA_964019695.1). Classification (NCBI taxonomy): domain Eukaryota; kingdom Metazoa; phylum Mollusca; class Bivalvia; order Lucinida; family Lucinidae; genus Loripinus; species Loripinus fragilis. Next base: position 47,512,682 of record OZ026522.1, read on the forward strand.
GACTTGATTTAGCAATTTTTAGAGTACTCCGCCTACGCCAGAACAGCCACATAAACAAGTAAAACTGGGCACTTTGGAGTACTCCGGAGTAAATCAAGCGATACAAAAATTTCCGTACATGCAAGCAGTGCTCCGCCATCTTGTTTTGGAACAGGTCACGTGACTGTTCTGTCTACACCACCTCGTAAGACGGAGTACTCCGGCGTAGCCAGCACAGATGTTCCAGCGCACTTGATTTCTGTTCTGCCTGTTCGGAGTAAAAGGAGTAAAGAGAACAGCTAAATCAAGTCTGCCCCTAATCATCGCATACTAAGAAGTTCCTTCCACAGACTGCTTCAAGTTTAGTTTCTTTCCCCGGACAATTCCCTTGTGGAACTCTCTTCCAGCTGTTACAGCTGAGGCCCCTTCTTTGGTATCCTTCAAAGAGGGGCTATCCACCATCTCATACTAATTTTTAGGTAAGGGCCCAGTGGTTGAGTAGCTTGCTAAGGTGGAGAGCTATGCTGTCGGGGACATATGGGCCCTGGTACCTCCAAGGAAGGCAGTTTGGTCTCTGCCTGGTAAGTCAAAGGCCACTGGGAAAACTTTCTTCCTTCTACTCTTTTTATGCTTTATTACTGTGCTACTTTTTTTCTTATTTTTCTTCTCGTTTTATTTTATATCTTGTGTATTATTATATATTTCTTCTGCCTGTCTTTATTCTCTTTCATTTCATCTTTTATGCGTATCCACTAGAAGTCAAACCGTTGAATAATAGTCAAACTGTGACGGAGCAACGTACCAATATAGATAGATAGATAGATAGATAGATAGATAGATAGATAGATAGATAGATAGATAGATAGATAGATAGATAGATAGATAGATAGATAGATAGATAGATAGATAGATAGATAGATAGATAGATAGATAGATAGATAGATAGATAGATAGATAGATAGATAGATAGATAGATAGATAGATAGATAGATAGATAGATAGATAGATAGATAGATAGATAGATAGATAGATAGATAGATAGATAGATAGATAGATAGATAGATAGATAGATAGATAGATAGATAGATAGATAGATAGATAGATAGATAGATAGATAGATAGATAGATAGATAGATAGATAGATAGATAGATAGATAGATAGATAGATAGATAGATAGATAGATAGATAGATAGATAGATAGATAGATAGATAGATAGATAGATAGATAGATAGATAGATAGATAGATAGATAGATAGATAGATAGATAGATAGATAGATAGATAGATAGATAGATAGATAGATAGATAGACTAGTGCCCCAGGAATCGTGGATTCATTTTAGCCCACAAAATAAAATTTGGGCTGAAAAAAATGCAATTTTTAACCCAAAACAACAATTTTTTGAATTTATCAATGTTCTTTACCGCCATTTCCATGTATATATAGTAGGTTACTATGTTTAAGCTCACACAGAAACATCTGTACCATTTGTGAGCAAATAACAAGTTTGCTCTTAATGCAATAAATTTCTCTTTTTTCACTTATAGAAAAACTACATACATGTTTATAACTGGTGCAAAATTCGTTTTGAGTAGTCTAGATTATATAGTGATAGATTATGCCATGTTGAAAAGGTTCAAAGTTTATTCAAAGCACTCAGTACATGTTAACATGTAATATGAAGTAATACATACATATGCATATATATTGATGCCCATCAATGTCCACCAAAGATATTGCGGAAACTGAATTTACACTCACTCTACAAAGTCAGGGGTATGTAGCTTCCAATATGCACAATGGACTAGTTTATCTTTAATGGACTAGACTTAAATTTGTGGTATTGGCCAGGGCATCCCTGGGCTGATTGGGGAACACAGGCCTACATATTTAAAAAAAATGATAACTATTACTTGTAATCACACAAACACACACATACATGCGTGCGCACCCACAAAGCGGATGAAAACAGGAACAGAGAATTACATGAGGTTTGTGTCTCCCGTTGCTGCAATGACATACATTTCAGGGAAACACATTTCACTATTAGTGCTCAAAGTAAACGGGCAACAAAAGCGTATTCGAATATATCTAATTTAAATAAGTATAAAAGATAAGAATCTTAAAGAGTATTTTAACGAGGATATGACCTAAAGGTATCAATTACAATTTTCAAAAAGTTACACAGGTGTCTGAATCGCCTAAAGTTAGTATCATTAAGTAAATTTGCATATGTAAAGCATTTAACAGGTTTCCAAACAGATTTTCCTATCAAAGTCAAAGGAACAACAATCCAAAACATAGTGAAACTCATCGCCAACAGTGCCAGAATAAGACAGATTACACTTTTTGAGGCTTTCTAATGATATTGTTTCTACCAAAATTTATGATAAACGTGACGACTTTGATTTTGAAATTGTCAATTTCCCATTTTTAGATGGTGATGTTCCTCGTTCTACATCCTATGGAGTCTATATCTCTCAACTCATTCGTTTTGCTAGAGCATCTAGCTATGTTACTGACTTCAACACTCGCAATAAATTGTTAACTCAGAAACTTCTTAAACAGGGCTATCGGTATCATAAACTTCGCAAAACATTTTCAAAATTTTATAGACGATACTTTGATTTAATTTCTAAATTCCAAGTTGGACTTAAATCTCTCTTGCGCCAAGGACTTTCGGAACCTGATTTCTATGGTGACTTGGTGTATAAGTTGAAGAAGATTGTTGGCTCTAATAATTTTTCAGCGCAGTTCATTAAAATAATTTCCCATTATAAAAAGATTGGCTATAACATTAATGTATTGCAACAGACTGCATGCTTGGTAGTCAACCCAATCACGGTTGGCAACTTTGCTTTCCTCTCTAATTGCACGCCGGTGGGTCGGACTTCAGACTCTATGATGGTTCCGACTTAAAGACTTATCTATTGATGAGATGGTAGGGGCCTGATGCTTTGGCTGTTTGTCGGGCCCACCGGGGTTTACCTGTTGGATTTCTTTTGCTCCGGTATTCAGTTTAATTTACTGTTTAGTCCTTATCCTTGCTTTATCTCCTTGTTATATCTTGATTTATATGTTTTAGGAGATGATGCATTGATAAGTTAGGGGTCTTTCATGCAAACCAAATATCTATGTGTCTTGATCCACATCTGAATTAAGGGTGAGGTTGGCGCCGTTAAACCGGTTTAAGCCCTCCAGTAAAATGTTTTACTGACCGTTCCAAGGCGGTACTTCTTTTGTGGATCTTTTATGTTTTTGTTCTGTCTTGTGTTTGCTATGTTTTGTGCGCGTCTGTTTATATGTGCTTCGTGGTCACCTGCTGGGAAAGGGCTGACCTCTTGGCTCTCGTTTGTGGTGTCTTCTGTGAGTTTGTCACTTTCCCATTGGTATCCTGGGTCAGGTGTGGTACTTGATTGTATCGATTCCTGATCTTTGAAACCTTACTTACTTCTATCAATATTGGCCCATCTGCAGATTTCTGTTGGAAGTTTATTATTACAGAACCGATATTCTATAAAGTATTTACGCATTTTAGGTGGCATTCTTATCAAATAGTTTTCAAAGTCTTTATAATTTTGTAATCCAGGAACTTCGATGACTCGTCAAATGCCGCTGACCATGACTGCCTGTACTAGTCCTGAAGCTATTGATAGATGGTTTTTGATAGCCAATTGCTAGTTTGAGGATGCGGATATGTCCAAATATTGCTCATACCTACTTCATCTAAGATAGATTTAACATTTTGCAGCCATGGGAAGTCAGTTTGGCTGTTATTAAAATTATAATACAAGACAGAATACAATCTATGTGATAATTCTGAAGCTTTGTCTAGAAGGAGTTTTGACCAAAAACTAATAATTCGCTTCTTAATTGTAACTGCTACTGGAAATCGACCTAGCTCCCCGTAGAGCATGATATGTGGGGTACATTTTTAACGTTAAGTATATATTTCATTAAGTCTGTATGAACCCTTTCAAGTATACTAAGATCTCCATATCCCATATCTCGCAGCCATAAGTTAAAATCAGGACAATAGTATTATAAAAAAAAGTCTCAATTGACAGTCAGTATGTAGCTCTAAATTTCTATTTTTCTATATAAACCAAACAGTGCTTTCCTTGCCTGGTACACAATATGTTTTTGGTTTGGTAAAAACTTCTTGATTTTGGTAAAATATCTCCTTAATACATGTATTTAAAACAATCCACTACTGCTATTGATCGATCATTGAAAGTAATTGGACTTCGGTGTCTAGACTTATTACCAAAAATTACCACCTTTGAGTTTTCAGGATTCACTTTGTGAACAATAATTTGAATTTTTTCTAGTAAATCTTGCAGTTCTTCCATACTTTCGGCAAACAATACCATGACGTCTGCATTAATAGCAAGACCAAAAGTTTCAAATAGCATTGCAACGAGCATGAATATAACAAGATATTTCCCCTTAAAAGAAAACTTTCTAGATCATTAAAAATAAAGAAAATAATATGGGTGATAAGTTTTCCCCTTGTCTCAGGCCATTCTTGCTGAAGAAAAATGTTGAGCAGTCACCATTTAATGATACACATGATTTGATATCAGAATACATATTTTTATTGTTGTCAGTATCTTTTCCAGATACATTACAGCTATGTAACTTTCCCCATAGACCTACCCTCCAGACATTATCGAAAGTCTTAGTAAAATAAACGAAAGCACAATATAGTTTTAATTTACAAAATAATTTCTATGCGAGCATGTATAACAAATTTATTATCTGATGTTGAGTATGATGCACGAAAGCCACACTGAGTTTCATTGAGTATACTATTGACTTCTATACAGGTGTGAAGCTGTGTATTTAATATCGCTGTAAACAATTAGCCCATGCAACTCAGTATGGTTATGGGGCGATAATTCTCAGGAAGAGTTGGGTCACCTTTGCTTTTGTACAAAGGTTTGATAACACCAATAAACCAAGATTCTGGTATGTGTCCAGTATAAAGAATCATATTATACAGTTTTACATATATAGGTAACAGGACAGGACAAGATATTTTGATATATTCATTGATAATTTCATCTATTCCTGGACACTTGCCACTTTTTAAATTTTTGATACAACTCATGATTTCAGTTTCTGTTACTTCAATATTTAGTGCATCAGAATTGAAGGCTGGAACACCCAGCTCTTTGCTGGAATCATTTACATCATCGTGTTCAGTACTGTTTATATCCTTAAAAAATCAAACAAACTTTCTAGTTTAATGTCAGATTTATAAATTGAAGAAAATTGTTGGCTCTAATAATTTTTTCAGCGCAGTTCATTAAAGTAATTTCCCATTATAAAAAGATTGGCTCTAACATTAATGTGTTTTTTTTTCTGTCTTGTGTTTGCTATGTCTTTGTGCGCGTCTGTTTATATGTGCTTTGTGGTCACCTGCTGGGAAAGGGCTGACCTCTTGGCTCTCGTTTGTGGTGTCTAACTATGAGTTTGTCACTTCCTTATTGGTATCCTTGGTCAGGTGTGGTACTTGATTGTATCGATTACTGATCTTTGCACCCTTACTAACTTTCACTACAGCTGGTGAGTGGGGATATGTGGTGGTGGTAGAACGTCTCCTTGCGATTCACTATAGTGTAGATTTTATTTTCTTGTCCTTTGGGATCATGGGTTTCATTGTGGAACTCTAAAACAATTAAAGGGTCAGTGATGAGGCCTAAATGGCCAAAACTTGCTAGTCTGGCCCAGAAAATTTGCACAGTCTAGTTTCAGTTCTTTGGTGCATTCTTTGTCTTTCCTGCTTTCTTCTCTATATACTGCCAGAGACTCTTTAGAGTATTATTGGCAGGTGTACTTTGTACACTCCGGGCTGCAGGATGAAAGCCTACAAGTAACCATATCTAAATTACGGTAGGGTTCCTTAACCTGCACAGGGGATGACTCCCTGCACAGGGGACATCCAGTTAATGTCCTGATCCGAAGGACGATGCACTTATCTAGTGTCATCCCTGCAAATAACACTAGACAAAGTTTATTCGGACACCAAAATTTGCGTTGCCGCAAGTGGGGATTGAACCTGTGACCTCTAGCACCAGAGACAAGTGCCTAACCACTGAGCTACCACGCTTTGCGTCCAAAGGATAACCTTTTTAAGAACATATTCCTATTTATCTATTTACGTAATTCCAAAAGTCTTTGTATGACTTTTACTTCAGTTGCCTCAATTTATTCCTCATCACCCACTTATGATTTGTGATGCTTTTATCTATTTCTCGCTTGTAATTTCTGCTAGTGGCCAGAAGCTCTTCTGGGTTCTGATGTGATTTGTTTATGTTATAAATGCATCTGGCAAGGTGATATATTTTTTTGGTGCTTGCTGGCAGTGATTGTTGAACCATGGTTTACTGTTTGAGCTTGTTTTGTCATTAAAGTGCTGGAATTTCTACTTAGAAATTGTGTTGCTACGTGTTGTTTAAACATATCTTCGATTTCAGACATAATTGTATTAATATCATCGTTATTTGGTTATGTCATATCATTCAACGTATTTAGAATTTCATTCACTTTATTTTGATTTAGGTTTTAAAAAATTAAATGTTTTTTTTCCAAGGCTTATGTTTAGATGTGGGACAACTGCTCGTCTTAGATTACAGTACCTTTGAAGGCAAATTTGATTACATTATGTGCATCTAAATAAAGTGGGCACAATTTTTTAATTTCAAAAACATCATAGAAGAGGATGAACATATTACATAATCAACAACGGACAGATCGGTTTTCCTACCCCTTTATAGCCAAAAGCTCTGCCATTTAATGTTAGCATATCGTTATTTTTGGACAAGTCAATCAATTGTTTGCCAAATGTATTTACTTTACTGTGTTTTGAAACTCTACTCATATTAATATTTAATCAACTCATCATACCTATACTATCTGACATAAAAACTGACTCTGGATTTACCCCAATCTGTCTAAGTATTTCACCATTTGTAGTTGGTACATCTGAAAGGGTAGGGGTTCTGGCGTTAACTTCTCCTATGAGATATACATATTTATATGACCTTGTAAATGATTCTGATTCCTGATAAAATCGTTCTAAAAATCTGTCTGGCTATAGTCTGTATATGCTAGTGGGACATATACTGTCCCAAAGTAATAGTCTTCCTGGCTCTGGAATAATGCTTTATCTAATTTAAACAATGATACATATTCACAATCTGTATTTATTTATTTATTTATACAATATTTCAAGAGGGTGACATATTTAGCTCGACGGCCAGTCTACCATATGGTTGTATGTCAAAACAGCCTTGTTATAATTGATTCGTTGGGAAACTGTCATCCATCTTAGCCTGTAGAACGTCTCCCTGCCCTTCACTATAATGTAGATTTTATTTTCTTGTCCTTTGAGATCATGGTTTTCATTGTGGAACTTTGAAACTATTAGAGGGTCACTGATGAAAGTAAGTAAGGGTGCAAAGATCAGGAATCGATACAATTAAGTACCACACCTGACCCAGGATACCAATGGGTAAGTGACAAACTCACAGTAGACACCACAAACGAGAGCCAAGAGGTCAGCCCTTTCCCAGCAGGTGACCACAAAGCACATATAAACAGACGCGCACAAAACATAGCAAACACAAGACAGAACAAAAACATAAAAGATCCACAAAATGGCAGAAACAAGCTAGTCTGGCTCAAGAAATATGCACACTCTAGTTTCAGTTCTTTGGTGCAGTCTTTGCTTCCAAGGGATACCCTTTTAAGAACATATTTGACTTCACTACAGCTGGTGACTGGGACTGTGTGGCGGCGGTAGAACGTCTCCCTGCCCTTCACTATAGTGTAGATTTTATTTTCTTGTCCTTTGGGATCATGGTTTTCATTGTGGAACTTTGAAACTATTAGAGGGTCACTGATGAAGCCTAAATGGCAGAAACTAGCTAGTCTGGCTCAAGAAATATGCACACTCTAGTTTCAGTTCTTTGGTGCAGTCTTTGCTTCCAAGGGATACCCTTTTAAGAACATATTTGACTTCACTACAGCTGGTGACTGGGACTGTGTGGCGGCAGTAGAACGTCTCCCTGCCCTTCACTATAGTGTAGATTTTATTTTCTTGTCCTTTTGGATCATGGTTTTCATTGTGGAACTTTGAAACTATTAGAGGGTCACTGATGAAGCCTAAATGGCAGAAACTAGCTAGTATGGCTCAAGAAATATGCACACTCTAGTTTCAGTTCTTTGGTGCAGTCTTTGCTTCCAAGGGATACCCTTTTAAGAACATATTTGGAACATTTCCACTGATGGGGTAATATAGTCAACTTTTAAAATAATATGTGCTTCTCTCTTTTGCAGTTTGTTAATTCTTTCGATATTCTGTTTTGTTGTGGATCCCAAAGAACTTGAACCATAATCTATCAAAGGTAGAACATAGCTTGGATAAAACATTTTTTGAACATTTTCAGGGACATAATAAGACAATTGTCTTAGAAGTAAAATTCTAGAGGAAATGATTGAACATAAGTAATCAATATGCTGGTTCCAACTGAGTGTTTCATCAATTTGTACGCCTAGTAGTTTTTGTGAGTTGACCGAATTTAATTGGGTATTACCGATAGATATGTTTAATTGCCCGGCTTGTTGAATTTTATGTCTTGTACCTAAGGTCATAGTGGTTGATTTCCCATAATGAATTGGTAATTTATTATTTATACTCCACACCTCTGTTTCATTTGCGCCAGACTGCAGTTTGCGTTCAATCTCTGGTTTATTTTTTCCTGATGCATGGATAGTATTGTCATCAGCGTACAAGTCAGCTAGACAATGGTTTAGATGGAGAGGGAGATCATTAATAAATAATAAGAATAGTTTAGGCCCTAGAATAGAGCCCTGGGGCACACCCGATAACAGTTCTAAGAAATCGGACAGCCCATCATCACTCTTTATAGATTGAACGCGAGTACTACGATAGGATCGAAACCAGTTTAATGATGTAATACTAAGCCGATAATGTGCTAGTTTTTTCAGAAGTAGTGGGCGGTCGACCATATCAAAGGCTTTTCGAAAGTCTTTGAATAAAGTACCAATGATGTCTCCCTTATCGATACTCGCCATCCATTTGTCTATTAACTTAACTAATGCAGTATTACAACTGTGTTTTTGTCTGAATCCTGATTGGCATTCGTGATACAAATATACCCAAAATACTTATATAACAATAGCAATACCACCTGATTTTCTTTTTGACTTTTTGTTTGTGATTCTTTCGGACAACTACAAAATTATCAAAGTTCACAATATCAAAATCATCCAATTTGGTTTCTACACATATAACAATATCATAAGTCTGGATAAGTTCATTAAATTCAGGAATGTTCAGTTTAGGTTTAAGTCCACATACATTAAAATGTAATAAATTGATATTTCTGTATATCGCCTTCTCATCCTTCTGACGCCCTTAGTCTCCAGACACACTCCCAGTATCAGTCGAAGAGCTCATTCTTGGATTGGACCCAGCAGAGATATCTTTGCCTAAAAACAACAAACAATTTGTCCTTAATTAAAACAACCTTCATTTTCTTTTTCTAGCTTGTCTTAGAATTGAGTCCAGTGGTTTCCCTCTTTGTTCGATCTCTTCGAGGAAATTGCTCACAAATTCCATAGTATGTTCTCCTCAGTCTTTTGGCAGAATTTCTAAATCGTTCTCTATTTTTAAAATATGTAAACGTTGCCGCTATAGTACAAGGTCAGCATAGTTGTTGTAAGCAATAGCTGGCTGACACAATATGTGATATATCTTACTAACATATCCAACAATGGATTTTTACCTGGTCGAAAAAACGATAAACTACTTTGCATTAGGTTTAATGGGAAGCTATCATAAAAAGTCTTATAAAATCATTATTTTTCAGTTGCGCTGATTTCATTTTAAAGCTATTCATCTTAGCTATTCAAAGAATATTTTATCATTATTCTATGATTTGGGTAAGACCGACTTCTATGTAAAGTAAAATGACGAAGTGACTTTTGTTCGTTTAATAGCGTTTTTGAGATTATTTGAAATCATTTCTTTAAGGCGCTGATCAGATACTCTTCTTATTTCATTTATGATTAAATTGGTGTAACTTTTGTACATGTTAAATGATAATTTCACTGACTGTTTTTAGATTTGGATGAGTAAGGGTCATCATTTTTCCTCGCCCGAGCGATAACGGAAAGTCACGATTGAGTTTCCGAGTTTCCGAGACGTATACCTGTGTCACCATGACCACAGTGTAGGAATTAAGTACACGGGGGGGGGGGGGGGGGGGGGCTTGTTTATTTCTTGATTGGTTTTCTCTCACGCTGGGATTATGGGCTATAATGTTTTTAAGAGAAGGCAATTCGCTTATCAAATAGCAATTGTTATAACTTGAGATATAATTGAGCCGCGACATGAGATTCGCAACAATGTGGCATTTTGACAAGTGGACTCAGAAAAAGCCTGTGCAGCCTCCTATTAAACTTAAAATCCTAATAATGATCGGTCAGTAGCCTAATAGGAGCCATAAAATATTTACACGACTAGCTAAGGCTCTGATCAGACTGCGCGTATGCCGCTTCTGGTCTGAGCCTTTGCTCATCACAAACACCTCATTGTTGGAAGCTCATTGAAGGGATCAATATCTGCTTGATTTGTCATATGTTGTCATTTGTCAAAAATGGCATGGGATGTTTTGTCCGGGGTGACAAAAACGGCATGGGATGTTTTGTCCGGGGTGGCAAATCGATGCGGGATGTTTTGTCTGGGGAGTCAAAAATGGCATTGGATGTTTTGTCCCGTGATGTTTTGTCCTACATTCTAGCTAGACCAGTGCTTTGTTCAAAGAGGCGCAAAGTTCGGATTTCTTTCTGTCTTAAATTTCCTTAAATTTTATTGTTTCGGCTTTTCCCAATTTTGAATCAAAATTCTACGCAATTGGTCGATCTGTAACTATAATGTTGAAAAAATGTACAAAAATTCATCCTCGATAAGAACACAGAGCAAATCGCTTTAGGTCATAGAGCCTTTTTCAGCTTTTTTCACACCTAAACACAGATGAACGACTCTCGCTGTGTCATGTAGAGCTGACCACATCGTAAAACTACGGAAGTCATTCGGATTTTATCCCGATGACATCCGCTAATCCCATTGCTGATACAGCCATCGATTTCGCTTCTTTGGACCAGAGTTGGGATAATTAAAATTGTAATTGTAATTAATTGTAATTTAATTACATATTCTAAAGTAATTGCATGTAGTTGTAATTAAGACATTTCTGTAATTACAGTAATTGAATGTAATTAATTACATGGCCAAAAATGGGAGTAATTAACAATTACTTTCAATTACTTTTCAGATCAGTTATGAACTTCAGTTACTAAAGATTATTATAGATACTTAAAATACTGCTAAATGAATGGTTCTTGGCTTTTGTAAATGCATATATCATTTGTTGTACTAGTTGAATGCAACATGAAACAAATAAGAATTGGGGCTAGTTATGCTAGTATCATAGACATAAAAATAGAAAAAATAATTTTACCACAGACACAGACTGTATGTTACTTCTACTATTCATGTTTGAAGCAAATTATTTATTCTGTGTTCACCTGCTCATAAAAGATATGGCTTTGTGACAATAAACATTTAATAGTTAAGTTACCAAAACAATACAAAAACAAAGAATGTGTGAAAATCTCTACAATAGTATTTACTCTGACAATAGTGTTGGTTAGTGAATTGACTCATTGAAGGCATTTTGTTAAATTTTCACACTTTGGACCAACACACTCATGCTAAGGTGCATGAATCAATCTATCTGCTACACTATTTTAAGCCCTCAAACTGCTCATTTGCCATTTTCAATAAAAATAATAATCAAAATAATAAAATTAATAATCATAAAATCTGATTCAGAAAATTAAATTGAATTTCACTCATTCAGTGAACCTGGTGCCTATCATTGTTAATATAGTAACAACAAATAAAAATAAAGTAGATGTTCCAGTCGTGACCGAACTAACGACCTCTTGCTTGCCAAGCCAGCATTTCAACAGGATAGTGATACTTTGGTTTGTCACGATCTGATATTCCTTTATGTACTTTTTTTTTGCAAACTTTCAGAACTCATAGGGCCACATAATTTTTTATCAACACTTTTTGAAAACAGTTATTCTCTGGCAATTAAGCTAGTTTTACAAAATAATTTCCATGGTTTATTGTCCACAGTCAAGACTTTTCTCAAGCCAATGTGTGTTCCTGAACTTTGTTCTGCAGATAACAGCTAGTTTGAGGAATTTGGCAATTTACCCCTCACCCCTTCCCTCACCCCACAAAGATAATAACAGTTTCTGTATTTTCTCTTGTGTGATCATGTCATCAATCACGAAAAACAACAACTGATTTTGTACATTTCATTTTTTTAAGTTGCATCACTTGACAATAATTTGATACGAGAGGAAAAACAAATCGTCCCAATTAACATATATTGTATTTAGAATATCAAGGTTACTCAACTCTTTAGGAGATTTTTACTCATTTCAAATATCTATGAAATTAAAATCTGATGAAGCTATCTAAGTGGCAGTGAAATGTAATTGTAATGTAATTAATTACATTTGCCAAAGTAATTGTATGTAATTAATTACTTTGCTCAAAAGCCATGTAATTGTAATTTAATTGAACAATTTCCAATGTAATTGTATGTAATTAATTACTTTTTCAAAGTAATTGACCCCAAGTCTGCTTTGGACAGAAACCATTGTTGGCTATGGCTACTTAATGCTTGCTATTAATGTCTCAAATGAGGTGTAGTCAGTGTCTTGTATATATCATTTCATGTGTAAAAGGAGGCAACTATATGAGTGTCAGTGAGATAAAAGATATCATTTATTAAGCATTTAAGAAAATAATGCTGTTTACATTTGATAAAACTCACAACTTAAAAAATTACGTTGTATGTAATTTAGGTTCAAATTTCATTCTTTTAATCATCCATGCGTTGTTGGTATTTTACTTAAATGGCAGTTAAATGGCAATGAATAGACCACTAGCAGTGTAGACTTATGTAGGGCTCTTTTCAGTTTTAAAATTGTAATAAAAGAAACGTATGAAAAAGAATTACAGGTACTTCTTCTTTGATAACATTATATTGTTAGTCATTTTCTTACAATTAAAAGGTTATATTGGCATGTTATAATAAGGAGTAATTTGATAAGATTTCAAATTATTTTACAGTAACAGAGAAAATGTTTACTATTGTACTGTATCGCACTAAGCGCTAAAGAGTTAATATTCTTATTGGCTAGATTAATGTAGTTTGAGACAATTATAGTATACAAAGTAAGTAAGAAGGCAAAGGTCAGGAATCGATACAACCAAGTACCAAGCCTGACCCAGGACACCACATTGGAAAATGTCAAAAACACAAGAAAACTTAACATACAATCGAGCCAAGAGATCAATCATTTCCCAGCAGGTGACCACAAGGCTGCAATGAACAGACAAGAAAGCATGACAAACACGAAACATAAATAACAAAAATGACTACCAAAAGAAGCACCGCCATGGAACGGTAACTGAAAACTATTTTACTGGAGGGCTTAAACTAGTTTCACAAAAACCCCTTATGAGGTATTTGGCAGCCCGATGTCTAATCACAGTACTGCATTAAATTGTAATACATTTAAAGTAACATATATAACTGTAACATCAAATATGTATATTGTTAAACGCATACTGGTTGTTTCCTTCTTATAAACATATTTTAAGGCAATCAGCACGTTGTTAAATAAGAGTTAGGCATAACTTGGTATTTGAAACTATAATAGGGTAACGTAGTTAACATGACGGTCTGTTGTTGGCTAAAAGGCCAACGTGTGTCATTTCGCATGTTATATTATGCAGTTTTAAAAAATTATATTGAACAATATTTTCCTGCTGTGTGGGGAGGAGGGTATAGTCTCTAACGATCTAATGCCATTTGAGCTTTCACTATAACATACTTTTCGTTTTGGTACTGACGTCATTTTTTCTTGTACAGACATCATCTTGAAGTTAATGTAGCCTCTTTAAAATTCTGAGTCAGAGTCTAAGCTCTAAAATCAACAAGTCGTCAGTAACATAACCACAGATTATCAAACAGTACATGTTTATGCCAGCTGGAAATCATAGCACTCCACTTTCAAGCCTTGAATAGGCCGAAAATGGGTACGTCTCTTTGTTAAGTTACTGTGACGTTAAAATAAAATTTCAAGAAAAAAATGTAAACATCTTTTTTCTTTATAAGGATATATTTTCCTACAAGAAAATGTATGTTTGACACTTTTACCAAAAATGCACACGGAATTACACAGCGGCCTACACTACTGCCTCTAGTGTTTGCGACCAGACACTATTCACATGGGTGAAAGCTTACAGGATTATTCCTGAATTCAGGATTTGGAGGCTGACGTTCCAAAGAACGTCAGCTTCAAAATCCTTAATTCGGCAGATTCATATGGCTTCTTTGATTTAATTTCAGTTTATCTAAAGACAATTGACCATTTAAACTTGAAAATGTTGATATTTTTAGGCATACTGCAAGTTTTAAGATTTGATTTTCAAATGTTCAGGATTTTGGAAATTATGAACTTCTATCTATGTATTCAATTCAATCTGACCAGCTACAGAGAATAGCGAAACCAAGGGAAACAACCTACGTCACAGCATGGATGTTGCAAACACGTAGTATGCCGCCATCTTTGATTTACAGGGTTAGTTTTTCCCCGAGTTTTTCCCTTCGTAAAAAATATACAAGTTACTGCTGTCAAAACTAAGCAGTGCAGGCGGTGCCTAACATCACACTTGAACAGAATATATAATGGCCACGCCCTGAAATACCGTTGCCTTTGTAATCATTCACCCACAAATATCGAAGCGGGAGACTGCTAGAATCATCCTCGTATCTCTCGCTTCGATACGTGTGGGCCCGCAGCCGGGAATCGAATCCAAGTCGCTGAATCTACAGGCAAACACTCTACCACGTCGCTCTACCGCAAGTTTTATATTGTGACACACAGTTGAGGTTGTCACTCTGCCTAGTTGCAGCAATTTCATTACCAGAATGTATGCTGTTCGCCGTTAAATGTAGTGGCGGATCCAGAGTGGGTTCAGAGGGGTTCGCTTAAACACCCTTCCCCGCTCCCCGTTTTTTAATATTCAAAGAAAATAAAATAATTATTTCTTTTCCATTGGATATTTAAGAAAAGTAATATAAAATCAGCAAAGCGACACCCCCCCCCCCCCACACACACACACACCCTAGTACATATGAACCCCCTTTCCATAAATCCTGGATCCGCCCTTGTAATGGTCAGAATAAGCCATCTAGACAGGCTCAATATGCCCAATACTTTGATCCTCTATGCATCTTGCAAAACCTTCCCGCATCAATTTATACTTGAAGGTCACATTGTAAAGCGCATTAAGTGTTAAGCACAGATTAAACTGAATTTTATTTTACAGAATAATTCAGTTTTTAAATAGATGTATGTAAATAAAGAAATTAAATATTGTTTAAATCAGTTCAGGTTTTAAAAATCTTGAAGTGCATGGATTACGGTTCGCATTTTAAAATCATTTGATGTAAAATATCTCATTCAGCAAGTCAGTGGAATTATATCTATTATTTTCGGAGTTTGATTTTCTTTTGGAATATACTTGAGGGAGTATAGTCCACGAAGAGAAACGAAAGGGGACAAATCAATGTAGCATTTAAGGTTAGGTAAAAGAGCTTCAAGCCAACTTTATAAAACCCTTCAAACATATTATACTGACGGGCTTTTAAAACGCTACACTAGGATAGCAGCTTTAATGAATGTCTCAAAAAGAATGCAAATCAATAAATTTGATTGCATGTTAAATAGTGTGCATTTATGAGTAACACATGAAAAACTTATCCACTTCAAATTAATTTAAAGCATTGAAAATATAAACTCTTTGAGATAGGGGTCAACTCTTTAATTTGATAAATTTTTATCTGTGAAAGATCAACTACTTCTTTAAATCAAGAAACACGAGAAGCATCAAATGTGCGTCACGAAACTTGCTAGTCATCGAGGGATGGCTTTCATTTTGATTGGCTGGTCTGCGATACAGTAGGTTTGCTTTTTTTGACGTTAATCTGTGTGTACCCGTTCATTTGATGACTTAAAAACTCTGCTACTTAAGAAATGTTTCGTTGACTAAAACTTTACGAAGCAATAATGTCGTCGAGTTTAGTTGTACAATTAAAACTTTGGTGTTGACTGAAGAAGCCACTTCATGATAACAACATCGAAGCAATGAAAGTGTGCATTCAACTGTTTTTTGTAAGATATGAGAGGAAGTTATTGTAGCGTTTTTAAAGCCCGTCAGTATATTTCAGCAAGCTGATTATAAGATTTTTGTACTCAGCCGCCAAGAGCCTTATCTGTGCATCCAGGACATTTCCTGCTAACAGTTCTCCCAGACTAAGACTCATAGATCCACCTGTCCGCGTGATCGTCTAAAAATGGATGACTTTACTGCTAAGTTGGTCATTACTCTCATTAAACGACTACAGTAAACCCTGTCTTATAGGGAGCGCAGTGGCTCAGTGGTAGAATGTTTGACTCGAGACCGAGAGGCCGCGGTTTCAAGCCTCACCGGCGTCACTGCTTTGTGATCCTTGAGCAAGACACATTTATCCCAGCTCAGTACTAGTTCAACCCAGGAAGACCCGTCCCTGTTTAACTGAAAGATTGTTGATGGGACGTAAAGAATCAAATCAAACAAACAAACAAAACCATGTCTTTTAAAAGCGGCCACTCAAGAAAAATGCCAAAAGTTGGCTTTCAATACCAATTATATCTTAATGCAGGCCAAAAGCATTGCAAAATGCCCCTAGAGAGCATTCTGCAATACATTCGATCTTCATTAAACTACCATTTGTCTTTAAGACCTTCGTTTAGTCATTTTTGAGTGGCCGTTTAAGACATGTTTTACTGTATATTTTATTAGAATTTCTCACCAATCTTTGTTCAAGAGCAAAGGGCACTGACAGTTTTATCAATATTTAGCAAGTTTATATATACAGTCAGACATAAGTTAAGCATCACACAAACATTATTTGAGGGACGTTTTTCGTGTACAAATATCTTCAGAAGAACAATCAATTTGTAAAATGTTATTAACCTAGTCTTCCTTTAGTCTGCTGAACAAATCAGAATGCCATTTGGTCATTTTGCTGAGTTTCTACGGTGTCCTGTATACACCAACCCCTATTTTTGGGTGTACCCTTAAAAAGTGTCACAGCGTAACCCATAGTGCTTACTTTGAATTCAAATAAACGCAGAATTAATCTAGACATATTTTTTCAAATTATGACCAAACTGATTCTGTCGAACTCAAGGTTTCATGTCAGTTATAGAGGATCATAGAGAAAGTTAATCGCGTGTTTATAACTTTTGCATTATCACTGTATAACATGTCATTCTTTACACATCCATAACTTTTTTTCTTTTAGAGATATGAATCTGAAATTTTCAGACAGAACTCTTTTATTTCTGGGCATCAACAGTGGTCGCTTTATGGGTCTTCTCGCTTTTACACCGCCTCTATTTAGTGACCGTGTAACCGTTCGAATTGATATTGGTCCATGCACCGGCCACTGGTCTTGAAGTATACGTGCCGTCAATGTAGGGTTTGCACGTGCCAGTCGCTCAAGTTATCTATTCTCACGCTCGTTCGTTTAACGTGGTCGTCCTGAGCGTTGACGTTCAGATGCAGTTCTGTCAGCCCGATAACGTTGAAGAAGTCGTACGATAATTGACTGGTTAACCCTGAATTGTCCAGCAATATTCCGTGTGCAAGGACCGGCATTGTTCATGCCCACAATTTGCTACTTTTGGGCTTCAGAAAGTTTTCTTCTAACCATCGCTTCATCAATGTACAACCATGCATCAAAACATTATTATTGGGTCCTTGCATAACAAGATAAAGCATGTGAAGCAAACTGGTGTTTCAAAATTGTGCATAGTAGTGTGATAAAACCGGTTCATAAGACAATATGATACATGTAAAAATAAATTTATCTATTGATGTTTAGTGTAGAGGCATCAGTTTGTCTTGAGACCAAATGAGGAAAAAATAAATTATAAATTAGAAACGTTATGCCACACTTCAGTCAGGTGATGCTTAAGTTATGGCTGACTGTATACAATAAATACCTATTCTGACCAACCAAGAGCTCCTTTTCAAGATTTTCCATGCAACAAACAATAGGACCGTCAGTTTCATTTTCTGATAGTCAAATGTTTTCAACGTGCAATTGTGAAGAAACATCTCAATGAAATAGTTCTTTTGAGTACCCACAACATATTTTTAAGTTGAGAAAAAAGAAAAAGCTTTTTTTCTAATTACGCACTGTTATTTAAGAGCATGCACTATAAGCTGTCACCCAGTTTATTCGTAATGTGTAAATAATCTGGAAAAACGGATCCTTCAGAAATAGAGATAATCTACAATATAAGAATTTTATTATACCCCCCGCAAACTTTGTTTGTGGTGGGTATACTGTTTTCACGTTGTCCGTCCGTGCGTCCGTCCGTCCGTCCGTCCGTAACGCTTTGTTTCCTTAATATCTTGAAGAGTCATGGCTGGATTTTCATCAAACCTTGCAAACATGTTTATATATGAGGACAAATACTTTAAAAAAAATTAAGGGCTAGGGGCCAATTCTATTAGAGTTATTTCCCTTTGTAGTTCTAAATGGCTTTTTGTATAGGTTTTTATGCTTATGCTATTATGGGCCATACACGGGCCGATCAACTCCTACCACAGCTTTTGATGGAACAATTTGATACTTTGCCTATACATTTTAACACATTGAACATATGCATGAAGGAGTTTGGTTTAGAAAAAATAATTTTTGACAAAATGACAGCTGTGAGAACTTAGACAATTTTTACCTAATAAGGCTTTTGTATATGCGTAGATTGTGCCTTCATGGGCCGATCAACTCCTACCACAGATTTTGATGGAACAATTTGATACTTTGCCTATACAATGTTAACACATTGAACATATGCATGAAGGAGTTTGGTTCAGAAAAAAATATTTTTTGACAAAATGACAGCTGTGAGAACTTAGACAATTTTCCCCTAACAAGGCTTTTGTATATGCATAGATGGTGCCTTCATGGGCCGATCAACTCCTACCACAGCTTTTGATGGAGCAATTTGATACTTTGCCCATTCAATAAGGACACATTGAACATATGCATGAAGGAGTTTGGTTCAGAAAAAATAATTTTTGACAAAATGACAGCTGTGAGAACTTAGACAATTTTTCACTTATATGGCTTTTGTATATGCATGGATAATGCCTTTATGGGCCGATCAACTCCTACCACAGCTTTTGATGGAGCGATTTGATGCTTTGCCACTACAATGTAGACATATTGAACATATGCATGAAGGAGTTTGATTTGGAAATAATAATTTCTGACAAGATAACAGCTGTTAGAACTTAGACAATTTTCCCCTAACAAGGCTTTTGTATATGCATTGTCGGTGCCTTCATGGGCCGATCAACTCCTACCACAGTTTTTGCTGGATCAGTTTCATATGTTGCCTTTACAATATAGACACATTGAAAATATGCATGAAGGAGTTTGGTTTGGAAAAAATAATTTTTGATAAAATGACATCTATGAGAACTTGAATTATTTTTTCGCTATATGCTTTGACATATAGAGCTTTCAGGTGTGGATAATTTTGTGTATTTGATCTTAACAAATGTTCCGGATTGCAAGCTTTAAGATCATTTGCACAGATTCTACTGAAATCTTTTTTTCAAAACTAGGGTCTGCTGGTTTGAACTATCACTTGCCAAGTTTTTTCACTGACCCTTACTGTGCGGGGGTATCTAATAAGCATTGATTATTGACTTTTTTCATTGTGTCTGTTCATGAGAACTAATGGAAAATGCAACAATTTTTACGCCCCTAGCACCGGCTTAAGCGGTATTCTGCTTTCCGTCAGAACCCAATATTCCAGAAGGACCAGAATATGAAAAAAATATCAACACTATATCGATGTACGGGGAGAAGCTTTCCCAACTCTACGCGGCACAACGACAGCTGTTGCGACCTCTAAATAATCTCGAAAAAAACGGATCCTTCAGAAATAGAGAGAACCTACAATATAAGAAAACAGCAGACTCGGTTTTATTGTGTCTGTTCATGAGAACTAATGGAAATTTATAACATATTTCAAATTCTTACGTTTACACCGAATATGTCTTTTCTTATATATTTATATATCAGGCATGGTGGCCACGGGGATCCTGTATGCTGTCATCGTTCTAGCTGGGCAGATAAAAGGTAGGTTTCATAGGCATAGTGCATATAACCCTACGAACAGTGATGATCACATGAATATAACACACCTATTCTACTAATCATCATCATGCTAATCCCTTTGACTATATCATATACCATTACATCCTCAGTAACACTAGGCATGCCTCATTCCGTATGGAATGGGTAACGCCTGATGTTCCTGAGTAACATAAGGCGTGACCCACTCCGTACCCACTGCATTCATAAAGTTACTAAAAGATAAATAAATAAATAAATAAATAAATAAATAAATAAATAAATAAATGATACAATTCATATTCCCTGGTGTGTTACACACACTGGTCAATGTAAACGCACCGATGGTTACTACAACGAGCTGGTGGTTGCATTTTACAGCACCGGTGGTGGCGTAAAAGGTAAAAAAATCTATACCTGTTGACTTTATTATTTATTTATAAACTTGCGTTTATTTTATTTGTGATGACACCTGGCGCACAGACCACCGATAACATTGCAGTTTATGGCTCTGCCAAGCAATTGGTGATTTAATTCATGGTTTGGACTGCAAATCCAACAAAGTTCTGGAGTTTTGTCGTGACAGGCGTTTTTTTCTAGTGTAACTGCCTAAATTGAGTGAAATCTGCATGTCTAAGCGCAGCTGTTGTCATATTCCCATGAAATAACATCCAAAAAACGATTACTACTTTGTATATTTTTTCTTGGTAAACTAGCAAATGTTTTATTGAGGAATTTTTATTACAACGCACTGGGAGCATTTTTTGACGCATTGATACAACGCACTGGTTGTTGCACATAATTGCTGTGGTTGCTGGTGCAGCCTCACCACAGCATTCACTGTTCTTATAAACGGTACATAAATCGTTATTTGAGCCAGCACATGATATACCCGACAAAAAAGAAACGCACCACTACGATTTTCCCATTAAGATCACCTTTTAATTCGAAAATGTTAATTGTCATGGAATAGTCATTTCTGATCAAATCTTACTAAAACTTGAATGCGACGTAGATGAGTATCTGCACTTTCCCTGTGTATGCACAAAACACATCGAGACGAAGGGTAAAGGAATTTGGAAGCGTTAATTCAACGTTACTGTCTACATGAAATTCCGAGTATGTTTTACATTAGCATAGTATGAAAACGATATGTTTTCGTTATGTGAGACAACTAATGTGTTTATTGATGCTTTTTTGTTATTCCAAAATCCATTTTCATCAGTTAGGATCATTTAAATGGATTAGAACAAAGTTGAAATCTTTAAATGTTTGTAAGGTTTATCTCCAGTGTGGAATCGTTATCCAAAGGGTAGTCACAATACATGCGCTACCTAGCGTTCATTTATCGCAAATGATGAATTTAAAGATAGAATTTGCAAAGAATAAGTGTCTGGGTACAATTTGGTCTACTGAGATGAATCAAGTTGCTTGAATTTATCCAGCAAGAGAGCATGATAAAAACGCTTATTTCTTGTGGCTTTACAATTTGACCCCCACTTGGTTCATGACCCATTTTCTTTAACACAATTTCGACGCCGGATTGCAAAAGACGTGTGACACAGCAGTACCTGACATACCTTTGTACTGATATAAACTAAATTGGCCTATCACTTGTGATCTTCCTGAGAGCTGAACAGTTCTAAGTGGTGCGTTTCTTTTTTGTCGGGTATATTTCAGTACCAGGATGAAGACTCAGGTGAGCCTATGCAAATGTACAGACAAGCCAGAGCCTTCTCTGCATAGAAAAAATAGAGAGTAGTAATCGTTTTTGGAATTTATTTCATGGGACTATGATAACATAGCTGCAGCTGTGCTTAGACATGCAGAATTTCCTGAAGTTAGGCAGTCACAATAGAAAAAGCACCTGTCACTGTCAAACTCCACAACTGTGTCGGATTTATCGGTCAAACTATGAATTAAAACGCCAATTGCATGGCAGAGCCATAAACTGCAATGTTTCTGACGGTTTGTGAGCATTGGGTCATCAAAAGTTAAACAAAAGCAAGCTTATAAAGAAATCATACAGTCAATAGGCATAGATTTTGTGGTTTTTGTACACTGATGAAGGCTCAAGCGTGACTCTGCAAATGTGTAGCCTCACCAGAGACGCTCCAGAGCTAGCCCTGTTCGCACTTTGAGAGTGTTTCCGCCTATTTTTTCAGTTTGGCCCCGAAACTTTTAATTTAATGAGGTTGTTTGTCCGTTATGATACATTACAATAGTTAATAAGCCTCCATGCGAGCATAAAATTTTTGTGCTTCAACAACAGCAGATTCTAGGGCGAAGATTTGGTACCAGTAAAATGCAATTTTAGCATCCTGGAGGAATAGGCTGCTGTCTGGTCTAAGGCGGTGATTCTGTTGTTGTTGATTCGTTGTTGATTGTTACTCCCATTACAGGATTCTGTAATTGTTCTATATTTTGTTACTTTATGTCCATTCTTGTTTTACAATCATCTTGATAGGGAAGAGAGAGAGCTGGGTGCTTTGCTTAGTTTGTCTTCCTGGTGTCTCGTGATGGTTGTGTGGCTATTCCTCTCAGTGCCATGTGTTTGTTTGCAGTTTGTGATTGTGATACTCACTATTTTTGGGTGTCATTCATGCGAACAGCGATGGCTTTGGCCACATTTGCATGGTCTAGTCTGAGCCTTCGGCACAGTTTAAGATTCTCATGTGGTGACTCAAATGGCGATTGAATGCCATTTTGTGCGAGCAGCGAAGGATCTGGCGAGTCTGCACATTTGCACAGGCTTACCTTAGCCTTCGTCACTGTACAAAATCTCTTGTGCTGCCTTAAATGGCGATTTGTGTGCTATTCACGCCAGCAGCGAATACTCTGGTGAGTCTGCACATTTGCGCAGGCAGTCACTGGACAATGTAATAAACATCAAGATCTCTTGTGCTGGCAAGCAAAGGCTCTTTGGAGTATGTACGTTTGCACAGGCTCGCCTGAGCCTTCTATACAGTATCGAAATATCATGTGCTTGTTTAAATGGCAATTTTTGCAACGTTTATGTGAACAGCGAATGATGTGGTGAGTCTGCACCAGCAACCACAGGAATTCTGTGCAACCATCAGTGCGTTGTATCAATGCGTCAAAAAATGCTCCCAGTGCGTTGTAATAAAAATTCCTCAATAAAACATTTGCTAGTTTACCAAGAAAAAAAAAACAAAGTAGTAATCGTTTTTTGGATGTTATTTCATGGGAATATGACAACAGCTGCGCTTAGACATGCAGATTTCACTCAATTTAGGCAGTTACACTAGAAAAAGCACCTGTCACGGCAAAACTCCAGGACTGTGTTGGATTTGCCGTTCAAACCAAGCATTTAATCACCAATTGCTTGGCAGCGCCATAAACTGTGATCTTACCGACGGTCTGTGCGCCTGGTGTCATCGCAAATAAAATAAATGCAAGCTTATAAATAAATCATAAAGTCAACAGGTATAGATTTTGTTTACCTTTTCCGCCATTTTACGCCACCACCAGTGCCGAAATGAGCCACCACCAGTTCGTTGTAGCAACCACCGGTGCTTTTACATTGACCAGTGTGTTACAGCTGAGAACAGTCTTCAATGTCCACTTTTTGACTTGGGTAAGCAAATTAGGAAAAGGTAAAATAAAATTTGAGTTACAATAAGAAGCCACAAAACTGTGTAAATATTCAAATCACTTATATAGTCCGCATGGTAGATACATGGATACATTAACTACATATGAAAGCTTTCCGAACAAAATTACAGCTTCCTAAGGTATTATATGTGTTACTTAATTAAATTACTCATTAAAATGGTAATTGTGACCAATATCATTTACTTTTACATCTGATCTGTGCATTTTCAAAAATATTTTTGATTTTTTGTACTAACATACTCATTTTGCTTACAGACAAACCAAATTGAAAGTTTGTTTTTCTATCTTAAGCATATAGTCTTAAATGAGCCATTAAACAACCCTACCAGCAGTTTCAAGAAGCCCATTTTGGTAGGTATTATTTAAGTAAAAATATTAGCTACTGCTGGATATCTTACATATTGTGATTATCTTGCTCATATAATAAAGAATCAAAAACTTTGCCGGTTTAACAAAAGGGTTAACTTGTTGAAGGTTGTAACAAATGTTACATAACATAATAAATGAGCTAGGACATCGACTTGATGTAAGGGATAAAATTTCAGAAAAATATTTTTTTCACGTGTTTTCCTATCATTCTCTTGTCTCTGGTGCCCTAATCTTAGGAATTAATGCATTGCTGATTATCAAGCCCATGGAACTTTGTTACAGGTGTTATACTTTTTTTTGTCAATGTTTCCTAATATGTATAATAATACAGCATAGATAGAGGGCCATAGAAAATAATAGTTTCACATTGAAGCAAGCCAACTTAGTTAATGTTCCTGCATTATGTAAAATATTCTAATCTAATCCTCATCCAAATCATAAACAATGTATTTCATTATATCTGCTTCTTCAGCAAAATAATTGTCCACCTCATCAAAACCAGGGAAATCACCGCGCAGTATTTTGACTGCAAAAAGATTAAGAGCCTGATCCATCCCAAACCTCTTTAGAATTTTGCAGACATTGCAAATCATAAAGATCAGTTCAAAGTACATCGAATATAAGCGAATATAAGATTTAAACCAAACCAATGGTGAATCTCAATAGTCTACCACCATACGAAATTGGGATCTGGTCTGACGTTTGATGTATGAGCAATCAATTGAAATAGGTGCATTTTTCAAGGAATTTAAAATAATTAAACAGGTTTCACCCCCAGTAATACTTTTGAGGAAATCATTAAAACATTGGGGAATGTCATGGAATAACCCATGATATCGATATTTGTGGAGTAAATCTCAGACGACCAACTTCGACCAATGTACTGTCTGACTAAGTTAGTTGGGGTTGTTCTGCTGAATCAGAAGCGACTCGACACCACACCCCAGTGAAAGTTTATTCAGCATTCAAGGAAGTTAACTAACTTAAATTCATTGAATTGTGAGTAAACATTCACTGGGATGTGGTGTCGAGTCGCTTCTGATTTAGCAGAACAACCCCCAACGAACATAACATGGATGTTACAAGCACGTATTATGGCGCCATCTTTGATTCACAAGGTAAGGGTTTCCCTTCGTAAGCTTTTACAACTGAGTGTCTGTCAAAACTAAGCAGTGCAGGCGGTGCTTAACAGCATGCACTTGTATGGAATATATAATGGTCACGCCTAGAAATGCCTTTGTAGCCTTTGTAATCATTCACCCACAAATATTGAAGTGAGAGACACAAGGATAATTTTAGCAGAGATGTAGTGTACACGTTTATAAAAAATAACATATTTAACAGCTGTTATTACCAATTTTTTCAATATTTGTGTGATTGTAGCTAGCAGTAATTCATAACCATTATTTGCTGATGGAAAATCAAAGGAACATTCAAAAGTGCTAATTTTGATCTCGAATACACTTATTTGGCATAGGTGTCGGTTACACTTATAATGGCATATATGTGAAGACAAAGACGTCTGAAGCACTTGCAATCCAACAGGTATATGGCAAACATCACAATGTCCAGCATGTTTATTTTTGCAACTGGGTAACAGTCTTAGTTACACCATGGTTGTGTATGTGTACATATTGATAGTATACGCGCAATGTACAAGCAGAAGAACCATAACTTATCTTACCCTTAAAGCCAACTTATCTCATCATCGTCTTGAGGTCAATTGTAGGGAAGAGAGAACTGGTTACTTTTCTTTGTTTGTCTCCCTAGTGTCTTGTTATTGTTGTGTGGCTCTTCCCCACGGTGGCGTGGGCTGCCATGCAGTGTGCCATTGTGGTATTTCCTGATCATATTCACTTGCCTTTTAGACTCTTTTGTGTGCAGATAAGATGGTGTTTGTTTATGGAAGCTGTAACATAAAATTGTGGCATAAGGCGTAAAGCCATTTAAGTTTGTCTAACTGCTGTAACTGGAGCCTGGTTAGTCATCAGATAGAACATTGTAGTTGATAAGATATTTAAAGGCGAGTTGGTGTATTGGTTAACGCTACTCCTTCAAACCTAGAATAATTTAAGTCTCAATATAGGTGACTATATCACCTTTTCAATCTGTGTGGAGGTGCAACGAAAAACCATGAAGTAGTGGATAAGAAAGAATGGAAATAGAAAACTTCACAACAATGTATCAGCTGTGGCTGGTATGGCTTACATCTTAAGCAGCCTCCCTACCAACCAAGCTAAAGCCCTTGAGACAGGGACCAGAATTGTCGGTTTTAATGTCAAACTAGTTGTAATACAACTTATTTTTGTCCAAATGCAATGAACATATAAGTGGAGCAAATAAATCATGCTAAAGAGAGTCGCCTGTATATTGTGGATCACAGCAGCGCATAAAAATCGTGGCATTAGTCAGCAACAGAATTTGGTAAGCAAACAGTATGTCAATGGAACACATTTGCTCAGGCCCTAGAGCACACCCAGGGAGCGGAAGTGACCGGACAATTGCGAGTGTACGACAAGTAACGGCACTTGTGATGTTGTACATTGGGCGGTTGGTCAATTGCGGTATTGATTATTCATTTACACCATAAACAAACTTCTTTTTCTTACACGAAAACCCCCAGCATATGCGTGTTTTGGGTATAGAAGGTAAGTTATATTTGTGAGATACTTTCTGGCCGGATTGAAATCCTATTTCATTGTCCATGTTGAGTGAATTTGAATTCTAATCACTTGTTTATCAACAACGGGTGATTGATTTACGAATTTTAAACATGAAACAAACGTGCATAAAAACGCAAATTCACTGTAATTAGGAGTTTTACTCTTCTAATATTAGTACTTTCTAAGGAAACACTAATAATTTTTGTCAAAACAAAACCAGAGCATGGCAAATGGCGAAAACATGACACACGTTGGAGCATGGCACCGTTCAGTCACTTGCTGTCGTTCGCTTACTGATTGTACATGACAACTGCGACTTTACTGAACGGTCACTTGTATACTGAGGGTCATATAATTTTTCTCATTTTATGCATACCAGTGCCAATATTTCACCTTTCCCTGTCAAAAAACGTTTGTTCTTAAATGCTGTCTGCTATATCGACTCCTGCATATATTCACCCACACTACAGGCTATTTTAATCATATGAAACCAAACATTGATCCTTAAAGAGCAACTCAAATCTCATTCCAAAATGCCATAAGCTGACCTTCATCTCATTAATTAGAATTAATATGAAGCACGATCCTGAATGAAATCCAGACTAATAGGCCATGGGATAGATATGGGTCTGATCCAACCACTTCCCTCACCCCTACCACACACACAGGGGGGGGGGATTTTGTTGACTCTGATTTTCATGAAGCCCAATGTCTTTCATTTAAAAAAAAAATGTTACCCTCTGACAAGTGTGATGCAATAATGTAACATACTATTACGTATGTACTTATGTTACATTTTGCATTACTACCCTATTTCTAATTTTTGATGCTGCTACAAAGACAATTAAGTAACCTAACCAAAACTTCAAATACCAGCTACCTACCTTTTAGAGTGTTTTAGGCATTTGAAAATAGCTACAACTTCATAAAATTTCAATAATAACAAAGACATGTTTTTGCTAAAAAGCTTAGCATAAGTGCGTGAGGTTTAAAAACACACACATATATAACACATATATATTCAGCAGCCATCTTAATAGATAAATTACCAGCAGTGTATTATACTTGAGTAGCATGCTTATCTTGAAACCCAAATGCAAATAGTGACGTATGTAACAAAAAATATGCTAATGGAAAACCTCCCCCATTGAGGGGATATTTATACACTATGATTTTCTAAAACTGCATCAACTGTATATAAGAATATAAGATGCAAAATGGCTCATGTTAATTTCTGACAGTTTGTGGTTTACTGTGTTAAAGCCATCTTAACTCTGTTACCATATTTTAGTCTCAAATCCTATTGTACAAATAAAAGTCAGATCTAATTCTTATTAATCATCATGCTCTCTTGAACGCATTGAAAGCTCTTAAATAAATTCATCCTAAAGTAACAGTTCGCAGCAAAACAATCTTCATCTATAATAGAACTGTTAGATACGTTGCTTAATTTCAAATATATTAATATATAGTACAGTGATATCACTAGACCAATGGCTGCCAAAAGATCTCCGAGGCTTTGTCCATTATGGTTTTCAACAAACTTTTTATATAATCCACAAAAATATATGTTAGCTCTTCAGCAGATACCCTGTAATATCAAAGTTTACTACGTTACCTTGAAATATAGGAATTCTAAAGTGATATTAAATTAGTTCTTTTTCTAACATGTAGTTTTTAATTGAACGCAAATAACTTGCAGTATAATTGTTTCTAATAAAGACACCTATTTTTACAGTTTTATGACTAAAGAGTAGTGCTGTCTCTGTCACAGCTTTCAGAAGGATGGCCCATCATATTTGGCATGTTGGCAGGATGAGATTTGTTTCACATGAGACAAACTTATTTTTTGTGGGGGCATTTAGTCTATCATATTCCTCTGTTCCTTCTCCCATCCTCTGTGAGGAGCCCTGACATGACTGAAATTTTGTTTAATGGGATATTAAACCTTAACTTAATTAATCAATTCAAATAAATATGACAGCAATCAATTCTACGTAGCTTAGCATTTCATACTAAAGTTTTATTATTTATGACATTTGGGACAAATATAGACCCATATCATATGTTTTAGATCATGATATATGTTACCTTGAAACTGACAGAACATGAGAAGTGACTTTTTTCAGCTGTTACTTGATTCTATCATATCCACTTTATAAAGAATTTAAAACCTAATAACTTTGAACAAACCAATAAAATTGTGTTGTTATTTTTAAAAAAAAAGTTTAAAAAAACATTATGTTTTGCAAAGATAAATGTGGATTGATAATAACTTTTAAAGATGTAAAAGTTCTATTTTGTACAAGTTAGTAGCTATATATATTAAGTGCAAAATCAGATTTAAATAAATATAAACACCTCATGATGTATAATTTATAGCAAGTACTAGGCATTAAATAGAATGTATTAAAGTAAGAAATATATACTACACATGACATAAACAAACAACATAATATTAATTTACCTTACACTATTCTTTATCAATAGAATGCTCATATTATTTAAAGTGTCTAAAGGCTTACAGATAGGATTGTGTGCTCAATTTCAATGAAAAGGTATTTACTTTATAAAACATTCTATTTAGGGTCATCATACTCAGCAGCTTATAACTCTTATAATCCTGTGAATGAATCTAACTGTTTGCAGTTTTGCATTTGGCAGTAAAAGGCCTGTAAGGGTCATGGTATTGTGAACTAAAATATGCATCAAAGTTTATCAAATTAAGATATAAAAAAGGTATCAATAATTTATATAGTGTAGTTTACAAATATAACGTATGTAACATAAAGTAATGTAAGTAACACACTTCTGCTTGATCAAAACGTTTTTAAAAGCCATCCTGCAATAAAAAGGGCGCAAACAAGGTTAAAAATTATGTAGCTATGCCTAAGAGTACCTTAACATTGGCACCAAAATATTATTGAATATATTTTGGGTAACATATATAAGTTTGATGTTACATGACAATGTGACTTTTCTCTGAGGGCTAACATACCTCATTCTGTGCCATATATATTGTAGTATCAGGAAATCATAGTGACAAAATCC
Source organism: Loripinus fragilis (assembly GCA_964019695.1). NCBI lineage: Eukaryota > Metazoa > Mollusca > Bivalvia > Lucinida > Lucinidae > Loripinus > Loripinus fragilis. Next base: position 47,542,771 of record OZ026522.1, read on the forward strand.
TCCAAGAGGAGATTACAGGTTCTATGGTCAATAACGTTTATCTTGGAAGCCTTTTATGAGTCCATTTCGTTTGCGATATAGAATTAGAAAGTGTATCAGCAGCTGTGAGGGCAGACATCAATTTAAATAAGGTTCTTTTTTTCCTAGGGAAAGATATGTTGTTGATATTAAGAACTGTCTCACTGATACACTGATAATGGTTTTACGTTTATGCCTTTTTCCACATAATATAAGGAAAGCAATTTTAAATTATTATGGAAAACATCTTTTCAACTCATTCATAATTTATTAAGCCTGATCATGTTTATATTTTGTCCTGAAACTGTTGTCTGGTTTATAATATATCCAACTGCACTTGATCATATGGAAGCTCACACTATGAACCCTGATTAGGCTGTTCCCAAATTACCATAAAGTAGCAGTCTGATCATGTCTCAAAGTGTTTACACAAAACCATATAAATGCACATTGCATAAAGGTGAAATTGCAACATTACGACCAAAGATAGCCAAACCATGCACATTTGTCTATTTGGTTAGGTGCTTAATGTCCAGGGCTTAATGCTGTGGACATTGAAGGCTGGCTATTTATCCTAATCACAATGTTCCCCCTTTGCAGCCTTACTTTAAGTATTTAAAGACTATAAGTATCCTCCAGAAATTGATAACTGTTCTGCTGAAATCAATGATAAGCAGAGTATGTGAAACAAAAGGTTTAATGACCATCTCATTTAAAGGATGATAGTAAAGTTTGGAAATCAAAAACACAAACTCCAAAAGGCTGGACTGTACACACTGCCGGTTGTACTATAATACCAGGCAGGCAAAATGTATGCTTTATCTCCTATCAGGGTGCATTATTAAAACAAACTAGTACTAAATTAATTCATGTTGAGTAAACACTTTTTTGTTTTATATTTACTTCAAAGCATGTAATTTTAACGATATCAAGACTAATTGTTGTTTGGAAAAACAAATTGGTACCAAAATATAGCAATAAATATTTCAACTAAATGTGTTTATTATGGCAAGTGCCCGTTCAATACAGACAGCCAAGATCACAAGCACCCGTTCAGTTTACTGCCAAGTGCCCGTTCACATGGTGTAAAAAGGTGGCATGACAAGTCGTTACATATTCATCCAGTTAACACTCTTTCAGCAACTTTTATTCAAGAATAAACATGATATGTAATTGTAGAAGGTAGATAAATAAGAAGAATGTACAAACTTTATTGTTATGCTATATTTCATTCCATTTCTACAAAGTGATCACATAAAAACGAAGCATCAATGGATTGATCAGTGTCATTATTTTTAAGAGAACGATGACAAATATCAGTTTTGATATTACCTATTTATAGGATTATTATCTGGGTACTTACGTGAGTATGAATAAATTCATGACAGATACACAAATGGTTGCTGTGTTGACATATCTATGCACCCTGTGTTTTCTTTTGAGAGCAAGTGACTGATCCTCCAATGTACAGCGTCGCAAGTGCCGTATTTTGCCGTTCACTCGCAATTGTCCGGTCAGTTCCGCTCCCTGGGTGTGTAGAGTAAGGAGGCAAAAATAGTCTTTGGTGGGCACAACATAATTGAGCCATGACATGTGATTTCCAACAATGTGGCAATTTGGCAAGTGCAGAGTCAGACAAGTCTGTGCAGCCTCCTTTTAAGATTAGAAACTCAAAATGATATTCAGTCAGTAGCTTAACACTCATAGAATATTCAAGCGACTAGCAAAGGCTCTGATCAGACTGCGCGCATGTGCAGGCTGATCTGAGGCCTTGCTGGTCGCACATACCACATTGTTGGAAATCTCATGTCGCAGCTCATTATGATTTATTTCTGGCAAGGCAGCACTTAGATGTTTGTGTCGTCTGCTAAGCCTCCACCTTTTAACTGCTGTTTTCTTCGGTCCCAAGTAAATAATGTGTAATACACTAGGAATGACTATGTGCGTTTGCAACACATTGTTTCTGTTGAATCCTTCATTTTGCTTTATAATACCCATCGGTAAAATATCAATTATCCAGCTCTAATAAAATGGTCACCTTAAAATACAATTGATCTCAAGATTATGATGAGAAAGGTCAGCTATAATGGTAAGATAAGTTAAACTACGGTTCGCAGGCTTGTACATGATTGCTCGTATGGTATCTCTATGTACACTCAAACAACAATGATGTGATTAATCAAGTTGCAAAAATGAATCACTGTCGTCAACTTGCACGAGTCTTTGACCTTTGCCTACCCTATGTCGTCACATTTATGCCGTCATTGGTGTGGCCGACATCTATGCCAAAATAAGTGTTTACGAGATCAAAATTGGCACTTAGAAGGTCCCTTTGATTTTCTATCAGGAAATAATATTTATGAATGATAGTTGACAACAATTGTTTACTACAATCACACAAATGGTAAAATTGGTGAGAGTAGCTGTAAAATTATGTTATTTTTTATGAACGTGTATACTACATCCCTGCTAAAATCATCCTTGTTTATTCCGGTTCGATATTTTTGGGTGAATGATTCCGTAATATATTCTGGCCAAGTGTGCACCGTCTGCTATGCTTAGTTTTGACAGACATTTATTTGTATGATTTTACGAAGGGGAAAAAACTCGAAAGAATATAATATAAATTGACTTCGAGGAAAAACTTACCTTGTAAATCAAAGATGGCGCCTATCTCGTGTTTGCAACATCCATTCTATAACGTAGGTTGTTACCCCTGCGGAAATCGAAAAACGATCTTAACAATCGACGAACGAGGTTCAAAAATCGCTAGAAACAATGTTTTTATTGTCATTTGTCGCCAGTCGGGCGACAAATGGCAATCGAAAACTCTGTTTCTAACGTGGTTTTTTTGTAATCTACATTCGTCAATAGTATTTACGGTTTGATTGCCGCCTATATGTGGTGCGATTGTATTTCTTAGGTATAAGAGCGGCCACCTCTACGCTACAGCTAGTGAGTGAGTACCCCTACCCCTATGGTTCAACGCTTTGGCGGATGAATGCCCAATGTTCATTCATCATACCCCAGGACTACACCCCAAACTCTGCTGAGACTGGCTTCCGCATGAAAATTACACTGGAGAATCACGCCACTGGTGGAATAGATGTAAGATAACAAAATATTTGAGCGTAAAGTTGTGAATATTTTCTTCCGATCAGTTTGCTCAAAAAGGACCGAGTGTCATTGAGACGATTCTTTTGAGTATGCACAACAGATATTTTGTATTGGAAATAAGAAAGCTAATATCTTACTAGAAGGGGGTCAAATGATATATGTTTTCATGACCTTTGTCTCTTAGGTCATACCAGCAATCAAAAACCAAAATCTACAAACAATAGACAACCAGCGTCCCAAATGTGAGCCACTTACATATATATGAAAAAGTTAGCAGTTCACGACATGTAGCCATTGACTCTAATGTTTGTCATGGGAGCAATCCAAAACCTTTGTCGGGCCACTATCGGTCCGCCATTCAGAAACACACATCATGAGCAATCATTGTGCTAGATATAATCGCCATCCAAAAATGAAAGGGGATTTTGCGTTACGAGCAGTAACACAGATTTTAGATATATTTGACCTCTGAAAGCTTCGTTGCCATGATCTACAAACTACAGATAATCAATAACACCCTTGTCAAATGTGAAAAGTAAGTTGAATTACTATCCGTAAGGCGGACTTTTAGTATATTTGGCCTTGACCTTTGACTCCAATGCCATATAGAAGGGGGTGGACAGGGGGGGGCGGGGGTACGGGGATAGAGGGTGCGGAATCGGGGGTAGAAGGTGCGGAATCGGGGGTAGAGGGGGCGGGAAGCGGGAGTAGAGGGGGCGGGAAGAGGGGCAATTGTGGGCGGGGGTCTGGAAAATAGGAGGGCGAAATTGCTTTTTTTACTAGAAAATTCATTAAAAATGATTCATAACGATACCCTTAAAGACCTTTAAGTCATATAAGGGCCTAGAAGGACGCAGTTCACTTTCGAGTCTTAGTTTCGAGTAATTTCGGGCGTCCTTAAAGTAGCAAACTTGGTCCATATTTATCAGTCTCCATATTGGATTGTGTCCCTTTGCTTCTCTTCGTTGGAATTTACACATTTAAATGGCGTTCAGCTGCCGTCGATAACTATTCAGGGACGTACATGTATATATAGCTACCGCTTACGCAAAAACGCATTAGAGTAAACTGGTGCCCTGTTATCGTCTCAATTCGACAACAGGTATCCCCTGTTCTATCATTGGCTGTGATTAGTCTAATAATTGACCAATAAGGTGGCCTGTAACGTTTCAAGTTTAGCGTGGGTTGCCAACTGTTGGACTGTTACGATATTATGTTAAATTTAATCACTAAAGCAACGCGAGTTTTGTGAAAATACTAATACACATTAAGACACTCGATTCCTGCCTCAAAATTGGTTGATTTAACGTATCTAAAACTCTAGATAGGTAGATCAAGGGGAGGGAACCAGACTAGCATTAGAGTACGTCTTAAACTGAAACTAGTGAATTATTACATGCCAGTTTTATTCCTGGTAATACGTATACAAAGTGTGTGTAGAAAAGCAATTCTAATTTGCCTGAATCCAATTGTGGCAGGTGTTTTTGTGACAGGTGTTATGTTTATGGTGGCATTACTTTCTTTGAAGGTTCGGCGCCCAAAATCGAAGTAAAAAAGAGGCCCTGATTTTTTTAAAGATTTTATATTGTGCACCACTACCTAGTGTGTGTTATATCGTGGCGCGCGGACCGTGATGCCGCATTTTCATTTTGTGGCGTCTCATCAATAGAAATGGTGTCATGCATTACTACTCTCATCCTTACGGCGTCTCATCTAGGTTATTCATCAGCATACGCTATTTTTAAGTGCAGACTATTAATTTAAGGCAAGTTGCGTCCCTGTCCGCGCTAGAGAATGACTTTCTGCAACTATGAACATTTTTCGAAAAATTTTCTTTTCTAAAAATGGTGTTTGTAAAAGTAGAATTAAGTCATGTTTTCTCGATAAATCTGTTCACTATAGCTGTAAACTGCATGGAAAAGTGAATTATCTTATAAAAAAACAGGATTTTTTTCTTCTCTTGTTTGTAATTATTTGCGTCCCTCCAATAATTATAGACGGTTAATTTTTAACATAAATGCTGTTGTTTTGATACTGATAATTTGTTAAGATTTACGAAATTGGTTAAATGTATACCTGAATTTTAGTGTGTTTTTTATTGTGTTCTTGAAAAATAGAAACCGTATTTCTAAAATTAAAAGATCAAAAGTTACAGACTATGCAGCTTTAAAGTGACATTCACAAGAATCAAGTATTGAGATTCGTGCTCAAAAGAGTTAGGCCTACACCCTACAATGTTCATACTAGAAGCTATTTTTCCACAAATGTGAAAGAGTTTTATGAAGGTTCCTTAGAGCATATATCTCGCCAACTCAAAATCATGCATATGAACCCTTCCTTGTCTCCCTTATAGTTCTTCTAAAACAAACTTTTTACAAGAATAGCTAGTGAGTATGACCAGGAAATACCACAATCACAAACTGCAGACAAACCCATGGCACTGCGAGGCAGAGCCACACAACAATCACGAGATACCATGAAGGCAAACTAAGCAAAGCTGCAAAACTAGAATGGACATAAAGTAACGTACAACAAAACATAGAACAATTACAGAATCCCACGATTGGAGTAACAATCAACAATAAATCAACACCAGCAAAATATCCTAATACTTATATACTTTTGTAGTCTGCTGATAACCTTTGCAAACAGTTTGGACCCAGATCGGCTTCTATCAGGCCTGATCTTGATTCTGCGGGCCCTGGTCTTGACCCAACACTTTTGGCACTCTGATGGCGCCAGGTATTCCTGATTTTTATTTTTTGCGAAAAAGTAAGCTTTGAAAACAAATCAGCATACCAAGTATGCAAAAAGAGTTAATCGACACACAATTTTTAAGAGCAGCGCAAAGCATGTACCTGTACTTATGATTTTAGAAGTAAGGCCAAAAATTAAAAAAAATCAATATTGTTTTTGCTGTTGCCTCTTCAATATCTTCAATATGTTAAGAGGTCGATAGGTTGGCAAACTTTTTTTATAAACTATTTGTATGAAAAAAGTAAAACAAGAATCCTTTAAAAAGTCTAGAAAGTAGACCTTAATATCCCAAAAAGGCTCAAAATTGAGTAGGCGCCAATGTGACCATAAACAAGAGGTTTTTGTTTTGCCTAGTATAAATAATGTTTCCTTTGCTGGTTCTAGAAAAGACATTGATCTGGAGATAGTCTGGTTCTTTGCCTACTGAGTAATTGTGCATGAAAATACGACAGCTGAGTCTATGGTGAACTAGTCTTAGTTCTTCACTTACATATATACGCTTTAGTTCTTGAATAAGAACAAAATTTTATCAGGGGGAGGGAAAAATCTGATAGGGGGAGGGAAGTGGGGGAGAAGGGGGAGGGAAGTGGGGGAGAAGGGGGAGTGAACTGGGAACGGGGTACCCCCCTGTCCACCCCCTCATATAGGTGATCTTACACATTTTTTTTTTCAAATCATTTATGCTCTTAGGTCATTTACATGACATATACATTATAAGTAACTATTATTGTAGATGTCATCCCACAGTATATGGTTCACATGTAAAAGGGCAAAATATATATTATTATTATTTCAATATGCTATACATTTGTTATTTATAATATTTGTCAAAGTTGTTTTAATTCAGAAATAAGAAAAATACGACCTGAATGCCCCAACCCCACCCTGAGCTATGAATTATGTGTCGAATGTCTGTCTGTTTTCTTTTTCCATTTTCCCACGTAGGCTAATTGGCCGTTCGATGATAATGCTGTTTATGCAAACATTGGAACAGAAACAGAAATCAACCTTCCTACACAGAACAGTATATATGTGTATACAGGGAGCTATACATGGAGCTTCTTGATAGATTTTTACAATGCGGACAGTCTGACGTACGGTAACTGGCCCACTGGAACATGCTCTGGGCCTTATTCTTTAGGTGAGTATGCGTCATGGGCGAATCCCACGGAGGGACAGGTGGTTAGAACCCCCATAGAAAATCACTAGTTGCTATATGTTTCCTAAGAAATACTGACATAAGGACCCCCTCGTAAAGCAATTTGACCTAAGGGTCAAATTGCTTGATGAGAGAGGTTCATACGCGCTTCTATAAAATACGTTGATGTTGATGACACTAAGTCACACCATCCAATCCGATTCGTTTAGCACAAATGATGTGTTTAGCACAGATGGCGCGGGTAGAGGGCGTTTTTTGAAGAGTGTAAGTATGACCTGATTTAAACAGTTTCCACAGAATTTGATCCAAACCAAATCCAAATGGTGAATCTTGATTAGGTGTTGATTAGTCTACCACCATACGAAATTGGGATCTGCAAAATGCAGTTTGACTTTTTTCAGCGTTATTCATGATCGCCTGATCAAGTTTGAAACTTTTTTGCATGGTTTTGTCAGACGTGTGGACTTTATATACGCATACTTTTTAAAGTAACGAGTTTGCGTTAAATGGGTTAAATTTCTATTTAAAAAGTGTAAAGTTTCTTTTTTTGTTCAACTAGCTGGTTGCTTTCTTTTAATTGCCTTTTTATGTCATTTGACAGTTAGTGTTCTGCGTCTCTTGCTCGAGGTGCTGTGGTTTGGTCTACAGTGTTTGATTGTGGCGTTTCCTTGACATACTCACTTACTTTTTCATGTGATTTGCTTAGTACCATTTTAAAAATCCCCACTATAAGCACTGTCCGAACGGCTCTGCTGTAAGGGTTTTACCATGGCCATCCTGCTACTCTGATCGAAACCCAATCAAGTACATATGCAATGCGATTGTCAGGAATTAACTGCGTATTGTCTGTACAGTTTTATAGATAAAAAGCATAGAAATTGAAAGATTTTTTTAATTTTGTGAATAATAGAACGCTTGAAACTGATTCAGAATCATATATCATAAAAATGGAATACAGTGACAAATTGCTATTCTGTTTTCTGTATTGGTTTGTTTGACAAATGGTTAATTTATGGTTAACTTCCATATTTTATAAGTTCTGAGCCATTTGTCTCTGAAAATAATCATATATTACCGGAAAACATGGTTCTAATTGACATGTATTCTAAAATATTTTTAAATTCAAAATTCAAGTTTCAAGAAAATGCCAAAACAAAAGTTCATGCAAGATTTCTTAGGTGATATGGCAGCCATCTTGAAATCTCCTCCAAAACTATATCCCAGATTGAACTAAAACTTGATGGAGGCACCTGGACAACCAATCGGAACTGCCTCGGCCAATTCCGTGAAATTCCCTGGAATCAAACCATGGAGGTACATCGAGGATCTACTTTGATAACGCAGGTGATAACGTGTCGCTGACGTTATATAATGTGAAACAATAACAGCAAAACGAATGGCGATATCTTACTGAAAAAAACCCATACACTTCATCTATTCTGCTGATTAAACTTTGGATTGAACCTAAACTTGGTGAGAAACATTGGGGCAACATGGAAATTTAGATTTGCTAATTTAAAAAGTTTCCCCTTTCCAATATCTCAGACCCAGTTTAATGAACGTTTGAACACAAATAAAGCAAAATAATTTTCCACCGACGCCATTAAAATTAATGCCAACGATATGACCAGTCTTCTTCAAAACACTGAACAAGAAGAAAAAGAATCATTTGTCAAATTCATTTACGCACATATTTATTGGCATACAAATACCTTTGGGGTTTCCATGAAAGCGAGACTTAAATCGGTCTCCTTAGCGCCAGAGACTAGCTAGAATATTGAAATTTTGCTTGAAACAAGTCTTGATATGATACTTTCCAATCAGTGAATAGCAAAGTGGCTGATCAGACTGTGCGCATGCGCAGACTTGTCTGCTCCTTTTTGTTGTTCGCAAACTCCCAAAGACAGGTTTTGTCGCATTGAGGCCCAAAATTTTAATTTTTCTTAGGCCACACCATGGACAATCCAAATTTAATTGCATTAGCCCGGATGTAAACTTCTTTAAGGCAAGAATAGAGCTATATATTCTATGGTTTTGTTGCAGATGCTGGGACCTGGAATACGTGGGGCGCCTGGAGTAGCTGCTCTGTTACGTGTGAGGACGGAACTACTACGAGAACAAGAACCTGTAGTGTCACTGGCGACTGTAGCGGAGAAGAAACTGAGTCATCCAGCTGCAATGAAGGTGCTTGTACAGCAGGTATGTCAATTTGACCAATACCTTGGATACCGGGCAACCTCTAATTCCCAAGGAGTTTTGCAGACATACATGTAGTGTACTCAAATAATTATGACCTGACATCAATGTAAGCCACTAAAATTCATGACCTGTCATCAAAGCCAGCCACATCAAAATTGATCTGTAGATAAAAGCAGCCATTTTTCCTCTACCTGGCGTCTTTGATGGGCTCCAATAACTTTATAAAATCAAACTGCGGCTTCAAATTTGGCAGAAATGTAGCTGAATGATAGTAGTTTTATTGATACGATATTATAAGTGCAGATAACAGACTTTGACGGAGAGACGCACAGCCTGTACAGATAACCGTTTTTTGTTACTTTTCTTGGATAACCTCTGAAATGATGACCAAGTGTGGCTTTATTTGTGAGAGATATAACCTCAGCTTGTTTCTGTAGGATCTCTCAACACTAACAAGTGTACTCATCTGCCACAGAGTACCAGAGGGCTTCTTTTACAATTTTGCCAACCGAAAATTATAACCTACCCTTCATGGGACATAAAGTCCCGTATCTGTCATCATTGTTAGTAATCTTTCATCAAAGCAGCCGATTGCACGGTGTGGAATGGAAGATGTTTGTATTTTATACTTGTATCTGTTGGCCTGTTACGGCTGTGATCACCAATTTTGCCTATATTCACATGCGTCTACAATTACTCTACCCACCACGGACAAGGGTTGCTTTACTCAGTATTTAGCACTCTATAGTTTATATGCCCCATGACAGTAACGTACGTTACATGTATGAAACAAATAGAAAAAAGGAATGACGACAATAACTCCCTAAACTTATAAGTGAGGTAAACAACCTTCATGTACCTCACGACAAATATGATTCAGACAAAAACGTATAAATTTTTAGCTCCCATCAGCTAGAGCACTACACATTCCCCTTTTCGCTATTTACACTAAAAAAGCACCGAATGGCTATTAAAAATATCGCATAAAACCAGAAAGTTATAATATAACTTTCTGGTTTTATGCGATATTTTCAGTCTCCATATACGAAACCGGAAAGATCCTCATAAGATTTCCTTTTCAGAGCCTCTGCTCTGTTTATGAAGTTCCCTACCAGTGATACATAAAAACAAGAATACAATTTAATAATGTCTCCACAGTCTCCACACTATATATTCTGCAGCTAACTTATTCAAAGAAACAGTCAACCACGATAAAACAAAGAAATGGAAGGTTATGTTTAGTACCAACAACATATGTTTTGGTTGAGAAATAAGAAAAATGATTTTCTGCTGCGCACTCTTATCTGGGGCCTGAAAAACTGCAGAGTATATAATAATAATGATAATAAACAAAAAAAACTATGTTTGCGCAGTGACCTATATAAGAGTGACTAGAAACTCCAATAAAATACCAATACTCAACTCAAATAACACTGTCGTGTATCTTACACAGGTAAATGAGGGAAACTCGATATCATTTATCTACACGATTGGCTTTTACCGCTGTTTTGGAATACACAGCGTAATTTCTATATTGTTTACCTAAACTTTTAACACCTTTATAAACACCGAAATTATATAATAACGATAATTATGAATCATTGGACATCTTAGTTTATGAATATTGATAAATCGAGATACAGATATAGCCATGTTTGAAGCTTTATTCGTCAGAGTGAAAGAGGTATTTTTGAAGCCATTTCTTTGCAGATTTCCGCAACTTTCTTATATAGGTCACTGGTTTGCGATAGCAATAGAATTCTGAAAATCCTTAACGAAACTTATGATATCAATAGCATATAGTTTAATCACAGGCGCTAAATAAGTTTTTGAGTGATTTTGGGCCAAGGGAAGTGAACTATAATGAAAGTCCGACTAGCTAAGGATTTGAAAAAAAAGTTTCAAATCGAGTATAAGAATAACGCCTTTCTATGAATCAGTTTTGTCAAATTTTTCATTTTTTTTTCATTGTTATTTTCTCGAAAACATTGGATCAAATTGAGGAGAAGATCCCTAGGTGCATCGGACAAAGTAAATTCAAGCACCTGTGGATTTAATTTGCTCTATCTAAATTGCTGAAGTCACTATAATTAGAAAGCTACGAAATACACTGAAGGACTTTAAAAACACAAAAATCAAAATTTATAATATTTACTAACTTTTAATGTCTCAATTTTATTGAGATTTGGCAAAAATGAACATCAATATGTCAGCAAAACATGGTATAAATTTTATGTCAAAATGATACATAATTTTAGAGCAACTGTCTATCAAATAGCAATACCCTATGATTCTAAAGCCGCAATTTAAAATTTGTCCAGAAATTGGACACGATTTTAAGTTATTGTAATAAAATATATTTTTATTAAAAATCAGAAACAAATTATCCTTGGAGTCCTTCTATTTGTCTGGCACTGACAGTACCAAGCCGGAACGGATATCGTCGATGTAAATATCGTCGATACACAATCGACGTAACTTGGCTCTTAACGCCGGTTGCCATTCTTGTTTTTTACCAGATCTGCATCGAACTTAACTGTCCGAGTACCCTGGTAATGATCTCTGAGGCGTTGTATAGATGACGGATGGCAATTATGATGTCTGGTGACGTCAAAAACACGCACGCCGGCTTTTTTACATTCCAATTGCGCCAGATCGTTCATGTTCAGACTAATGTGGCATGAATAATAACAAAGCTATAAAACTAAAGCTGCTGTGTTTTTAGTCATGTATACTTACAGGCTACATGTGAAATGATATTTTTTTGTGCTTCATTGATTCGTGGGGACGCCACGTGCAAAACATAGTAAACCAGCAATGCATAGCTGGTGGTAGCCAGTGTCTTTAAAATACCGTTATTGGGTATAGATAGAAGCAGAGTGTCGTTATCATCCGTTTTTATCTGCCAAGTTAAAGAAGGCAAAAGATGTTCTGGATGCAAAACATAATAATTTTCATTTTTTTGCGTTTTTAAAGTCCTTCAGTGTATATATCCAACAAAAAATAATAATAAAAACGCAACACAACCGACTGTTTTGACGATAGATTACTGTTTCGACGACAAATGCGGCTAGATTTTGCAGGGAAAGGGTAGGTGAAGATATTTTGTTTCTTAAAATCAACAAACAAATCTGTGGCCCCCTGTTGATGATGGAGAAGATACGTTATATTTGGAGATACTACAGCAGCAATCTGACTCTATTTCACGCACAAATAATGGTGAGCTTTTGTCAGCTCGTCAATAATAGTAAGTGAGTATGATCAGGAAATACCACAATCACAAACTGCAGACAAACACATAGCACCGCGAGTAAAAGCCACACAACAATCACGAGACACCAGGAAGACAAACTAAGCAAAGCAATCAGCTCTCTTTTCCCCATCACGTTGATTGCAAATCTAGAAGAGACATAAAGCAACGTACAACAAAACATAGACCAATTACAGAATCCAACAATGGAAGTAACAATAAACAACAAGTCAACAACAACAGGACCACCACCTTAGAACATACAGCAGCCTAAGCCACCGGGGGTCGGGGGGGGGGGGGGGGGGCGGTGTTAAATGCATTTTACTGGTAACAAATCTTCCCCTAGATTCTGCTACGGCAGCACTGAGGGGACATGTGAAAAAAAAATATTTATCTCGTTCCCACGACATAAGATCTCGTTCCCACAACATAATTATCTCGTTCCCACGAGATAAGATCTCGTTCCCACGACATAAGATCTCGTTCCCACGGCATAAGATCTCGTTCCCACGACATGATTATCTCGTTCCCACGACATAATATCTCGTTCCCACGACATAATATCTCGTTCCCACGACATAATTATCTCGTTCCCACGACATCTTTATCCGATGAAAATGAGACATTACTGACCTTCGCCATTTTTGTTAGGCCTACAATGTGTTAGATAACAATGCTAGATATATAAAAGGTAAGTTCGTTTTGCCATGTTAAACAAGCTGTTGATTTATTTAAGAACTGTTCTAACATATGCTGGATCAAACGATCCACATTGTGAACATGACCATACAAAAGCTGATCTGAATTTAAAAGGGTAACGCAACTCAATATCAATTTAGGTCCCACCAAACTGATCCATCTTCTGGTCGATCTATTTAATTGATTTCCCTTTCTGATTTCATTATATGTTTTGTCCTGAAAATGTCATCTGCTTATTATGTCTGCTGCAATTATTTAAACGACTCTAAAACCACCTTAATCATTGAAGCAAACAATATGAACACCATGAGCCTTAGGAGCAGTCTGATATGGAACCATATTTTTAGCAATAAATGCAACTAAAGCACATCAGCAAATGAGAAAACAGACGGCACGTTAATTCTGGGAAATGGGGTTAAAACTAGATTGTACACATTGCCTTCTGCAACAGACAGTGCATGCCCAAACCAACAAATTGACCTGTCCAACCAGCGAATACTTTTTCTGAGTGCATGGAAAACACTAATTCCTTACAATTGTAACTACCTGTACCCATTCAGTGTACACTCAGATTTATCTGGGTTCATGCAAAAGTTGTTCTGAATATTCACTGGGCGCATATTTCATTGTATTCGTTCTGGCATGTACGGCACCATATACTTGTACAAGCAAAATTTAATGAATGTTCTGTCAAAATTGCAGATTTAAGCAAGCCATGCAACTTTTGGAGTGCCTGTGTCATTTTTGTTGTCTAGTATTTTTTTGAAAAAAAAATGGTTCTAAATTATGGCTATATACAGGGTGTCCCAAAAGGTATGAAACATTTCTAAACTTGAATAAAAGACCAACCTTTAAGCTTGGCATACCTAAATACCCTAAATATAAAATCTTATATATGTCAACAAGAAATGTCACAGTCACGTGACGAATGCCCCAAAAGGAATTAGTCTAGCATAAGACACATTTGTGGAAAGTTAGCTGTAATATAGGAGATATGCTCCAGACACGAAAAGCCTAGAAATGAGGCCAGAAGTCAATGTTAAGGTCAAAGTGACCTAAAATGGTATGCACCACTCCGCCATCCCAAGAGGAATCAACACACCAAATTTGGGATTCCTACTTCAAATATTATAGGAGATATGCTCCAGACACGATTATTCTAGAAACTAGGTCATAGGCCAAGATCACAGTGACCTAAAATAGTATGCGACACATCAGCATCCAAAGATGTACCCATACAGTAATTTTGGGATCCCTCCCACAAATGATATTTGAGCTATGCTCCTGACAGGATTATTCTAGAAATTAGGTGAAGGTCATAAAACTGATACATGACACTCTGCCATCCAAAGATGCAACCACACACCAAATTTGGGATTCCTAGCTCAAATAATATACAAAAAATGCTCTGAACATAATTATTCTAAAAACTAGGCCAGAGGTCAAGGTCACAGTGACCCAAAAATGGTATGCAACACTTGGTTATCCCAAGAAGCATCAATACACCATTTGGAATTCCTACCTCAAAGAATATAGAAGTAATGCCGATTCTAGAAACTAGGTCAGAGGTCAAGATCACAGTGACCCCAAATGGAACAGGACAATCCGCCATTCCAAGGTGCATTTACACTCCAAATTTGGGATTCCTACCTCAAATAATAAAAAATATATGCTCCAGATATAATTATTGTAAAAACGAGGTCAGCGGTCAAGTTTAAGGTCACAGTGACCCGTAAATGGTACACGACACTCCACCATCCCAAGATGCATCGACACACCAAATTTGGGATTCCCATTTCAAATTATATAAGAGATATGTTCTGAACATGATTATTCTACAAACTAGGTCAAAGGTCAAAATGACCCAAAAATGGTATGTGACACTCTGCCATCAAAGATGCATCCACAAACCAAGTTTGGGATTCCTACCTTAAATAATATAAGAGATCTGCTCAGGACACGATTATTCTAAAAACTAGGTCAGAGGTCACGTCACAGTGACCCATAAATGGTACACGACACTCAATCATCCCAAAATGCATCTACACACCAAATTTGGGATTCCTATCTCAAATAATGTAAAAGATATGCTCTGGACACAATAATTCTTAAAACTAGGTCAGAGGTCAAGGTCACAGTGACCCTAAAATGGTATGTGACACTCCGCCCTCCAGAGATGCATATACAGACCAAATTTGGAATTCCTATCTCAAAGAATATAAGAGGTATGTCCCAGACACAATAATTCTTAAAACTAGGTCAGAGGTCAAAGTCACAGTGACCCGAAAATGGTATGTGACACTTTGTCATCCCAAGATGCAATTATACAGCGAATTCGGAATTCCTATCTCAAAGAATATAGGAGATATGCACAAGACTCAATGCAATTTCTAGAAACTAGGTCAGAGGTCAAGTTCAAGATCATAGTGACACAATTATGGTACGTGAGACTTTCTCGTCCCAAGATGCATCCACAAACCGAATTTTAGATTCCTACCTCAAATAATATAAGAGATGTGCTTGGACACTATATCTAAAAACTAGGTCAGAGGTCAAGGTCAAGGTCACAGTGACCCCAAAATGGTACGCGACACTCTGCCATCCCAAGATGCATCTACACACCAAATTTGAAATTCCTACCTCAAAGAATATAAGAGATATGCACTGGACACAAAGCCGGACGGACGGACTTACGTCCAATAATGAATATGGGGCCCGTTTATTAAGGGTCATTAATTAGGGGCCAAGTGTCCAAAATAACTGGCCAGTTTAGCTCCGAATTGGCCCATTAACATCAGACTGACAAATTACTGAGGGCCATTTCCAGTTTAGACGTCCATCACCATAGACATAAAATGGCACTTTTTCAGAAGTTTATTTTATTACCTCCCCTGAGGTCCCCTGAATCATTTTAAGCAACTTACAGAAACTTACAGAGGACCATGCCACCTTGTTAAGTAATGACCCCTTGTCTATCTCCAGAAAACTAAAAAGCCCAACAAATCGATATCAGTAGCACGGACCCACACACGGACAGACAGTGCGACTACTATATGCCTCCCATAAAAATTTATTTCAAGGCATTGCTAGCCTTATCCTCTGTAAACAGTATGTTTCTATTAACGTCAAATATGGTGTCACCAAATTAGTCAATTTAAATGATTTTTTGAATTGAAATAGGCATAAACGTGATATTTTAGGCAAAATGCGTTACTTGTAATGAAATTGTTCACTATTTAAAGTAAGTAAGGGTGCAAAGATCAGGAATCGATACAATCAAGTACCACATCTGACCTAGGATACCAATGGGAAAGTGACAAACTCTCAGTTATACACCATAAACGAGATCCAAGAGGTCAGCCCTTTCCCAGCAGGTGACTGCAAGGCACAAATAAACAGACGCACACTAAGACAGAAAAACATAAAAGATCCACAAAAGAAGTACCGCCTTGGAACGGTCAGTACACTATTTTACTGGAGAGCTTAAACCAGTTTCATGGCGCCAACATCCCTCTTAATTCTGATGTAGACTAGGACACATTTGGGAAAGTGACAAAACACAACACACACAGTAGCCAAGAGGTCAGCCCTTTCCCAGCAAGTGACCTCAAGGTTACACGGAACAGGCGTGACAGCATGACACACATCAACATGAAGCATAACTAACAAAAAAAGATCCACAAAAGAAACATCGCCTAGGAACGGTCAGTGAAATATTCACTGGAGGGCTCAAGCCAGTCCACAGCATAACCCCTAGTATTTATGTTAAGGCATAAAACAAAACAATAGTGGCGCACTTCGAATCGAACTAAAGTTCCTACTATAGTTCTTACGTAATAGATGCGCACTCACGTTTACACCTGAACTGCTGAAAAGGAAGTTTTAGTTGGTTGGCAAGTTAACAAAAAATAGCCCTGAATGCTCCACTTCAATTCTTCATCGTAGACAAAAAGGATCTTATAAACTGCACAGCGCTTTCTTATAATCAATTACGAATAAGCGGGACCAAAATTATGCTCAGCTAGGTTTATTTTACAAAAACATATCATTTTGAGGCTACTGACCGATCTTGAACCCATCATGCTAGATCTTGAACCCATCGTGCTAGATAGATCTAGAGTAGGGAACCAGCCTATCTACTTGAGTAACGGTGCTCTGACCCGCCGTTGATCTCTAGTAGCTTCGTGACGTCACCCTAGTAGCGACTATAGGTGTTCGAATGAAACTTAAGTCACTATAGTAGGGACTATAGTTCGATTCGAAGTGCACCAATGTCATACAAACACATCGATTGGTTTTGTTTTATTACATGTACACTTAAAGCTGCATACTCTGTAACTATGAACAATTTCGAAAATTTTTATTTTATTTTTAAAACATTTGTAAAAGTAGAATTAAGCTATGTTTTCACAATAAAAATGTTCAGTACAGCTGAAAACTGCATGGAAAAGTGAATTATCTTATCAAATAGGTGTAGTTTTCTCTTGTTGGTAATTATTTGCGTCCCTCCAATAATTCTAGACCGTTGAATTTTAACATAAATGCAGTTGTTTTGATAGTGATAACGTGTTAAGATTTACGAAAATGGTAAAATGTTTACCTGAATTTGAGTATTTTTACTGTTTTCTTGAAAATAAAAACATTATTTTTAAAATTAGAAGATCAAAAGTTACAGACTATGCAGCTTTAACTGTCATATGAGAGTTCAAACTAAACACCAGGTATCAGTGGCCTTTATAGAGAAAAGTGGGTGGGGTAGGGTAACAATAAAGTGCACACCTAATGATATTGTCAATACATTTAGTTAAAGCAACTGTATCATCTAAATGACTTGGGCCATATACAAGAGCAGTCTCTTCAGTATTTTTACGTGACATTAAAATTACAACGTGTTGGTTACCGTGGAAACAGACTTGATTTTGTAAGCTAAAAGGTCTTTAAAAATACTCATTCTGAACAAGGTGGTTAATAATTTGAGTCTTGATTATAAAACTTGAGGAACACTAAAAAAGACAAAAGCTATAACAAAACAGTGTAGACAAAATACATATTTACAAGAGCAAGCATCAAGAAATGAATATCAATAAAATGCTTCAACAAGAATTAATAGATGTATAGCCAAAGCAGTAAAAACTGTGTGAAACAGAAAATTAGAACCCATTTTTTAAAAGCTCAACCTTGTATTGTCATAAAATAAAATCCAAGCAGAATATGGCATTATATAATTTCTATGTATAGTATGTTAATCAATAAGCAACTTATCTTTGTGGAGTCAAATCTTAAAAGACTTTCAAAACATTTCATGTGTTTTTGGGACACCCGCTACATGTAATGCAATCGGTCAGTGTACACTCGAATGAAATTTTAAAAAAATAACTGTTCAAAATTGCACAGATTTCACATTTGTACAAAATTTGAAATCCGTGCAAACTTAAAAAGATTTTACTATTCCAAAGAGTGAAACAGCAAAGTAGAGATATCATCAAATGGATAATATTATGTTTCAACATGTTGTGTCAGCTTATTTTTGAAACTGTTAAAGTGCATCTTAGTTCAGCAGAATTTGGGCGAATTTTAGGAGGACCTGGAACTTGATTTTAAACTTTTTTTCTTTGTTGATTCTGGTAGTGCATATACTGTCATTGAAAAATCTGAGTGATTTCACAGAACTGTTCCTCTTGCATGATACCCTCTACCAAAATTGCACAAATGGTTCCACTCCGCTGTAAAAGGGGCCACCAGAGCGCCAGATAAGAAATAACTTTAAATGACATCTCTTCCTGAACCATTGGTTCAAATTCAAAATAATTTCACAGAATTGTTCCTCATAATGCCTTCTACCAAAAAATGCACAAATGGTTCAACTTGGCTGAACAAAAAGGCCGCCAGAGCTCCAAATAAGAAATACATTTAAACGACATGTCCTCCTGAACCACTGGTCCAAATTCAAAATAATTTCACTGAATTTTTCCTCAATTTAAGTCCCCTTGCATCTGTTTCTGCTATATGCCAGAACCCAATACGAGTATTCATGACATTTTATTTTATGAGGGACGTTCCAAATGTTCCGATTTTACCTTGAAGCTTTGTCCAGAGACATTTTTGAGAGGCATACTATGCACCATTCAAAAGAACTGTCATTTTACCTTTATAATGATGCTTATATTTTCTCGCTGTACTGTTTTGTCTTATAATTACAGCATATTATATATCGCCCACTCGTTTTCATGTTATAGAATTATAATAATATTTGAATCTGAATATTTCAAGCCCAGCATCTTTAAAACCATAAAATAAACCTGCATTGTAGTTTTACTATTTGTTACTTATAATGGTAATTTAAATGTTAGAATGGCGACAGGTGGTGTCAAATCAATGTTTATAGCACAATGCGCAATTCTTATGACGTCATTGAAATTGAAAACGACGTCATTTTTAATACATTGCAGAATTTTTATTTCTGAGAATTTTATATGTTCAACTATTAAGTTGGACTAAAACATGCCGAACCTAATATAGGCAAAATATTTAAGACCAATATTATTTTGATAACAAAATATCTTATTGTAAAAAGTTTCATTTTTTACCAAAAAAAATGATTGATTTTAAATAAGAATTTTTAAAAATGTTATTTGTTTCAAATGGATGCTTTGTGCTCAATTAAATCACATATTGTATCATTTTACGATGTAGTGCACCTTTGGACAATTGATTGGGTTTTATTTTTAGATATACACATGCAAATTTTTGTACATCCGAATATTGACCTAATTTGTGGTCTCGTTTGAATTTTCTTATGTGGGTTACTATCAGTCTTCTGCAATACTGACTTTTCATAATTACTTCAGACAAAAGTAAGTTCATCTGAGTTTGCCTCAATTTTTTTACCTTTAATACAGCTGTTGTTATGGCAGTTTCGGCCGGTCAAAACTTCAAGTGGTCAAAATTTGATTATAGCTGACAGTTTCATAGCCATACATTAAAGGGCCTAGGAAACCCAGATCATATAGAAAGTTCGCCATATGTACAGGACATGTTGGCTTATGAATGAATATTGAGCAGCCATGAAAACGAATTGCTGAGACTGCTATTGTCTGAATTATGAGGTCTCTAATATGCACAGTCTGCTTGATATGTCAGTACATTGAAGGTTTGACTGTTTTGGGATAGATTTCTGGTTGCTCCTTCAAGTTACATAATACTTGTATGGCGGTGATAGACAAA
This sequence comes from Loripinus fragilis, assembly GCA_964019695.1. Classification (NCBI taxonomy): domain Eukaryota; kingdom Metazoa; phylum Mollusca; class Bivalvia; order Lucinida; family Lucinidae; genus Loripinus; species Loripinus fragilis. The sequence goes on from OZ026522.1 coordinate 47,563,194, forward strand.
GAATATATTATTATTTGGTACAATTTTCAGCCATGCTGCATTGCTGGTAACAGAGATATCACGCCAGGATCATAACTTTCGGAACATCCCTCGTATATCATTTTTCCCTATTTAAGTCTAATTGCCTTTTTTCTTCTTTCAGATGAATCAGATGGATTGCAGACTTTATTGGGATTTGTGAAAGGATTAGATACCATATCCTCTCCTGGGTTTGACCAAAGTCAAAGGCTTAAATTTCATCATCCGAACCCAGTGGATGAATATGCCAATATATTAACTGTTCCTGTCTTTATGAGTGATTATGACTTGTTTTAGGAAATACATTCTTCAGCTGTTAGTTTCTGTTATGTTTTTTTTACAAATGCATAAATTGTTGCACCAAAGAATGTCATGCAGCTTACTTACAAATACTATTGTTATATGACTCCTATAAAAGACCTCCTCTGATTGGCTGAAACTAGCTTGCACTGGTTGTGACAGATCATGATGTCAAACAGTGATGAGCTAGAGACAGGTTAACATTGTTAATGTCAGTGCTGACAGAAGGCTAAAAATAGATTGATCTAGCCCAGGTGACATTGCTTTTGTCAGTGCTAAAAGAGAGCTAAAATAAACATTGAAACACTGACTGGTTTCTTATGTATATTTCACAGGTAAAATGTGTTGAATTCAGAATTTGTTCATTTTATGAGAACAGCATTTAATCCATTTATGCCAAATGGAATTTCCCACTGTTATCAATTGGAACAGTCCATTTCTGTTAAGGGATGTTAGGTGGTATTTTCATTTTTATTCACGTTTTAATAGTAAATTATGTAAGCAAACAGTGGAGACCCTGATCAGACGCCGCATTCTGTGGCGTCTGATCTGGGTCTGCACTATTTGCCTATGTCCAACAAAAAAGACGCTAGGCATATATGGGTTAAAAAATGCAATTATTTTGCTTATCTCATAAGAGTTGCAGAGGTTTGGGAAGTATATTGTTGAAATAATCTTCCTAGTGAATTAGTGCACTAGGAACATCTGACTTGAGTAAATGTATAAATATGAAAATACTTTAAATAAAACTAGGAAAAGGGAGACAGTGTCATATAACAAAACAATTGGTGCATTCTTTTTCGGTTCACATCAGGATTAGTCAACCCTCGAAAGTGATGTTCGCCTTGGTGAACATCACTATTCTCAGGTTGACAAATCCTGATGTCAACCTCAAAAGAATGCATCAATTGTATTGTTGTTTAGGGTGATTTTTAAAATTATCATGGTATTTGAACTATTTGAAACTATTATTTCAAAGTAATCCAATTATTTTGTTTAAATTGAAAAAAAAGGTGACTAACTAAGTGATTTTCTGCATCCAAACGAGCACAGTGTTTAAAGTCTTATCAATTACACTGAACATTTATCGACAAGAGGCATAGTACATGTATGTCATTCTAAACAAGCCCTTGTCTGGAATGAACTTTTACAATAAAGATAAGTTATGTTTTCTTCCAAGCAGTCATTTAACATGTATATACATATGCTTTATTGCAAATATGTTGAATTTGGCAGAAAACAATACAAATTATTTATATTAAATTCATGCTATGGAAAAATAACAACATTTTAGTGCCATTTTATTCCATTGTGTCAAACGCTCTTGCTACTTATGCTCACAACTAGTTCCTGCATCTTTAGAACACGCAATAAGAGAAGCAATAACTTCTCTTTCATTAACATTTAAAGCCTGCATACAAGTATATATGATTAAAGTCATAGTATACTGGTTTATATCTGAAATTGCATGTTTTACAGTTAATTTAGACTTACACTGCAATTTTAATCTGATGAGCAAACCAATGGTTGTGCAATTTTAATCCGACGAGTACTGGTAAAAGGTATATAGGTAAATTGCTCTAAGGTGTATATCATAAGGGTCGTGCAAGATTATAGTGCAGACCAAGGGTCCTGTAAGACTCACATAGTGACAATAGTGCGGCCCAAGGGTCATGCTATTTTAATCTGACGAGTTAACCAAGGTTCATGCAAACTATTGCAGATTTAAGGGTCGGGCAATTTTGATCTGAGGAGTACAGGCAAAGGGTATATAGGTAAATTGCTCTAGTGTTTATTTCATATGTGGTAGTCTAGGAGGCTTTCTTTTAATCCAACAGCCTGGCGCACAATGGTTCAAATCCTGGCATGACCAATATTTTTTTCTTTATATATTTTCTTTTCTTTGTCATTTTCCCTGCCAATTTCACAAATGTATAAGTAATCAAATATACCTTGCAGTTCAGGAATTATGAGCATTTTCACTAACTGACCACAACCGGCCATATGATGCTCAGCAAACCTTGTCAATCATAAATGGCTGTTACACATGCCAGTGGTTAGATAATGTTGGTCGGATGGACAGACAGACAGACTCAAATTGTGATTAAGTGAAGACCCAATGGTCTTGCAATACTGCTTGAAACTCTTATTTATATATTTCATTTTCATGATGAAGACAAGAACTTGGGCACTGGTCAGTACTAACGACCTCTAGTGGTAGTTACGGGGACCCGTGTTTTAGTACTACCCACAGGTGGCAATTACTAGGGCTCTGAGCAGTAGTAGTAGCATCTGGTGGCAGGTATTGGAATTGTGGGTACAAATCTAGTATTGCAAGTGTATTTCACAAGAGGTCAGTATTCCTATCACAAGGGGATAGTACTTATATCATCCTGAGTTACAGTACACTGTAGTTGTCACTTAAGATCTACTCAGAGCCTCAGTATCTGTCACTAGATGTTTTCACAGCTGAATCTCAGTACCTGTCACAAGTGGCGAGTAATAACATCCTGAGTACCAGTATCTGTCATTAGCGATTGACGTGTCTGCTCAAAAAGTAAGTGAGATTGACCAGGAAATGTCACAATCACATACTACAGGCCAAGTGAGTACTAACAGTATGAGTACTGGCGTTAGCATAGAGTTCTAGTTATTGTCTCTACAGCAGAAAATTTATGACTGGAGTACCAGTACCTGTCATAAGCGGTACATACATTTGCAAAGAGTTCCAGTTACTGTCATCTGAGTCAAAGTACCTTTCACTTGAGGTCACTACATTTCCAGTACATGTCACTAGATATCAGTACTCTACATCAGTCTCAGTACCTGTCACAAGTGATCAGCACTAGCCTGGCCTCTAGGCGTTAAAATGAAAATATCTACAAAAGGAGAAAATCTATAAAATCTAAGACGCACACCATATGGCTAGTCCACTCTGTTGTCTCAATTTTAATATAAATTTAAGCCAAGGTGTGTAAAACGTAGACACGCTATCAAAAAAGTCCAAACAGTTTCTAACTTTACAGAAAAAATCAAACTATTATTAATCAGACTAGAAGCTAGTCTATACTGAGCGAAACTTCCAAACCGCCACTCATATTTTCTCAGATATCTTAACATATATACTATTGCCATAAAGTTAAGCATATTCCATTTTATAAAACCACTTAGGTTTTAGAAACGGTAAGAACGGAAACTTTTGAGAGATAACATAAATTATTGTGGTGGACAACAAAAGCAGAACACCAGCATTTGATAAAGAGAAGCCGTGGAATCTCTGACTTGTTTATAGGCTGCAAACACCTTACAAAAATTACCCATAAATTTTACAAAATTCAATGAAAACAGCATGGAGGCCAAGAGTCAGCAAAACTTTTACAATAAGCCCGCGATAGTTGAAATTTCTTCAAAACTTTCTCTTTGGAGCATACACTTTCAGGAGCTGATGCCAAAAGTCATGAAATGGCTCATGATAATCCTTAACTTCCGGTTTATGTTGTGTATAGCCTTCACACTGTCGAATAACAACTTGGCACATTTTCATCATTAAAATCAACGGGTACATGCGTTCAAACATGAATTCTGTCCCACTCATGCAGTAGAGTCTAGCAAAATTCACAATGGTTTCGATACTGCTGGTTCCCGGTTTAAAACACGTCAGCCAAGCTTGTCTCACACATGTACCATAGGGTTCAAGGCCGGCAAGAGACTAGCGATGTTCTGTTGATTTTTGTATTCCTCGATGATGCGAGTACAGTGAGGTCTTGCAATTTCATCTCGGAGCACCATGTTCTGGCCAAGTAGCGAGTCCAAGGGTGACCTAACACCAGATTCCAGGATTTCGTCCTGGTACTTTTGAGCGTTCAAAGCCCCAGTAACCACCTTTAACTGTATCAGGTGGTCGTCGGATATTGCACCACGCACCATAAGGCTTCAGTAATGATTCCATGTACTCAAGAATCAATGTAGACCGTTTCCTTTTTGTAATACTGTCTCTCTCTCTCTCTATTATCTTTCAAATGTCTGCTTACAACACTCTGAGACATGTTCAATACCCTTGCAATGTCATCTTGTTTCATACCAGCGTTCCTTATGGCAATTTAACACATTCTGTTCTCTTTCTTCTTTGTAGATTTATCCAACACATGCGTTTTAAAGCTATTTCATGACTCAACAGCAAAAGAAATTCATACTTGCATATCAACTCCTAGTCAGTACTGTGACGTAAGCTTCCTGTTCATTGACAGTAGTGAATGAACTTATCCAAATTTGGTAGCAAAAATACAAGTGTACATGTCGAATAAACCCCAAGACTCAATTTATTTTTCATTACTTCGAAAATCGGGATCGTATAAAAATATGCTTAACTTTATGGCAATAGTATATGAAACATACATGGCTACAATTTACACTCAATATGGAAAAATCAATTACACAGAACCTGTCAAATTTCATTTTCATAAATTGAAATTAACATGCTCAATTGATAGACTGTATAAAGGCACCATCGATTTTCATTTTCACACAAACGCTAAAATTTGAACTCATCGCTTAAAACCGAGTATTCCAGGGACCTAAAGTGAAAATCACAAACTTTATGGTGTTATAAATGGACATTATTGAACATTTTATTAAGTAGGAATTTTCCGGTAATCCACAATGTTCCTATGGAAGCCCATATGACATAAAACAACCCAAGTATGCTTTATGGAGATGGCATGTTTTTGTCCACAATATTAATGACAATTTCTGGTGCTATAAATGGACATTATTGAACACTATCATGTTTATTTTGTAATAAAGTAGCAATTTTCACGCAATTCAGTGCTCCTATGGAGGCCCATATGGCATAAAAGAACACAGAAATTGCACATCAATATTGACACTTCCAACGTTCCAATGCAACATTTGTGCATCACCAAACCAAAGTATGGTGGACTATACAAGCCTTTTTATAACATACGTAATACTCATACGAATGCAAAAATGAAAAATGACCGACAGGTTGTGGTGTAAACTTTCAGCTCTATCAAAACATGCCAAACTTTATGATAAATTATAAATCAGTCTCAACGAGACCCCGTTTTCGATTAAACCCACAGCCCGACCCCTCTTCTTAACACTCATACAACCCAAACGTTGGCATTTTGTGATAAAATAAAAAAAAGTTGTCGGATAGTTGTCAATGAAAATACGAGTATACACAAGGCGAAAAACATTTAGCATCGTGTGCCACGTGCAAAACCGGTATAAGTGCTCTATCGTTACGCATAAATGAACATCCTTATTGAATCAAACTTTGTTATGTTCAATCGACGGATACATGTGCCGAAATATACTGTGTCAAATATCATTTCAAACAGTTAAATAATAAATGAGCTATATTGAAAAAATGTGTTTTGTAACTGGCGATTTAGAAGTTTCGTTCAGTATATGTCAGCACTCATACCCTGAGTACCAGCACATGACACTTACGGTCAGTACTACTGCCCAGAGTTCCTTTCGTTGTCACTAGGTGGTTCATACTACTACTATAAGTCCCAGTACCTGTCACTAGATGTCAGTTTACTACCCTGGGACACTGTAATGGCCTGTACTAATACCCTGATTACCGTAAGAGGTCGCAACTACTGTCTAGAGCTCCAGTACCTAGTTGTCAGTACACTATCCCGTAACTCAGTGCCTGTCACTAGATGTCAGAACACTTTTTAGAGCCCTAGTACCTGTCACAAGTGGTCAACACTACTGTCCAGACTTCCAGTAATTACTATTAGAGTCTGAGTCGCAGTACCTGTCACTGGATGTAAATACACTGCCCTGGATCTCAGTACCTGTCACTAGACCAGGAAATTCCACAATCACACACTACAGACGAACCTACGGCACCGTGAGGACGAGGCTAAGAACATAAACCCTTCATGGGATCTCATATCATAAATACCTCCTGAAAATTTGTCTTTGATCTGCCTGTCATTGCCCCTAGTGAGTGGCACCACTTTTAGAGTGCAAAAAATCAGATGTTTAATGTACACTACGCTGAGTCTCAGTACATGTCACTAGATGTCATTACACTATCCTAGATATCAGTACATGTTACATGTGGTCAGTACTTGTAGCCTGCGTTTCTATACCAGCAACTAGCAGTCAATATTGATGTCCAGAGTTGCAGTTACTGTCACTAGAGGTCAATACACTACACTGAAGTCCAGTACCTGTCACAATTGGTCAGTACTAACAAACTAAGTACCAGTAATTTCCTCAGAGTTCAAAACTACCTCCCAGAGTTCTGGTACATGTAACTGCCACTAGAGGTAAGTAAACTACCCAGAGCACTATAACTTGTCACAAGATAACAGTGCTAATAACTCTAGTAGCAATGCCTGTCTTTAGGCTCAAAACTACTGCTCAGAGTTCTGTAACTATAACTAGAGTCCTGCACTGCTACCCTAAATCAAAGTACTGATCGCTAGAGGTTAAAACTACTAGTACTACGCTGATTCCCAATGCTTCTAACTAGAAGTCAGTACTAGAGTCCCAAAACCTGACACTATAAGTCAGTATAATACCCTGAATCCTAGTACCTGTCATTAATTGTCACTTTTTCTAGAGTCACAGTTACTGTTATGAGATGTCAGTACTATTGTACTGAGTTCCCCCGTCCATGTCACTAGAGGTAAATTCTACTGCCTTGAATTCAGGAAATGCCACTAGAGGTTAGTACTGCTACCCAGAGTCCCAGTATATGTCACTATAGGCTAGTACTTATACACTGAATTACAGTTACTGTCACAATATGCCAGTACTACTACTATTAGTCATAGTATCTGCAAGTAGAGGACAGTACTATTAAGCTGAGTTCCAGTACTTGCCACTAGAGGTCAGTACACTACCCTGAGCTCCAGTACATGTCACTAGAGTTCGGTGAAATGCTATGAATCCCAGTACATGTTTTTTTATACCAGAGATCATTTCTACTATCCTGAGTGCCAGTACCTGTCACTGGAGATCTGTACTACTACTCCAAGTTAGAAAGAGGGCAAAGATCAGGAATCGATACAATCAAGTACCACACCTGACCCAGGATATCAATGGGAAAGTGACAACTTCACAATTAGATCTCACAAACCAGAGCCAAGAGGTCAGACCTTTCCCATCAGGTGACCACAAGACATCAATAAACAGACCCGCGCGAAAGCATAACAAAAACATGACAGAATTAACATAAATGATCCACAAATGAAGCACCGCCTGGGAAGGATCAGTTAATATATTTTACAAGAGGGTTTAAACCAGCTTCTCGGTGCGCCAAACTCACCCTTAGTTCAGATGTGGATCAAGACACATAGATGATTGGTTTGCATGAAAGATCCCTAACTTACGTATCAATGCATCGTCTCCTAGAACATATGACTCAAGATATAAAAAGGAGATAAAGTGAAGTTAAATACTTGACAGTAAATAAAACTGAATACCAGAGCATAGGAAATCCAACAGGTAAACCCGGGTGGGCCTTACAACAGCCAAAGCATTAGGCCCCTACCATCTCATCAATAGATGGTTGTCACTTATATCAGTACTACGGTCCATAGTCCAAAGCCCCAGTCACAAGAGGTCGGTATTTCTACTGTAAATCACAGAATGTTGTTTCCTTTACCTTGTATACATGCTTCATTTTCAGACTGTATTGAAAAATTGTGTATTAAGCATGACCATCCTAGAACATTCGTCATAGTGATCTGAACATTTAAGACCATTAAGTGACCTCCAAAGTAAATCCATTTACTTAATATAAGTAGCAAACAGTCAAGGCTTTCTGTCATCATTCTTTACGTTCGTGATTTGGTTTTAAACCTATCATTTTTAGTAAACGTTGGAAAAAACCCAAAAAGACTCAAACCCCAGGCCACTATTCTCTTTAAATATTTGATATTTCTTCAAATAAAATTCAATGTTAAAAATAGCTGACCAATACCCGTTTCACTGGAAGATTTGTCTTTCTATATTTTATGTAGTTGAAATCCAAATGCGTTTCCTAAATTGTTTAAGCTGATAATATGTCTGTTGCTTCTTGGGCATCAGATGCTGGCACCCAGTTGTTATCTTTCATGATGGATATGCATGCAAAGTAGATCTCTTCGTCTCATGGAATGATAGGGCGGAATTCTGCTTCTTCTGTACACAATTGTATGTCATCTGATGAAGCTTGACAAAATGGTGATCTTCACTGTTCCATTGACTGAGTACAGTGTGCATTGCGTTGGGCGCACATATGGTACTGACTGAAATAAAAAATGGAATCAATTGAAGCATTTAATATGAAAACTGCGAGTACCAGTGATGAGTTTTATACTTGACAGTTCAGACGTGATACTTACCATTTCATAGTTTTCTTAAGTGTGTGTGTGTGTGTGTGTGTGTGTGTGTGTGTGTGTGTGTGTGTGTGTGTGTGTGTGTGTGTGTGTGTGTGTGTGTGTGTGTGTGTGTGTGTGTGTGTGTGTGTGTGTGTGTGTGTGTGTGTGTGTGTGTGTGTGTGTGTGTGTGTGTGTGTGTGTGTGTGTGTGAGAAAGAGAGAGTGACGCTTCATTTCAAAGGTCTCAGTTCAAACGATCACTCATATTTCACACTTCATAGTTTTTTAGGAGCCGCCATGGCGTAGTCTGTCCTTATTTTTAGAGGGCACCCACCATTACCTTTAACATCTAAAAAGTAGCCACCAATGATTTTTTGGGTCATTGTTGGTCTGATAAACATTTAACCATATAATTTTGCGAGAAAATCCACATATGCACCCATTGATACACAAACCGTCTATATGCCATATGAACTTTGGTCTGCATGCATGGTGAACACATCTTCTCATTAATTTTGCCTCACAAATCTGGAAACTACCCTGGCTGGATCCAAATACTGTAGTATCAATCTAGAATCTTTCATTTTGATGTTGATTCGATATATTCATTACAACGTGACCACATCATGCGATGCCATGAAGTTTTCCTGATCTAGAAAGCTGTCATTGTATGAAATTTACAGCTGCGTGTACGCAGTGATAGTTTCTTCTTTGAAGTTGAAGATGTCTTAATCTTAAACAAATCGAATGTTCGTGTTTCAATACATACTGTATATCTCTGTAACATAATCCTTTATTAAAGTATTTAGTTATCCAATAAGCAACAGTCTCGGAATGCATGGCGTCCATCATAAAGTCATTAAAAGTATAAGCTTACCTGATTGGCGGATTATGTCGTGGGAACGAGATATTATGTCGTGGGAACGAGATAATTATGTCGTGGGAACGAGATATTATATCGTGGGAACAAGATAATTATGTCGTGGGCACAAGATCTTATGTCGTGGGCACGAGATCTTATGTCGTGGGCACGAGATCTTATGTCGTGGGCACGAGATCTTATATCGTGGGAACAAGATAATTATGTCGTGGGAACAAGATAAATAATTTTTTTCACATGTCCCCTCAGTGCTGCCGTATTCTGCTGTTGTTGAAGTACAAAAATGTTCAGCTGGCATGGAAGCCTTCTAACTCTTGCAATGTATCATCATGGAGAAACACTCTAATCAAATTAACACACTATGATGGAACAAAGAAAAGGGCTCACGACTCACAGATAGTCAGAACTAAAGAAACCTCAAGTTGAGCCACGGTTGGTTCAGCTACAGATAAGCATCAGGCACCAACCCACCGATTAAAGCTTTACGTCAGAGCCGTCTGGAGCCTGAGGCCTAACCCACCGTCGTGCAATTAAAGAGGAAACCATAGCTATAAACCGTGATTGGGTTTATTAGCAGGCATGCAGACTGTCGCATGACATCCAAGTTATATTCAACCTTTATATAACGTTTGATAATCTTTATGAATTGATCTTTTAAATTAGGTTTTCTAACAATTCATTTGAATTTATAAACTAAATCACCATAAAATATAGGTTCTGATATGCCTTGTTGCAGAGGAGCTTTTAACCCAATGTTGTATTTAACAATTAACTTTGAGTGTCTGTGGTAGAATTTAGAAACTGCTTTTCGAATTTTATGATATCTATAACATTGTTTTAATAACTAAAAGCAGTTAAAAATAAGTTTCTGTTGTTGAAGTCATCAACATTAGATCACACTCTTGCAAATCGAATAAGTTGCGAAATATATACGCCATAGTAAGGGGAGCGAGGAACATCTCCGTCAAGAAATGGGAAATTTACTATTTCAAAAACAAAATCATCTTGTTTATCATGAATTTTAGAAGAAACTATGCCATTTGTTAGTGACAAGTTCAAGTCCAAAAACGAAGCTTCAGTATCAGAAGAATTCGCCTTATTTAACTGAAGTTCAGTAGGATATATCTGACCTACCATTTGTTCAAAATAAGGATCATCAATATTAAGTAAGTCATCTAAATATCTGGAGGTGGAGTTAAAAGCTTCAATAATGTCAGTTTGATTATTGTCTGACAGAGACAACATGAATTATCTCTCATGACAAAACAAAACCAACTCTGCAAAAAGGAGAGCACAATTAGTATCCATTGGAATACCTACAATTTGTGTATATAATTTTGAGCCAAATCTTATAAGTATATTGTCCAAAAGATAATGGAGAGCATCATACTTTTTCTGACATGACCACTATTTATATCGTTTAGGTTGTCCAGAAGTAAAAAAGGCATTTTTATCATTACAAGCCAAATAAAGTGAGCCCTCTCTGTTAAATGTTTGTTCAACTAATTCTGTTAGTTTTTCTTTGATTAGATTATTAGGCAATGTAGTATAGAGAGTAGAGAAATCATATGTAGACAAACTAGATGCTGGAAGACCTCTAGACTTTAATTTATTAAGAATTTAACCTGAATTTTTAATAGACCAAAATAAAATTTTACAATTCCTTTCATAAACTGTTGTGCAATATTTTATGACATGGTTTTTAATCGAAGTGAGACAAGAAGTCAAAAGAATAGACAACTCGGTAGTTTTACATGAACTAGAATTAGCAATTAAAACGCGACTTATAGGGCCGTTTCAAGAAAATCGCATAAAAACAGCTTTCTGCCACAGCCGAACGTCTACGAAACAAAATATATAATAACTTCTTGGTTACACTAAAACTACAATTAGTCACCAGCATTTCTGTAAAATTTGGCCGCAAAGGTCAGCTTAAACTCATGAAGAGACCAGGCGTCTGAAAATCAATGGCTAAGCCACAGATCACTTCTTTAACGGATGTAGTCGAGGACAGAGGAGAGGGTGTTTTTTTTAAAGATTCAGATAAATTTTCATTTTATGGCAATGGAACTTTCACATATTTACTTCATTTGAATAAGCTTTAAGATGGTACATGAAAAAAGAATAGCGTCATTACTGCATACATTGTATATGCATGATCTAGAACAGCAAAATGTTGCTAGGGGTTAACAGACTGTTGCAAACCTCGCGAAAAAATACGTTTCTTCAGAATTTAGGGCAAAATGTATTTGTGAAATCAAGGGCAATAACTATGCAAACATTATAAAACATCATTAAAACCATCTCATTTATATATCATCTAAAAGAGTATACAAACGCAGTTAATTTATCAAAATTCCATTATCGTTGTCTTATAAGGTAAAAAAACTGCAATAATTTCTTTAAAAGGGCCACGTTTGCCTGAATATTTGGTTCTCCACATAAAATATAAAAAAATGTAAATGATTTATGGTGAATGCTGTATTTCATGTTGAGTCTGATGTTTTCTTGGTGTGCGTTCTGGTGCCACTCACGCTACTAGTTGAGTTATAAAAATAACGTAAAAATCATCCAAGGCATTCTGGTACTGGTAGGGCTGTTAGTTCCTTTTACAAAGGTTGCTTGTGATAATCTAATGAGTACTTCCAACAACCCCTTAAATTGCGTTTCCGGGCCTTTTAACTTCCATATGCTGGTCATCTCTTATAACGTTTAGATAGCCCTGTAATGATGCTGATTCACATTGCTAGGGGTCCGGGGGCATGCTCCCCCCGTTTTTTTTTATTAAAATGGTGCAATCTGGCGCATTCTGAGTGTTCCAAACTACGTTATTATCATCAACCTAAAAAACAACAAGTTGGCTGCTTTTAAAAAGCCGCCAATAGGTTAGGTTTGGCAAATAGGTTGTTTTTATGACAGCATTCCTTTACTTTTATTATAATAGGTCTTGTTTGAGAAAACTTGGAGTCAGCAGATTAGGAGTTTGAAAAACTTATTTGATATTTGTACATATTGCATTGTCGAGCATGAGCTTTTGGGAATGAACCTTCGCTACTAGATAAAATATCTGACCAAAATCTAGACCTTTAAGCCGCTGGGTAGGTCTTTATAGGGTTTTACCAAACAATAAAGTACCAAAATTTTGTGTGCTCCCTAAAAATACTGATGTTATTCAATAAACCACACAACGGACTGACATGCCTATGGTAGAGAAAATAAAAGACATCAGTTTTCATACATGTAACGATACATTTTGAGGTACGACATGAACATGCCTTTAAAAATAAAAATAATCCAAATTTACATTTATCACCTAATGTATAAACATTGATGTGACATGGCCATGGCTTTGGATTTTAATGTAGCGTTTCTTTTGTCAGTCAGTATATATTGATGACACTGATAATGAACAGACGCATAACGGAAGTCCTAACCTAGAGCATACGGCTAAGGTTAGCTAAAATAGGATTATCTTTAGTTTTAAAATAATTTCACAGAAATATATTATGATCCTCATAATGCCTTTTACCAAATTTATACAAACTGTTCCATTCCACTGAACAAATTAGTAATTATAATTGTATCTATTAGCAAACTCAAAAGGTTGCAGTCATTTAGTAAGAGTGCTTGAATGGAACATTGGGATTTTTCTGTCTTGACTGGGGCCAGTCTAATGCCTCCGACTGAAAATAAAAAATAATCTTATTTTTTATGGTGTATCAATTTTTTCAGGACTGATGCCAGTTAAGTCTTAAAGAACCATCCAATACCATTAGTATGTCAAACAGTTTGGACCAACAATTTGCTAGTCTGATTAAGGTCTGAAAGGTTATCAGTAAGACTGGCATGCAAAGGGTCCATACATTTCATCTGGTATATGACCTTAGTAAATGGACCATAGGAGATGTCAGACTTTTGCATCTATGCATTCGCAAGAATTTACTTGACTATTTGCCTCTTCAAAATCCATGCATTGTGTCACTTGTATAATTTCATGTTATCTGTGCTTTGATAAGCTCCCTTTTTACTTTGGTTTTCTGACTGACCAACTGAGAGACTAAATCTGCTTATTCCATATTTGTCTAATGTCCTTTGTGAGAGGATATATGCAAACAGCACAGACCCAGATGAGATGCGGCACAATGCTGCATCTGATCAGGGTCTCCACAGTTTGCTGAAAAGTCAATGTTTTTAGGGGAGGTGGCCGTTGTAAAGTCATCGTTATTGCTAATTTGCTCTGAGTATTATATCTCTTCAGCAGAATAGTGGCTAAATGTCATACCAGGTCAGCCTAGGTCAATCTTTGGAGAACATGATGCAATCAGAATACTTCAAGATAGACTGGGAAGACAGAAATCTATATTTACAAATGACATCAGTTTAATTTTAGACAGAGGTCTCATGATTGGTTACATTTGGTCACATGCGCCTCCATGTACCAGCTCCAATTCTCACCTTATATATTGTGGTTAGGTGCTCATGCACCTAACCAACAATTTCAATAGTAAAAATTATTTGCCATATCAGTCACCAATACCAATCTGGATTAGCATGTTTGCATGTAAACACATTTAGATTTTCCAAGGGGGGTCTGGGGGGCTTCCCCGAGAAGCGGAAGATTTTTTTAAAAAATAATACGAAATGAAGGCCTTTTTTTTACTTTTTTGTAGGGCTCCCTTAATTGCCAAAACTATGAGCTTGCTCCCCAAATTCCTGAAAATAATAACAAGTGCTCCCCAGATCCCTGAAAATGGATAGCCATTCTCCCCACATCCCCATAACCCCTGGCGGCCCCCAACAGTACAAAGTTTTGGGACCACTTTGTCATATATATGACAACGTATACCAACGAACTGTAGTGTGTTCGTAACGTATTGAAAACGTATCTGTAACTGATTCAGCGTACACCAACGTACTTGGTGAATTTTCATACGTCCTCATACGTTGGTGCTAACGTACCTGAACGTATGCATAACTTACCCGTTGCGTACATCTAACTTATGCCTAACGTATACTTATGCCTAACGTATAAGCGTCGGTATACGCTGAAGATTTTTTTTATGCAAATACAAAAGGTAGTATAGGCGCCGGTTTAGCGTCAATGACGTCACGACGTCAGATCCAAGATGGCGGCCCCCATGACTTCCGGTCCAAGATGGCGGCCCCCACGACACCAAGATGGCGGCCCCACGAAATCAAGATGGCGGCCCCTGTGACGCGTTCGGTTACACCTCGGAGGGTGAGTCAACGCCCTAGACCACGAGAAGGTAGCGTCACGTCCTAGAGCGCGGTGTCATTCTTCTATATACAAGGGTGAGGGGCCTCTCATTTATTTCCGGGTGGTTTTTTTATGAAGTTCAGAACGAGATCCAGTCTTTAATGGTGTAGCGGGTCGCAGCGCTCGGTTTATCCCGTTCCCCGGTTGGACCCTTTTTTTTCAGCACGGTCCTTTCACGTCTTTTTCCACGTACTGGTCGGCTTCGTAATTGGGTCGTCAAGGCTGAGAGGGATATGATTGTCTATCAACGTAGAACGGGCTCCTCGCCATGCATATGGCGTCGGACTAACTTAGGAGTATATTGCACTATTATTTGCCGTTCGTCCTTTAGTATCTTAATGAATTCCAGTCCGAAGTTGCTGTCTTAGGCCCTCTGTCCGTTATACTATCCTCTCCTTTTCGCTTAAGCTCCGATTTTGCCATTTCTAAAGCTTGGGCTACTGGGGTGACCAGGTTCACTACGGGTTTTTCCTTTTGTCTCATTTCTTTCAACTCTCTGTATTTCCGTCCACTACCCACAATATAATGACCCTGACTGTCGCGTTCCGCGTAGCCATCTCTAACATCCAGCAAGTGCTGATACCATTTGTCGGGATCCGACACGTAAGGAATCCACTTCTGCTGTTGGTAATCGTAAACGAGTCTAGTGCCCATCTATTTCGATCGATTTCCTCCTTCGTGCTCAAGTTATTCTTACGCTCTATTCATACCAACGGGCGAGAGTCTAGTTCACTATCCTCAAGCACCTCGATTAATCGCTCAGCAGCCTCTCTGGCTTCGCGCCGTAGTTGTCTACATCTCATCCGAAACAACAGTTCATCAAACAAAGCTATACACATAAAAGTAATGGCGAACATATTTACGCCTACTCAATACTTAATCCCTTTTCTTAGTTACCAGTTTTGATAGTCATTCGGGTTACACTCGGAACACCGTAATGCCCCTAATGACTAGATTGCTGCAAAGCGCCTTATATAGTGAGAGGTCTCTTCTGATTGGTCAATTATCCAGCCATCCGATTGGTCAACCTCCTCACTCCTGATCCCTCCTCCTCATTCTCCTTCACGACGTAGTAGAGTCCTCTTGGTCTTCAGAGGCTTTCTCGGTTTCTATATTATGATTCGGCCATACGTCCATAAATAAATCTTTTCTGAGTTTGATGGCTTGTCTGATAGAGTCCGCCTGATTCATATCGTGTTGGTTCTTAAACGTTTTAGCCGATTCCAGTATTCGCTGTTGAACAGGATCCTCTTGTAGCTCGTAATAATCTATTAGAAATTGAGCGTAATCTCGTCTGAGTTTCTTGCGGAGAGAAGGCAAATCATCATTGGCTGCGAGATGAATAGCTTTATCCGAACTAAAACCTCGCTCTTCATAAGCATTCACTTTAGCTTTAAACTGATCTACGTTCTCCTGCCTGATCGGATTTTGAAATCTCCTGTTCCAGATGTCGAGTTTAGAGCGCTCATCTCTTTGTTTTCTTCGTTTACCTGGAGGGCTTAAATAGCTTACCCTCCTATTCCATATATACGGTTTATAACTTTCATCTCTTTCTTTATCCGGAGGGCTGATAGAGCGTATATAATCTAGGGACTCCACACTGTCAGCATCTTCATCATCAGAAATATCTCCGTCATAGGCAGACTGTTGATGGACAAGTATGTCAGTTTGTAGTCTGTCCTGTTCGGATGTACTCGATTTAAGATCTAGGATGAGGTAACCATAAGGTCTTGCCGTGGCATCTTCAAATTTCCTCATAAATGTGGCGCAAGTGGACGGATAAATTCTTCTTGCCAAGGTCGCAACTTGTTGTCTGTCGATCGGATTATTAAACAAGACCAAATATT
Source organism: Loripinus fragilis (assembly GCA_964019695.1). Lineage (NCBI taxonomy): Eukaryota > Metazoa > Mollusca > Bivalvia > Lucinida > Lucinidae > Loripinus > Loripinus fragilis. The sequence continues at coordinate 47,579,867 of OZ026522.1, forward strand.
GCGTATTTAAAGCGATATCCCTGCAAGCTCTACCTTGAGGAAATACGTTTTGAGTCAAATACACGATAGATATATTTCTGTGGTGACTACCTTTCGTAAAAAGGTCGGCAATTCTCTGGTCACACTTTGCTTCAGTCATCAGGTCATCAAAAATGATTAGGTTCCTTTTTGAGGGATCCATAAACTGAGCATTATCTAGATAGTCTGGGATACCCCGTATAAATTCTATACACGGAATTCTCTTCTGAAGGTCTTCGTACAGGGGCTGCCATTGTCCAAAACACCATAAGATTCGTTCCGGTGGCGGTTGTACTAACGTGGAAAGTAACAGTTTTCTAGTCCATTCCGTTTTCCCCGATCCACTGGGTCCAGTTACCATCATAGAGAATGGGTGTCTAAATGTCATTTCCTTCAATGGTTGTGACTGGTCCGTATATTTCCCACTGCCATGGACATTGCGTTCATGTCTTTGCAATGCATCACGCCTACTATAGGACTGGTTGCAGATCAAACACCTGATCATTTTGTCTCAGTTAGTATTGCTTGTCTACCTTCATACGGGTGTCATCCTTCTTACGATCATTGGATCATTGTTACCACCACCACCACCGACACCACCACCACCGACACCAACCACCACCACCACCACCACAGACACCACCCACCACCACCACCCACCACCACCACCCACCACCACCACCCACCACCATCCACCTCCACCACCACCACCACATGGTGGACCATTGTTTCCTGACTGTACATTCACTACATCCTCACTGTATCCTCACTGTACCCCAACTGAACCCTCACTGTGCCCCAATATACCCTCACTGTACTCTCACTGTATCCCCACTGTATCCTCCCTGTACCCTCACTGTATCCCACTTTACCCCAACTGAACCCTCACTGTACCCTCACTGTATCCTCACTGTGCCCCCACTGTACTCTCACTGTATCCCCACTGTATCCTCCCTGTACCCTCAATGTATCCTCCTTCCCTCCTCCTCCTCACCCTCTCCTCCTCCCTCCTAATCTCACTGTACCCAAACTGAACCCTCACTGTGCCCCAATGTACCCTCACTGTATCCTCACTGTACCCCACTGTACCCTCACTGTATCCCAACTGAACGCTCACTGTATCCTCACTGTAACCCAACTGAACCCTCACTGTGCCCCAATATACCCTCACTGTACTCTCACTGTATCCTCCCTGTACCCTCACTGTATCCCACTTTACCCCAACTGAACCCTCACTGTATCCTCACTGTACCCTCACTGTATCCTCACTGTGCCCCCACTGTACTCTCACTGTATCCCCACTGTATCCTCCCTGTACCCTTAATGTATCCTCCTTCCCTCCTCCTCCTCACCCTCTCCTCCTCCCTCCTAATCTCACTGTACCCAAACTGAACCCTCACTGTGCCCCAATGTACCCTCACTGTATCCTCACTGTACCCCACTGTACCCTCACTGTATCCCAACTGAACCCTCACTGTATCCTCACTGTGCCTCAATGTACCCTCACTGTATACTCACTGTACCCCACTGTACTCTCACTGTAACCCCACTGTATCCTCCCTGTACCCTCAATGTATCCTCCTTTCCTCCTCCTCCTCACCCTCTCCTCCTCCCTCCTAATCCCACTGTACCCCGACTGAACCCTCACTGTGCCCCAATGTACCCTCACTGTATCCTCACTGTACCCCACTGTACTCTCACTGTATCCCCACTGTATCCTCCCTGTACCCTCACTGTATCCTCCTTCCCCCTCTTCCCCACCCTCTCCTCCTCCCTCCTAGCTCCATTATGAATTTGAACTATCATGATCACTGTTTTTTACGGCCATTATACTCGTTGTAGAACGTTCTATCATCGTAGGTTCACCGGTAATTGTGGGTTGACCATGATTATATAATGATTAAGCATAACAGTTTCGCTTTAAACAACCAGTCGTCAGCATTTACGCTATGTATAGTCTTAAGATGATGTACTATATTTAGCACATCCTTTCTATTCCTCCTGAATTGTAAAATCGATAAGCAATTTCAAAACATGGATCAAAGTGAATGCAGCCAGTCAGATCCGGTCAGCAGCTGATTATATTGCTGAATGAATTGAGACAGGCCCACGGAAAACCCACCTTTTCAATACGGACGACTTTGCTGTATCATTGCGTTGGGTCCTCGCTGTTCAACATCGAATTTACTGATCAGAGTGCGTTATTCAAGCAGATGAGCCTGTCCATCGGACCAGACGTTTGATGTATCTATAGCGTGTACTAGGAAAGGCGATTGCGATTTCGCCCTTTTCATGCTAAATGTCTAGGGTGTATAAATACACCAATAATGCGATTTTTTCTCATTCTTCGCCTTTGTTAGAGTCTATATTTACCTGAGAACTAATGTACAAAGTACGGATATAGATGTTGTTTAATTAAATGCTCTCTTTGCGCATGGGCGACGGCCATTTTGGATGAAATCATCGTATGTAGACATTAAATAGTCGACTCATGATCGCATTACAGAGTTTTCCTAACTCTCGCAGTGACTAGGCGTCCTACGCTCATAAAGATTTCTTAAAAGTATTCATCAACGACTTAACACAAGCTGGTACATCAGCGCAGACTCGCCAGAGCCTTCGCTGCTCGTGTACAGGTAGGTACATGAGACAATTAACCCCTAAATTCAACTTACGTATCGTCTGTTCATAGTCTAGAGACAAATTGCGAAATGTATGGCTTATGATATATACATTTATAACGATATTACTATGATTAATTATTGACCAATCAGAAAAAACCTCTCGCTATATAATGCGCATCGCATGCAATCGAGTCATAGCTAATATGACAGTCGAACAATAAACATGCAAATTGAACAGTTTAAATGATACTATTTAGCTCAAACGTTTGTAAACTGGTGTTTTCGAACGCCACACGTTTTGTTTTTTTTATAGCGTGATTCATCTTCGCGTTATAAGAACACGTGAAAAGCATTGCCCAGGAAGCTGAAACATAAAAGAGTCGCTTTAAAAGGAAGGCTCGCACTTGTATTATAAGCGTTTAGATTTAAAAGGAAAGGCTTGCCAGGTTATACATAAAAGTGTCGTTTTTAAAGGAAGGTTCGCGTTTGTATTATAAAAGTTTCGATTTAAAAGGAAAGGCTTGCCCAGCAAGCTGATATACATAAAGTTTCGTTTTAAATGGTGTTTAAAAACAGATCAAAACTATGCCTCATAGATACAAGTTCCAGTGTCCAATATGCCATAGAAAGGATGTGCTAAATATAGTACATCATCTTAAGACTATACATAGCATAAATGCTGACGACTGGTTGTTTAAAGCGAAACTGTTATGCTTAATCATTATATAATCATGGTCAACCCACAATTACCGGTGAACCTACGATGATAGAACGTTCTATAACGAGTATAATGGCCGTAAAAAACAGTGATCATGATAGTTCAAATTCATAATGGAGCTAGGAGGGAGGAGGAGAGGGTGAGGAGGAGGGGGAAGGAGGATACAGTGAGGGTACAGGGAGGATACAGTGGGGATACAGTGAGAGTACAGTGGGGTACAGTGAGGATACAGTGAGGGTACATTGGGGCACAGTGAGGGTTCAGTCGGGGTACAGTGGGATTAGGAGGGAGGAGGAGAGGGTGAGGAGGAGGAGGAAAGGAGGATACATTGAGGGTACAGGGAGGATACAGTGGGGTTACAGTGAGAGTACAGTGGGGTACAGTGAGTATACAGTGAGGGTACATTGAGGCACAGTGAGGATACAGTGAGGGTTCAGTTGGGATACAATGAGGGTACAGTGGGGTACAGTGAGGATACAGTGAGGGTACATTGGGGCACAGTGAGGGTTCAGTTTGGATACAGTGAGATTAGGAGGGAGGAGGAGAGGGTGAGGAGGAGGAGGGAAGGAGGATACATTGAGGGTACAGGGAGGATACAGTGGGGATACAGTGAGAGTACAGTGGGGGCACAGTGAGGATACAGTGAGGGTACAGTGAGGATACAGTGAGGGTTCAGTTGGGGTAAAGTGGGATACAGTGAGGGTACAGGGAGGATACAGTGAGAGTACAGTGAGAGTACAGTGAGGGTATATTGGGTTACAGTGAGGGTTCAGTTGGGTTACAGTGAGGATACAGTGAGGGTTCAGTTGGGATACAGTGAGGGTACAGTGGGGTACAGTGAGGATACAGTGAGGGTACATTGGGGCACAGTGAGGGTTCAGTTTGGGTACAGTGAGATTAGGAGGGAGGAGGAGAGGGTGAGGAGGAGGAGGGAAGGAGGATACATTGAGGGTACAGGGAGGATACAGTGGGGATACAGTGAGAGTAGAGTGGGGGCACAGTGAGGATACAGTGAGGGTACAGTGAGGATACAGTGAGGGTTCAGTTGGGGTAAAGTGGGATACAGTGAGGGTACAGGGAGGATACAGTGGGGATACAGTGGGAGTACAGTGAGGGTATATTGGGGCACAGTGAGGGTTCAGTTGGGGTACAGTGAGGATACAATGAGGATGTAGTGAATGTACAGTCAGGAAACAATGGTCCACCATGTGGTGGTGGTGGTGGAGGTGGATGGTGGTGGGTGGTGGTGGTGGGTGGTGGTGGTGGGTGGTGTCTGTGGTGGGTGGTGTCTGTGGTGGTGGTGGTGGTGGTTGGTGTCGGTGGTGGTGGTGTCGGTGGTGGTGGTGGTAACAATGATCCAATGATCGTAAGAAGGATGACACCCGTATGAAGGTAGACAAGCAATACTAACTGAGACAAAATGATCAGGTGTTTGATCTGCAACCAGTCCTATAGTAGGCGTGATGCATTGCAAAGACATGAACGCAATGTCCATGGCAGTGGGAAATATACGGACCAGTCACAACCATTGAAGGAAATGACATTTAGACACCCATTCTCTATGATGGTAACTGGACCCAGTGGATCGGGGAAAACGGAATGGACTAGAAAACTGTTACTTTCCACGTTAGTACAACCGCCACCGGAACGAATCTTATGGTGTTTTGGACAATTGCAGCCCCTGTACGAAGACCTTCAGAAGAGAATTCCGTGTATAGAATTTATACGGGGTATCCCAGACTATCTAGATAATGCTCAGTTTATGGATCCCTCAAAAAGGAACCTAATCATTTTTGATGACCTGATGACTGAAGCAAAGTGTGACCAGAGAATTGCCGACCTTTTTATGAAAGGTAGTCACCACAGAAATATATCTATCGTGTATTTGACTCAAAACGTATTTCCTCAAGGTAGAGCTTGCAGGGATATCGCTTTAAATACGCAATATTTGGTCTTGTTTAATAATCCGATCGACAGACAACAAGTTGCGACCTTGGCAAGAAGAATTTATCCATCCACTTGCGCCACATTTATGAGGAAATTTGAAGATGCCACAGCAAGACCTTATGGTTACCTCGTCCTAGATCTTAAATCGAGTACATCCGAACAGGACAGACTACAAACTGACATATTTGTCGATCAACAGTCTGCCTATGACGGAGATATTTCTGATGATGAAGATGCTGACAGTGTGGAGTCCCTAGATTATATACGCTCTATCAGCCCTCCGGATAAAGAAAGAGATGAAAGTTATAAACCGTATATATGGAATAGGAGGGTAAGCTATTTAAGCCCTCCAGGTAAACGAAGAAAACAAAGAGATGAGCGCTCTAAACTCGACATCTGGAACAGGAGATTTCAAAATCCGATCAGGCAGGAGAACGTAGATCAGTTTAAAGCTAAAGTGAATGCTTATGAAGAGCGAGGTTTTAGTTCGGATAAAGCTATTCATCTCGCAGCCAATGATGATTTGCCTTCTCTCCGCAAGAAACTCAGACGAGATTACGCTCAATTTCTAATAGATTATTACGAGCTACAAGAGGATCCTGTTCAACAGCGAATACTGGAATCGGCTAAAACGTTTAAGAACCAACACGATATGAATCAGGCGGACTCTATCAGACAAGCCATCAAACTCAGAAAAGATTTATTTATGGACGTATGGCCGAATCATAATATAGAAACCGAGAAAGCCTCTGAAGACCAAGAGGACTCTACTACGTCGTGAAGGAGAATGAGGAGGAGGGATCAGGAGTGAGGAGGTTGACCAATCGGATGGCTGGATAATTGACCAATCAGAAGAGACCTCTCACTATATAAGGCGCTATGCAGCAATATAGTCATTAGGGGCATTACGGTGTTCCGAGTGTAACCCGAATGACTATCAAAACTGGTAACTAAGAAAAGGGATTAAGTATTGAGTAGGCGTAAATATGTTCGCCATTACTTTTATGTGTATAGCTTTGTAGACAACTACGGCGCGAAGCCAGAGAGGCTGCTGAGCGATTAATCGAGGTGCTTGAGGATAGTGAACTAGACTCTCGCCCGTTGGTATGAATAGAGCGTAAGAATAACTCGAGCACGAAGGAGGAAATCGATCGAAAGAGATGGGCACTAGACTCGTTTACGATTACCAACAGCAGAAGTGGATTCCTTACGTGTCGGATCCCGACAAATGGTATCAGCACTTGCTGGATGTTAGAGATGGCTACGGGGAACGCGACAGTCAGGGTCATTATATTGTGGGTAGTGGACGGAAATACAGAGAGTTGAAAGAAATGAGACAAAAGGAAAAACCCGTAGTGAACCTGGTCACCCCAGTAGCCCAAGCTTTAGAAATGGCAAAATCGGAGCTTAAGCGAAAAGGAGAGGATAGTATAACGGACAGAGGGCGTAAGACAGCAACTTCGGACTGGAATTCATTAAGATACTAAAGGACGAATGGCAAATAATTGCGCAATATACTCCTAAGTTAGTCCGACGCCATATGCATGGCGAGGAGCCCGTTCTACGTTGATAGACAATCATATCCCTCTCAGCCTTTACGACCCAATTACGAAGCCGATCAGTACGTGGAAAAAGACGTGAAAGGACCGTGCTGAAAAAAAAGGGTCCACCCGGGGAACGGGATAAACCGAGCGCTGCGACCCGCTACACCATTAAAGACTGGATCTCGTTCTGAACTTCGTAAAAAAACCACCCGGAAATAAATGAGAGGCCTCTCACCCTTGTATATAGAAGAACGACACCGCGCTCTAGGACGTGACGCTACCTTCTCGTGGTCTAGGGCGTTGACTCACCCTCCGAGGTGTAACCGAACGCGTCACAGGGGCCGCCATCTTGATTTCGTGGGGCCGCCATCTTGGTGTCGTGGGGGCGGCCATCTTGGACCGGAAGTCATGGGGGCCGCCATCTTGGATCTGACGTCGTGACGTCATTGACGCTAAACCGGCGCCTATACTACTACAAAATTTTGGGATCCGTATTCGTCGTATGACAACGTAGGCCTACAGTAGCGTGTTCGTAACGTGTTTAAAACTTATCTCTAACGTATTCAGCGTACACCTTGGACCCAAAATAACAGGGTCCAAGCGTACACCAACGTACTTGCTTAATTTCTCATACGTCCGCATACGTTGGTGCTAACGTACCTTAACGTATGCATAACTTACCTGCTGCGTAAATCTAGTTTATGCCTAACGTATAGAAGCAGTATACGTTCGCATTACGCTGTAATTTTTATGGATGCACAAATTGTTGGTCCTCTTGGCCGTATGTCTACGTATATCACCGCGCTGTATATAGCGTATTCGTATACGTGTTTAAAACTTATTTCTAACGTCACGGTATATAGACGCAAAGGAGCCTATCCGTGAAAAACTGCTTTTCCCGAGCCCTATCCGGTCCAGAAAAGGAGCCTATCAGCTAAAAACAACCTTAGCGATAGACAGTGACATCAAAAGGTGGGTAAAATAATACGTTCCTTTAATTGCATGAAGAAAATGACAATGCAACGGAACAACAGAGAAGCTATGAGACAAAAATCAAACAGCCACACGTTCGTTGATGATGCAGATTTTTTATAACGCGATACAATCTTCAATTGCGGCGACGTACACAGACGATTACACAACACAGAAAACAAGCTTTTCGAACAGTTTGGGCTGGGGTTCGCAATTGCTTTTGGTATATTGTAAATAATTTATGCGGAAGATGACTTACATGCATTTCACAGACCGAATTATACGTTATTTCCCTCTTTAAATAGCATGGAATGAAAAATAATCTGGCTAGGGATCCTATTTGTCTTTGGCTAATGAGCCCTATATGGCTACTGGCTAAGGATCCTATATGCATATAAACAAGTATTGTTTTTCTTCAAAAAACGGTTATCAAACATCTATCTGTTAAGCGACCTCGTGGCCGTTTCATGTGCGGCTCCAGGAATTTTTGATAGGGGGTGGAGGGGGGGGGGGGGCGGGGGTCCATACCCGACTTTTTCCAAGTCCTCAACGTATCTTACAGTGGTTCATCAATGGTTTATTTCGGGTCCAACTTTTTCTAGGGGGGGGGGGGAGGATGGGGGCGGGTGGTCTAAATGCTAATTTCTATAGAAACCCATAGAATTTGTGATTTTCCAGTTAGGGGGTCCGGATCCCCTACCCCCCTCTGGATCTGCACATGGGTATTCTTTCATGGAAATCAACTGCTCTTTGTGAGCTTCAATTTGAAATTATGAAGCGACCGGTTAGCACTTCTAATACTACATGCAGTCGTAGATATATAACAAAAGCTATATTGCGGACAAGAGTTGTTGATCATTGATTTTAATTCATTCTGCTACGCTGTGTGGTTCTATTTACAAGTAAAATTACAACAACAGTTTATTGAAACGATGAGACGATTCTTTTGAGTACCCACAACATATGTTTTGGTTGAGAAATGAGAAAAATTATTTTTAGTTACGCACTCTTAGCTGAGGGCCTGCAACCGGGTTCCTTATGGGTCCCATATGGGCTGGCCCATGTAAATAAAATGAAATAAATAGAAGCAGGGGCGGATCCAGGATTTCTTCCGAGGGTTCAAATTTACAAAGGGGGGTTCGAACTGAATAGTGCACCTGATAATTTTATAGTTTATGCTGATTTTTTTTTTTATATTCCTCGTGAAAATGAAATATTTTGTCTCAAAAGGGGGTTCAAACTACATGAATTCCCTCTGTATCCGCCACTGAAGAAGCTAGTTTTGCATTATAAATGTGGAAATAAGTTTTTATAAATATGTTGATATCATTTCCGTTTTCTTTTGGGGGCTTTCATATGAGACCCATATGGGACCCATCCGGGCAACCCGCATATCAGACACATGTGAAACCCGGTTGCACTCCCCATTGGATCCATGGGACCCATATAGGCATGTTTGCTGGGATGTATCTACATGTACATGAACCCGTGAGGCATTACACTTATCACAGCGCAACTGACAGCAAAAGCGGTCTCTTTTTAAAGCCATTTCTTACTTTTATAACCTATAGGCTCCCATGGCACTTAGTAGCAAACATATAGGCTCCTGTGCCACGGGTACGGCTCATTATCCTGTGCCACAAAATGGTCAATCTTCTCTCAACGTATAGGCTCCTTAGCCGTCTTGTTTTCAAACATCACCCTTCTTTTCTATGAAAAACCAATTTTAAAAGCAAAACAGACGCTTTTAGTAAGGGGGTGGAACATAAAACGCTTTCTGCTGTGGTGTAGGCCGGCAAAATTGTCTCAATTGTTAAGTTTTGCTTCATTTTCCAATGCAAACTAAATCGCCGAAAACAGAGCAGTCATTTTCTGTTCAACTTTGTAGACGTGACTTGATATCAGCCTTATCATATGTTTCAAAATCCATCCAGTTAGAGGCTTAAAAGTCCCGTGGCGATTGATTTTATGTTACTTACATCGCAAATAATCTGATGTTGGCCCAGATTTGAAGTGTCTCCTCTCCCCGAGTCTTGTTTTTGGCGGATAGGCTCCTTTTCTGGACCGGATAGGGCTCGGGAAAAGCAGTTTTTCACGGATAGGCTCCTTTGCGTCTATATACCGTGAACGTAGATCTTCTCATCGTACACCAACGTACTTGCTGAATTTTTCATACGTCTCGTAGTGTGACATGGCCTTTAAAATATAACGAGTGGATTATCTTACATCATGGTTTAACCATTTTATACCTCCTACATCAGTGTACACCTTGCATATCACGAGATAGTTCGTGCTAAAGCGATCTTCGTTTAGTCAGTAGGCTACAGTATTTAAAAGTATCGTATTATGTACAAGGTAGTCGATTAAATACAATGTACACAGCAAGACTTTAATAATTCTCATACAATAACCTTTTTTAAGACACTGAATAAACAAGGACATGCCTCTTTACAAAATATTACAAAAACGATTTAATAGGCTCGTATACCTATTCAAAACCGAAAGTAGATAATCGTGTTGCGTAGCGACCAGCGACGCCAATGGAACACGTGAATCGGTAATAGATCTATTGGGTGCTAATTTTATACCCGCCATTTCGATCAATAGACATACAGGTGCTTTTGAACGGGTAGGACAGTAAGAACAGAAACACAGTAAACAATAGGAAGAAATTTCGATACACAGTGGATTTATTTATTCTTTTTCGTTTGACTACTGCCCAAAAAGTAAATTGATTCGTGCCATAGTTTTTCGTTTTGGATAATGTGAAGTTCTCTGGACCAAAGTTAGGCAACAAAAGCGCTGGCTCGCTCGTTGCAAAACTTTTTAGGGTGTATATTCTAGATGCCTTCTACGCATATTGTTGAAATGAGATGTTGGATTTTATTTATTATTTACGTCGGTTGGCTGGTCCAAGGTAAGAATCAATGATAATGGTCATTTTTGGGGTACCGTATTTACCTTAAAAGAAGAATTTTCGCATATGAGAGGACAGAAGTCCTTCGTTAAACATGCCTGCACAACTATCATAATCGGGCCTAAGTTCTTTACCTGAACCTTCATGATCCATCCATGTTTCTTCTTTGTGTGTGAGCAGCAAATGCACTTCAGGGATTGCTAAATGCTAGTAGTTTTCTCCAAAAAGCAAGTATGAATTGCCATCACTTGCTACTTTTAGCAAGTGAAAACAAGTCATTTTCATATCACCTGAAGAAGCTGTCTGATCTGGATCCACACTGTTTGCAAAGAAACCTAAATATTGGATCAGAAAGATGAAAATGATAACGTGCATCTATTGTCAATGCTAATTGAATTAATTTAGGTTCAATTTTCTAATTGATAAAATAGTTATAACTTCATTTTCAGTGAATAAGCATTTAGCATGTGAGAAAAATAGTCACTTGCAATTTTTAGCAAGTGCTTGGAAATCTAAAATTTGATCCCTGCACTTATGTCCAGGCACTGGTTGTCTTTGTGACAACTACCAAAAAGTGTACACCCAGATCAGTGCTGACGGTCTGATCTGAGGTTGTCTTTTTTTGCACAGGCCTGTGTCTGGATTTTTACTGTAAATCTGGTATCGCTTACACCCCCCCCCCCCCCCCCCACACACACACACACACAAACACCCCCCTGTTTTCTGTCCTTTTACCTGCCAATGTCTCTTACCATTTGGAGTAATTGTTTCATCTATATAGAGTGTATAATTCATAATTGATTTTCTCATTTCTGAACCAAAACATATGTTGTCGGTATACTCAAAAGAACTGCCTCAATGAGGTGGTTCTTTTCAGCACTCAAAACACATGTTTAGCTGATGGCTAAGAAAATAATCACACTTTTACGTGTATGTTAGGTTGCTTAACTGGACCTGTCTATGATTTTTGCATGTGTCAATTATTGTACTTTCAAAGATAGATGAGAATCGTTGTAAACAAACACTGGCGAGTTTACCTTGATTTTGGGCGTACAGGTAGTCTCAGTTTACAGTTATATTGAACCTACCACGGATTACTGCATATGTAGTGAATAGTCATGCTTTACCTACTGTACCTGTTTATAAAAAAATAGAATTGCCTCATTACTATGCATCTTTGAAAGTACAATAATGTTATAACCCTGTCAATAAAGACTATATCAGGGCTTACCCTGGCTCAGAATTTGTTGTAACCAACACTTTAGCCAAATGGAAATAGTTGGAGCCAAATGAAATTGACTTTAGCCAAGGTTTTAGCCAGCTAGTGGTAACTTTTGTCATCTGCTGATAACCTTTGCAAACAGTTTGGACCCAGATCAGCCCTGACAAAACATCCGGCTTCATCTGGATCCAAACTGTATGACACCCGGATGGTATTGAAAAAGATCCAGCATATGGCACACTAATAAACAGTGAAGGAATAATAAAAGCAATAAGCTGATCAAAACAAATATGTCATTTATGAACCTTTAGCCAATGACTTGTATTTGTAGCCACTCTACATTTTTAGTAGTGAATGGCTACAAAGATTAATGGCAGGGTGAGCCCTGTACATACTCACATACTTACCACTTGCAGTTCCATCAATATTAATGTATTTAAAATAGCCGAAAGTAGGGGGCGGGCCAAACTGAGAGTGCATGACCAAAAAATATAAAAAGATCTTTTACTAAATGGACCATCTAAACAACTGGATGGAAGAATCCACTTTACAAGAAAGGGTAAAAGGTTGAAAAGAGGACTATTGGAATATTAATTAATACCATCTTAGTCCACCAACAATATAAAAAAATCATTTTTACAATCTCTTCTTCGAAAGGTTCCGGATTTCTTACACTAGATCTATATATTTACTAGATCTACTTCATGTAGCTCTCCATCAAGAGCAACAATCCAGTGTAGATGATGTCTTCTGAAACTGTTATAATCATGTCAAAAATAGCGTTGTATGAAAGTTGGAATAGCAGTAAAATCAATTTCACCAAATTCCATATCCAACCTAATAAACACACACTCTCTAAAATGTGCACACCAAGCTCATTTTTTAGCGGGATTGCTTTATCAAGTTAGGATTTCCAGCAAGTCTCCTAAAGTAATTTCATTAATATTAATTTGGATATATTGTGTGCATGTAAAACAGTGTAGATCCTGATCAACTGGCTTTATCCGAAGCCAGCTGATCTGGGTCTACACTTTTTTTAAAAAATTGTATGAAGTTTTGAAAATGTTTTATGCAGAGTGGACTTATCAGAGTGCATATGATGATATATGATCTTTTTTTCAGGCACAAGTGCTTGTAATTGTACGGCATCAGATTGTCAAAACAGTTGTTCTGCCGGGGAATTTTATGATGCAAGCGGGCCGGGATGCACGACATGTCTAGCTGGATATTAGTAAGTTCTTGATTAAACACCTAAAATGCTTGTCTGCCTGCTCTGCATACACCAGACAAGAGTGCATAATTGAAAATTCTGTTTTAACTATTTTCTCATTCAAGAGATGGTTCTTTTGAGCACACAAAGCACATGTTTAAACAGATGGATAAGAAAATAATGATAATAAAGAGGGAATGGAATTTCCATAATATATGGAATGAAATTTTCCATTTAATATGGAATGAATTTTCCCATTTAATATTGAATGAATTTTCCCATATTATATGGAATGAATTTTCCCTTTAAGTAAGGAATGGAATTTTCCATTAAATATGGATTGGAATTTCCCATTAAATTTGGAATAGAATTTCTATTTAAATATGGAATGAAATTCTCTGTTAAATATAGAATTTATCATTAAATAGGGAATAGAATTATCAAATAAATATGGAAGATGATTTCCCATTATAAATATGGAATGGAATATCCTGTTAAATATGAATTTCTCATTAAACAGGGAATTGAATTTCTCATTATATATATATGGAATGGAGTTCCCTTTTAAATATGGAATGAAATCCTTTTTAAATAATGAATGAAATTTCCCTTTAAATAGGGAATGGAATTCATCTTTGAATATTAAATGTTGGGACTTCAAAATTACAAAAACCTGAGTAATCTTTTTGGCTCACAGTACACCATGCATATATCAAATTGTAACATGGAAATGTACTAAATGCCATTTATTAGATTTTTGGTGTTTGGCATGGAGAATCTGTGTAAAATTCTAGCTTTTGGTTATAAAACTTTTCTCATGCTCAACTCTCACCAGCACAAAACTTGTTGTGGTTATAAATTTTAAAGCTGCATACTCTGTAACTATGAACATTTTCTAGAAAAAAATATTTTCTTTTTAAATCATTTGTAAAAGTAGAATAAAGTTATGGTGTCACAATAAATCTAATTTCTACAGCTGAAAACTGCATGGAAAAGTGAATTATCTTATAAAAACAGGTGTATTTTCTCTTGTTTGTAATTATTTGCGTCCCTCCAATAATTCTAGACAGTTAATTTTTAACATAAATGCTGTTGTTTTGGCACTAATAATTTGTTAATTATTACGAAAAAGGTAAAATGTATACCTGAATTTAAGTATTTTTACTTTGTTCTTGAAAAATACAAACAGTATTTTTAAAATGAAAATATCAAAAGTTACAGATTATGCAGCTTTAAAACGCCATTTTAAAATTTATGTCCAGCACAGATGACGTTTGTATATTGTTCTGACAAATAAAATTGCCCCATTTATTTGTATTTTGGTATTTATGAAGATGAAAAATTTCATGCTCATAAATTTCATGCTCTTGTGAGGTGAGCATGAACAGTTTTATCACGGTAAATTCCATATACATGCAGGCCTTTAGTTAAGAGTGTGTTACTAACAGAAAAATTATATAAAAAATATTTCTCAACCAAAACATATGTTGTGGGTACTCAAAAGAACGGTCTCAATGAGACGGTTCTTTTGAGCATCCAAAACATATGCTTAAAATTATGGGTAAGATAATATTTACAATTTTACACTGAAAATTTTGTTTATCTAAGCCTGTGTACATGTATAAAAAGTATTGTGTTTAAGTACACATGTAGTTACGTTGCGCTATTATGAAAGTATTCAAATCTGTAAAGAAAACAACAAGTTTTATGTAATTGTTGGGCTTATGTATGTTTAACGTTGAAGTCACTTGACCATTAGAGTACCAAGTTACCACTTATTCAGGTGTACTTATTTGATTAGGGGCACTGAGTTGACGAAAGATGGTGTGTATAGCTCTCGATAAGAGGCGAATCTTCATCCACAGCTGAACAGCGTACAGAGGCTGATCCAGGATTTTCTGGAAAGGGGTTCATATGTATAAAGAGGTGGGGGGGGGGGTTCGCTTTGCTGATTTTATCTCATTTTGCTTTTAAAATATCTCATGAAAATGAAATAATTTGGTCTCAATGAGACCAAATTATTTCATTATCATAGGATATTAAAAAACGGGGGCAGAGAGGGTCAAGCGAACCCCCCTGAATCTTCTCTGGATCCGCCACTGGCGTAAAAATATGCCATCTCCGCTAATGTTCTGAAGTAGACTTCATTAGAACTCCTCAGCCAATTTTGTTTAATCAGACCCTCAGAGATACATTGTGGGTCTTCTTTGATCACATGATAATGCCATAGAGAAACCAACGATGCCTGCTTAAGATTCTAAAATATCATGAACTGGCTCAAGTATTCATTCAACGTGACAAGGGTTATGTTTTGCCACTGTTATACAACACTTAGGTCACAGGTTTAGATAAACAAAAATGTTCAGCGTAAAATTGTTAATATTTTCTTACCCATCAATTTTAACATATGTTTTGGGTGCTCAAAAGAACCGTCTCATTGAGACGGTTCTTTTGAGTTCCACAACATACATTTTGATGAGAATTAAGAAAATTAATTTTCTTTACACTTTGAACTAAAGTCCTGTAGGTGCATGCATGTTCATGCATATTTCCCTTATTTCTAAAGCTATAGGTAACAAGGAAGTCTTTAATTTGGCTTGTGAATTTTTAATCGAACATCTTATCGGTGTATTTGACTGTCAGGGTATTTTATAAGATAACACTATTTGAACAGATCTTTAATTTCCTAATTCAAATAATTCCTTTCATGTCAAACAATCCAGTTATGTATTGTTGACCTAGCTGTTTTTCTGAAATCCCGCAGTGTCATCTAATACCTATATTGACCATCTCGCTGTTGATTTTCATGCATCCAGAAGAAGTTTTTGAAATACTTGTCCAATATACATGAAGATATGTAACTATACTGACGGACTTTAAAATTGCAACACTAACACCCCTTTATATCTTTCAAAAAACAGTTGTATGTAAAATTCCTTTGCTTCGATGATATCATCCTAAGTTGGCTTCTTCAGCAAACACTTTAGTTTAAATGTTCAATTAAACTGGACGACGTTATTTGCTCCTTATGAATTTAGCCATTTAAACATTTCTTAAGTAGAGGAGATTTTAAGCTATTGGATGAAAGGGTACACCCAGAAAAACGTCATATACGCAAATAGCCGTATCGCAGGCCTGCCAATCAATATAAGAGTGATTCCTTGATGACTAACAAAGTCCATGATACAAATTTGATGCTTCTAGTGTTCCTTGATTTAAAGAAGTATGAAATCTTTCATTCATAACATTTGGTCTCATGAAACAGTTGACCCCTATCTCAAAAAGTTTACATTTTAATGCATTAAGTTCATATTAGTTGGACAAGTTTTCCATATTTTACTGACAAATTAATGTTCTTTAACATACAATGAAAAATATTGTTCTGCCTTCTTTTTCGTGACATAGATTAAAGTTGTTATCCAAGTGTTGGGTTTTTAAAGTATGTCAGTATATATTAAATTTGTAAGTAAAGCTACTGATACTTGCAATATTGCTCTCATTTTTTCTTCATACGTAGGCTAAAAATGGACCCAGCATCTACTGTTTACCCCCCAAAAATATCAGGTATATCAAGCACCCCCAAAAAATATTTGAAATTTTAGCAACCCCAAAAATATCCCATTGACCTTCAGTAATGACTCTAAAATGCATAGAAATGACCCCTAAAACTAGTCCAATTTTGTGATGACTCCCAAAAAATATCCAAAAAATCTTCATACCCCCAAAAATATTCATTTTTTAAACCCCCCAAAAATATTGAAACCTGGGCCTACGTATATATGAAAATATCAGAGTCCCCCCCCCTGGGATTGGTCCCAGACTTTTGAAGCCTGCAGCGCCACTCATACTATATAACTTTGTAATAGCATGCGCAGCAGGGCTCTCACACCCCTTTTTGGGAATGGGGCTGTGGCCCATGGAATTGGGAAATTTAGCAGCTTTTTGACTAAAATTGGGATATTTGACATCTTCCTCATGTATGACGTTTCCATTGCTAGATTCATATCATCATAATTTTGATTATCAATGGACCAGTTTTGTTCAAGTTGATATTTTACGTCCCAGTCAGCAATTTTTCAGTCATGTATGTTTCTTGAGTTGAACCAGTTCTAAGCAGAGGATAAAGTGCCTTGCTCAAGGACCTCAGTGCATCCAGTGAGACTTGATCCAACAACCTCTCTAACACTGAGCCGTACTGCGCTTCTGAAGGAATTAGAAGGCACTCAGAACAACTGCCAATATTAAACATAGTCATACCAGTTGCTTTGTAACCAACTATAAATCGGTCAAGACTGGACTTGTGTTCAATTAAGAACAATAAAATCACAGTAAGCGAGCCACATAATATTATTGTTGTGTTAAATATTAATCTTGAAGGCTTTAATAAGCTAAAATAGTAAATGTATTATTCATGTCCCTGTTTGAGGTTAAATGGCTCAATCTACTTTATTTGGTCAGTCGTGACCAGTACAAAAAATCTGTCACAAGAAGAATTACGAATTTATATTTAGCAATAAACTGGGAAATCATAAATTATTTTTTCAAAATAACCTTTTTTTCAATGGATCGGAGTGTCAAGGAGTTTTAATGCAGATCAGACCCAGATCAGACCTGACATATTGTCAAGGCTTGATCTGAGTTCAAACTGCTGGCAAAGGCATGCAAATATTGTCTAATGAGATGTGAAAAATTACCCAGCATGCAAAGCGTTATTGAGTGGCGGGAGGAAAATCATATTTCATATTCATAAAACAATGCCATAAGAAAACCAGCTATTGTGTTATATGTGAACAATTGACACAGATGCAGACCAGCTTGCACAGTGGCCCCTTCTAATCAGTACCCTTATCACCCTATATTTGTTAGATCTTAAGTTTAACTTTAAGATTCAGGTAGTCTCTGTAGCTGAGCTGGAAGGCCTCAAAGCGTTACCTTGGGTCAAAATCCCGAAGCTACATTTTCTTGTAATATGACTCAGATGATGCCAACAAGATTTATAAACACTCCACCCGCTTGTGAATAATTGATAAGCAATTGTTTGAAGACAATAAAAGTTACACTTTGAAATGGGGATCATATTGGCTGATTTATTTAATAGGTTCAAATAAACATGTACAGTAAAGCCTGTCTAAAGCGGGCCACTCAAAAATAGACAAAACAAAGATCTTAATGACAAATGGTAACTTAATGAAGGTCTAAAGTCCAAACAAGCATTCTGCAATACTTTTGACCTGCATAAGTGATAATCGGTCTTGAACAACAATTTTTGGTCTTCTTTTTGAGTGGCCGCTCAAGACAGGTTATACTGTACAACAAAATTGATGGTACTTTCCTCTTTCTGTTCTCAAATAAAATGTTGGTTACCGGAGGCCTGGAATTCACAAAATGCTTGTCACAATAGCAAACAGGGAAGACCCTGATCAGACTGGTTCTTCAGAAGCAGTCT
The DNA here is from genome assembly GCA_964019695.1 of Loripinus fragilis. Lineage (NCBI taxonomy): Eukaryota > Metazoa > Mollusca > Bivalvia > Lucinida > Lucinidae > Loripinus > Loripinus fragilis. The sequence continues at coordinate 47,598,485 of OZ026522.1, forward strand.
GATCTGGGTCTGGCCTTTTTTTGCAGGCAACTAAGTACACTTTGACCTTAACCATATGCTATATACCCGGTAATATCGGGTTTTGAAAACAGTGTAGGTCCCGATCAGTTGGCTCCTGCTTATGCACCAGTCATTTGTATCCACCACCCCCACCTACGGGGATAGCCACTGAATAGCTGGGCTATGGTGCAGGGCAAGTACTTTTTGATTGTCCCCGCAGTGCCAGGGAAGTGCGGGACATCTGCCCCGCTGAGATTTTCTGTAGTGTAGGATGGTTGCTACCATCAGCTTGTCCCCACCAGGTGTGGCTTATATCAGGGCTCGGAAAAGTGAGGGTCACTATCTCCACCCGTCCCTGTAGGTGGCGGGGCAGTAGATAAAAATGACTGGTACATTATAAAAACATGTGAATAAGAGGAATCCTGCAAGTTAATTGAATATTTGGGGAGGAGTGTAGTATAATGAACATAAAAAACATTCAGCACATTAATATGGTATTTATTTGCGACTAAGTTTCCAAAACCACCTCAAATATGTAAGTCAGTGTGTGTGCTGCCACTCGGGCTGCCACTCCCATTTCCGCAAAACAATAGCCCAAATCTAGATTTGGCTGGTAAAATACTAGATTTGTTTAAAAAATGCAAATTTCCATCTGATAGCGCCCAAAATATTTCATTGTTTTCAGAGGGTATAAAGTTATGTTCACGTACAGTATGCTTAATAATCATGTTGAACATGGTTAAACAGGACTTTAATAGTTAAGAGTGTGTAACGAAAGTTTAATTTTCTTATTTCTCAACCAAAACATATGTTGTGGGTACTCAAAAGAACCGTCTCAATGAGACGGTTCTTTTGAGCACCCAAAATAAATGTTAAAACTGATGGGTAAGAAAATATAAACAATTTTACTCTGAAAATTTTTGTTTATCTAAACTTATGGTTAAAAGCATAATTTCTTGCCAGAAGGTCACAAAAAGTATCACAATAATTGTCATCTAGCTAAGATCTATATATTCCAAAATAGCTTTTGGCACACTTGAAATTTCAAAATCATTTTAATTGCTTATTACATAGATTTGAACTGACTGTATAGAAGGCCATGGTTGACACAGTAGCTTACCATATTATCTCTTTCAAGTTCCACTTATCTGCAGATTTTTTTTTCAAAATTAACTTTTCAAAAATTTCTTTCAGGAATACCATCAGAGTGTCAGACCGTTTGGATCCAGATTAGACCTATTAAGTGGTTCAGGCCAAATTTTTTATAAATTGTTTTTTGGGAAACTATTTAAATTGTATGGGTCAGTGGGATAGAAATAAAAATATGAAGAAAGCTTCATTTGATCAAATAAACATAAATTCACAATAAGGATACAGGTAAAACTTATATTCTTAAGTATTAAGGGTGGAGAAACAAAATAAAATTCAAATTGACAATTTAATTATTATTTGTGGAGGGGCAAAACTCTTGTTGACATAAATCAATTTATAAAAAAAATCTGGCCTCAGTGAAAGATGTTAGGGTAACCTTTCCAATCAGGCCTTTTAAAGTTAAAGAGTGTGTACCTAAAAATAGTTTTCTTATTTCTCAACCAAAACACATGTTGTGGGTACTCAGAAGAACAGTCTGAATGAGAGCACCCAAATCATATATATGTTTTAACTGATGGGAAAGACAATATTGTCAATTTTACGCTCAAAAAGTTTGTTTATCTTTTATGTATTAAGGGTGAATAGGGTATAACTGACGTAGTTGAACTCCGGATTTGTAATGTTTGCTGTAAACTTGAATATAATTGGTTAATCAGGGATATGCAAATATTTTCCTTTTTCTTGAACATGAAATTTTAAACTTCAAACACTATAAGAAGCTACCGGTACTTGAAATAAAAAGTTTCACTGATTTCTAGCTGTACATAAATATCATGTAGGTAGGGCCAAAAATTAAATGTTTCTTTTCCCATTATAATTTTTAAATAGAACCAGGCCGTTACATAAATGAGCCCGTACAGAATTTGGATCAATAAAAGTAAACAACAAAAAATTTCAGACTATTTTCTTTCTTTTCTCAGGTGCCCAAAATGCTAGTTGCTTATAGTTCCATCAAAATGTCAAACAAATTGGATCCAGATCAGGCCTGACATAACGTCAGGCCTGATCTGGGTCCAAGCTGTTTGTAAAGGCCATCAGCAGACAACAAAAATCTCCATCAACATGTAATGGAAAGAGTTAAAAATCAAAATAAGAATCTAATTATTGTCAAATTTACCTTGAGCTTAACAAAATAAAGGGATTAACCCTTAAAGCGCCAATCACGACTGCACCAGACGATAAATTTTTTGACATCTTTTCTAATTTCCGAAAAAAATAAGGCATGAAATTACATGGGAAATGTCTGCCTGCAGACAATTCTCATGAATTATCATGCCTTATTTGTTATTTTTGATAAAGCAGCAAAATTTGAAATTGTTGTCTGCTGCAAAAAAAAGGTGAGGCTTTAAGGATTATAAGCTCATATCTGGTGCATTTCGGATTAGGTTTCTTTCTATCTTACACATCTATGTAATACCTATTATTGTGCCTAATTTGGTAAATCTGACCTCTAGTCAAGAGATGCAATAATTGAAAATTATTATCTTATTTCTCAACCAAAACATAGGTTGTTCCTGCTCAAAAGAACCGTTTCACTGAGACCGTTATTTTGAGCAGCCAAATCGTATGTATGAACTGATGGAACAGATAAAAAATCACAATTTTTACGCTCAAACTCCTTGCTTATCTCGGACCTGTGGTATAATCTTATTATCACAGTCCTCCAGATATTAGAGTGGATAATTAAGAGTTATTTTCTTATTTCTCAACCAAAACATATGTTGTGGGTACTCAAAAGAACCATCTCAATGAGACGGTTCTTTTGAGCACCCAAAACATATGCTAAAAGTTGTGGGTCAGAAAATATTTACAATTTTATACTGAAAATTTTTGTTTATCTAATTCTGTTTTCTCGTGATTTAGCTCATATTGTAAATGTTGAACCCTTGTCAAGCTGAATATTTTTATGTACTACACTCCTCCCTGTTATGAATTTGAAAGCAGAAGCACAGTGATTTTTCAAAAAAGGATAAATCTGGGTTCAATAGGACAAGGGTTGAATCAAATAGGCCAAATAAAAAAAGTGTGTTTGGGTAACGGGTCTGAAAAGTTTAGGTAGGGAAGGCACACATATTTTTTTTATTATTTTTTTAATTTGAAAAAAAAATATAATTTTATGCATTTTGAAAGGCGAAATGCCTTTCAAAACGCATAAAATTATATTTTTTTTCAGAAATCAGAAATTCTTTTTAGGTTTAACATTCAAATTTAAGTAGGGTCGGGTACCCTAAACACAATTATTTTTTATTTGGCCTAATCAATCAGGAAGTATTGACAACTTTTAAAGGATTTCTGAACCTAAAAAATATGCTTGACCTGCCATATAGTGCTTAAGATTTTTATGCCTGCTATTGGGAGCGTATTTTTATCCATTTGTGTGCCTGTGTGGTTGCAATTAACAAATTGCATCTGTTCTTGAGACAAAGTTTAGCAGGCACACCCTATATTGTTGTTAACTGTATAGATCCACAAAGTGAGTGCAGTGGGTTGGTTAGACTGGGGATTGACGGGTGCTTAGCTGCTAGTTTGAGTCTCACCACTGGCGGAGTCACTGCATTGTTTCCTTGAGCAAGTCACTTGACAAGTACTGGTTCAACTCCGAGGAAGACCTGTCCCAACATGAGTGAAATATTGCTACCTTGCACCTAAAGAATAATAATAAAACCAAAAAATAAGATTCACTGAGTTGGGCAATTTTTTGTTGTTTCTTACATTCGTAAATTGACAATGTATGCTCACAAATTCAAATGGATGTGGGAGAGGGGGGTTAAGGGGGGAAGGGGGGTAATTGCACACAATGGATTCAGTTACGACCCTCATTGCAGTTTTATAGTGTCCATACAGAATCCTTTTAGGTGACAGTCTACCTCATACATATTGGACAAAGAAGGTCCTGTCACCCCAAGGTTATAAATCTTTTTTCATGCTCAGTCGAGTTGAGCATGAAATTTCAACTGCTCATAAAACTAAAATGCTGAAAATAAAGAATTCTCACTGATGTTGTACATATTTTATCCTGCTAATAAATGTTAAAAATGCCAACAGTTGTTGGCATTTTAACATGTATTAGCAAGATAAATTTCATGCTCTGTTGAGTATGACCATGACTTTTTTTATAACCTCGGGTCTTGATCTAGCATATGCTTGAAAGGATATTTCTCATGTAATGGCTCAAAAAAGTATTATGATAGTGAGGTGTGAGATCTGCTATGGTTGCAGTGGAAAGGGGCCCACTGATGTGGATGATGCCCCTGCACCTGCATGTTAATCAAAAATCTGATTATGATTTGATGTTATATGAAATCAGGTCTGGGATGACATGTACAATAAAGAACTTGTACATTTTATAGTATATTAAATATTCTCTAACCCTTTAAAGCAAAACATTTCTGACAAATTTAAACCATCTGCTTAATTATAGAGACTTTCCTCGACAGTGCTAATAACCTTAGCAAACTGCATGTGTGGGTATATATGCCAAAATTATTTGACACTGAGATATTTTCGAAAAAAATTATTTTGTAGAAATTCAGCTGACATATAGAAAGTTTTATAGTTAGTAAGACTAACCCTTAAAGCGCCAAGAAAAAAATGCATCTGAAAATGACGTCTGCTGAATTCGTTTGCTGTAAATAATTGTCTAACATGACTGACGGATTCAAGTATAGAAGTAAAGAGGGTGGACCCAGATCAGATTGCTCCTATAGGAGCAGTCTGATCTGGGTCCACACTGTTTGCTATAGAGGCTTTTTAAACATTTCAGCAGACGAGAAAAGCAGACCACTTTTGTTGCGATTGGAGCATTAAGGGTTAAGACTATATGAACAATCTTTCTGATTTCAGTTGTCCTGGCGGAGCAGGGGGCTCACTGACAGCATGTAGTGAGGGAACCTACAATCCAAGCACAGGCCAGAGTTCATCAGGTGCTTGTCAAGCCTGCGGAACCAATGAAATAAGCGGGGCTGGTTCATCAGCCTGTACCACATGTCCTGCAGGGTATTCATGCTCACAGCCAAACACGCAGACAGCATGCTCTTCGGGAGAGTACTCGGTATCGGGAGATATGAGCTGTCAGACTTGCCCAACAGGATCCATTTGTACAAGTACTTCAGGTTCTCCTCAGGTAATGTTCTCATCTAGCTATATACCGGGTGGCGTAGCGCAGTCCGTAACGTGTCTGGCTACAGATGGGTGTCTGACTGCAGATCCAGGGGTCGCAAGTTCGATCCCGGCCCGGTACCATACTTTCGTGGAGATTGATCATGAAATAATTTCTACGGTCATTCTCCTCCCTTCTGCTGATTTATTCAAGAAGGGTTTTTGTCAGTTACAAGCGAAAGTATGTGCACAAATTACTGGTTAACCGCTTGCTCAAGCCTGCCCAGGAAAAAGTGTGGTTAAGTGAACTGACCGTCCCGCAATGACCATAGCTGTTGACATGGGACGTAAAGCAACAAAAACAAACAAACAAATCATCTAGCTATAGACATTAGCGTAGCTCCCATCATGCAGTTATATAATAAAATGCATAACATGCATAATAAAAATTTTACAAATTCAAGGGAAATCACATAATGTGGTCAGGAGCGTACCTACATGTATGCAAAAAGGCGTGCACGTCTGAGCCTTTGTTGCATGTGATAAGCACCAAAATATGGGCAGAAAGATTAATTTCAATTTGAACGAAACGAAACCGTAACACAAACGAATAAAGCAGCGTACTGCATAAGTGACCTATATAAGTCAATAAACGACACTGACTGCATGTACTAGATCTGAAGATTTTCTCTGATAATTTTCCTTTTCTTTTAGATATATGAATATACCCAGCGTATCGTGCCGCATGGGACGCAAAGTCCAACACGCGCATTGGTATGCTTGTTTGTTGGCTGTTAAATAATTTGGACCCTGATCAGGTCCAGCAAAAAAGTCAGATGGTCTTCTCGATTTGGACTGTTTGCAAACTTTGATAGCAGGTCATAAAGGTATAGAGAGAGATTTGCGCAGATGGAGAGCGAGCGAAAGCGTTGTGGTTTTCTGAAGGAAGAATGAATGTGGAGCAATTCATTGGTAGTTTGTACGTGTGAACATAGGAGACCCGACTCGTCGAATACCCTTACAGAAAAAAATGCACTGCCGCGAACAATTTTCACAAACAGCTAGCAAATACTCTGTGATTGCTTGGTAAACATAACCTTATATGGCTGACCAGTATACTCGGAATGTTCGCGAGATGTTCACTTTTCACATGCAAATTAGGTCTGCGGGAATACTTTGAGTTAACAGCCTGCGAATATTCAGCGAATATGTGGCAAACATGATTCAAAACAGCAAATTAAATATGCAGTGAATATCCTGCAAACATTCTGCGAAAATGCTACGAACATGCATTTAAATATGTAAATTAAATATGCAGCGAATATGTGGCAAACAATAATTGCGACTATCCTGCGAACAAGCAGCAATCAATGATTTACAAAAGTCAAAGCTTGTTAAACTCAAATAGTCAAAATTTATCCATTTTGCACTGACCTCAGCAAGCAACACCATTCCAGAACAATCAAAAGGTATCAACTCAAACATCATAGGAACAGAAAAACACATGAGAAGAGATTACATACAGTAAAAAGACTTCTCAACATATTGTCATTTTTGCATCATGGCAATTATGACAGCCATTTAATTGAAGAGTTTTAAGGGGAGATAATTTTGAATCTATCTCCCAGTAAAAAAAATAAGATCTTTAGACTGAGAGCTATATGAGTTGAAGTTCCTTAGATGAACACTCAGAAAATACATAAAAAGTTAAAGTCACTGTAACAAATATACAGCGAACAGTATCCAGAACTAAGTTCTTATTGCGAATACCGGGCGAATAGTACCTTGTGCTTGAAAAAAGTTTAAGTTTTTGCTGCGAATATGCAGCGATCATATGACAAACTGCAAACATTCAGCGATCACTTTTTTGTCAGACCAACTTTGTTCGCTGGGTATTCGCGACAAGAAGTGAATATATAGCGAACAATTACTGTAAACAATGCAGTTCGCAGAATATCCGCAGCTTATTCGTGAGATATTCGCACAAAGACAGCTTTTCCGTAAGGGTAGTTAAATCAGCGGACTTTTATGACTTGAAAGTAAATTGAGTGACATCACATGGTTTGCTCTTGAAATGGCGAATACGGCACACTCTGTACATTTTACTGACTCGGTCCGGAAGAAGTGTTGACTATTTAACCTTCGTATTTACTTCTACTTCTACTACTTCTACCACTACTACTACTGCTACTACTACTGCTACTACTACTACTACTACTTCTGCTACTACTACTTCTTCTACTTCTACTACTTCTACCACTACTACTACTGCTACTACTACTGCTACTACTACTACTACTACTACTACTACTTCTGCTACTACTACTTCTTCTACTACTACTACCTCTACCACTACTACTGCTACTTCTACTACTACTACTATCATCACCGCTGCACCTGCTGCTATGTCTTCTACAACAACTTCTACAAACAATTTAGCAGCCCTTTTAATAAAAATAAAGAAAAGAGAAATGAGTAGACAGAGCAGAATCATATCGCCATGTTTTTAACATGTTTCAACCACCTTTTGCCATGCATATGTACTGTTTTTGATCATGATAGAGACCACATTCTAAAATTTCGAACACTACCATTTTTTCTGAAATGAAATTTCTAAAATTACAAACAGCGGAAAAATATATTTTTTAGTGTTCAAACTTTTAGGACATTTACCGTTACTGTTCTTTGAGGTTTCAGAATCAAGCTATTAATGTTTTACGATATGATTTTTGAATTCCAGTCTATTTCTTTGATTTATGATTTTAGAGTTGTGGGGATGGCCAGGAACCAAACGGAGGACAGACAGCCTGTGTGGACTGTACCGCAGGAAACTACAAAAGCAGCGGACAAACTTCATGTCAGACTTGTCCAGCTGGTAAGTATAGGGTAAATGTTCTAAACTTTAGAACACTATTTAGTTGCCTGCCAAATAGGCATAGACAAAACAGTGCAGACCCAGACCAGACTGCTTCTGAAGAAGTAGTCTTATCAGGGTCTGTTCTGTTTGCTATTCTGACAAACAGTTTGTGAATTCAAGCCATGAAAACCGTTTAAATTTTCAGAAGATTCACCATATACATGTATTAATACTATCTGTTTTGTACAGTTTTGGGTTTAAATCAAAAATGCTCAAAAAAAAATTAAAAACACTAGCAAAATCTTATCCATTTCAAAAACACTCCTAAAAATCTAGGTCTGTTCCTCAGCATGTAGATCCATATACGAGTATTGAAAACAAAAACAATTACAAATTTTTTAAAACTTTTTTTCTAAAAACCTAAAGCCTGGCCTCGATGTCATGAAACTTTTTCATGCTCAACTCAACTTAGCATGAGATTTCAACTGCTCTGCTCATACATAACAAACCAAAATGATAACAAGTAAAAAAAATTTGCTTTTACACTCTCTGATGTTGTATTTATCATGATACTATTGATACTTTTATTAATGCATAAAGCCATAATGGCCCATGAGCATATAAACAAATACGAATACAATACAGTACAATACAGGATAGCAAGATACACAAAACACAACACAGTTGCAATACAATGACAGCATTTCAAAACAAGATCTAGGTGATAATGGAATATTAGTGTATAGGTAGAGGTGCTTTTTTTTTCCTCTGAAACATGTTTTTACCTACAGTAATCGATATGTGTCGCATATAGAAAAGCAACATTAGGTGCTGGCAAAAAAAGGTGCCTATCAGCCTGCGCATTCGCAAAACCCGATCAGCACATTTTAAGCTGCGGCGACAGTTACTATATATATATGTTGCCGGGCCGCGTAGCGCAGTCGGTAACGTGTCTGGCTACAGATGCGTGTCTGACTGCAGATCCAGGGGTCGCGAGTTCGATCCCGGTCCGGTCCCATACTTTCGTGGAGATTGATCATGAAATGATTTCTACGGTCATTCTCCTCCTTCCGCTGATTCATTCAAGAAGGGTTGTTGTCAGTTACAAGCGAAAGTATGTGCACGAATTACTGGTTAACCGCTTGTTCAAGCCTGCCCAGGAAAAAGTGTGGTTAGGTGAACTGACCGTCCCGCCATGACCATAGCTGTTGACTTGGGACGTAAAGCAACAAAACAAACAAACAAACAAACAAACAAATATATATGTGAATTAATTGCAGAAGAGGGTAATGGCTGTCTACCATGAAGAAAAAATATCCCTAGATCCGATCTTGTCGAAACGAAATACAAGAAAGGGTCAAAGGATAACAATATAGTCGTATTATTTATCATCCTTGGATACTATCTTGTAAAATACAAGAAAGTATCTTAGGATATCACCTGTTAATTCGAAAGTTTGAGGATAATTAAGTAGTGCAATCAAATTTGTATTTTAGTAAAAGATTATCTAAATAAATAATGTCAAATGAGACCAAGGCCAAATAATGCTATACGGAATACAGGTTTATAACAGAAATTTAGTCTGTGGCAATATGTTTTGCTCAGTAAATACACTTCTAGATCCGCCCTGTTAGTCACACTTACCTGAGCAAGTTTTCCGTGCCTTTTTGTGTATTGAATAAAAAGGAATTCCGTTTAAAAAGAAAATAAACAAAACAAAACTGTGTGGATCTATGCGTAAAGACAGTGCAAACTCAGACGAGATACCCATTTTTGCGACATCTCGCCCGAGCCTGCAATGTATGAAGTGTTAATGTAAAACATACAGCTACAGCCCATCAAGTTAAAGCAATATTTAATCAGTATAATGGAAAAGGGAGATTACTTTCAAGCAATGGTAAGTATTGGGGTTTTTTTTAAATCACATTTGCTAGGTTTTGGCAGTACTGTGGCATTGTCTACCCAAAGGCCCACTCAAAAACGCATCCGCAACTGCTGTCTGCACACGTCGTCCGCTACATACATTATCTTATAATATTTACATATTTAAGTGCATAGGTCAACTGTTTGGACTCAGATCAGATTGCACCTATCGGAGCAGCCAGATCTGGGTCCTCACTGTTTGTCGAGGAAGGAAATTTATATCAGTTCAGCAGGCGACAGAGCGAGCAGATGACATTTTTGTGATTGGTGCTCCAGGGATTAGCAGCACGAAATATACGATGGTTTTGTGTTACATACGTGTTGTGTAATCTCGATAGACTGGCTCGGCGAGGCTGTTCTAGCGAGAATCCACGATCGCAAACGATGATAACCACCTACCCAAGTAATCTTGAATGATACGGGATGGAATCTTATACGCTCATTAGTTATTGGGTTGTATCAGATTAAGAGTAATTCTATAAGAATGTTACTGTTTTCTTAGTTATGAAACTCAGACTGATTTAGCCAATGTGATAAAACCAATGATAAAACATGTAACAGATTGAGATGAAGACTACAGGCTAACCATCACCACCATATCACTACTCTACGTCAAATAAATTTGCCTTGTATCAATGCATACCACTATCAGTCGCTACCTTGGTAGGCCGACTGGTACAGATATACATGTATATAAGTTAATTGTATATTTTAAATTTACTGTAAATAGCAGAATTACATATTTAAAGATACCTAATTTCTTTTCTTAATTGAAATGCCTTTTCAATAAAGACGCTAAGATTTTTCAAGGTTTTGCAGTGTTCTGAACATATTAACTGTATAAATTTAAGCATATTCGGTCTCTGCCAGTAATATTTGGATATATATCTCCTACGAAATTCAACATAAATAGGACATTCTAGCACAAAATGAAACTCGTCCTCCAAAACGTTACAACTTTTGCATTTTCTGTTTTCATAAGGAATTTTGTTAGGTTTTGCCCATCGACCCACTTCAACCTCAAGTCTATTGGAAGATAGGCGCAATCTACTTAATTGCTTTCGATATTTTAAAATATTTAACTTATCTAAATATTTAACTTATCTATCTAAGTTTGCAAAAGTAATATAACATCTTGCACGAGTTGAATTCTCTAACCTCGTGTGCCATTCTTGAGCAAAAAACATCCCTTACCCTTTGTTTAAAAGTCCCTAAAAAATGTTCGATATTGCCTACCCCTTGTGTTTCCCAGACTATCCTAAATCCCAGTTGACATAATAAATCTTGTACACACGAGGCCCAATTTCGTTTTAGTGGGTGTGCAGCCAAATCATTAAGCATCATGTTATAAATTTGCTTAATATACTTTATTTTCTTCACTACAGATAACTTTAAACCAATACTTAATTATAGCTAAATATCTGCGCGACTGATAATCAATCCTTCCTAATTCTCCATATATAAAATCATTTTGTGTGGATTGTTTTACACCTAAAAGTTTCTTGCAAAATTGGAGATGGACTGTTTCAACTGATGATGCTTTGCTGAACCCCCAGACTTCACTTCCGAAATTTAATATTGGGGAAACTAATTTGTCAAACAGCTCCAATACATGTGATGGTGTAAGCGATGTGAAGTTAAAAAGATACTTATTCAATGTAAAAACCGCTTTCTGTGCTTGGCCAGCTAAGGTTTTTTGTGCCTCAAAACACGAACCCCCGGATGTGAAGACTATGCCCAAATAGCAAAATTTATTCACGATCTCAATGCTCTCATTTTTGTAAATGAAGTTAATATTATTTGGTATACGCCCCCCTTTTCTAAATATCATAATTTTAGTTTTATCAGTGTTGACCTTTAATTTCCATCTCATACAATATTCCTCTAAAACTGATAGCGCCTTCTGTAGATCTTCTGGTGTTTTGCCTAGGAGTATGATGTCATCGGCATATAACAATATATATAAATTTAACATGCCAATATTAATACCTTCGATGCCCTTCACTGCCAATTCAGCTTCGAAGTCATTTACATACATGGCGAAAAGAAATGGCGACAAACACTCACCTTGCCTTACTCCAATATTGCACGTGAAGGGCTCGCTGAGTGTGTTGTCATGCTTTACTCTCGATTTGACACTACTGTATATTGATTTTATTATGTTCAGCATCTTGCCTCTTACCCCAAGCCGTATCAGTTTGAACCATAAAATATCTCTGACTACAAAGTCGAATGCTTTTGTAAAATCGACAAAGGCGCAGTATAGGCGTTCGTTTTGGTTAATTGAATGAGTAATGAGGCTATTCAGAATAAAAATATTGTCTGTCGTACCCATACCTTTACGAAAACCCGCCTGTGCCTCTACATAAATATTATATTCCTCTGCCCTCATGATAATAGACAAATGTTAAAATGCAAAGAATTGTTGACATTTTAACATTTATGAGCATGATAGATTTCATGCTCAGGTGATTTATAACCTTGCCTGATACCAACTTACAAACTCTACATTAAATTTATCTTGTAAGATGCATATATAGGATCATTTAGAGACAGATCAATATTTGGATTTTTTTTATAGACTGATTGAAAGTTAGGATTTTTTAGAAGACAGTTTGACCAAATTACATCAACAAAACGATGTAGATCCAGATCAGCTGGCTTCTTATGAAGCCAGCTGATCAAGATCCACACTGTTTTTCATCTACATAATGAATTCATATATAAATAACGAAATTGCTTAATGCTGGATTTATAGTAAAATAAAAAGTTGATAATAATGCACAACTCAAAAGAGCTTAATGTACTACGTGTGAGCTTATTTTAGTAAGAAATCAGAGGAATGAGAGTCACTTTAATAAGCACTGCTTTATTTTCATAGGACACAAATGCCCAAGTAACGGTATGACAGCAGCCACAGAATGTCCTGACGGAGAGTACCAGCAAAATACTGGTCAGACAAGTTGTCAATCATGCGACGCAGGTCATGAATGCTCCGACAAAACCGCGGTACCAAACCCTTGCGCTGCAGGACAGTATGCCACTGCAAACAGTATTACATGTACAGCCTGTACAACAGGTAAGTTTTTGATTCACACCTTTTTAAACATCGGTCCAGATAAGCATGCATTACTTTAAGAGCATAAAGATTAGTTTGTTTTCTTATCTCAAAACCAAAATATCATCCAGGGATTTAGGTACTTTTCACATTGGAGATCAGTGAAAGCTCAGGCAAGCCTGCGCATTGGGGCAGTTTCTATTAGAGCCTTCACTGCTGGCACACACAAAAATATAGAATTCTTTTGAGGCAAGGCTTTGAGAACACTTGTTGACATCGCAAGGCTTGCAGAGCGATTCAACATGCATTCTCAAAGCCAAGCCTGGTAAACTTGATAGCAAAAGATAAGAACCTGGTATTCTATTTATCAGTTTACCCATTGTTTCACTCTTCAAACTAGTGATTATGACGTAATTTTTTATTTTTGTGTTGATTCAGCGTCATTAGCGACGTCATTCGAAAAGTGCAAAGTCTTCATGACCTGATAAAGGCACATGCCGTAAGATAGACAACGTTTATCATGCAACGTACAACAATGCAGTCAATATGAAAGGTAACTGATAAAAAGGGATACAGATAAAGGCTCAGGCCAATATTTTAGGATTATAGTCACACTAGGTAGCTGCATATGCATGCATAAAGGATGGCTGCAAATATGTGATAAGTAGCAAAATCTCATAAGCTTGACTCAGTCATACATTTAATAGTTATACCATGAGTTGTCCGCCTGTACGTGGAGATAATCCACGAGCTTTAGCGAGTGGATTATCTTACGTACAGGTGGACAAACATGGTATAACTATTTTATACCACCTACATCAGTGTAGACCTAGCACATCAAGTGATTTTTCATGCCAAAGTTGGTAAAGGTGGTATAAAGTTGGTTCTCAGCATAGGTGGTTCTGTTGAGTAACCATATGATTAGGTTGAGAAATAAGAATATTCATTTAGAAATCATGCCCCCTTATCTGACGATCATTGTGGGAGCGCAGTGGCTCAGTGGTAGAGTGCTTGACTCGAGACCGAAGGGCCGCGGGTTCGAGCCTCACGGCGTCACAGTGTTGTTTTTTGAGTGGCCGCTTAAGACACATTAATCCTAGCTCAGAAGGACCTGTCCCGACGTAACTGAAAGATTGTTGACTGGGACGTAAAGAATCAAATCAAACAAACTGATGATCATTATACTCATTGTGTATGTGTAATCATTCGTCAATTTAGATGTTTTAAATCCACTATGGTTGGCTTGAGTGACCAGAATTTTATGCCACAGTAAAGATTTGATATTGTGAATATGATTATTAGTAATTATCTTGAAGAATTTAGTTATTGATGATAAAAATAAATAAATCAATAAATCAGTTAGCCTCTAAAAATCAAGAACATTCTTTGCTTTTATTTTCTTCTAAATAAATGGATGTCTGATTTATTTCATTGCTATTGATGTCCTAATTAATGATTACACTAAAAGATATTAAATGTTTATTTGATTTTTTTGTGGCAAAAGACAATGGTCATTTTTGAGTGATGAGCGTACAGATATGGTGACTTAGATATCTTCATCGCATTATCTTAGAGTACAGTCAAATGTTCTAAAATTTCATAACACTTTTTCTCCTTCTCTTTCCAAATAAAAGTTTCCAAATAAAATGTTGATTATCAGTGCTGGAATTTGAAAAAAAAATGTCAGAATAGCAAACAGGGAAGACCCAGATCAGACTGCTTCATTAGAAGCAGTCTGATCTGGGTCTGTCCTGTTTGTCTAGGCATTTCTGCTTGACAACTAGTGTTTGATATTTTAGAATATTCACTGTAGACTAAAATTTTTCTATTTATATAGTGTAGGGAGTTTCATATTTTTACAGAAATTTTGTTGAGTCAAGTTTCATTTGTTCATTTTATTTTGAAAAAAATGTCAGAATAGCAAACAGGGAAGACCCAGATCAGACTGCTTCATTAGAAGCAGTCTGATCTGGGTCTGTCCTGTTTGTCTAGGCATTTCTGCTTGACAACTAGTGTTTGATATTTTAGAACATTCACTGTAGACTAAAATTTTTCTATTTATATAGTGTAGGAAGTTTCATATTTTTACAGAAATTTTGTTGAGTCAAGTTTCATTTGTTCATTTTATTTTCATTTTATTAATATTGTTTTTGTTTTTGTCGAGTAGAAAACAGTGTGCATCCTGACCAGCTGATCTGGATCTGCACTGTTTTAAATATGATTATATTTCGGGCCTTCGCATGGTAAAGATTAATTTATTACTGAGTATACTGAATAAATTATCCAGATTTCTAAAAAAATAGTCTGAGAAAACGGTACTTCATATTTCATGTGATTTATCTCATTAACCCTTTGTATACTAGTGGGTTCTTCCACTTGATATGAAACAATGGACTTGGGATAGTTCATTGTACATATCTAGGGGTGTCAGGTTATAATTTTCAAAAATATATTGTATTCTTTTGTCTGAAGCTCTTTTTCACCTTTACAAACAGTGTAGACCCTGATGAAATGCAGCATCATGCTGTATTTCATCTGCAATAGTACTTGTCTAGCTAGGGGTTTCTCGAATACTAAGGGTTAAATAGACTGCTGCATAGGCTTAGATAAACAAAATTTTTGAGCATAAAATTGTAAATATTTTCTTACCCACCAGTTTTAACATATGTTTTGGGTGCTCAAAAGAACACTCTCATTGAGACGGTTCTTTTGAGTACCCACAACATATGTTTTTGTGTAGAAATAAGAAAATTAATTTTTTGGTACGCACTCCTAACTAAAGTCCTGGTGCTGCTGATAAATATATTCTTTGTCAATGTATGTCTTGACTAGATGTTTCCTATGAGTGCCCACAACATATGTACTATTGAATAAAAACAGGAAAACAATTAAGCAACCCTGAAACCCAGTCCTTGAATCTTGATCTAGCATATATGTGAAGTCAAATAGAAGCAAAGTTAAACTTTCATTGTACTTCTGAAAATTTCAATATTTGTTTATTGGTTTACATAATTAAATTGTTGGTGAAATATTTGAATAAGTCGGTCCCCAACTTTGGTCTTTTTAAATGAAGAATATCACAACTTCCATTTCCATTTTTTAATACAGTAAGCGCTTTTAAAATTTCCAAAGACGGCGAGCAGTTATTGATTAACAAAACTTGGAGTGCTGTTTACTACAGACCGAACAAACATGATGATCAGGGCAGGACTTGTGTTTGAAATTTTAGATTGTTGATATGTATACACTGTAATTAAAATTTTCAAAGTATTTTTCCCCAATTAATCAATTTTCTATAATTCCTTACAATTAGGATTTACATATTTTTCATGGGTGTTCTTAGGGTTGTGTAATACAATACAATAGAATACAATACATATACATAACTTTAGTTACTTGATCTGATGGGTCGGATCACGTCGAGTGGCTGCGCAAGGAAGGATCGGATCACACGAGACAAAGTCAAGTGTGATCCAGTAGTTCCTGGCGCAGCCTAGAGATGTGATCCAACCCATCAGATCAAGTTACTAAAGTAATAATGTGTATTTATGGTATTGTATTGTCTTGGATCGAATCCATCAGATCAAGTTACTAAAGTAATGATGTTTTTTTATTATATACCTACATAAAAACAACAAACTCTTCAGTTTTAGCAATAAACTCTACAAAATTGTAAAATTGGCACTGTGTGATGCGACGTGTGATGCGACGTTAAATTGAGATGCAGTATCAAATATCTTATAAGCTCCAGCAGGTACATGGTCTCTAAAAGAAGAAAAGAAATGGGTCGCCAAATTGGAAAATGGAATTAAGGTCAATCGATTAAAATGGATCTGCCCAGCCAATTTCATGGATTATAGTCTTTTAATTGCTCTGAGCATTAACCTACTAATTTGAAGGAGCCACTGTGGTGTAGTGGATAAGCAGCTTGCCTTGTAAACCAGAGATCTCAGGCTCGATTCACGGCTTCACCATTCTGTCGAACGAGACTTAAAGCCGTGGCCCTGTCTCTATATGACCTTAGCTGTTGGTGAGACGTTCAACACAAAACACAACAACAACCTACTGATTTGAAGGTTAATCATATTTTTAGACATAATGGTGTTTTTTCAGTTTTATTGACGGTGTGCCATGACCCCAGCGCATAATTGCACATAAGGCGCACACGACACACCCAGTTTTGTACACCCACTAAGGCTTTGAAGGAGGAATTCTGACTGTAGCCCACCATTATCTTGCGCCTGTATTTTTAGACATAAATCCATGCTCATCTTTTATGTCACAACCCCCCCCCACTCAACCCTCTCAAGAAAATGTGATATGAGTTAATCTATACTTCTGATTTAATATACTGGTAATGTATTTAAGCACTTAGCCTTTAATGTGCGGATCCAGATGGGGGACAGGGGGTCCAGACCCCTCCTGAAAAATCACAAAAATATAGGGTTTCTTAGCAATGATAGTCCTGATCCCCTGAAAAATCACAAAGGTATCAAGCCAGCATTCAATGTTGGGCCATCATCGGCACACCAGTGAAATGCCAATTAAATGGCGTTTGGCTGGCTGGCCAATGATGGCCCGCTTTAAATGGTATTTTTTAAGTTGATGAGGGAAGGGAGATTAATCTCCCTTCCCTCATCAACTTAAAAAACAAACGAAAAAAAAACATTGTCAAAGTTGGACCCCCTCTGGCATAACTTTCTGGATCCACGCATGCCTTTGAACGTCCAAAGTGTTACATATATGCAGACAAAAGAACAGAAATAAATATTAAATTAAAAATGTTGGCATAAATGATTTCGCAAATATTCAGTATTTTTCTCAGATTAAAAGTCATTGTGTTTGAATTTCACTTCGTAAACAAACCTACCTAACATACACTATGGATTTAAATCCGGGTCGGAGAAGTCCTGGCTTTTAGCTCGCTCTCACTTCCGGAGAAGACTTTTTACCTACGCATCGTGTGGTGTCTTCTTCCGGCAAACCCCACAAAGATATGTCACTTTCACATTTCGGCGCATTGAAGTCGGACGCTGTTTAGAGCTCTCAAGAAGTTTATCATCGGGCTTATTTGAATAAGTCCTCTAGTGATATAGTTTGTCTATCGGCTGTTGCTCAATTCTGAGCTACTATCTAGTTTTTCTGTGGCAAAACATGACTTGAAAGTCGGATAAATTTTGTCAAGACGATTTCTAAACTTCACGTGGACAAACCACACGAGGTGGGGTATACGCCAAAAAGCAAAGCAAGAATGCGTTTTGAGATATGATAGTTTGCAGGAGTCATTGAAAAAAGTCGCAGAGACATGAATTCCTGACTCGCGATAATGCAGACTTTGGTATATGAACACACCACAAAAGGTGTTGTACATAGAATCTTTTTCTCAGGTACAGTTTCTGAGAACTTGGATATTTATGGCATAATGCAAGGGGTAAGTATTTTTTCGCTGAGCAAGTTTCTGTTGATGTTGATGCAAATAACAGTGAGACATCTGAACATTCGTAGAACTTGTCAGAAAGTTCAAAGAGAAAGGTAAATGCCTCATTCTCGATCTAGTTTTTCATAACTCTGACACGCAGTGCCTGCCAGAAATGCTGGCGAGGGCGTGGGCAGTATCAGAAGAAATAGATAAACATTTTATTAATCTGGTATACAAACTAGCCCGCAGTAGACGTAGCCTTTTGTTTACTTTGATAAAACTGTATATGTAGAGAACGAATGTGGCTTACTGTAATAGGCTGGTAACCGGGACTAGTAAACAAGATAGTAGATCTATCTATAAGGTTAAAAATGTGATCAGAATTATGACCACGTTTTCAAAAAAAAAAAAAAAAAAAAAAAAAAAAAAAAAAGATTTTTCTTTGAATGTTATAAGAGACATATCTGCAAGATTTCAATTTTGAGAGATATTTTATCTCACGGTTGTCTAGTGAAACGTTTTTTGATCGGAGGGCATCCGTCTCGAAAGCTTAGTAAAAAAACTAAATGCTTTTACAGCCCAGTTTCCTATAAGTCAACAATCAATCAGTTTTGTTGTCACGAATGGTGTAAGAATAGAATATTATTCAATTACTAACCTCTATTTTAGGATATTTAGGATAAAGAAATAGTCATATGTTTACACGAACATGACATAGACTTGATGCTACTAACTTTATCTTCCATTAGGTTGTTTTCTTCACATAGTGACCTATCTGGCTTGAGCATATGGTAAAAGATACGTGACATATGGTCACCTTATGCGTCATATGGTTTTCCCAGTCTTGTCTTTTCAATGTAGTATTTATCTACATTGTCACTGGAACTCCTCTCTGACCTGACCATGTATAAGAAATAGAAAGAAATATGGTTTTGAATTTTTTATGCAGAGAATATTTCTGTTATTACGCTAAATCTATAATAATCAATTTTATTATGGTTTGCATATCAAAGATGATTTGACGTCTCCAAAGACAGATAGTTCATAACCCATTTTTGGTTTGCTGGTAGCGCAGTTGGTAGCAAGACTGACAGCAGATCCAGGGATCAAGAGTTTATCCCTGTCTGTACCCATACAAAAATAACTTTTCTTGGAGATCTGTTATGTACAAATTTATACAGTAATTCTCCTTTTTTGCTGAATCTAGAAGGGTTACTGGCAGCATGAATAAGCATACGTATTTGACTGGTTGTCCTAGTCAAGCTCGTACAGGTAAAGGTGTGGTTAGGTGAACTGACGGGTTTGACATGATCATATCTAATAACTTGGACATCAAACAGCAAACAAAACTACAGTTTTGAGGAATATATACAGCATATTAGCATGATCCTTTGTTGTTTTTTGGAAAGTGATGTGCTTTAGCAGACAGGTGTATTTTCATAATATATAGGCTTGGTACACAGTTTTAGACTACCTGTTTAATCTACTAGCCAGGTTGGACGAGGACTTTAAGAAATGTGCCTGTCCATGTCTAAAATGTACTAGTCCTGACCTGAAATGGACATGTATTTAATTTATAAACCAATTGTACATTGCAGTACTTTAAACTTACAATACTAGGATACAATTTTTGCCATGTCTTAACCTTTCTGCCATCAAGTAAAAGAAAGTTGTTTCATGTAAGTCTATTTCATCTTCAAGCTATGTCGGGACTCAAGGAACATTAAAACATTTTGTTTAAAATTTGGAAATACAATTTTTAGATTCTAGTATTCAAGCAATGAATACGGTGACGATGACATAAAAGTACAAATGTATATAGTACGCATATTTCTTAGGGCTGTTAAAGACATCCATTATTTGCAAGTTGAGCGCTAAATGGTTCAACCAGCAACATTTGACAGTAATATTTAGATTCAAATTACCTAAAAACAATTTGGTTAGTCCAAAAAAAAAAAAAAAAAAAAAAAAAAAAAAAAAATTGTCGATTTATTCTAGTTTTGCCAAATGTATTATTCTATGAGTTTCAAATCGAATCTGAATTAGTGTGGTTCAATTTCAGGGGTAATGGTACCAGTTTCCTAGCAGGAAAAACAAACCAAAAACGGACCAAAAGTAGCTCCATTTGGGATCATAAAGGTGCTACAGTGGGTGTAGAATAATTTAGAAAGCCTACAAACGAGTATACATTACTTCAGAATACAGATGATATTCAAGGTGTTGCAGTATATTAAACAGTCTTGTTGCAAGATAGTTATCACATCATCATTTTGTTCAAGGACAGTACTGATTCTTAGGTTGTTTATTCATTGTTTATTGAGACACGGTACTACTAACATTCATTTTAAGGAGCGCAGTGGCTCGATTGTAGAGTGTCTGACTCTCGACCGAGGGATTTTGGTTTGAGACTCACCGGTGTCATTGCTTTGTGTCATTGAGCACGCATTAATCGTTGCTTAATATTTAAGTTCAGCCCAGGAAGACATGTCATGTCATAACTGAAAAACTGTTGACTCAGATGTTCAGAATCATATCAAACAATAGTAACCTCCATTGTGTGTGAGGGTTTTGGATTAGCCAGTGTTTTGTTATGCAGTATCCTCTAGTTTTGCAATCACTTCGCTGGAAAAGAAAGCACTTGTTGTTTGCTTTTATTGTCTTCTGGTGGTCATGGCATTGGTCGTTTTCTCAACAATTTCCTCATGGTGTCTTGAATTGGTCTGTGGTTTGTGATTATGGCATTGTCTAGTCATACTCATAACATAATTTTCTCAGCCCTGTAAAATGTTATATAACGATATGTTTTTCCAGTGAAGCTGCCATTTTGGAAGAATCTGTTGTATGTTTGTATGACTGCTAGACTTTTCTCTATGAAAAGATTTTCAGACAGAGCTATTAAGCTTTTGAGATCCCAATGAAGGAAAGACATAAAATTATGTAAGCCCAGGCAGCTCTGTGTTTGGTGTGCGGAATGGAATTCGGATCTCTGTCATGCCTCTTTAAACGAATATGTTGGTTTTCTGATATCCCTTTTTTGGAAATGATATGCAGTACAAAAAATACATAATAGTGGTATACCTATCTTATCTATGTTGTTCTTGTTACATGTATTACCATGCAAATGACAACTGGCCAATTGGACAGTATTAATATACATATATTATGATGTTTATTGAAGGTTCCTATTTATGATAGATTACCATACACAATGGTATCTGTCTGTCGATTTAAAAGGTCTGAAAGAATCTCTATTTTAAACAAATGGATGTTTTTCTCTGTTGTCAAATATGACATAAAAGACACGTGTTAGTGTTACCATTTACATTTGTACATCATTCTGTAGAGCAAGTGCTCATTATTCTCTACAAATATACAAAGACATTATCAGCATTGATAAGTAACCATAACTTTCATTCGCACAACTTTGTCGAATCAGAATTAGCTTAATCTTGACAGTAGTCATATTTTAATTACATGTCAGCAAGAAGATAAGCATTTTGATCCCAAGAGGTGTGTTTATTATGCATTATACATGTATCAATAACACTAAAAACACAGATAGGGAAATATTAAATGATGCAAATTTGTGTTTGGGTTACTAAACAATTCCACAACCAGTTACAGCTCAGTATATCTAAAATAGATTGCAAATCTAATCTATAAGGTGAAAAAGGAGTTATTAACAGAGTTAATAACAGTCATTGTACTAGATGTATAAATGCTTTGGTTGTTAATGGGTACCCTTTTTGAAGTAGCATCAATCAATAATGCATTGGGGTTATATAATGCAGCCTAGTCCATGGAGACCAGATACATTCAGCATTATTTACTTAAAGACAGTTTTAATGCCCATTTTAGAGTATAGAATATAAATAAATAAATAAATAATAAAAATCACTTTTCGGTGAGCTGCGATTAGGATATACTGTATTAAGACTTATATGGCTGTGATATTGCCAGGTTCTTCGTATGTGTATATAGACATTCAGTTGTTAAGTACAGAATATAACACTGGAATGATAGTTCCAATGAAGATAATACTTGGATAAGTACATGTATTTAGAAATACAGTACAGTGTTACATAATTTGATTCAGTTGAATATAAATTAACACTTGAATGAGTAAATGCATTATATTTGCATAATGAGAACTATGTGTACAGTTTTTGGTGTTAACTTTTTTGCACTGACTATAGTTATTTAATCAGATATGAAACCAACTGAATGGTTTCATTAAACTGTGGATGAAATAGAATTTCTAAAAAAACACAGAGATAAATTTTTCACTAGGGTGTGTTGTTTTATTTTTATAATGATATTATCTGGAGGGATATTAATACATTTGAAAAACCCTCCTCCTATGGTACTGCTTTTTAATCTAAATAAATCCATAGTGTATGTTAGGTAGGTTTGTTTACGAAGTGAAATTTGAAAATTTGTTTTCAAATTAGAATTTTAAGAGTAAACAATACCTACCTAACATACAACAAACCCACCCACCAACCCCTCTTTTTCAAATGTCCTTCCTAAGGCGACTTCAATGCGCCGAAATGGAAGTGACATATCTTTGTGGGGTTTGCCGGAAGAAGACACCGCACGGTGCGTAGGTAAAAAGTCTTCTCCGGAAGTGAGAGCGAGCTAAAAGCCAGGACTTCTCCGACCCGGATTTAAATCCATAGTGTATGTTAGGTAGGTATTGTTTACTCTTAAAATTCTAATTTGAAAACAAATTTTCAAATTTCATGGGGTAATTCTATTGAGAACTCACAGCGTATGTGCTTTAAACCCCAGTTACACATTCAAGATTCTGGACACGATTCACCACGATTCATCCTGATTTGAGCCAGATGGTAAAATCGGGATGCGTCGGGATGGAAAAAAAGAAAACACAGCATCAATACAGTGTCTCACGATGCTCCTACGGTGTCTACACGATTCATCTACGGATCCACTACGACTCATCACGGCAGCGCTACAAATCACCACGGTGGAGCTACGAATGAACGATGCCTTCACGATTCGATACGGCGCTGAACGATTCAAACCGGTAGAGCTACGATAGCATCACAACCTCCCACAAATGTGCACAATTGGTGGTTGTCATCGACAGTTTGCCAAATTATGACACCAAATATCATTATCTCCACAACCTTTGGCAAGTCAGTCATGCCATCAAAAGAGAAAGCTGCTGCAAAATTAAAACAGTCACCGGACCCACCAGCAAGGCTGAGTCCTGTCCCAAGTCCAGTGTCATGTCCAGTTGTATCAGATGACGTCCAGATCAAGCTGCAAATTAGCAATTTGATGTCTATGGACATAATCCATGATGCGCTTCACTCAAATTCACTTTTGAAAATGATTTTCAACAATGATACCTCTGTATTTATACCATAATCTTTTGTCAGTGGTAACCCGATTCGCCATGAACGCCAACAAACGCCCACCAACGCCCACAAATGACCACGAATACTACCACGGTACCACTAGGAGTGATCCCGATCCCGCTACGGTAGAGCTACGATTAAGGCCACGCCCACAATCAAACACAATTCACCCTAACGAGTTTAAACGGTTTAAACTTGTCTTTATTGCCTTGTCGTAGAGGTTCCCGAATCACCAGGATTCTTCACGAATCCCCGCGGTACTACTAGGACTCCCGCTGATGTCTCTACGGTGCTGCTAGTAAGACTCATGCCAATGCATCACGACTTGATAAATCGGGGTGAATCCTAGCTCTACTGTGGCCAAATCGTGAATGTACAGTCTCTCTGCTGTTTATGTATCACAATTATAAGAATAGAAATAAATATTGACATAACAGGCCTCTAGATAAGAGTGTGTAACAGAAAAATAATTTTCTTATTTCTCCACCAAAACATATGTTGTGGGAACTCAAAAGAACCGTCTCAATGAGATGGTTCTTTTGAGCACCCAAAACAAATGCTAACACTTATGGTTAAGAAAATATATACAATTTTACGTTGAAAATTTTTGTTTATCTAAACCCTTGCATTAGAATTTTGCGTCATACAAAAGGTGTACATATAGGTTTGCAAACTCGCTAATTATTTTTTTTTTCCATGTAATTCTTCATGTAAATCTTTGTTCCCAAATGAGAACCTAAATGCCATTTCATAAATTTCTTAGATCTTGTGAAACACGTTTTTTTTATGCTCATTGTATGTTTGTTGATAACCTTTGCGAACAATTTTGACCCAGCCAGATTAGGGCCCACAAAATGCTGGGCCTGATCTGGATCCAAATATTTTGACACCCTGATGGTATTCCTGAAAGAATGAAAGAAATTTTTGAAAAAGTTGATTTTTAAAAGAAGAAAAAAGCAGACATATGAAGAAAGCATGTAAATTTACCCAGCAGGCAAATAGTGAAGTTGGTGAACATTGGTGAAATTGGTATTGTCGAGTCAACCGCATATAATTTTACAAATAGATGTACATTTTATAAAATAACAGTGGCACCATAAATAACTTATGACGCAAAAAACTTTAGCCTTTTAAAATGTTTGGTTACAATATGTGGTGCAATAACACTTAAATTCCATATCGGACTACCGGCAGATTAAATTTTGAACAAAACATAGTGTAGTTTTTCTTATTTATTATTAACCCATAAAGCGTCACCTATAATTTGCAGCAGAGGACAATTTCAAATTTTGCCGCCTTTTCAAATAAGGCCTGATATTTCATGAGAATCATCTACTGGCAGACGATTCTCATGAAATATCATACCTTTTTTTTTGAAAATTGGGAAAGATGTCACAAAATTTGTCATCATAATTATGTTGTTGGTACTTCTAGAAAAGAATCATCTCATTATAACAACCCAACTAATTAACCTTTACCATGCTAGATATATTGATGTACTACATTCTTCCCCAATCTTTATTCAACTCTTAGAATTCAATTCATTAGCATTGTGGTTAACCATGCTGAGAGGGAAAAAAGTGTGGATCCTGATGAGCTGGCTTCTCAGAAGCCAGCTGATCTGGATCAACACAGTTTTCAAAACAGGTTATAAATTATTTCTGGTTTCAACATGGTACTTCTAGATTTGATATATTCCATAAATTTACTTTGCCTAAAGCAGGTAGTTTGAGTTATCAGGAGTAGTGATCAAGGGTTGGTTTTATTGTTGTTAAATGACATAATCATTATTGCAATTTCTTTTGAAAAGTCTGTTGTTGTTTTTTAAAAGTCCATAGTTACTTCCAAGGGAAGCCATTCTTGCATTTATCACTGGTTTGCCTCCCTTAAAGTCTATTTATCTGGAAAGTGCTTGCATGTGTTATTGAAAAGTGAAAAGAAAGGTGGTGAGAGTGCTGCATGAGATGAACTTTGCATGATTTTGGCTTTTGGCTGATAAAATTGCTTTTCTTTTTCAGCATATTTGTTTATAGTTGTGTCTTATTATCTTTTAAGAGCCACCTCCAGCTGGCTTCAGATGACATTTTGTAAATTTAAAAATGAAACTTGCATGCATGAATTCCTCATATCATTTATTCACATCATGAATAATCAAGTATTTAGGGAAGATTTGAAGTCGTCTGCTTAGTACAGGTGTGATAATAATTTAAGGCTTAAAAGATAAATCTGTGAAGTCCATGAGCGGAAGACGAAACTGAAAATTGTAAAAGTCACCCATATATCTCTGCATGCTGTAGGTCTGCTGTATAGTTTTTCGCTTTTGCAACAGATTAATTTTAACTTGCATGCAAACAGTATAGACCCAGATCACACTACCTCATTGAAGCAGTCTGATCTGGGTCCACACTGAACACAACAGCAGATGACTTCAGTTGTGAGCAGTAGATATATTAATTACTATATGCAGTATAAAAAATTGCCTCCATGCCGAGGATGGTTAAAATCAGGTACTTTGTAATTAGGAAATTAAGATCTAATATAGCAGAGCACATGCATTCAAAAGAAATACTTTTTCAGTAAGCAAAAAAATGAAGCGATATATGTTTTACCGGTAGCCCCATCATCTTTGTTCAAGTACGTAGAATGGGTACGATAAATGTTCTAAAATTTCTCTTTCGGTTCTCAAATAAAATGTTGGTTTTCAGGGCTGCATGGATCCAATTCACAAAATGCTTATCATTAGCTATCAAACAGTGAAGACCCAGACTGCTTCTTACCTGGGTCTGCGCTATTTGTCTAGGCCATTTTGGCAGGCAACTAGTGTTATAAATTTAAGAACATTTACCGTATTATTA
Source organism: Loripinus fragilis (assembly GCA_964019695.1). Taxonomy (NCBI): domain Eukaryota; kingdom Metazoa; phylum Mollusca; class Bivalvia; order Lucinida; family Lucinidae; genus Loripinus; species Loripinus fragilis. Next base: position 47,625,231 of record OZ026522.1, read on the forward strand.
TGTTATATGTTAATTAACTTTCTGAGTTTATAATTCTGTTAAAAACATAGATAGAGGCCAAATAAAACTATACATGTGTTAAGGGTAACCCGGCTCTACCTCAATTTACTGGTGAAACCTAGATTTTTTGGAAAAATATAATTTTATGCATTTTGAAAGGCAAAATGCCTTTCAAAAATGCATAAAATTATATTTTTTTCCAGAAAAAAAAAAAATGTGTGCCTACCCTTGAAGCCAAAAAACACTTCATATTCTTTCGAGGCATACCCTACCTAAAATTTTGTGACCTGTTACCAGAAACACACTTATTTTTTATTTGGCCAGAGCAATATAGGAATTCAGAGCATCAGTACTATTTATACCCAGATACAGTCAGTTACAGAATCGATGCTAAATATGATAAACAACAAAATCCAGATCAGACTACGCCTTCAGCCTGATCAGGGGTTACAATTTGCTATATCACCAATATAACATACTTTATAAGACAGGGACTAGCTATATATCTATATTTGATTTTGGTTTAGAACTTCCAAAACTATATACTATAGTACATATATCTATATTTATTAAGATTTAGCCACATATATACGACTTTGTTATGGGCGTTATTTATATAATTTAATGTAATTGAAAAATATATACTGCTTTCAAAATGTTAATTTTTTTTACAAGTCCCGTCATTTAGCTTGCGTTCAATAAGAAAATCGAAACTGTGGCTTATGCTTGCCGAGACAAGCCAAATTTAAAAAGTCACAGAGTATCAATACCTTACATAATGAGTGCATTTTTTTTTCAAACCAATGTTCATTCTCGAAAGCGAAAGTAAAGAAAAAAATCAAGTTTAGGCCTCTGATAATGCTAGGTTTACACTATGTTCCCGGCAGCCACGGCAGTCACGGTAGCCAGAAACGTAGCTCGCCGTGGTGTTTTTAGTCATTTTTGTCTTTGTGCTCCAGTTCTGTTAAGTCTCGCTACGTTTGCTCACGGTCTGTCAAGGTCTGCCATGACAGAGGCTCGCCAGCGCGCTACGGTCTGTCACGGATGGTTCTACGTTTCATCCCGGCCTGTCACGTTCTGTTGGGACCTCTCACGATTTGTTATTTTGCGATCAAGTTCTGCTACGTCTATCAAGTTCTGTCAAGGTTTTCTACGATAAAACGTCGGCGATGAATGGTGTTTGAGCCCCAATATGCCCAAGGTATAAAGAGGAGGTCCACAAAGCTGCTGCAATCGTTATATTATGCACCCTTGATAAAAAACATCATTACATGTAATGACAATAAAGAAGCTGATTTCGTATTTATTTAATTGCTAGGAGTGTACATCTTGCCTTTGTGGTAGCTAGGAGGCCACCAGCAGCTGTATAGAAGAATGATCCTCTAGCAGGAAGGTTAACGACAGGTGCAAAGTGCGGGCATGGTTTTCGGAATAACGAATGCAACAATTGGGATATTTCTCACTTTTTATAGCAAGAGGGCTTCGCATCGAAGATGTTAACGCATTTCAGGCCTCCAAAGCTCTCCGAAACTGTACAATGAGAGTCTTGAAACAAAACACCAGCCATTGGTATCAGCATTAACCCTTACATCTAGTGACTCATTTATGAGTATTTTTTTAAAAACACAGAAGATTCTAATGAAATGCCGCACAATGCAACATTTTATCAATGTCTACACTGACGTTTTTTCAGAGAAATAAATGCAATATTCTGCCACGAGAAATTACAACGTATAATACAATGAAACTACCCAAGTCCATTCAGTAATGATTATTTCTACCCTTGCCACTACTTTCCTCCTCAGATGCATCTATCTGAGATTCTTAGACTCCATGTTCAGGTTTGAGCTATGGGGTCAGGTTAGGAGAATGTGGCAGACCGCAACAGAACTTAATAGACCTTGGCAGACCTTGCGTTGCCGTCTCGAAGCAAGCCGTCCAGCTACGGACATACTCCAAGTTGTGTTAAGGTATGTTACGTTCCGTCACGTTTTGTTGCGTTCTCCCCGTTCTACTACGGCACATTTAAGTAGGTCAATCCCACCGTGGCTGCCGTGGCAAATTTTTTGACTGTTTAAAAATCTGTCCCGGCGACCACGGCAACCACGGCTAGCTACGTTTGTCGACCCCGTTCCCCTACGTTGTGTTACGGTCACCCCGTTTCGTCCACGGTGGCCGAAATCGTGACTGCTGTGGTCGCCGGGGACATAGTGTAAACGTAGCATAAGATTCAGTTCGTCTTCAATGAAGTCGTTACTTTTTGACATAATTGGCTGTTAATATCCTAAGGAACAGGAATAATCAAAATCTTTAAGTGCCACCAGATACTCCTCAACCCGTTGCATAAAAGACAAAGTATCTAGAAATGCGCAAAGATTATGCATCTGTTATTGCTTTTTGAAAAGTTAAGACTGACATAAGCAAAGAAATGCTGCAACTGGGAGTACAATTAAACAATTATTTCCAAAACCTTTCATGTTTTTCCATTAGTTTAGACATCTGGCTACCAGCTCAAAGTATTCAGCTCAAAGTGTTTGTTTTCAAACTGAATTAAACTCACATTTGTCAGACAGCAATTATGGAAAAGCACTAATGTCGGTGTTATGTCAGAATCAACAGCATGAGGAAATCGAAATTATGGCAAATCATGATCCATTGTGCAAGAGAATAAAATGATAAAGGAAACATCCTCAAATCAGCCATGTGGAAGAGCCAGTGAATGTAAAATTCTGCATTTCTAAAGTCCTTCAGTATATGTAAACCATTAGTGTTTGACATATGTTATGAAAATTATCACTCCCAGGCTCAACATCATTATCTTACAGTGATATATGTGATGAAAAATTTAATAAATGCATAAACAGTTATTATTAGGTGAGCAGCCCAGGACCAGAGGGCCCTCTTGTTTGCTTTAAATAGATCATTGCCACATGATATAACAATAAATTTTTAATCCTTGTTAAATACTTAAACTAGGGACTATATTACATGTACATGTATAATCTAAGCATGTTGGTGCAGTGAGTTTTACCTCTCATACTCAATGGCGTAGCCAGAAAGCTGAAAAAGTTATGCACAACAAAGGGAGACTACTGGACCAAGCAACGATTCTATTCAGTTGCATCCCTTTTCATTATGGGAACTTCTCTTAAAGGAAAGAATTTGCTTCCAGTGGGAGCAAATTCTTTCCTTTATGAGCAGTTCCTTATAGTACGGAAAACACTTTTATCACATTAAGTGACCTCCCTTGAATGTTGCTATTTTTATTAAGCATGTGCCTAACCCGCGTAATGGGCGCTATGCTATGCCTATGATACTTTCTAGACATCAAGCCACAATTGTGCTGATCATTTACAGACTGATCTGTTCCTTTATTTTCTGCATAATTCTAATTTATTTGTTTTTGGGTCATCTCGCCACCATATAACTAACAGGCTATCTTTATATCTATAATTATTTGCACTAAATTGGATATGAGCTGTAAAAATCTTTAACAAGACACTTCAATTATAGATAATAAGTTTTGTTTTGAACATTTGCCAAATTGAATACCTTTGATAAATTTCTAAAAAAAAAATCAGGGTAACATGTGTTTTTAATAGGTTGTTAAAATGATCTTGCAATTATATTGAAATATTTGAAAAGCTTGAACTTTATATATCGATAGGTCAACCGGGATGAACAAATTTTATGAACATTAAATTGAAAACATTTTCTTATCCATCAGTTTAAACATATATTTTGGGTGCTCAGATGAACCATCTCATTGAGACGGTTCTTTTGAGTACCCACAACATATGTTTTGGTTGAGAAATAAAAAAAAATCTTTGAATACATACTCTTATCTAAAGGCCTGTTATATACATTAGATAAAGAAAAAATGGCAAAAACACCTGAATTTATTGGCCTGATTAAAGTAGGGGAACTTTTATTGTTATATAAGTTGGATTGAAAAAGCAGATTAGAAATCCAAGAGGAATCAGACAAGTGTCTCCATTATCACATACTGAAGTTTGGTCACACCATAATCAGTTTTAAAAAAGTTCATGGCTGACTTCGGTAAATGTTTGCAACTCTTTGCATGCTTATTATATATTAGGAAGCCACGACTTTGGCTGCAAACCAACAAACTGTTTAGCATAAATTTTGCATTATAGGATGTGGTGTTGAAAAATATATGGCCTCCTTACTGTTACTTACATAAGCAATCTTTTTTAGCCTATAAAAATGTGATTTTTTTCTAATCAATCTATCGGTTTAAGGTCTAAGATAACAAAATCGGTTTTTTAGGTTAGAGACCCAGGAATTATATCAGCGGATTCATCAATCTTCTGAGATGACGTTTCCTATTTTAGTTTGCGGATCATACTTATTACGTCATTTTTGTGACGTCACGAACAAGGCATGTTTTGGCGTTTTTAGCGCTATTTTCTGGCCCATTAAAACTCAGTATTTTCGCAATAATTTTAGAAGGAATGGACCGATTTTAAAAATGTTTGCACGAAAACGTTGATATTTATAAATGCCAACCGTATCTGCAAAGTTCATATAGTTTTTACACACGGGCAACTTTAAATTGCAAGAAATTGTGATTCTGAACATAATCAAAATTCGTTCATTTTTTGCCTTTGATGAAAAAATACTCGAAAACAAAGCGGAAAAGCCTATCCAAATTTTCGATTACAGCCAAGTGTTATCTTATCAGAATAGATTGTGAAAGTATCAACAAACTTCACCGTACAGTTTTTTCAGAATTTGTACATTTGCAACTACATGTATACCCCTCTTCGCGTCAACGTTACGATAAAAGCGTCAGCAAAACCGGAGAATCGTAACGTCGCAGTAACATGAAAAACGATGGAAAGCGAATAAAAAGAAAATACAGCAACATATCCTGAAGCGGTTTTAGGTCCTATCGCTTCATAAACGTTCATGAACCGAAAGTAATGGACATTGGGAAGAAGACAGAGAATTATGCTAGCATTAGTTTAACTGGATATCGCCTTCCTATCTAGAATACATACATTTAGGTCTATTTCTTTTCAATGGCACGTTATAACTGATGGTACATATGATTCATCATCAAAATTGGAAGAAGCTATAAATTTGTCCGAATGTTCGTATCGAAAGAAAATATTATATCCCATTTCCCCATTTTGCGCACAAATATATACTGACGGGCAAAAGCAATGCTACGTCTAAATTTGTGATAAATTACTAAGAATAGCCATAGCAATTAAAATGTATACATGTATATAGCCAACATACCAGGTAAACACAATTGACAAATTAAAATAAACCAGATGCTAGGCTCAAGATTCTAGTCATGATAAGCTTGTGCAGCTCGTTCTTGTGAGTCACATGCAATACATGTCAAACTTTTACTGCAGCGTTTCTTTTGCCCGTCAGTATATATGGATTTGGTTCTTAGGCTACCCCGGACAAACCCAATATTCTTTTTTTTATATTTGCTACCCGTTTGCAGATAATTTTCAATTGAAAGCACAAGTTTTGCCCTAGTTATTTTATAAAGTATTGAAATACAAGCTTTGATGGTGACTCCTATTTGCCGTTGCGGATATTTATTTGGACTATGGGTAGTGCGTACATGGATTTCCAGCCTGATGGCAAACATTCATGACAGCGCAGTCCACAATCTGTCGTCTGTTATATTTCTAAATAGTTCAACTGTATGATTTGAAAAGTAAGCGACGTGGGTTTGGATGCGCTTGAGGATGCACATGAGGACGTTCGTGGATTACTGGTGTAAAGCGGGCATGTGCGTATGCATGTGCAAATAGATAAAACATAAAAATAGAAAATGCGAGAAAACTTGAAAAGAATTTTTACATATGATCGGGCATTGGATATTGTAATTTTTATCGCTATACAGCGTTTCAAAACTAAAATTTGGACTATACGTCAGCTAATGTGCACGTCGAATGACATGTGGCGTAAACTATCAATTGCAATCCAATATGGCGACCTAGATGGCAATTTCTCCCCTGAGGATAATTATTAATTAGTGTTGACCATTTTACATATAGTCTAGGCATTAAAATGCAAAAATAGCCTTTCGTCAGCCAACGCGTTCATAAAGGTTTTCAAAATTTCAAATATGGACTTCACGTCAGCTGACCATTGCATGTTGAAAGCCATGACTGTGACAGCATTGCTCCATTTCAATTCAAGATGGCGACCAAAACGACAATTTGTCCATTGAGGGTAATAAGTGCAGTCTTTGCTTCCAAAGGCTACCCTTTTAAGAACAGTAGAAGCGCCCAGGTCGTAGTAGAAGCGTATCGGAATTTCAGATTCAATATAGGAAGGATATAATAAAAAAAAAAAAGCGCAACGAAAGCGTAGCTCCATCGCCAATGTCGTAGCAAGGTCGCAGCTAAATCACCATCAGCGTATACTAAGCGTAGCCAGATGTTTATTATCGTAGTGGGATCGTAGCAGCAGCGTAGTAGAAGCGTATTGGATGCGCCAAGTCCCCAAATCGTGAGGCTGTCTACGCTTCCGCGGCGATTTGGCATAATTCTAAAGAAAATCCTAGATCGCCATGAGCGTAGCGGAATCGCCGTCCAGTGGAATGGGGGGGGGGGTGTTACACTCTGTATGTTTCCGCTACGACCTCACTACGACATATTAGTACTGGTTCAACCCAGGAAGACCCGCCCTTGTTTAACTGAACGATTGTTGATGGGACGTAAAGAATCAAATCAAACAAACAAACAAAACAGCTTATAATTTTCAAATAAATGTTTTTTTTCTTTCTCTAAGGATCTTTTGTCATATCAAACAGTGTAGGTCCTGATGAAATGCGTTTATTTTCATCAAGGTCTTCACTGTTTGCCAGACACGCATTTGTGAGGCACCAGTATATTGGTTCATTATTATTTTTCGAAAAAAATATATTTGTCTGCTCATATGATAACGGTACTTAAGCAAAACCGTTCTCTTATCTATTTGCATAATGTTTGCATGAGTGGAGCTCTATTGAGACTGCACACACAGGTATGTACATGTACGGAGGCTCAAACCTTCGCTGCTCGCCTTTGCGATAAAGATAATAAATTCATCAGCTGGGTCACATGACCGTTCTGATTTTTTTATCACAACCAACCATAGAATGCATTTTTACAAATAACCGTAACGACTGGTCGTTGATAATCCCGAAGACTGGTCCTAAGTAGTCTTCTCCAAGATTCATGACAGATCGCGGTTCTGTAATCGTACAATCTCGTGTGACCGAGGCTTGAGTGGCTCTTCCTCGCGGTGTCATGGGGTTGTCTGCGGATTTCCGGATCATACCAACTTACTAATTTTAGGAGACATTTTATAATGGGAATGCTACCTTGATTCTGTTCAAAGGTACATGTATTCATGCCTAGAACACACTGACGTTGTATATATGGAGACGCTTTTATCATAACGTTGACGCGAAGAGGGGTATACATGTAGTTGCAAATGTACAAATTCTGAAAAAACTGTACGGTGAAGTTTGTTGATACTTTCACAATCTATTCTGATAAGATAACACTTGGCTGTAATCGAAAATTTGGATAGGCTTTTCCGCTTTGTTTTCGAGTATTTTTTCATCAAAGGCAAAAAATGAACGAATTTTGCTAATGTTCAGAATCACAATTTCTTGCAATTCAAAGTTGCCCGTGTGTAAAAACTATATGAACTTTGCAGATACGGTTGGCATTTATAAATATCAACTTTTTCGTGCAAACATTTTTAAAATCGGTCCATTCCTTCTAAAATTATTGCGAAAATACGGAGTTTTAATGGGCCAGAAAATAGCCTTAAAAACGCCAAAAACATGCCTTGTTCGTGACGTCACAAAAAATGACGTAATAAGTATGATCCGCAAACTAAAATCGGAAACGCCATCTCAGAAGATTGATGTATCCGCTGATATAATTCCTGGGTCTCTAACCTAAAAAGCCGATTTTGTTATCTTAGACCTTAAATATATTGCTAAGGTGTTTAACCCATGTAAACCTGGCATCCTTTTTATATGACAAAGGCCAACAGTGTAGACCCATATTAGATGCTGTTTTTTGTCTGATCTGGGTCTTCATTGGCTGCTAAATGGAATGTTTTTTTAAACTATTATTTTAAAAATGAAAATTACAACTCCAAACCCCTAAAAACGTAAAATTACTAGTCCCATTGAAAAGATTCAGAAACATTAATGAGGCCAAAATTGTTGTTATTTTCTTATCCATTGATTCATTTTTCAAATAAATGGCTCAGTAATTCAGTGCTTTTTTGTGTATGCCACAATATATGTTTTAATTAATTTTCGAAATAAGAAATTTGATTTTTAAATCCCCTCTTATTTGGAGGTCTGACCTATGTATTAGGTCTTGATGAACAACAAATTAAGAATTAAAGTTGTGGATGTTTTCTTATCCAATATTTTTGACATTTATTTTGGGTGCTCAAAAGAACCATCTCATGGAGACGGTTCTTTAAAGTACCCACATCATATGTTTTGGTTAAGAAATGGGAAAAAATAATTTTGATTATGCTCTCTATCTATATAGGCTTGCTTATGCAATGTAATTGGCTTGGCATTGCCCACCTTAACATTTTCCATGTATTATATATTATACAAAAATATGAAAGGTGTTAAACTTTCTTTTTTAAACCTGTATTAAGATATTTCCTTGATAGGATTATGTTAGGTTATTAAAAAGTGTCTGTTTTTATTTACTTTTTGAATAGAACACTGGTCTTGGCACAGTCCAGCAAAATCAGTTAAAATTGTTGATCTTGAAATTATAACATACCTTTGTATGAGGTCTCTTAAACATTATTATTTCTTCAACTTTATTCAAATGTTTTGTTTGGCGGAAAGTGTGACCTGAGTAGATGTAAAATAAAATTCATGCGAACACGTCAGAACGTATTGTATTCAAATCTATAGGTTTATACCCTGGTGTATTTATCAGATCAATTATTTGGCTATTATCATACGAGCTGTGGCACAAGAAAAAAGGCTTTGATACTAAATATTAAATATTTTTTGTTTCTCTTTTAACTGAATGGCCTGTTATAATAAATGAGAAAATGAAGCGAATTTACTCGAATCAAGCTAGTTTGCACACATTATCCATGTGTGGATCCAGAGGGGGGAAAAGGAAGTCCTAACCCCCCCCCCCCCCTCCCCTGGAAATTTACAAAAATATAGGGTTCGTAAGCAATACTTGTCCGGATCCCCTTAAAATCACAAAGCTACCAAGCCAGCATTCAATGTTGGGCCATCATCAGCCGCCAGCGAAATGCCATTTTAAATGGCGTTTTGCTGGTGGGGCCGTTGATGGCCTGCTAATAGTGGTATTTGGATCCTTCCTCCCCTCATCAAATTAAAAAAAACAACAACAAAAAAAAACATTGTCAATGTTGGACCCCCTCTGATAAACTTTCTGGATCCGCGCATTTTATCATATGTCCTCACTGAGTCCTTTGTGATATGTCATCTTCTGATTTCAAGTATCTGGGTATAAATTGGTTCAATTTAATGCAATATTTCTTTTGATTTTTTGATTTGATTCTTTACGTCCCAGTCAACAATTTTTCAGTTATGTCAGGATGGGTATTCCTGGGTTGAACCAGTACTAAGCAATTTCACCTGGATTAATGTGTCTTACTTAAGGACACAATGCAGTGACACAGGTGAGGCTCGAATCTGCAACCCCTCGTCTTGTGTGTTGCCCTCGAGTACTGAGCCAATGCGCTCCCTAATTTAAATATAGAATATGTCGGTCATAAGTTGTTTTCTGCATGTCAGATTTTTGCTTCAATGTTGAATGAAAAAGCCTAAATTGATATTTTTTAAAAAGGATAAACAGGATAGCATTTTTGTAACATGAATTAATAAATAAATTTGGATCTTAGGGGTTTAGATAATTAAGCTGTGTGATCTAATGCATATTTTGCAGTTGCGCAGATTTAAAAAATCACAACTTGAGTCTGTAAAGGAAAATCATTTTTCTCCTTTCTCAACCAAAACATGTTGTTTGTACTCAAAAGAACCATCTCAGTGTCCTTTTTAGCACCCAAAACAAATGTTTAAACTTATTGGTAAACTAATTATAATATTTTCTGTATCTGGACCTATATGAATTACAGTAAAATCTGTGTAAAAAGGCCACTCAAAAATAAACAAAACAATGATCTTAATGACAAATGGTAGCTTAATGAAGGTCGAAAGTATTACAGAATGCTCCCCTTGGAGCATTCTGCAATACTTTTGATCTGCATTAAGCGATAATTGGTCTGGAAAACAATTTGTGGTCTTTTTGAGTGGCCATTTTACACAGGTTTTACTGTAATTCACTGGTTAGGAAACATGAATGAATATGAAATAAATTAGTTACCATGATTGTTATTCAATATCGAAGACAAAGCCTGCATGACAAGAAGAAAATGACTCATGATCGTGTCATAATAATCTCATATTTTATTCCATATAAAAAGATGTTTCATTATTAACCCCTTCACTGCCGTATATAAGTGCACACTATATACCGGGGGAAAATAAGGCTATTTTAATTTTTTTATGGTGTTAAATATAATTTCATACAAAATCATAGCCAATGTAGGGTATTACACCAAAGTTTTCCTGCTTGTTTGAGACAATTGGTTCAATGTCTGAAATAATGTTTTCTAGTGATAGCATGTAAAAAATATTTTTTCAATAGCTGAAAATACATGAATGTCTACTTTCGTTTTCAACATCATTGTTTTGGAATGGTTGGAAAACAATGGTTAAAAATGTGAGAATGACAGTCATTTTCCTCGTTTACCGTTTCTGATTCCAATTAATATCAATTTTCATCCATATACGAGCCATTTTAGTCTTCAAAATTAACCTCCACTTCCAAGAAACACGACAAACTAATGCTATGAAAAAAAACGAGTTCTTCATCAAAAAGGCCATTTTCCCTGTAAAAGGCAAGCTAAGGAAGCTATTTTGGCTGTGAAGTTATCAGATAAATCTTGAAAAAGAAAAGTTAACTCTTTCATTCTAGAACAGATTAGGATCATTGAGTTTTGTCCCTTTGACTATTAATTGTGCTTTAAACTATGAGGTATTCATCAGGAGCGGGATCGTGATATTGGCATATGAGATGCCATTTTTTTAATGAACAGCACTCGTGGTGAGGCAGTGAAGGGGTTGGGTTAAGTAAAACAAACGTGAATACAGTTTAGGCTGTCTTAAGTCATAGTCTCATGAAGAAATATTTTAGCTTCCATGTTTGTCTTGTCTACAAAGATGAAAACTTGTTGAATTTCTTTAAGTTGTATCGTCATGCTCTCTCCCAAACCGTACTTGGAATTTTCCATTCAGCTTGATACAATGAAAATCAGATGGTCTTTTACAATGCTACAGAGGTCAGAGCTTTTGTTGTATGTCTGTACCTGAAGAATTTTTCAGCAAGCAGTGCAGACCCTGATGAGAGGCTGCATTCTGGCTCTACTCAAAAAAATCAAAAGAACGTTACTCTTTATGGCCAAGGTTATAACAAAATTCTATAAAACAGAAGTTCTGTTACCTTTGACAACTTGGAGCCTTTGTACCGGTATTATCTTTATAACTCTTTCCCTGCCAGTGGCATTTTTCGTCATCTGCTGATAACCTTTGCAAACTGTTTGGACCCAGATCAGTACCGACAGAATGTCAGTTGTGATAAGTATCCAAACTATAAGTCACTCAGATAGTGTTCCTTAAAGATTTTCTTTGAAATAATCAGCAGACAACAAAAATGCCAGCAAAATAACATAGCATGAAAATATTAAACATATGGCATTAGGTACATACGGCCTTAGTGAAGGTGCAGAGAGCTGTCCCAGCTGTCCAGGAGGATTTAATTGTGAAGACCCGGTTGATGTCACCGAGTGCCCTGCAGGCACATACAGCCCAGAAGGATTCGCAAGTTGCACACCCTGTGCAACTGGACACTATAGTATTTTAGGAGCACCATCTTGTACTGAATGTCTTGCCGGTGATGATTGTTCGGATCAAACGGTTACTCCCCCAGATTGTCCCGCAGGAAAGTATAGTGTTGATGGAAACAATGGTTGTGTTGCTTGCGTACTGGGTACTTACGCTTCGACCACTGGGAGCAGTAGTTGTTTAACTTGCACAGGGGGGAAAGATTGTTCAAATCCGGCAGTTTCACCGCCAGACTGCCCAGCAGGGACATACAGCAATGATGGGGATTATGGATGTAAAAATTGTGGAGAAGGAGAGTACTCTGTTTCTGGTCAGTCTAGCTGCAGTCCTTGTCCAGAAGGTAGGGATTGTACCATCCCCTCCCTACCGGCACTCTGTGATGCTGGTTGGTTTAGTGCAATTGGTGCTGTGGCTTGTTCAAGATGTTTAGAAGGACAGTACAGTGAAGCAGGTTGGGGGAGTTGTATAACATGTCCAGAGGGGAAGGATTGTTCAAGCTCTGCTGGGACACCATCAGACTGCCAAGCAGGAACTTACAGTGAAGCAGGGTGGCATGGCTGCCAAGCATGTGTACCAGGGTACTACAGCGAGTCGGGAAAATCATCCTGTACTATTTGTCCAGCTGGAAGTCAGTGTTCAAATGCAGCAATCGCACCAGTAGGTTGCACTGCAGGAACTTACAGTCTAGCAGGAGCAGTGGGCTGTACTAACTGTCTTGCCGGGGAGTATTCAATTGCTGGAGCATCAGAATGTTTGTCATGTTTAGCAGGCAGAGATTGTACCAATGCTGCTGCACCCAGTCTTTGTCCGGCTGGAACATACAGTGGTGGAGGATCAATCAAGTGCTCAACTTGTCTGGCAGGGCAATATAGCACTGAAGGAAGCGAGACATGCTTGAACTGTCCAGCTGGGAGAAATTGTGACAGTGCTGCTGGAGAGCCACCAGAGTGTTCAGCAGGAACTTACAGTACTAATGGGGATGACGGCTGCACAGAATGTCCATTAGGCTATTACAGTTCATCACTAGGTTCAACCAGCTGTCAGATCTGTCCAGTAGGTAACAACTGTGAGGACAAGACCACTGATCCAGTTCCTTGCGGAACAGGAAAATACAGTTCAGCGGGGTCACCAGGCTGCTCAAATTGTCCTGATGGCTCCTTCAATAATGAAACTATGGCCGAAACTTGCACACAATGTCCTGCGGGATATAGTTGTGTGGATAAAGGAGGGACACCAGTTATATGCACTGCAGCCACTTATAGCCCTCTTGGAGTGGCAGCTTGTTCCTCATGCCCTAAAGGATACTATAGCCCTTCTGGAGCAGGGGAGTGCTTCATTTGTACAGATGGAAAGAATTGCTCTAATCAAGCCATTGAGACAGTGCCACCAGAATGTGCTGCGGGAACATATAGCCAGAGTGGAGATAGTCAGTGCACCAACTGTGCACCAGGCATGTACAGTACGACTGGTTCAAGTTCCTGTCTACCATGTGAAGCAGGAAAAAGTTGTGAAGACCCTGCTGCACCAGTCAACTGCTCAGCGGGAACATTCAGCGAAGAAGGGGTGACAGTGTGTTCCGATTGTCCTGCTGGTACCTACAGTGAGGCCGGGGCTGGGACTTGTTTGCCGTGTCCTGCGGGGAGTGAATGCTCTGATCCTGCGTCAGTGACTGCCTGTGTACCTGGGACCTACAGTAGTGAAGGGGCCTCAAACTGTACAGCCTGTAGCCCAGGTATTCAAAGCACAAGTTTGGCATGTTTAATGGCACATTTATATGAATTGGTTTGTGAAAAAAAAGAGAATACTGTCACTGGTCCTGGCCCAGAGGTTATAAAACTTTTTCATGCTAAATTCAACTGAGTATAAAAGTTATCATGCTCATAATTGTTAAAATGCCAACAAATGTTAGCATTTAAACGATTATTATCATGATATATACAACATCTGAGAGTTTAAAATCAAGAATAGTCTTTTTTTTTTTTTTCATTCATTAGGCCTTTAGTTAAGAGTGCATGCGTAACAGAAAATTAATTTTCTTATTTCTCAACCAAAACATATGTTGTGGGTACTCAAAAGAAACGTCTCAATGAGACGGTTCTTTTGAACACCCAAAACATAGGCTTAAGATTATGAGTAAGAAAATATTTACAATTTTACGTTGAAAAATTTCGCTTATCTAAACCTATGATTCATTATAAATGGTGATCCCAGTAAGCTCTTTTAATACATTTCATTTCATATTGTTCTAATGCTTTATATGTTCTGTACATTTTGTATTCTGTTTTATTTTCTTTCACAAATTTTATGTTAAAGGGTGTTTGTTATATGTAAATTTGTATAACATATTCATTTGGTTATAAGGCCAGTTTAAATTGGCAATCACACACATGTGACAAAAAGTGCCTTGTTATTGTAAAGGGTTTAGCCCTAAATGAGGTACCTGAACTTTGCAGCAAACAACATTATCATTTTGTTGTTGCTAAGTGCTTCTTTTAGAAATCAAAAAAGGCTTGTTATTTTTAACTGGAAGGCCCCATATTAAAGCTGGAGCCTTATCTTTTAGCTGAAAAGTCCCAGCCTATAACTTAAGTCCTATCTTTTAGCTGAAGAGACCATCTAATAGCTAAAAGTCCCAATCTTTTAGCTGAAAAGCCTTATCTTATAGCTAAAACCCTATCTTTTAGCTGCAAGCCCAATCAAATAGCTGAAACCCTATCTGTTAGCTGGAAAGCCTCTTCGAATGTCTGAAACACTATCTGTTAGCTAAAAAGTCCCATCTTATAGCAAAAAAACAACATCCCTATCTTTTAGCTAAAATGCCCAATCTCATAGCTAGCACCCATGTCTTTTAACTGGAAGGCCCCAAATTATAGCTGAAACCCTGTCTTTTAGCTAAAAAGTCCCATCTTATAGCTAAAATCCCTATCTTTTAGCTGAAAAGCCCTATTTTACAACTTAAAGTCCTTTCTTTTAGCTGAAAAGCCCCATCCAATATCTGAAACCTTATCTTTTAACTGAAAAGCCCAATCTTATAGCTGAAACCATATCTTTTTAGAGGAAAAGCCCATATTATAGCTAAAAGCCCATATTTAAGTGAAAAACCCTATCTTATAGATAAGAACTTTATCTTTTAGTTGAAAAGGCCCATCTTATAGGTTAAATTCTGATATTTTAGCTGAAAAGTCCTATCTTATAAAACTGTTTCTTTAGCTGAAAATCCCCATCTTAAAGCTTAAATCCCTAGTGTTTAGCCCCCCCCCCCCCCTCCTTATAGCTAAGCCTCTAGCTTTTAGCTGAAAAGCCTGATCTTATTGCTTACATTCCTATCTTTTTCCTCAAAAGCCACATCTTAAATAATAGCTAAAATCATAACTTTGAAATCCGATCATATATTGATAGGTGAAAGCTCCCTGTTGTAGCTAAAATGACCCATCAAATAATGACACCCCATCTTATAACTAAATAAAGCCCTGTGCATTTATGTGAACCCCTGGTCTTATAACAGAATAGAATATGGTGTGTGCATAAATGGGCCTCGATGCGAGAAAACCTTTCTTCAGTGTTTCAGAACATCAAAGGGGCAGACCAGCCTGCGCATGCACAGTCTGATCAGCGCCTTTGTTATTCCCTAATTGGAAAGTATCATATCTCATCTTGCTACAAGCGAAATTTCAAGTTTCTATCTAGCTAGTCTGTGTATCTGAGGAGACTGGTTTGAAACTTGCTTTCGGATACCCCGAAGACAGGTTTTCTCGCAACGAGGCCCAAATAATGTTATACCTTATTTGCCATAATATGTGCACATAGCCTTTTTAAAATTTTATACAATCTTTTGAAAATACATTGTAGTGTTGACTCAGATCGGTTGTCTTCCGAAGAAGCCAGCTGTTCAGGATCCACACTATTTCTCATATACATAATAAAACCATATTTTTACAGTAAAACTTGTGTAAAACGGCCACTCTCAAGAAGACCAAAATTATTATTCACGACTAATTACGGCTTAATGCATGTCAAAAGTATTGCAGAATGCTCCAAAGGGGGATTTGTTTTGTCTATTTTTGAGTAGCCGTTTTACACAGGTTTTACTGTATTAATGAGATTGCCTAAGATCAGAAGCTGATATGTATCAAAAAGAATTCAATGTGCACCGATTTTTTTTAATCAGTATGCTAATTAAGTGTGCTAATTATGCCAATTTGGTAAGGGTTTTTTCTGTATACATGTATAAAAATATTAAAATATAAATATAATTGTAAATATATTCCAAAGTTGTGGTTATTGTTGTCTTAATGGTTTGGCTATACACTTATGTATAATCATGTATGTATATATTCACCATTGACCTCACAAGAAAATGGAGATTAAAATGTCCTCCTTATTTGCATAACAACTTTAGATTATTAGTTTGTGCATTAAAAAATGATTTTGGGCATTATTTTTTAGATTAAAAACTGTTGAAAAACTGAGCAAGATAACTTGAGTACCATAAGAGCCCCATAACTTTTGTTTCACTAAAGACATAATCATTTTACACATGTGTCTATTGTTCTGATGACATTTTTCTATCAATTTAGCACATGTGTCTAAGGCTCTTACATATTTCTATAATTTTAGCACATGTGTCAAAGAAATTGACAATTTTTAAGGTAATTGTCTTGGTTTTATGCAAATCAGCCATTTGATTAGCTTGATACATTACCATATTGGCTGAAATAGGTATCTCAAGTAGGTGTTAAGTGGTATAAATGACAGCCTTCCTGAGGTCAATTCTACACCAAAATGCTTCTTATTTTGTGGGGACAAGGCATTTGTTTTAAACTTTGGTAATTGAGTACACTCACTTAAATTTGGTAACTGTGGTTTCAGGGATCAACCAGTTGCCTATAGTTGACTTTCTAATGTAGAGATTTATTTTTAGGACTCAACAGACTGAATTAAATGTGCTCCTGTGGATCCATTTTCATGGATACATAACAGTACTGTAATACCAGTTTCAGGACATCCTAAGTTTTGAATGGATCAATTTACCAACATAATCAGGTGTTTAGAACTTATGAGGGAATGATGGAAAAGCAAATAGTGTAAATACAGATCAGGCTCTCCTTTAGCAGCTTAAACTGAGTTTACACTGTTTGTTCAGGCCTTTCTGAATATTTAGGTTATATATGTTACTGTTTTGTTCTAAGTATTGTTTAAGTACTGTAAAAATAATAATGGCGGCTTTGCCTATATTAAACTTTAACCATTGAGTGGCATGCTTTATGCACTAATTTGCCTGTTTTTATTTTATTGCATGTGTTTATTATTATCTGTTGTTTTACTTGTTTGAGCAACTTTTATTAGAATTTGAAGATTCACATGTGTATCCAGATTATATATATGTATATCATTGTTTGTCTGAAGTTTGTGATTGTTTATGAAGTTTATATTCCCAATGGTTCAGTTTATATTCCCAATGGTTCGGATAATCAAAAGTTTAAACGTAAAACTGTGATTATTTTCTTATCCTTCAGTCGAACTATGTGTCTTTAATGAAACAATTCTTATGATTATCCGCAAAAACATTTGAACAAAAATGTAACATTGGTATAAAAAAGTTTCCATATGATATTGTTTCCCACAAGGAGTTTTGATTGCTTCATGCTTTGAGATAAGAGTATGTGATAAAAACTTATTTTTTGTCTTTCACAATCAAAACATGTGTTTTGGGTTCTCAAAAGAACCGTTTCATTGGGTACTCAAAAGAGTCATCTCTATGGTTCTTTTGAGCACCCAAAATGCACATGTTTAACAAATGGATGAGAAGATAATTCTAGTTTTTGCCCTCAAAAAGATTTTGCATTTTCTGAACCTATGATTGCTAGCTATTTTGGCTTGATATCTCTTGCTATGCAGTATAGTTCCTGAAAGGTTTGTAGCAGCTGTATATTTTGTCATTGAAATTTAATTTTTGTGTATTATTTTCAAATGTCAGTTTGACATTTAAAGTAATACCTCAAAAACTAAATTTTTGAAATGACTAGAATGTAGAGTTTGAAATTTGAATTGACTTTGCTTAACGTCTTGGTCAATACATGTACAATTATTTGATGGCAGTATGATAGAGGAGTATTTGACTTAGTAATGAGTATGCTAAAATAAACCATATTGCGGATTAATCTACATTCATTGTGCCATTGTTGTTTGCTGTCTAGATAGTATAACAGTGCTAAATAGATAAAAAGCTGGTCTGTGTAGCTAAGCAAGCAGGTTGAAGTATTTGCCTATTGCAAACCCCGAAAACATGTTCTCACATGATGTAGCTCTTCTTTTTCTAAGATAGCATAAAGTGCATATTAATTAACCCCATCACACTCAGAAAAGCCAAAACTCTTTTTGGCTTTCTGAGTGCAATAGGGTTATCATGTCTTCCTGAATAATAACATAATCAGGTGCACCTGCAGTGTATTACATGTTCTTAAATTTCCAAGACTAATTACCTGGCAAAATGTTCTAGGCAAACAGTGTAGACACTATTATCTAACTTCCTGAAAAAGCAGTCAAATCAGGATCTTCACTGCCTGCTATTCTGGCAAGTATCTTGTGAATCAAATATCCTATAGCCAACATTTTAATTGAGAACAAAAAGAAAAATGATGTATAAAATGTTAAAGCATTTTACTGTTATGGTTGTCAAATACTCCCTAAGCTCCAGGCCACTGTGGCCACTCAAAGTTTACAATATACCAAACAGCTGCCATTGGTCTGAACATGGCATACTGTAAAATAATCATCAATATTGTTTCATTGCATGCTTTACAGTATGCTATTTCTATTTATAGATTGGCTAAATGGTATATTGTAAAATTGGAAGAGCCCATGATTTCTGATGTGTAAAGTGGCTAGTTTGCTAGTTTTGCTGTCACACCCTAAAATCTTGGATGTTTGAATGATTAAAAATTGTAATAACAAGGTTAACAATAACGATTTGAATCAATTGATTAACCCTCATCCTAATAATTGCAAATCTAGTCTGAATGATATACTTAGCATTACATGTAGAAAGTTTAATGCAAAAAACAAGCAAAAAAAAACAATTTAAATTGTGTCTGATTTACTTTGTAAATATAATTGAGCCGCCGCATGAAATTTCCAACAATATGGTATGTGCGACCAGCAAAGCCTCAGATCAGCCTGTGCATACGTGCAGTCTGATCAGAGCCTTTGCTAGTCGCTTGAATATTCTATGAGTGTAAAGCTATTGACTGAACACCATTTGGAGTTTCTAAGCATCAAAGGAGGCTGCACAGGCTCGTCTGAGTCTACACTTGTCAAAATGGCACATTGTTGGAAATCACAGGTCGCAGCTCATGTAATGATAAAATTCAAATTTTGGATAGCTGTTCTGAATCAAATAATTGTGAGCCTCATCTGTATTAAAATGTACACTTCCAAGATTTTAGGGTTGTAGTTTGTGGTATAGCCTGGCTGGGCAGGGCAAGCTTTTTCTTTGGAGCCAATGTCAGATAAAAAGTTACTTTACAGAAAATGTGTGTTTATTATTCTGCATATTCTGCAGTTGGATTTAATTGTGGCCTGATTTTAATCATAATCTTTATATTGAAAATATTCAGTGCAGATCATGTTTAGAATTCTTTATCTCTTCTAACACACAACCAAACATACATGTATGTTTTGGGGGCTTTAAAGAACTACCTCATTGAGATGGTTGTTTTGAGTACCCTGCTAACACACAAGGTTTATTTTGGGTGAGAGGTAAGAAAATGTCATTTATTAAGCATTCATGCTTAAAAGTTTGGAATTCGGGTTTTCGAATAACATGATGGAACTGTAAATTTCTTAGAATGGAGAGTAAATCTAAAGTGTCCGTCTTCTCAAATAGTGCCTGAGTACCTGTGGTTGACCTCAGAAGTATGCAATTTTGTTAAGTTTTTTTTCCGTCTGGATCCAATTCAATTTACAATTTACATGTTTAGACATGCTTTTTCTTCGCCTGCAGACTTTTTAAAATATAATATTAAATGATTACTGTCAGAGTCTCAAACAATATGGATCCAGATAATGCCAAATGTTTGTCCACTCTTATCTGAATTCAAATTGTTTGCAAATGCACTATGGGTTTCCCCTTAAGAGTTTTGAAACTCCATACACCTGTGTTATGTGGATGATACACTAAAAAAAGAAACATATTTTTAGGCGATTTTCATAGGTCTAAATAAAAATTATTTTCAGTGTAAAATCATGTATATTTTCTTATTCATCTGTCAAAAGAACCTCTCAATGAGATGGTTCTTTTGAGCACTCATCCTCAAAAAATGTTAAAAATGATGGATAAGAAAATAATCATATTTTTATGCTGCAAATATTTGTTTATCTGGACCCATATGGGCCACAAAATCTGTCTTCAGGGTTTTCGACAAAGCGAGTTTCAATCCAGTCTCTCAGCTATAGAGACTAGCTAGAAAATTTAAATTTCGCTTATAGCAGGTTTAGATATATAATACTTCCAATATGCGAATAATAAAGGCACTGATCAGACTACGCGAATGCGCAGGCTAGTTCTTTTGAGCACTTTGTTGTTACCAAACCCTTGAAGACAGCTTTTCTCGCTTTGCAGCCCATATGATCATGGGTGTGAGGGTGGATAGAAAAATATGTCCTGAGGATTAGCATTTGGCATCACAGTGACTTTAGTATGATCCCCAGGGTTAGCTTTTATTTATCTGCACCCCGGCACACAAAAATAGATTTGTTTCTCTTACCATTCAATTTTGCAATGTATAGAAGGGAGAAGAAACAAAATAAACCACCACCAGGTTAACCCTTAAAGCGCCAAGAAAATAATGCATCTGAAAATGTCGTCTGCTGAAGTCGTCTGCTGCAAATAATTGCCTAATATTAATGAGGAATTAAGTATAGAAGCAAACAGCGTGGACCCAGAACAGAGTCTTATCTGGGTCCACACTGTTTGCCATAGAGGCTTCTTAAACATTTCAGCAGACGAGAAAAGTAGACGACTTCTGTTGCGATTGGCGCATTAAGGGTTAAATTTGAACAGTATGTTTAATGATCTAAAGGTTTTGCTCCCAAGAGCTTATCAGGATCAAGATTTTTTGCAATTTGATTAAAAAAAAGCTCCAAGGATTTCATGAAAATGCTGTAATTGTACATAATGTGTTGACATCATTTTTACTTAACAACATCAGCATGACTAGTAGTGCGACCAATGTACACCCCGCACCTGATATCCAAAACCCGGGGGAGATAAGACTTTCATGCACACCGGATAAGGATATCTGATATTTTACCCTAAGATAGAAATTCTTATCTTTCTCATGTTATCTTACCCAGGCTGTCATGTGAGGGCTGTACATTGGTTGTATTGGAACTCACACACATAGTCATCAAGAGACGTTGTTGTTACGTTAAAGTGACAACATCATGTCATATCACATCTCACCATATATTCAGGAACTTCTTGGAGCTTTTTTTAAAACAAAAAATGCGGTATTCATTGGTGAGTAAGAAAATCTATAATTCGTATGAGGATGGGATAGAAAAATCCATACCTCGCAATCACTGTTTGGCATCACTCGGCAAGCCTCGTGATGCCAAACAATGATCCTCAGGACGGATAAATCTATCCCATCCTTACATTTTTATTTTCTATCCCAGGATATAATTTCTCAGATACACTTATCCATAAAACTATATAATAT
Organism: Loripinus fragilis; assembly: GCA_964019695.1. Classification (NCBI taxonomy): domain Eukaryota; kingdom Metazoa; phylum Mollusca; class Bivalvia; order Lucinida; family Lucinidae; genus Loripinus; species Loripinus fragilis. The sequence goes on from OZ026522.1 coordinate 47,646,930, forward strand.
GAGCCTTGTCCCAAGAAAACCTGTCTTCGGCATCCGCGCAGTCTGGTCAGCCCCTTTGTTATTCGCTTATTGGAAGGCATCATATCTATACTTGCGTGCACCAGCGAAATTTGAATTTTCTAGGTACACTGTAGTCTCCATAGCTGAGGAGACTGATTTGAGTCCCGCTACGTCGGAAACCCGAAGACAGGTTTTGTCGCGACAAGGCCCATAGATCATCATCTGCACAGATAGAGCATTTTCTTATAAACCAGCTATAGGTTATTTTGGAAGTGATCCTTATTTAACTGAGGTACTTTTTTGATTGACAAGGCTCATAATTTAACAAAGGCTAGAATGGTGAGAGAGGAGGGAGAGAGATTAATTTACATTAAAAAAAAAATGCTGGACCCGATAATGTTCTAAGTTTGAAAAATTTGAAAAATGCAGTCTTAGTTTTTTAGGTTCATCTTTTCTTTTCCTTAATTTTAATTGTGATGAAGTTTTTTTTATTAGATATTATTATAAATATTATTATTCTCTTGAAGTCTAGCTTGCCTAACCAGGTTATACAATTAAGCAGCTATGGACAAGCAAAATTATTGTACGATAAATGTTCTAAAATTTTGAACATTTTTTTTCTATTTTCAAATAAAACATTGGTTTTAGGGCTCCATGGAATTCACAAAATGTTTAGCAGAATAGCAAACAGGGAAGAACCTGATCAGACTGCTTCTGATCTGGATCTGCACTGTTTGTCTATGCTTTTTTGACAGGCAACTACTGTCCTGCCAGCCAAGAGTGATAGTGATGTCATGTCTTGTTTACAAAGTTATCAGGGACTTATAATTGATAGATCACTTGTGTATTAATCTATCTGCAGGATAGGATTAATACACAAGTGATCTATCAATCTGCCTCAGCTCAAGTGGAGTGTAAAGGTTAATGTTTAACTTAACAATTGTAAACAGAGTATTACGTAACCGTCATTCTTGGTTGGCACGACAGTAGTGTTCAAAATTTTAAAACATTTACCATTAACAATGGATTTCAAATTTGAAGATTGTTTTTAACTTAGATCCTGATGAAATGTTTCATTTTTCTACGCCATGGTGGCCATCTTGAAATTCTTCAAATGACATCTCCCGAACCATTCGTCAAATTGAACTGAAAGTTGGTGGGAAGCATTGAGGCAACATATGTAGATTCAGAATTGCTACAGCCCAATTTGATTGAGTGATTGAGTCACTTAATCTTAACCTTTTGCTCTGGTGTGTAAAGGGCAATGTGATCCGACTCTAACAATCGACCAATAGGTGTCAGTGACAGGTTTATTTATAGAAGTGTTTTTACCTGTTCAGTTTCATAATGGGTAAAATCGTATAACTGCTGTTCTGATATTGAAGATGGCTACCACGGATTTAACCAAAACTTGGTGGAAGGCAATGGGATAACATGGGAATTCAGTTGTTCCAATATTCAAGATGACCGTATCTTTAAATTCTTTAAATATAGTCATTGTGGTTCGCTTCCAATTACCAAAATCTATGCCATTGTGGGCATCTTGAAATTCTTCAAACGGCATTGCTTCCTGTTCCAATTGTCTGATTGGACGATTACTTAGTGGGAGACGTCGGGGCAACATTGGGATTCAGATCACCTAATAATGCTCAATTTTAATTTTCAAGACGACCTATATGGCAGCCATCTTGAAATTCTTCAAACAACATCTTAGACTGGTAGTTATTTTCCAGGAAACAGCTAGAAATCATTTTTGGGAGGCCGGAATGTTAATGCAAAGTTATATGCTAGAAACTGTTCAGTAGCCCATACTGAACAATACCTGCCCTGTCTGCACTCCAGAAAATGGCCCTTATGCAAATTACAGAGGTCAAAGGTCACCAAGTGCACTTTTTTGCATTTGTAGCGTCATATCAATGTAAAAAACAGCTTTCGGGCTCATTTTTCAGTTGATACTTGACTTAAAACATGTTAAGAAGATGGATTAAGGCTATTTTTAATGTTTACCAGTAAAAGGGGATGAATTTCTGGGTTTTCAGTTGCCAAATTAAAAATCAAAGCACTAAAAGTACTAAAATGTTAGGGATTGAAGGATGTTTAAATTTTTTGTGTTGTAGACGTATCCTAAAATGTATGTATTAATTGTAATTATATATTTACAGACAATTTTTGTTATTAAATACCAATTCAGATTAGATTTTAAAGACTTTAATTGGAGATATAGTCAGTGTTCTTCAAAATGTAATGAGTGGATGTAGGGTGAATATGTCCGTCATGCCTGTACAAGTATTGTATCGTTTTACAGGTGCTAGTTATTCATTTTAACTGTTATAACAAAACAAGCCAATTGGTGAACATGAACAATTCATGACAGACAAAGTTAAGGTAAAATATGTAAGCATAATTCTAATAAGATGTCAACAGACCAAACCCTTGAAACTACCAAAAAGATATGTAAAACTGTTGGTGGCTCGTACCAATTACAAAAAATGACTCGTGATGTATGATGTTTTGCCTACAACATAGTATGCATTTATAAAATGTTTGACACTCTAATAGGGAGTACACTATATGGAAAGCAAGAGAGTCAAACCCTGCATGCCTAACTGGTGATGAACATGACTTTAAGAATATTATGGAACTGCCTGATCATGTTAATGCGTCAAAAAGGTTCTTCCAGACTTGATAAATCTGACTAAGGTTGGTGTTGTTGCTCCTGATGAAATATCGGCAGTATTGCTCAGGTCTCTTGTGTGGGGAATGCGAACAAAAAATAATTTTGAAAGAACAGACTGATGCAGAATCTGGAAAGGTTTCATCATTCTATCAAACAGAATGGATCTCATTCTCTCTCTTCAATATACCAACTAGCGAAGTGACTTTGCAGACATCGGAGAATGAGGGCTTGCCATGAACTTTTTGAAAGACGTTTAGGCATCAAGGTAGCTCGTCTTGATAAAGCTTAAAGAAGAATGCATGTCATTATTTTTCAACCCCTCTGTTTATTGCTGATACTGGCAGAAACCCCCTTCCCTGTTACAGTAAATCAGACTTGGTGGCTATTTTGGAAGATGGGGTATCTCATGATAACAATAAGTGAAGGTCAAGCAATGATGCACACAGTTTTGTAGAAAGACCAAAAGCAAACGCTTTTGGCGATTTCGCATATGACTTCACTGAAGCTACCTGTAGAAATATTGAATCAAGGAAATACATACCAGAACCATACATGAAAGGTGCAACTAATTGAGATCTGGATGCCTGAGTCCAATACATCATCTGATCAAAAACAGAGATGCCCTTTTCTGAAAACGTGGGAACATGTCATACAATAAGGCCAATCTTGACGCATTCTTATCTAATGAAATAATGGTCCACACTGGCTCAACTTGTGATTTTCTTAACTCTGACTGACTGTGAGCCATGAGTCCTTTTCTTTATTTGAGATTTTCTTAACTCTGACTGACTGTGAGCCATGAGTCCTTTTCTTTATTTGGCTGTAGCATGTTAATTCGAATAAATTGTTTCGTTTTTTATGTGATGATGAAGTGCATTAATTAGTTAGAAAGCTTCTATGTGAGCTAAGCTATTTTCGTGTTGTAACAACAGCTGAATCCATGCCAAATATTTCGCGACCTAGAATGCCTTTAAGCCACCCTGTGGCTTTGACTGCTGTCTATCCTTTATTGTTGCTCCCATTGTTCGTAGGGATTAGTGTTTGGTCCTTATTCTAATATGCAGTGCATACTCATTAGTTTTGCAATCATATCTCTAAAGATGAAAGAATTGGTTGCCATACGTTAAGTGTCTGCTTGTTGTTATGTGGCTGTTAGCTGTCTGTGCCTCTTCTCATAGTGATGTGGGTTGGTCGGCAGTGTATAATAGTGGTCATACTCACTCACTTATTGCATGTATGTGGAGATTCAGAACTGACAAAAGTTGCATCAGGCATGAGGCGCGATTTTTTTACGCCGTTAAGCCAGGTCATAAAGAAGCCAGCACAAGGGTTAAATGGCATCCAAATGTAGGGTATGAACAGTTTTGCCTCTGTTGCAAGAACACAGATGTGCGTGTACTAAAGTAATGTAAATCGTTTATTTATTATAGTGTCACCCATATTGAAAGGGTCAGTCATTTCTGACTTATGATCAACCTGTCACATTTACTTCCGAATCCCATCCTTTTGCCAGGCTAGGAATTGGTAACCATTCGTTTAACTAGCTGGCGGCTAACTAACCGGTCATATCAGAAAAAAAAACACAGCCGCAGACACTGAGATTCAAAACTGCGACCTTCCGCTCCTGAAGCGTATGCCTTAGCCACTAGGCTATCAGGACCGGTACTATTAACATCCTTTTTAAGATAATTGTGCTAAGGCATGTCCTGCATACAGGTAGTTTCAAAAGTAAGAAAGAAGGCAAAGATCAGAAATTGATACAATCAAGCACCACACCTGACCCAGGACACCATATGGGAAGGTAATAAAATCACAATAAAACATCACACCATCACACACAAAAGAGCAAAGAGGTCAGCCCTTCCCAGAAGGTGACCACAAGGCTATAACGAACAGGCAAGAAAACATGACAAACACGAAACACAAAAAACAAAAATGATCCACAAAAGAAGTACAACCTTGGAACGGTTAGTAAAAAAACATCTTACTGGAGGGCTTCAACTAGTTTCGCAGCGCTAACCTCAAGTCTGCCAAGTTAGTCATGTCGATACGTAACTTGAATACACTGTGAGAATATTATTGAAGTATTATGCTAGCGCGACACTGTCAGTCATTTCAGAGTATATCACAAACAGAACTCCTGGAATGTGATTGAGATTTATTCAGAACTCCTCAAGAATTTAAGTGCTGGCATTCTAGCAGACGAAACTTTATTATGTGCTGAGCATTTGTCTCAGAAAGATCTGATATCTTATTCATAAGTGAGTTGCACTCTCCAGTGTTGTCAAGGGATCTTAGAGCCAGAAAAAGGTTCAAAATACTTGTAGAGCCCATTACGAGGCTACAGTCTGATAATTGTCTTCTTTAATTTCAAGACAGCAGCTTAATTCACCTATTCAGAATGGGTGGCAGTGAGAGACAGTTAAAGCCTCTGATTGGTCCATTCCTACAGGCCTGTGGATGTACTAAGTGATGTTCAATCGCGATATGTAAAAGTCGCCAGGGATGGTGGCCTGTACACCTGCATGTTCTTGTGTGGACAGTGTGTGCCCAATCTCATATAATGAACAGTGAAATAATGTTAAAGGGACTGTTTACATATGTGGCTTCTGTTTGATTAAACTAACGAGATAGGCTTTGCACTCAGTGAAAACTCAGATCAGTCTGGACATCTGCTTAGTCTAATAAACATCCTCTCTGTGCACTTAGTGAACATCCAATGGCCTTCTAAGCTTTCATCGTGCCTTCAGTAAAGATTCTTCTAAGCTTTCATCGTGCCTTCACTAAAGAATCTGGTTAGACTGGGTGAAAATTATCGCTGATTTTGTCAGGCATTGGCTCATATTTCAAAGGGTGGTATGTGCTATGAAATAAATTGAAAGCAGAGAAGTTGGTGTACTTTGGACATAAATATATCAATTGACAATAGCAGTTTATTAAAGTTACATCAGTCTTAATCTTTGCAAAGGATCTTTGTTTAATATTCTAAGTAACGTGAAAAGACCCATAATATAAAAACTACTGCTGGTAAAAACATATATTTCAAATCCAAATTTAATTATTTTAGGTTCATTACATGGAAAAAATGATGCTCTTTTTGGCTTTTATCAAGAATGCTTCAATACTTTCAGTACTTTGATTCTTAGTTTTATTAATTTTGGTGCTGAAAGGAAGCACATTATTTTTATAATCTTATTAGTACAGATACACATTTAAAAGATCATGTACCTGATCTTATCTTAGCTTAAAGTCAATTATTGTTTAAAATTTAAGAAAGTAAGCATTTTTTGCACTCCATGACCTTTGACCTCCATCCTTACCTTAATAACCACTTGCCAATCTGCAGTCAGGCCAAGCATAAGTAGAGATTCACATTAAAATAAGCACATGCATGGTCATTTTTATAGTTAAAACAATTATTGCATGAAAAATAACAAATTAAGCATATTTTGCACTCCATGACCTTTGACCTCTGTCTTGACCTAAATAATCAATTGCGAATCTGCAGACAGGCCTAGCTCTGTTACTCAGACATTGGACAAGCAGAATAACATTGTCTGCATCCATTTACAAGCCGGCCTCCCATGTCTGAAAAAATGAGATTGGACCACCAGACTATCTTCTGAACCAAATGTTGGATTGAACTGAAACTCGATTGTATATAGTCATCATGGCAACATTCAGATCCAGAATTGCTAAAATTGTTCTGTTCTGATATACAAGGCTACCATCAATTTACACTCAGAGATTCAGAATTGCTAAATGCAATCTGATCTGACAGCCAAGATGGCCACCATGGTGCTATATAGCATGCCATGAACAGTCTTCTGGTCCACTTGGGCCTACTGTCCTGCCAGCCATGTTTTGTTTACAATGTTAGCAGGGACTTAGCATCGATAGATCACTTGTGTATTAATCCTATCTGCAATACACAAGTGATCTATCCATTCGCGTAAGTTGAAGTGGAGTGTTCAAGTTAATATTTTACTTAACAATTGTAAACAAAATATTACGTCACTGTCACTCTTGGCTGGCAGGACAGTATAGTCCATGCTCAATAAGAGTAGGGTGATGAAACAGATTTACAGTTAGAAGTATGAATGAAAACCCTATATTTATCCAATGAGGTGAATAAAGTACCATAACGTGACCAACTTCGTAACTCTACTCTTATCGAGCACGGACTCTAGTTTACCCTATAAATCCATAAAGCTCCAATCATGAGTACCATATTACTTTTTCTGGCTAATGAGCACACTGCGCACATAATTTTTTCTAATTCTACACCCTCTTGTGAATAAAGTGTAGATCTGGATCAGCTGGCTTCTGATGATGTCAGCTGATCAAATACCGCACGATGACTCCATATTGATAATAAAATTGCATCGCTGGAGTGACTACTCATCAGAAGCTCATTAGCTCTTATGTATTAATCGGCTTATGGGTCACTGTCTAGCCATGCCCCCAACTGGTTCCTATCTCCGTTAGCTTTATAAGAGTTTGGGACATTGCATACCACGTGGCGATACAGTGACTGAATAGCTATATACTATATTAACCCTTAAAGCGCCAAGAAAAAAATGCATCTGAAAATGTCGTCTGCTGAAGTCGTCTGCTGCAAATAATTGCCTAGCATTACTGACGAATTAAGTATAGAACTTGCGAACAGCATGGACCCAGAACAGACTGCTCCAACAGACTGCTCCTATAGGAGCAGTCTGATCTGGGTCCACCCTGTTTGCCATAGAGGCTTCTCAAACATTTCAGCAGACGAGAAAAGCAGATGACTTTTGTTGGGATTGGCGCATTAAGGCCTAATGGGTTCTTCCTTTTGGTTTGATGCAATAAACCTTGGATAGACCATTGTACATACTGGTATCTAGAAGTGTCAGGTTATAATTTTCAAAAAATAGTGTCGAAAAATCTTTTTTACCTTTGCAAACAGTGTAGACCCTGATGAAATGCAGCATGCTACATTTCATATTGGTTTTGACTGTTTGCAAAAGCACTGGTTTAGGGGTTTCTCCAATAGAAAGGGTTAATTCTACGGCTGCTTATTGCCATTAAATGTCGTCTGCTGTGTATTCTCTGAAGGTCCTTCTAAAACGTCTCATTTGCAAACAGTGTAGACCCAGATCAAACTGCTCCTTGAAGGAGCAGTCTGATCAGGGTCTACACTGTTTGCCTGTATGCTGAAATTAGTCTGTGATGTCAGCAAATAAATGCAGCAAACGAGCTCGGCAGATGACAGTTTATTTGTGGCAACCTATAAACTATGTATGTGTGTTTAGGAGCATTGCAATAAATATTTGGTTGAATCTGTATTCATGATTTTTTTTCTGGAATGTTCCAGGGCACTACTCATCCAGTGGTGCTGCCAGCTGCACAGAATGCTCTGCAGGAAACTCTTGTACATCAACAGCGGAAACTCCATGCGGTACTGGAAAGTACAGCTCTGCGGGAGCCACGGCCTGTACGACGTGCGAGGCAGGTTATAAGTGTGACTCCCCTACGACAGCTACACCGACACAGTGCTTAGCCGGAACATACAGCAGTGCGGGATCAGCAAGTTGTAGCGATTGTGATGCGGGGTATGAATGCCCAAATGATGGAATGTCAACCCCAAATGCATGTTCTACGGGAAAGTTTGCCGAAACAACAGGAAAGACTGCCTGTGATGATTGCCCTGCAGGTAAGTTTAACCCTACATATTCAAATGGAGTTTTCCATACAGATAAATACAATAAGGATGGGATTTTCTCCCACCTTTGCCCATGTAAGATAGGCTGTCAGCTCATTTAAGAAATTTCTATCTTACATGACCACGTGACAGCTTTCTTACATGGGCAGATTAAAATATTCATTTTTTCCCAAAAAGGGTATTCAAAGAACCAATATATTGTGCCTAAGTACCAGTAAGGCACCAATGAATGTTAAGCCTCACTTACTGATGTCATTGAAAGTTGATGACATCACCACACTTGCGTCACGCGACAACATCAGTAACATGACGCTAAATTTTCAAAAAATGACTTGTATTATTTTGTCTGTAGATATTTACCTCTACAAACAGTGTAGACCCTGATGAAATGCTGCATTGTGCAGCATTTTATTTTGGTCTTCACTGTTTTTAAAAAGGACTTGTTTATGAGTTTCCCTTATACAAAAGATTAATTAAGAGCAGGTGCAGTTATCATAATGAATATGGTTATTTTCTTTTCAGGTTATGAATGTCCTACTCTAAGCACATCCACAATATGTGCGGAAGGTTATTACAGCACGCTTGGATCAGCGGTGTGTTCAGAATGCCCTGATGGTCAGTACAACGATGCACAAGGGGAGGCCAGCTGCACAGATTGTCCTGAAGGCTACTCGTGCTCAGACAAGACACTGGCTCCTGTTATATGCCCGGCGGGTGAATACAGGCAAGTATATAAAATCATCATGAACCTCCATGAAGGGCATTTGCTGACCCCATGAGTGAAATTTTCCTATTCTTAGTTGGAATGAGATACCTCAGTCATAGGGTCAGCTGGTTGAAGTTCTGAGAGCACAGGTTTAGATAACGAAATTTTTGAGCGCAAAAATTGTGACTATTTTCGTACCCATCAGTTTTATGTTGTGGCTGCTCATTGAGACGGTTCTTTTGAGTACCCACAACACATGTTTTGGTTGAGATAAAAGAAAAATTAGTTTTTTGGTGCACACTCTGTGAGAGGGAGGGCTATATTTTCCTTTACTCCATGGATGTTGATGATGGAATCATTTTACCCATTTTTTCTAAGACATTTTTACACAATGAAATCACTAAATTTTTCTTTGAAAGTTCTGGTTAATGTTACATTAATTCCTATCCTGCTTTTAAAGCTGCATACTCTGTAACTATGAACATTTTTCGAAAAAAAAATATTTTCTTTTTAAATCACTTGCAAAAGTAGAATAAAGTTATGTTGTTACAATAAATCTAATTTCTACAGCTGAAAACTGCATGAAAAAGTGAATTATCTTATAAAAACAGGTGTATTTTCTCTTGTTTGTAATTATTTGCGTCCCTCCAATAATTCCAGACAGTTAATTTTTAACATAAATGCTGTTGTGTTGGCACTAATAATTTGTTAATTATTACGAAAAAGGTAAAATGTATACCTGAATTTTAGTATTTTTACTGTGTTCTTGAAAATAAGAAACATTATTTTTAAAATGAAAATATCAAATGTTACAGATTATGCAGCTTTAAGTTTTTGTCCTGAAAAATGTGGCATTTCATCATGCAGTCTGCACTGTTTGCCAAGCTAAAACAATTTCATTGTCAATTACCAACCCTTCAATAGGACTACAGGGAAACCATTTCAGAAGTTGTTTCATGCAGTTCCTTATGTGATACTTATTTGCAGAATGGAAGTGAACTCAATGCAAGTTTAAGATTGAAAATAATGTAAACAACATATTGCACAATTTCATGAAGACCATGAAGCACCAATTGACTGTAGGAATCTAATTGTAAAACAGATATAACTGGTTAAATGTGACATGGCCTATTTATTGTTTCATGTACAGTGCCGCCAACCAGATGAGTTGTATTCAGTGTGCAGCAGGCACTTACAAAGCTTCTGCAGGAGTGGGAAGTTGTACAGCTTGCGAGGCGGGAAAATCTTGTGCAACAACAGACGCTTCAAGTAAGTAAACATATTACTTGACTTTTCGCTTACTGTAAAGGCGGCGCCTCATGAATGCGTTATAAGGACTAGTCAACCTTAGGCATAGGTATAAGCTGAAAAGGAGGCGTGGTTTTATTCAAAAGTAACTGTATCATCTTGTGCTACCACCTCAGTCATTATTTAGTCCTTAAAACCCAGCAAAATAACTGCATCTGAAAATGTCTATTTAACATAAGCAGGGAGGCAATCATCGTGGACCCAGATCAGACTGCTCCTACTGGAGCAGTCTGATCTGGGGCCACACTGTTTATCTATGAGGCTTCAAATAGTTTAGTGGGCGACCAAAAACATACATTTTGTGATTATGCGCTTTAAGGGTTAATAAATGTTAGTTCAGTGTGTATACGGTTTGGATTTTCATGAAATGCACGCACGTTTGCGCGGCTTAAAAATCTTATTAACTCTTTACCAAATTATAAATAAAACCTGATTTCCCTTCCTTAGCATATGAAATAGACGAACCACACCCAGATATGAATATTAAAGTTGCCGCCTTTACAGTAAGCGAAAAGTCAAGTAATACATGTCCATCAGAGACCCATGAAACATAAGACAGCATTCTAATGCACTTGATTTTATAACGCTACGTCTGATTGGATAACGTCAAAAAGTTTAGACAGTATAATTTTTTATCATTGGGATATACTGTTGGAAATAGTTTGATGTCATTAATTACGTCACATGTCACTGGATAACATGCGGCTTTTGTGGCTTGTAAAGTACCAATTGGGGACGAAACTGCAGAATTGCATTAGAATGGGGATAACCATATTCAAAATTTTCATTTGGGGAAGTATATTTAGGGGATAACTTTATTCAAATTTTTCATTTGGGGAGGTATATCATCGGATATACGGTGTGGAAATTTAGTTTTATGGCAACACGGGAGCGGAGCCATTAAATGTGATGTCTGAACGTTTATCCTGCTGGCAGACGATTCTCATGAAATATCTTTACTTATTTCTTTAGAAAATTAGGAAAGATCTAGCAAAATTTGGTGTATGCTGCCGTAGTGATTGGCACTTTAAGCGTTAAAGATGAAAGCAAAACTTGAAAATGATGTACTGTCGTGCCAATCAAAAGTGACAGTGACGCAATACTCTGTTTACAATTGCTAGGTAAAACAATAACCTGTACACTTTACTTGAGCTGGTGCCAATCGATAGATCACTTGTGTATTAATCCTATCCTGAGGATAGGATTAATACACTAGTGATCTATCGACTGTAAGTCCCTGATAACTTTGTAAACAAAACATGAAGTGTCACTTTTGGCTGGCAGGACAGTACTGAGTAATGCTTCAAATTTTTATTGATTAAAAGAACTATATCTGTTGAAAACTAGCATTGTTCATCCATCAAAAATAATGAAACATTTGCTATTATCAATATAATCATTAATTCTTTGACTGCTAATGTTATCTGCTGATATTTGCTTTATGCAAATGTCTGTTGATCGATCTGATGATATTACTGAAATATTTTTTTTGTTGAAAAGTCGACTTTGAAAAAAAAATCAGCAGACATTAAAAAATGTGTAAACTCCCAGCATACAAAGCATTAGCTTTTTCCTTGTTAGCAGGGACTTTTGTCCAAGCTGCTAACTTTTTAATACAGCTTGGATCCAGATCAAAACAGACAGCTTGTTGGTCCTGATCTAGATCCAAACCATTTGAATCCTCTGCTTAGCACTCACTTCTGGTTCAATCTGCCATGACTGAAAATTGTTGACTGGGATGAAATAAATCAAACTAAACCAACAAAGCAAACCATTTGATATTCTGAAAGTGTTCATGAAAGAGTTTTTTGAAAATGAAAAAAAAAAAAAAGTTATGAATTCGATTTTTGGAATGTTCATTGAATCATGAATACTTCGGGTCTCATGCAAAGAAAGTGAAGCCCATGTAAGCTTTGCAAGAGACCCGAAGTATTCATGATTCCATGAACCTTCCAAAAATTGAATTTATTGCTTTAATATTTGCATTTTATTATAAATATCTAAAATATAGAAATTATTTATAATTTAGGAAAAAAAACAGTTTTTGTATTTAATATGTAATCATATTAGCGTTTTTGTTTGAGTGTAAAACGGAAAAGCGGAGCAGCCAGTGTGAACACGGACAGTCAATGGACCAAACAAGAAGCTTGTTTTGCATGTGCAACTCAGGTGTGGCTCAATGTCAATCATAATACCAGTATCACGTCTGGTAAATGCGTTCGATGTTCAGAATTAACTTGTATTGCACAGGCGATTGAGTTTGATAGCTGTCAATCAAATTTGTGTAATTCATGAGGCTATGAATGGTTGCAAAAATCTAAAGATTCATTAAAGGATTGCTTCGAAAATGTAAATATTCAGCAGATGACCACCAAAGCATGAAACATTACCCAGCATGCAATGATTTAAATCAGATACTGTTTGTTAATGTTTTGTTCTATTTTTCAGGTATAGATTGCAATGCAGGATATTATTCACTCGGCGGAACTTCCGATTGTATCGCTTGCCCAGGAGGATCAGAGTGTTCGGACCCAGCTGTTGCCCCTGTCCAGTGTTTAGCTGGAACCTATGCACCTCCCGCCAATGACACCTGTATCAGCTGTGAGGCCGGGTACCGATGCCCCACAGATGGTCTCTCAGATCAAGAAGCCTGTCCTGCGGGTTATTATCAGACGGGTACCGGACAGACTAGCTGTACTCAATGTGGACAAGGTAAAGTATGAAGATACCATGGATGAAAGTTTTCGGGATTATTCCTGAAATCAGGATTTTGAGGATGACTTTGACTTTCCACAGAAAGTCATCCTCAAAATGCTGAATTAAGGAGATTATATTAGCTTCTCTGATTTATTTTCAGTCTGTCTAAGGACAATTGACCATTTAATCTTGAGATTGTGGATATTTAGTGGCATACTGCAAGTTTTAAGATTGAAATTTGGAAAGTTCAGGATTTTGGAAATTTTTAACTTTCACCCATAAGATACGCAGTAGACTAGTTGTGTACGCCAATGTGTTGGGACTCGAAGCGAGAAAATCTGTTTTCAGGGTTTGCGAACAACAAAGGTGCAGACCAGCCTGCACATTCGTGCAGCCTGGTCAGCATCTTTGTTATTTGCTAGTTGGAAAGTATAATATCTAAACTTACCACAAGTGAAATTTCAATCTTCTCACTCGTCTATGTAGCTAAGCAGGCTGGTTTGGGTATGGCATGGTCAGAAACTCGAAAGACAGGTTTTCTCAATATGAGGCCCAGATAATTATTGATTATCACATGGAGTTTTTGTTGTCACCCATATTATCAACCGGACTCCCAATTATCGGCCCAGGCTGGTAACGGTTGAGGGTTGATACTGGGGCTATAACATAATCCTGTGTTATAATATGTTTATCACATAATCAAATTTACTTTTATTTTCGCTTCAGACATACACAAATGAGCCACGACATGAGATTTCCAACAATGTGGTATGTGTGACCAGCAAGTCTAAGATCAACCTGCTCATACGTGCAGTCTGATCAGAGCCTCTGTTAGTCGCACAAATATTAGCAGATGACATTTTCAGGTGCAATTTTGGCTGACATTTAATGTGTTAATATGTTAATTTCAGGTGAAAAATGCCCAGATAAGACGGCAAGCCCAGAACCATGTCCAGCAGGAGAATATCAAGATGGTTATGGAATGGAGACTTGTAAATCGGTATGCCAGTTTTCTTATATCATTGCCCAACCGACAAGATTAGGGGGTAGGGGGTATTGAGATCCACCTGGTATTCACCCATCCGTCTGTCTGACCAAGCCAAAACCAGAACACTCCATGGGTTACATACACCATGGTTGATTATTTAGCACTTTACTGTAAACCACTTGATACTCAGGGCATCAAAATTTGATGACTTTAAAAGACTGACATATTGGTGTAGTTAAATTTTGGCGGTTTTACAATTTAATGTTCTTTAAAGTTGTCGTCTATTCTCACTGGGACTACTTTTAAAGGAAAGAATATGCTCCCTAGGTTGTGTAGTGTTGTAAGGGAATTAGGTTTGGTGGAGTGAGGGGAGGGAGGGAAGCATTTTTAGGACCAAGCGCAACTTGAGCGCTTAGTAGATTGATATTTATGAAAATTTGATCAGACCTTGGTGAGGAAGGTCATCAGTTCAAGCCCAACTGTAGTCATTATTTTTTCAGGTTTTGTGAAGATATGGGTCTGTGGGGGAGGGGGATGGGTAGGGGGAAACCATTTTTAGGACCAAATCAGTTTTGAAAATTTCTCTTCCCGAATTGTAGCCAAACTAGGCCGGGTCTCAGTAGACTAACCCTTAATACGCCAATCACAACAAAGGTTGTCTGCTTTTCTCGTCTTCTCAAATGTTTAAGTAGCCTCTATGGCAAACAGTGTGGACCCTGATCAGACTGCTCCTATAGGAGCAGTCTGTTCTGGGTCAACGCTGTTTGCTTCTATACTTAATTCGTCAGTAATGTTTGGCGATTTTTTGCAGCAGACGACTTCAGCAGACAACATTTTCAGATGCATTTTTTCTTGCCACTTAAAGGGTTAATATTTATGAAAATTCTATTCATTTCAGTGTCCTACGGGCTATTACAGAACTACAACAGGGGGTGTTTCATGTACAATCTGTCCAGCTGGCTCCTCCTGCAGTGACCCCACAGCATCACCTGTGGCTTGTACAGGGTCTGATGTAAGTATATTCACCTCTTTCCTACACTGTAGTCACCCACTCAAGTGTTATAGTAAAATTACCTTCAAATAAAGGCTGACGAAAATGAGAACTTTCGAATATGTTTGCTTCGAGAGAGAGCATCTAGTTAACAACCTCTGTGTTGTCTTGCCAAAACAGAGATAAAACCAGATTTTCAATGTGTTTTTTTTACAGTTATATTAAAATATTGTCAATTACGGTTTAGTCATAATTATATGGTTTTGTCATTGATTAATTATCCACGATGACAAAACCGTAATTAGCCTTTTCATGCCTAGACATCAAATGTTAAAGTTTTCATATAATTTTAAAGCTAAAAGATATAATGTGAATTTGATGAACAAAAATCAATCGGAACCCAATCATTTTGGGGCATTTATCTGTGATTAAATGAAGAAATTGAGAAAGTTACCTTAACACTGAAATAAGTGACGAGACCCAAGTTGCCATAGTGGTATGACTACAGTGTCCTAGCTAGCAGAGACTTTTGTCATCTACTGATAGCCTTTGCAAACAGTTTGGACCAAGATCAGGACCGACAAAATGTCGGTCCTGATCTTGATCCAAACTGTATGACACTGATAGTGGTTCTGAAAGAATTTTTTGAAAAAGTTAATTTTGCAAAAAATTAGATGACAACAAAAGCATGAAAAATTACCCAGCATGCAAAGAGTTAACCATTTGCATGCTGGGTAATTTTGCATGATTTTTATGTTGTCTGCTGATTCGTTTTATGATTTAACTTTTTAAAATAAATTCTTTCAGAAATACGGTCAGCTTCATATAGGTTCAGATCCAGATTAGGTTCTGATCAAGGTTCAAAATGTAGTTTACAGTAAAACCTGTGTAAAACGGCCACTCTGAAAGAGACCAAAAATTGGTTTCAAGACCAATTATCGCTTAATGCAGGTCAAACATATTGCAAAATGCTCCAAGGGGAGCATTCTGCAATACTTTTGACCTTAATTGAGCAACCATTTGCCATTAAGATCTTTTTTATTGTCTACTTTTGAGTGGTCATTTTACACAGGTTTTACTTTAAACTTAAGTGGCAAGCCACAGACTTTTGTGGCAAAAATTGGCTCTATTAAAAAAGCAAAAGCATAATATTTCAAATAGCTAGCCACACTAAGGTCCGTTTGTAAGAATGTCAGTCGTCTGTCAACAATTTGCTTTAAACAACATATAAAGCACTGAGTGGAAGTTCACCAAACTTGACAGGAATGATCCATGGGTGGTTTCTTTTCAAAGTTTTTTTTCAAAGATTTCCATTCCATACAGAATTCTGGTTGCCATATGGCCATAGCTCCAGGTAAGGAATGGGAACAATTGGTTATTTACACACCTCTTTTTAGCTTAATTGGGTATTTTAAATTTTAATTGGGTATTCCAAGTTTTTGTATTGTGTATCCATCTGAAAGCAAAAAAGCAATGAAACCGGGCCTAGTTTCTCCTGATTTTTTGTTAACTTTCGGTTTCACCTTCAGTTTTTCACCTTTTGTTTTTTTGTGTTGTTTTTGTTTTTTATTTTATCAAAATTTCCAAATTCGCACTCCCTGGTGTAATGCTCATGTATGAGTGAACCAGTATAGTTAGAAAGAAAGAAAGAAAGCCCACTGATAAAAATGCTAAGTATATCTGAGACCGCTATTTCCAACTTATTTAAAGAATCCAATGTATTTTTTCAAGTCATCTATGATTCTTCGAACCTTCAACACGGTATTAATGTTTAGTTGCGAGATGATATTATTTGATTGCTTTGGGGCTTTTTCGCCTACCTTTTGCCATTGTTATAGTAAAGTGAGATGAAAGTCGTAATTGTGTAAATATTGAGAATAGCTATACAGCGATAAAAATGTTCCTGTACTGGTTTACAATTTAATATACTAGATTTGGCACCACACTGTGTATAAATTTGTACCCAACAATTGCTTGTGTTGTATGCAAAAAAGTACATTGCTGCATAATATTGCACCAGGTAAATACATTGTCATCAAGGTTGAATATGGACTACAGTTGCACTTCAAAATATTATTAACAAATCAGATAGAAAAAACAACAACAAAAATAATCATTAAATTGCTCATGATTTTGGACTTTAAAATACTTTCACTGTGATTTGTAATCGAGTGTTGATGATATAATACCCTTACACATGCAAATAAATGATTTTTAAATGTTTTGGTGAAGTCAAATTGTGCAACCCCTTCCCCCTTTGGTAGCGTCTCCTGTTTTGTTGTAGAGGTCTGCCTGTCTAATTATAACATTAAATTATTCCTTATACATCAAGCATCCTTTTCAAAAGGATACTAGTGATATCTTATGCATAGGGAAGTTTTGGGAAGCATCTGAAAAATAGGCAGATACCCTATCAAAGTGTCAGAGGTCCTTATACAGGCCTGTTGCAAAAATGGCTGCTGGGGTACTGTAAAACACTTAGGTGTTCCTTTCTTGGGGGTCGACAATCGGAACTACTTCAGCCAATTCCACGAAATTCTGTGGAATCAGACCACAGATGTACATGGAGGACTGTGGTGAGCTTCCACTCACAGCAGACATTCTACGCCAATTTCTTCCATGTCATCTTGGGCTGCCCTGGCCCAATCGTTCCATCAACCTGTGTATCACATGCTGTTCTGACAGTGTCGATAGGGGCAAAAATCTTGTATGAATACATAATTATTATGATATATTTTTTTTAGTTGTTCTCTGAAAATGTTCCTTAACTTTTTAACTCTTTGCCTGGTGGGTATTTTTGCACATGCTTTATTGTTGTCTGCTGATGTTTTTCAAAATCATATCTTTTTTAAAAAAATCTTTCAGGAATGTCAAACATTCAGAGTGTCAAACATTTTGGATCCATGTTTTGTCTGGCCTGATGAAGGTCCAAACTGTTTGCAAAGGTTATCAACTTATCAGCAGACGACACTTTAAGACAAAGAGTTAAATTAAGTCTCCTGCTGCTTGGTAATGAAAAGACTGCCAATGTTTCTTATATGGTGATTCTTGGATTATCCCTTAATGCGCCAATTGCAACAAAAGTCTTCTGCTTTTCTCATCTGCTGAAATGTTTAAGTAGTCTCTATGGCAAACAGTGTGGACCCAGAGCAGACTGCTCCTAGTGGAGCAGTCTTTTCTGGGTCCACGCTGTTTGCTTCTATACTTAATTCGTCAGTAATGCTAGGCAATATTTGCAGCAGACGACTTCAGCAGACAACATTTTCAGATGCATTTTTTTCTTGGCGCTTTAAGGGTTAAGTCTCCTGCTGCCTGCTAATGAAAAAAACTGCCAATGTTTCATATATGGTGATTCTCGGATTAAGTCTGTAAGGTCGTTTTGTTTTATTTCAGTATTCAGCGGCAGGCTCAACAAGCTGCACATCCTGTCCAGACGGTCATGAGTGTACCGGAACTACGGCCACTGCTTGCAGTGTAAGTACCATACAGTATCGAAATTTGGACACTTCAATGCTTTAACCCTTTTTATTGCATAACAAGCTGTGTCACGCGCTTTTAACAGTCTGTTTTTAACTGGCACAAACAGTGAAGACCCCACTGAAATGCTGCATAATGCAGCTTTTCAGTGAGGTCTTCACTGTTTAATACGACAGAAACTATCTTCAGAATAAGAAATACTCTGAAAATGGTGAGCTTCCACTCGCAATTTTCCTTAAATATAAAAATGCCATATTTAATGGTGTGCAAGAAAAAGAAAATCCATTATTTGTGTGAGGGTGGGATTGAAAAATATGTCCCTGCCATTTATCATCACTTGGCAAACCTTGTGATGCCAATAGGTGATCCTTGGGACAGATTTTTCTATCCCACCCACACTCTCATGAGGGATCTTTATAGTCCCTGATCAGGGCCTTTATTTGTTTGCAGATGGTTTTCCTGTCTGAGTAATTTTGTTATGGTACCCAAAGATAATCATACTCTTGACCTGAAAATCAGGACAAGACCTATTGGGGAAAGACTGCAGGCCTCCCGATAAGAGTGCATGATGAAAGAATAATTTTGTTATTTCTCAACAGAAACATGTTTTTTTAAACCCAAAAGAACCATCTTTTTCGCAGCAAGTTTAATAAATTCAATAATACAGGAGCACAAATGTTAAATACCATTTATCAAGTGACATTAGAGTTACTTTGAAATCATATTTTTCATGTTAAAATGTTAAGATTTTGTCATCGTGTACCCAACATTGTTATGGACTTCATTGCATAACGTTAACTATATATAAACCACTAGTGGTTTATCAATTTTATTACATGGTAATTCATGTACAACATCACTGACAAACTACCTTTATATTAACAGCTTGGAGAGTATGTATTAAACGGATTATGCACACCTTGTCCAGCAGGATACTATTGCGACGACCCTGCAACAGGAAAAGTAGCGTGTGCCGACGGCAAGTACCAGACAAGTACAGGCCAGTCAACATGTGACGATTGTCCAGCGGGTCAGGAATGTCCGAGTAAAAGTGGATCGCCATCGGATTGTGTAGCTGGATATTTCAGCCCATTGGGAAGCAGTACATGTGAGGTGAGGCCAGATTGTTTTTATTAATTGATTTATGGGATTTTTTTTTCAGATTAAGGGTTGGGGGACAGAAAAAAAAGAAAAATAAGCGCTGAAAATGACCAGTTGTCTCGTCATGACCAGTTGTCTGGTCATTTTCAGAGCTTTTTTTTTCATTTTCAGAGCTTTTTTTTTTTCATTTTCAGAGCTATTTTTTCATTTTCAGAGCTTTTTTTTAATATCTCAAGCACAAACAGTTAAACTAGTAAAGTAAACCAACAGTCTGTATTAAATCTTTAAATATTTCATAATTTTCCTGCATGATATTTTTTTTTTCGACAAAACAAATAATATTTAGAGTAGGCGGATAAAAAAAAAAAAAAAAAGATTTTTTTTTTTTTTCTACTTTCTGGAAAATTACAGTAGGAGGTTTCGTAAATCAACTAATTAAAAAATTCTGTCCCGAGAACAGCATATGTTCTAAAATTTTGAACACTTTTTTTTCTGTTCTCAAATAAAATAAAGGTTAACAGGGCTAGAATTCACAAAATGCTTCCTATAATAGCAAACAGGGAAGACCCTGGTCAGACTGCTTCTTCAGAAGCAGTCTGATCTGGGTCTGTACTGTTTGTCTTGGCTTTTTCGGCAGGCAACTAGTGTTCAAAACTTTAGAGCATTTAAAGTACAGTACAGTATCAGTCGGATAGAGCATAGTGTAAAATCTGGAGTGGACTTTGGAGTTGTTTTTTGGAGTTCAACCCAAGATTATACTCAAAACTTTATTATTTTGGACTTTCAGTTGGAAAGTCCACTCTGACACTCCTTTGTTTTTTGTTTTTTTATGCTCTACATCCTAGTCAACAATTTTTCAGTCATGTTGGGATGTTTTCCGGGGTTGAACCAGTGCTGATTAAAGGGTAAAGTGTCTTGCTCCCGGAAACAATACATTGCTTAGGGTGAGTCTCAAACTAGGGATTGTTTGATCCCAAGTCTAACACTCTACCAATGTGCCTCTCAGCTGAACTCAAGGTACCCATTTAAGCTGAATGGAATTTCCCGCTGTTATTAATTGGAACTGTCCATTTCTATTTTAAGGAATGTTGGGTGGTATTTTTCATTGTTATTCAAATTGTAATTGAACATTTTCACTTTCTGTAAGCAAACATTGGAGACCCTGACCAGACACTGCATTCTGTGGCATCTGAGCTAGGTCTGCACTATTTGCCTTTGTCTCACAAAAGGGACACTAGGGTTGAATGGGTAAACCCTTAAAGCACCAATCCCAACAAAAGCCGTCTGCTTTTCTCGTCTGCTGAAATGTTTAAGAAGCCTCTATGGCAAACAGTGTGGACCTAGATCAGACTGCAATCTGTTCTGGGTCCACGCTGTTTACTTCTATACTTAATTCGTCAGTAATGTTAGGCAATTATTTGCAGCAGACAACTTCAGCATTCGACATCTTCAAATGCATTTTTTTCTTGGCGCTTTAAGGGTTAAGAATTTATAACTGCTTTTAGCTAATCTGAGCACAAAGTGCTGGAAGTGAGCTATTCTGATATTATTGGAGTTATGGTACTTTAAAATTGAAAGCAGTTGTTTTTATGATATGGTTATATTAGCTCTTTAGCTCAAAAACATTTCAGATATTTCTATGAAATTGATGCAAATGTGATACATTCTGAAAAGGAATGCAGAGGACAAGAATGGTAACTCTGGATTACAAATTTTTTGAGTGATGGCCCCTTTAAAATGGAAAAAAATATTTTCCCGTAGGGTTTTGTCTGCTTTACAGAAATTTACACAACATACCAGATTCTTGTCAAAAGTTGGGTCAGATAAGTTGATGTCAAGGACATTGACTTGAAAAAACTTTTGGCTTCATCTTAACTATTTGTCTACAAGTGTTGTCTGCTGATAACCTTTGCAAACAGTTTGGACCCAGATCAGGCCCAACAATATGTCTGGCTTGACCTGGGTTCAAACTGTTTGACACTCTGAAGGTATTCCCAAAAGAATTTTTCGAAAATGTTGATTTTGAAAAAATGTCAGCAGACGACAAAACGGCAAGGAAATTACCCAGCATGCCAGAGTGAAATGCTTCTTTTTCTGTTTTCAGGACTGCTCTGGTGGCTTAATTTTAACTCTTTGCCTACTGTCATCTGCTGATAACCTTTGCAAACAGTTTGTACCCAGATCAGGCCTCACAACTCAATAGGCTTGCTTGGGATTCAAACTGTTTGCCACTCTGAAGGTGTTCCTGAAAGAATTTTTCAAAAAAGTTGATTTTGAAAAAAATCAGCAGACGACAAAACGGCAATGGAAATTACCCACAATGCAAGAGTAAAACACTTTCTGTTTTCAGCTTTGCTCTGATGGCTACTACAGTGGAGCAGTAGCAGGTTCTTGCAGCCAGTGTCCCGCTGGACAGTACTGTTTCGATGGCACAAACCACATCTCACCAATTGACTGTGCCGCTGGGGAGTACAGTAAATTGGGAAAATCCACATGTACAGCATGTGCTCAAGGTTGGTTAAAAATGATTGGTCCTATGCCAGCCCATGTAAATCGTTTAACCCTTTACCTCATAGAGACGCCTTTTAACGCCTGCAAACAGAGCAGACCCAGATCTGGCAGCTCTTGTAAGAGCTGCCTGATCAGTGTCTACTCTGTTTGCTTATGGAAATCCTTCACAACTGGACCAGACAAATAATTTCTTTGTTCTATGTACCAACATGAAAGTTTATTTATATAATTATTCATAGTGGGTGGAGCCTAGCATGAATATTCATGAAGAAAAGGGTTAACAAACATTTTCTTGCCTAATACTGCAAATTCAGCAATTTTCGCAAGAATTTTATTTTCGTGGATAGTGTCAAAAGTAATATTTGCAGCGTTTGTTTGTTTGTTTTGTTGCTTTACGTCCCAGGTCAACAGCTATGGTCATGGCGGTATGGTCAGTTCACCTAACCACACTTTTTCCTGGGCAGGCTTGAACAAGCTGTTAACCAGTAATTGGTGCACATACTTTCGCTTGTAACTGACAACAACCCTTCTTGAATAAATCAGCGGAAGGGAGGAGAATGACCTTAGAAATAATTTCATGATCAATCTCCACAAAAGTATGGGACCAGGCCGGGATCGAACTCCCGACCCCTGGATCTGCAGTCAGACACGCATGTGTAGCCAGACACATTACCGACTGCGCTACGCAGCCTGGCATTTGCCGCGTTAAAAATTTGTGACTAGGGCATGATTAACATACATGTACATCATTAACCGACATAGTGATTTCACCGTTAAGCAAGGGTTTTATTGTCACAAATAAAATGTTAACCCTTAGCCCACCTGTCATGACTTTCGTTATCTGCTTCTCAACTGTAATGTTCTTAGGTAGCCTATATTGCAAACAATGTGGATCCAGATCAGCACTTGAATACTGTAAATTCGGAAGTTTTTGCAAGTTAATTTTTGCTGATTGCGTTAAAGATATAGGGATCACACATGTTTTTTCATGCATTAACATTTGCCGGGTCCCGAGGAAGCTGTTTGAACACGAGGCTGTTAGGCCGAGTGTTCAAACATCGTCCGAGGGACCCGGCAAGTGTTAATGCAATGAAACAAACATGTGTGATCGTTATTCTTGCATATTTTACTTGATTTCAGAATAAACAGCGCTGAAAACATCGCTTAAACATTGAATATCCCCTTTCGCACACTTGATTTCTCAAAACAAAATGGCGTCAGCGTCAACTTTCAAAACGTCATTACGTGGCCACAACGTCATATATATGTGTGCAACGTTTTCGCGAACAAAAGCATCGGCGAAATGATCAGTCACGGCCGCAACACATTCCAGTGTAACATCATGCATGCAAATCAGGGCCCAGTTTAGGCTTTTTCAAGTAAAAGCCATGTTCAAACAGCATGTGAATCTCATGATTTGAACATGGATTTTGCGGTTTCAAACAGCTTCCCGTAACGAATTCCCATGCAAGAATATATATTTGCCATGTTAATATCTGCAACTCGGGCATGATTTACCTACATCAGTAAGCCACATATTGATTTTGCCATTTCCCGAGGGTTTTATTTTCATGAATATTCACATCTGCTTGAGCAAGACACAAAGTCTTTATCCTCTGCTTAGTACTGGTTCAACCCAGGAAGACCCTTTCAGACATGACTGAAAAATTGCTTTCTGGGACGTACAGGCCTCGAAATATCTGAAAATAGGCACTTGCCCTGCATTACAAAAACTATTGGCATATATTGGAAAAAATTTGATTTTCACTAGAAATATCATAATTTTCGCTTGCCCTGCAGCCTGAGGCACTTGTAAATACAAGCAGATGAGTGCTAATTTTGAACCCTGACGTAAAGAATAAAAAAAAAACAGCGTCTTCTTCTGCATTACAGTCACATCTCTCCCTTTGCATACTGGGTTATTTTGAATGATTTTTTTGTCTTCTGCCCTTTTTCAAATCAGAGGATAAAGGAAAACAGAATACACAACTATCAACGACCGTTAATGAATTTATTTTATGAGTGATCAACCAGTTTCGGCCAAACAATGGCCTTTTTTAAGATGGAATTATGTAGAAATTAGTTCCTGAGGTATGAAAAAACAGATAAATTTGGTCACGTGACTGTCATTGTTATATCTGAAACAGACTGGTTTGGTCTGGATCAGTGATGAATAAAGTTAAAGTTACCATCCATATTGAGTGGTGGGTTTTCCATTAATTGAAAATTCCATAAACCTGATTGTTATTATGGTGTAAAGGCTGGTCTGCCTCAGCCTTTCATCTTTGAGGTCTGTGGAGCTTGAGTCTGATGTGGAGCTGTCTGAGCTGGATAAGTGTAGGTCTTCCCATAGTGCAGATAGTGTGGGTGTATTTGTGGAGCTTACTATTTTTAATGCCTGTTCTGGAGTTAGTGGTTGGAATCTTCTGTCTTCTGGTGCTGGTGTTGCTGGTGAGTGCTTCTGCTGGTGGAGTCCATGGTCCGGGTTTAGTGGCTGTAGTCTTGCTAATTTTTTCAAAATAACATTTTCAAAACAAAATTGTGTCAAACCATTTGGTTCCAGATCAGGCACAATGTTTCATCTGGACTGATCTGTGTCCAAACTGCTTGCCAAATTTCACCGCAAATTAATGTTTGAATTGATGTTTGTGCCTTTTCACTCAATGTTGATGTTTGGAATGTTTCAGGAACATACAGCGGAGCTGCGGCAAGCTCATGTACAATTTGTGAAGCAGGGAACCAGTGCAATGATCCAGCAAACAAAGTGGCTTGTGGTACTGGGGAGTACAGTGACCAAGGAGTAAGTTTTTGTTTTATATAGAGGATCTTACATGAGTGCTCATGTTTAATAAATTCATTAAACAAGTTGGGGAAAAGAGATAAAATGTGAGGCTTGCCGAGCATTTTATCTCTTTTTGGCAACGAGTTTAATAAATTCAATAATACAAGAGCACGAATGTAAGACTCTATTTATCATATGACACATACTTTGAAATCTGATTTCTGGCGTAAAAACGTTGTAAATTTGTCATTATGTACGCAACGTTGTTATGGACGTCATAACGTTTCCAGTAAATCTATAAACCACTAGTGGTTTATCGATTTTATTTCATGGCGTTATTTCACTCCCAGACGCGATGTCATATGATAAGTAACTGTTTTGATTCTTTACATCCCAGTCAACAATTTTTCAGTCATGTCGGGATGGTTTTTCCTGGGTTGAATCATGCAGTACTAAGCAGCGGATAAAGTGTCTTGCTCAAGGAAATGGCACAGTGACTCCCACTGCAGTGAGGCTCCAACTAGCAAACTCACGGTGAGGCTCCCAACTAGCAACCCTTTGATCCCCAGTCTAATGCACAATCAACTGAACCACTGCGCTCCCCAAGATCTAAGTGTGACTTTGCATTTGTGCCATAAGTTAATAATGTGTACTTCAATGACTTAAATCCCCATAGCTCAAAGTGCCTACTTAACCTTTTTTCGGCCAGTAAGGACTTTTGTCATCTGCTCACTCATCTGCTCACGCTCTTAGGTAGCCTATATTGCAAACAGTATGGACCCAGATTAGACTGCTCCCTGCAGCAGTCTGATCAGGGCTCATATTGTTTGCGTTTTTGAAAAAAATCCAGTCTGAAGTTCACTTGATTATATGCAGCAGACATACAACATTCAGGACAAAAAATAGTGGCATCATAAGGGTAAAGAGCTGCTATTACTTTTTTCACTTGTCACCTTTTTAGCAAGCAACCTGAATGATGCAAGCACATCTTGAATTCCCAGAGATGGCAAATGTGTTGAAATGTACCTTTAGTAAGCAAGCACCTGTCTTAAGCACATTTTGTGTATCCCTTATATGCTTGCTTAATACAAGTTGGACTGTACATGCATAAAAGGGCTATCCCCCCCCCCCCCCCCTCTAATAGGAAAATATAAGTTGGTTCTTTCATTTTTTCTGATTGTTTTATTAGAACTAATAATGGACTATACTATGCTGTATTATATATACAAAATTTCAATGCTTCATCTTTCATACTTTTTGTAAAAATCAAATATAAAGGATGACCAATTTGCAGAGATGACCAACTAGAACCTTTGTTCAGTGTAGTAATTAGCAGAACTCTTAAATGAACTAATGGATTGATGCAATAAACTTGGATTGGTCCATTGTATAATTCAAGGGGTCACAGGTTATAATTTCTAATTAAAGTTGCAGTTTTTTCTCTGAAGATCACTTGTGTCTTAGTAAACAGTGTAGACCCTGATGAAATGCCACATTATGCAGCATTTAATCTGGGTCTTCTCTGTCTGCAGTTGTAATTACAAATAAAGTATGCATTAATTCCTCTTTTAACTGAATGAAATTAGTTAGTCATCATGTAAAAAAAGAAATTCATGTCTTGGCCAAGATTTTGTTGTTGTTGTTGCTTTTTTTGTTTAGAGAAATTATATAATAAAACAATTGTTGACTATTGAGGCATTGGACATGATGTGATATCGACCTGAGAATACCAATATTGACCTCGGCTCTGCCTCGGTCAATATTGGTACTCTCAGGTAGATATCACATCATATCCAATGCCTCATTAGTCAATATTTGTATAATTCTTTTCTTTAGGCCATAGCTTGTTCTACCTGCCTTGCTGGCCATTATTGCCCTACGACAGACACCATTACTATGTGCGCATTTGGGGACTATTCTGGCACCGGACAGACCTCTTGTACAGCTTGCCCTACAGGTCAATCGTGTCTGGATCCAGCAGCCACTCCCGTTGGCTGTGACACTGGCTACTATAGCCCTCAGGTAAGTCAGTTTGCATTACATTTGAGCCGCGACATGAGATCTCCAACAATTCAGCATTTTGACAAGTGTTGACTCAGAGGAGCCTGTGCAGCCTCCTTTTAAGCTTAGAAAATCAAAATGATGTTCGGGTCAGTAGCTTAACAATCATAGAATATTCAAGAGACTAGTAAAGGCTCTGATCAGACTGCGCATATGCGCAGGCTGGTCTGAGCCTTTGTTGGTCTCACATACCACATTGTTGGAAATCTCAAGTTGCGGCTCTTTTATCCTTTATTAGCCCTTTACCTCATAGAGACGCCTTTTGAAGCTTTTGAAAACAGGCATAGCTCTGGTAAGAGCTGCCTGATCAGGGTCTCCTCTGTTTGCTTATGGAAACATGATTAGATGTGAACCTACACTAGTGGACTAGTAATTTCTTTATTCTATGTACCAACCTGAAGTTTATTTTTATAATTATTCATTGTGGGTGGAGCCTAGCATGAATATTCATGAAGGAAAGGGTTAAGTAACAGGTTCTTTAACTCTTTGCCTACTAGTGTTGTCTGCTGATAACCTTTGCAAACAGTTTGGCTCCAGGTCAGGCCCAACAAAATGCCCAGCCTGATCTGGATCCAAACTGTTTGACATTCAGATGGTATTCCTGAAAGAAATTACAAAAAGATGAACATTACCTAGTAAGCAAAGAACCTTGATGCAGATCATTTGGGCCTCGACACGAGAAAACCTGTCTTCGGGGGTTTGCAAACAACAAAAGCGCAGACCAGCCTTCGCATCCGTGCAGTCTGATCAGCGCCTTTGTTATCCGCTTTTTGGAAAATTTCATCTGTAAGCTTGCTACTGGTGAAATTTCAATTTTCCTGATTGTCTCTGTAGCTGAGGAGACTGGTTTGATTTGTTTGTTTGTTTGTTTTTGTTGCTTTACGTCCCATGTCAACAGCTATGGTCATTGCGGGACGGTCAGTTCACTTAACCACACTTTTTCCTGGGCAGGCTTGAGCAAGCGGTTAACCAGTAATTTGTGCACATACTTTCGCTTGTAACTGACAACAACCCTTCTTGAATAAATCAGCGGAAGGGAGGAGAATGACCGTAGAAATTATTTCATGATCAGTCTCCACGAAAGTATGGTACCGGGCCGTGATCGAACTCGCGACCCCTGGATCTGCAGTCAGACACGCATCTGTAGCCAGACACGTTACCGACTGCGCTACGCGGCCACTCACTTTGACTGAAACCCCAAAAACAAGTTTTCTCGCGACGAGGCCCATTAAAAGTCATATTACACAATAAACATATATTTTGTATTCTACCCAAATCCTGTCTAAATTAATACCGTTTGATACAATGGTCCGAATGGATTAATGCATTGTTAAGCTTCAAACAAACAAATCTTAAGTATTTGTCAAATTATGTGTTGAACTTAACTACTTTATATTTTTCTTTGCAACAAGCCTGGGAGCGCAGTGGCTCAGTGGTAGAGTGCTTGACTCGAGACCGAGGGGCTTTGGGTTCGAGCCTCACCAGCCTCACTGCGCTGTGTCCTTGAGCAAGAACATTAATCCTAGCTTAGTACTGGTTCAACCAAGGAAGACCTGTCCCTTTATAACTGAAAGATTGTTGATGGTACGTAAAGAATCAAATCGAACAAACAACAAGCCTGAGTGCTGTGGATGACCCAATGTTTAATTGCCCTGAGCATTTTGGAATGAGCAACAGACTGAGTGCAAAACAGGGGATTAAGATTTACTTCAGAATACTTTCTGAGTGGTTGTTAGTTGATTACTCAACCTACTACATACTTATTGAAGGTCTATATAATAGTGAAACAGGTTGACTTAAAAAAGATGCAATTTAGGGCCTATTCTCACTTTTAATTTTCTCTATAGATGTATTTATATATTGAGCAATTATATATAAAGTAATTAATCACATTTTGTAACATTTAGAATTTAGATTTTTTCCCATTTTCGTGGTTCCTTATCCATAGGTTAAAACATATAATTTGGGTGCTCAAAAGAATCATCTCACAATGATAACATTTTTAAGTACCCACATGTATGGGTCTATAAATAAGAAAAATAGTGTTTCAATACATACTTTTATCTGGATGTCTTATTCTCAGTGGCTGATCCAGAGGGGTCACTTAAACCCCCACTTGCCCCTCCCATCGTTTTTGCTTGCGGCGCTCTCGCCGCAAGCATTTCTGTCGGAATAGTGATACCCTCTACCTGGTTTGTCTATTTATATAAACAAACTGTTAGCATAACGGTCGTGGTTATGGGAACAAAACAGTTCAACGACAAGACAACTCACCGACAGCAAGTTAAGACAGGGTTCGTACAGAAATGGGAAATGGGAAAACAGAAATCCAGGACTTTTACAGGACTATTCCAGGATTTTACCATTTTTCAAGGACTCAATTTCTTCCCAATTTTGTATAACACAACGTTTTAAAGAGCACTTTTTTCAGTCAGAAGCGTCGAAATGAATAGGCGCACTCGATTCCTTTGATTCTGACACCGGTGATAAAAACTGGGACTACCGCACAAATGAATAGAATAGAATACGAGTTGCACCTCGCTCTTTGTCGTGTATCTAGCAATTTTCATTCAGTTTTTTTTGCAATTTTCACACAGTTTTTAGCGCATCCCATAAATCTGAAAGGACTAGTTGTATTTTTATATTTTTCAAAGACTAATTCATATTTTCAAGGATGATTTTACAAAATTCCAGGACAATTCCAGGACAAAAGGCACTTTTTTCCAGGACCAAGGCCAATTTTTCCAGGTCTGTGCGAGCCCTGTAAGAGCATGTCTCATATTATATGCCATATTAACCCCCAAATTCAATTTATGGATATATGTTGTTGTCATGGAATGTCACTCACTGTTTTCATCCACTGTGACCTTGATCTCAGGAGTCAGTTCTTGAAAAAATGCACCCACAGCAGATCGCCTATTTTATTTATGGTAGCATTCCATATTTGGTATGTAGATACATCTTGGACCATGGAGAGTCACCAAATGTTTCCAGGTCACTGTGACCTTGACCCCTGGTTTCTGTTCTAGCAAGGTCGAGCTCAGAGCTTATCTGTATATAATTTGAGGTAGGAATCCTAAATTTGGTGTGAGGATATATTTTGGGATCATGGCATGTCGCATACACTTCTGGGTCAATTTGACATATAGCCTGTACATAAGCATGTATAAAAAACACTGCAAATTTACTTTTATAACTTTATTAATCATGCCACGATTGTCCAAACATGAACCATCTGGCACAATTTGAATGATATTGGCCCACTTCGAGTCGAACTAAAGTTCCTACTAAAGATCTTACACAATAGATGCGTGCGTACGTTTACACCTAAATGGCTACAGTTGCTCCCTTTTAATTAGTTGTCAAGTAAACAAAGTGAATAGCCCTGTATGTCCCACCTCAATTCTTCATCATAGAAAGGATGTGCATAAACTGCACAGACTACTCTAATTAACAATTACGAATAAGAGGGACCGCAAATAGAACACATCAAGGATTTATTTTGTATAATAAAAACATTTTGACACTATTCATAGATCTTGAACCCATCTTGCTAGATAGGTCTAGAGGAGGGAACCACCAGATAAGCTACTAGAGTAACGGTGCTCTGACTCACCGTTGATCTTTAGTAGGTTCATGACGTCACTATAGTAGCGACTATCGATGTTCGAATTAAACTTTAGTTACTATAGTAGGAACTAAACTTTGATTCGAAGTGAGTCATTATAAATGCCATCAGTAATCTATATAGAATTGCTACCAGTCTGATAATAAAAGTGGTCATTAACAAACACGTAAAATATTGTAATAATATTTCTTTCTTTTCCAAATGGTTAAGTTCATTACTCTATAAATGTAATTGTCTGCAGTAGAGTTATATGATTATCAGAACTTAGCATCAGCCTGTAGACTAGCAACAAATTAGGAATATGTTTATATGGGAAACATGAAATGACTATTTGAAAAGTTAAAGGCCTTTGGGAAAGGCGATCAACTATACAGCCCCTCAGAGATCATTATCAGGCTACAGGGACAGTTAAATATTGAGGCAGGTCTGGTTAACCAAAAATGACGACCTGACGTTAAGACTGCAACTTACGTCAAGTGTATCAACGATATTTGCATCGAAGATATCTGTTCTAGCTGGCTATCGTCAGTTCCAGACAAATAATAGGGCTTCGAGGGTAATTTGTATCCAGGTTTTTAATAAAAATATTTTGAAACAATTACTTTAAATCACGTCTCATTCCTAGACAAATTTCAATTTGCAACTTTTGAATCTAAGGGTATTGCTATTCGACAGACTGTTGTCCTAACATTATTTATATTTTGGCATGAAATTAAAAACATGTTTTGCTGACGTGTTGATGTTCAATGTTGCCAAAACCAAAAAAATTGATACATTGAAAATAAGTAAAATTTTATTAATTTCATTTTTTTTTGCGTTTTTAAAGTCCTTCAGTGTACGTTGCTAGGTGCCGCTTTAGATAAGCTGTTTGTGTTTTTCTTTTTCCAAAAAGAGTATCTTACCCACCGACTCAATAACTATTGTTAATGTTCGTCTATGATGTGGTTTAGTGCAGTGTAAACAATAACCAAATTTGGAGGTGTTCCCAACAAGGTGCACATGCTGTTTTTCAACTAGGCAAGCCCTCCTTTAAAAAGGAAAATTTATTATATATCCTATGAGAATGAAATAATTTGGTCTCAATGGCACCAAATTATTTCATTTTTATGGGATATTTAAGAAGAATGAGATAAAATCAGCAAAGCAAACCCCCACATCTTTATATATATGAACCCCCTTTCCAGAAATCCTGGATCTGCCCCTGTATTCTTGTCATGACATTTCAGGGTACTGCAAATTGTTTAGCCTGTCCAGCAGGATATGAGTGTTCAACTGATCCAGAGAGCCCAACAGCTTGCGCCTCTGGTTTTTACAGTCTCGCTGGGGAGACAAACTGCACGGAGTGTAGCCCTGGCTATTACTGTGCCCATGCTTACTCACTACCATCAGTGTGTCCTGCTGGACAACATACCAACGCCGCCAGTGGCCAGACATCCTGTACAGACTGCCCAGCAGGTTCCTACTGTCTTGACCCAACGTAAGTTACTGTACAGTAAAACCTGTCTTAAGCGGCCACTCAAAAAGAAGACCAAAAATTGTTTTTTCAGACTGATTATCGCTTAATGCAGGTCAAAAGTATTGCATTCTGCAATACTTTGGACCTTCATTAAGCTACCATTTGTCATTAAGATCTTTGTTTTATCTATTTTTGAGTGGCGGCTTAAGACAGGTTTTATTGTACATTCAGAAGCTTTTGTAAGGCTTTTATTTTTGCGAAGCTTCACAGATTTCACTAAGATAAGACCCTCGCGAAATTGGAAAATCACAATGCCATTTACCAATGTAGATAAAACATGCTCCATGACTCATGAATTTTAATTGTTGCAAACATGTCTTTAAACACTATTTGCTATTTGCTAAAATAGAATTGGAATTGCAGAAAAGAGATAAAATGTGAGGCTTGCCATCTTTATCGCAAGGAGTTTAATATATTCAATAAAACAGGAGCAGTAATGTCATATGGCACTAAATTATTTAAAATTATTTTTTCATGAAAATGGTAAGATTTAGGGGATAACTGTATTCAAAATTTTTATTTGGGGAGGTATATCTTCGGATATACGGTCCTAAATTTAGTTTTACGGTGACGCATAAGCGTCGCCGTATTACGCGTCGCCGTAAAACGTGATTTCCGAACGTATATCCGACGATTTACCTCCCCAAATGAAAATTTTGAATATGATTATCCCCATTCAAATGCACTATTAACATTTTCCCTTCAAAAAGACAGTGAAAATGTACTTTGTTGCGCCTATACGTCCAGCGACGCCAGCTGCATATGCATAAAACCTCTGGCCAGCTGCATATATTCACTTGTCAACCAATGAAAAGCGACGTTATGTAATGACGTCGGGTTTCTGACAGTATATCGCAGGATATACTGTCGCAAATTTATGACGTTAACCAATCAGACGTCGCGTTGCATTTGCAAGTGCATTAGAATTGGCTATATCTATGTAGCATTATGGACGTCGTTACATAATGTTACTAAGGCCAGAATTTTTTTATTAGTTGATCTACGAACCCTCCTACTGTAATTTTCCAGAAAGTAGAATTAAATAAAATGTAATTTCTAAAAAAATTGTTTTTATTGTATCCGCCGACTAAATATTATTTGTTTTGTTGAAAAAATAATATATTTTTGAGGTTCTGTTTGTGTATTTTTGAGAGTGACACTGTTAAAAGTTATTGTCCTGCCCAGATTTTTAGGAAAATGATGAAATATTTAAAGATTTAATACAAACTGTTGGTTTACTCTACTAGATTAAATGTTTGTTCTGGAAATATTTTTTAAAAAAAAGCTCTGAAATTTTATTTACTTTTTTTTGCCCCCCCCCCCCTTAAATCAACTAATAAAAAAATTCTGGCCTAAATATGTAAACCACTAGTAGTTACATGGTATTTTATTTAACCCAGACAGATGCAATGTCATGTGATCCTGGTCCAAAGTGTTTGCAAAGGTTATCAGCAGACGACACTTAGCATGTAAAGAGTGAAATTTGCAAGTGCAACCATCCAGTTGAGCCTTCATCTGCTTCCCTACTTTATATGAACAATTAACTCTTTGCCCCCTGGGAACTTGTTCATGTTTTTGTTGTCTGCTGATTTTTTTCAAAGTCAACTTTTTGAATCCAGATCAGGTTTTGTCGGGCCTGGTCTGGGTCCAAACTGTTTGCAAAAGTTATCAGCAGACGACACTAGGAGATAAAGAGTTAAGGCTTTGCTGAGACTGCACAGATGCCAAGCTAGTCATAGCTTATTTCTTGTTGTCTTTGCAACAACTACAATAATCTCATGTACAGTGCAGTTCCTTTATAAAACACCCCTTTATAACACATATTTGGATATAAGATGGTCATGTTGTGGCCCCTGAGGCGCACAGTGGCTCAGTGGTGGAGTGCTTGACTCGAGATCAGAGCGGTTTTGGAGTCCAGCCTCACTGGAGGCACTCGGCAGCGCAGTGGCTCAGTGGTGGAGTGCTTGACTTGAGATCGGAGGGTTTGGGAGTTGAGCCTCACTGGAGGCACTCAGGAGCTCAGTGGTGGAGTGCTTGACTCGAGATCAGAGGGTTTTGGAGTCGAGCCTCACTGGAGGCACTCGGGAGCGCAGTGGCTCAGTGGTGGAGTTCTTGACTTGAGATCAGAGGGTTTTGGAGTCGAGCCTCACTGGAGGCACTCGGGAGCGCAGTGGCTCAGTGGTGGAGTGCTTGACTTGAGATCAGAGGGTTTTGGGGTAGAGCCTCACTGGAGGCACTGCATTTTGTCCTTGAGCAAGACACTTTATCATCTGCTCAATACGGGTTCAACCCAGGAAGACCCATCCCAACATGACTGAAAAATTGTTGACTTGGGCATAAAGAATCAAAACAAGCACAATTATTTAAAATGGATTCATACAAAAGAAATATTTCAGTGTCATTTTCCAATGAATCAAATGTAAAATTGTCCCTTTATATCATGATTTTACATATCTATGGACACCAAACATAGCCTTTTAACCCTTTACTTCATAGAGACTCCTTTTAACCTTTTTGTAAACAGAGCAGACCCAGATCAGGCAGCTCTTGTTAGAGCTGCCTGAACAGGGTCTACTCTGTTTGCTTATGGAAATACCATTAGATATGATCCTACACTTGTGGTCCTGACAAGTAATTTTTTGTACTTTGTTTATTTACATAATTAATATTGGGTGGAGCTTAGCATGAATATTCATGAAGGAAAGGGTTAAAGGGACTGCACTGTAGTGACCCTATTTTTTTTCAGAATTGCACCAACAGCATGTAATTCAGGAGAATATAGTAATGCCAAGGCTACGTCCTGTACAATTTGCCCAGCCGGATATAAATGTCCTACAAAATCTGACCCTCCTATAGCCTGTGCCAGTGGGGAATACTCTTCCAAGGGACAGATAACTTGTGACACCTGCCCATCTGGATCGAAATGCACAGCCACAGGGGGCATCACTACCTGTCCACCAGGTATGTTGTTTCATACATCGTGGAGGTTACAATATGTCATATTTATATTTGCAAAGCAAGCCCGGGAGCGCAGTGGCTTAGTGGTAGAGTACTTGACTCGAGACCGAAGGGCCGCAGGTTCGAGCCTCACCGACGTCACTGCTTTGTGTCCTTGAGGAAGACACATTAATCCTTGCTTAGTACTGGTTCAACCCAGGAAGGCTCATCCCAACATAACTGATAGATTGTTGACTGGCAGTGGGACGGATCAAATCAAACAAACAAAACAAAGCAGCCTTTAATGAATCATTAGACTTTGCCAACTGTTTTACAGTAAAACCTAATGAAATATAATTGACAGCTATTTTAGCTAATTACACTTCATAAAGTTTATTCATTTGCCAGTGACAATGTTGCTATAAATGATGGTCAGTCCATGCCTGGTTTTCAAGTTTTGCTTCATATTGGCTGCACCAAGTACACATTGACGTAGATTACATATTTTTTTATGCAAAATTGTGCATGATAACTAAGCATCGAAATGTCATGTCTAAAGCAATATAACATCACACCTTTTTAGAGGGGTTTAATATATAAATTT
The DNA here is from genome assembly GCA_964019695.1 of Loripinus fragilis. NCBI lineage: Eukaryota > Metazoa > Mollusca > Bivalvia > Lucinida > Lucinidae > Loripinus > Loripinus fragilis. Next base: position 47,682,615 of record OZ026522.1, read on the forward strand.
GGAATATGAAATTTGAAATATATTCAGAATATATTTAGGCAGTACAGTTGTTAGCCCTTTGTATATGGGAAACCCCTAAATGGATACTTTTACAAACAGTGAAAACCCAGATGAAATGCCGCATAATACAGGATAATGTGGCATTTCATCAGGGTGTACACTGTTTGTAAACTTAAAGGTAAAAAAGACCTTCACTATTATAAAATTATAACCCGACACCCCTAGATATGTACAATTAACTATCCTAAGTTTATTGTATCAAACCAGAAGGAATAATCCATTAGTATATAAAGGGTTAGAAAAGAAATTTATCATTCAAAGCCATGCTCCAATGCCCTGGATAGAGGACAATTGAGTCTAGGCTCTTATCATTTTAGTTCGAATTGGTACAGACCTGACTCAACTACACTTTATCTAGATATTTGTGTATGGCAACAAATAATTGATTTAATTTCTTTTCTGGGGCGAACTTATTGATAAATTTGAATTCAAAGAGAGTATTCACAGACTGTGCAAATCTCAAATTATTATTCTATAGTCCCCATTGTAATCACAATTCTGTCAATCATTGTGTGACGTCATTATTCTATATTTAGCAGTGGACGAGGTTAAATTTTTCGTACCACCATGAAACAGAATCAAACTTTTCATTTTATCATTTTATTTAAGAACAAGAAAATGTAAAACACATTAACAAACAAAAACAGAACGGACAGTAGGCATACAAGCGGAGAACATGAATAAGCAGAGATTACATAAGAAAGATTAGCCAGATCATATATGGGTTTTGGCGAAACGCAGAAAATAGGTATTTCTATGGTTTGTCCCATGACTGGAGATACAAATCAAAGCAAATTAATGTCCAACTTCGACTTGAGAAGTTGAGTTATCTTTCCCCGCGGTTCAGAAAAGACAAGTATTGATTTTTCATAAAAGATATACTTTTTAAATGAATTTGTTCCCCATGGAAAGTCTAAGCAAACAAATGCCACCCGCCCAGGGTGGTACTCTGATATTTTCATGCATACGTAGGCTCTGGTAATTTTTTGGGGGTTTAAAATTTTTACATTCAAAATTTTTTTGTGTTTTCAGAAAAATAAATATTTTTTGGGGTGTGAAGACTTTATGGATATTTTTTGGGGTCATCACCTAATTGGACTATATTTAAGGGTCATTTCTATGTACTTTAGGGTCTTTTCTAAAGGTCAAGGTACAGAAAGGGGGTATTTTTTGGGGTTGCTAAAATTTCAAAGATTTTTTTGGGGTGTTTGAAATTCCTGATAATTTTTGGGGGTGAAGGGTAGATGCTTGGCTCGAGCCTACGTATGGAGAAAAATTGAGAGTACCCCCACCCCTTAGGGCGACCCGCTGCTGATTTTTTTTTTATAAGAAGTGGGTGTCTACTTGTCATGCATTTGTATGCATTTTATTTAACATGGAGTGTAGTGGAGCATGGAGTGGAGTGCTTTTTTTGGAGTATTGTCTTTTAGTTACTCTAAGATCACTACCCAGTCACATAGAGGTCAACTTCTGACCTCTTAGAGAAGTGACTATGAATTTCACTTAAAAGAAATAATGAATAAATAAACAACAAATAAATAAATAAATAGGCCAAACACAACTCTCAAAACCTTTTTAATCGATAGCTCCACGCCATTCCATGTTTAAATATAAGCTCCTGTAGCTATGTATGAATCAAAGGGATAGTTTTCAAAGCTGTTTTTGGTGACACACAACCGATTGCAAGATGTACACAACTGTATGTTTAATGATGAAGACCCAAATATCTGTCTTTTTGGCAGAACCCACAAACAGAAGAAATCTATAACATAAATACTTTGCTGTAAAAACTAAGCACTGGTATAGTCTGATTTTGTAATTTAACACTTTAAGGGCCAATCACAACTGCAGCAGACGACAAATTTTCCGACATCTTTCCCAATTTTCGAAAAAAATAAGGTATGATGTTTCATGAGAATCGTCTGCCAGCAGATGATTCTCATGAAATATCATTCCTTATTTGTTATTTTTGAAAAAGCGACAAAATTTGAAATTGTCGTCTGCTGCAAATTATATGTGGCGCTTTAAGAGTTAATGCATCAAAAGTCAGCTGGTCCACATCCATAAGGCAAATTAGGGGGAGGCAGTTTTAACTTTAACAAACTCTTCAATTAGATATATTCTAGACCAAAACTTAATGTCATTTGCAAATGTTTGATAATTAGATGGCATTGTCAATCATGTTCATTTCATTTACTCAAACCATTCTGCTTTAATACCTTCTATCAATCATTAACTTCTTGTTGTTTTTGAAAAAAATCAGCAGATGACAAAAAAGGGAGGGGGCAAAATGTTGTAGATGGCATGTACACTGAACAAAATTTCTAATTGGTCACTTTTTAAACTCATTTTTTCTGATCAAGCGCTATTAAAATTGAAATTAATTTTTGTCTATATATATGTGCAGTTCTATAGGCAAAAGATGAGCGGTCTTTTAGAAAATGTCTTTTTTGGTTAAAAATGCACAAATATGCATTTTTGAAGAAAAATGTTTTTTATTGAAGTTTTATATCAAATTTAAGTGCAGTTGGTAATAAACTGGTCTAGTCGACTTCAAAAAACACCAAGCACTTCAAATTTTGACTAAAATAGATTTTTTACGCATTTTTTAAAATATCACATTTTTGAGATTTTTGAAATTCATAATAAATTAATATGTAGCTTGTGCAAAAATTATTGTATGCATTTTATTTTATCTGGACAAGATAGACGGAACAGAATAGAACTTTATTCGTCCATTTTGTGATGACAAACATTTCACTGCTGCTGTGCACTTCTGGCTTGAATGTTATACGTTAAAAGTCAATTTGACGGTACTTTGCATTATTTTTTTTCAATTTCCAAAGTAGAACAGTGACGTCTAGTAGTAAAAAATAATCGCTGAAAATTTCAATACTGTATCACAGATAATAAGGTGTACAGAACAGTGTGAACTTCCTATGTAAATTGCATGCAAAAAGCTGAATTTCTATGATTTAGCTGCTGGTAGTGTTTGTCATCATCCTATTACATAGCAGAAAAGAGGAGTCTGATTGAAGCGAATCATTTGAAGCATGTTCTTCTTTAATCACGGCAGTCAGAAACATCTTCACACAAACAAAAATACAAATGGATGGCGTCTCTGTGGAATATCTCATATTGTAGAAAAAAACTGTGACTTTTTGAAATGAGGGTACCTTTACTCTAGCATCGTCTGTGCAAGACGTACCAGGCATTTTAAAATAAAATGGCATGCATATTTTGTTTTTGTTTGTTTGATTTGATTCTTTACGTCCCATCAACAATCTTTCAGTTAAACAGGGACGGGTCTTCCTTGGTTGAACCAGTACTAAGCTAGGATAAATGTGTCTTGCTCAAGGACCACAACGCAGCGACCCGGTGAGGCTCGAACCCCCTGCCCCTCGGTCTCGAGGCAAGCACTCTACCACTGGGCCACTGCGCTCCCTACATGCAGAGTTTCAGAAAGGCCTTGGTTGATTTATAGGAGCATTGATTTAGTATAACCGAATCTTGCTTTCAAAACCAACGCAAAAAAAGTAAGATGACCAACTAGAAATTTTGCTCAGTGTATATCACAAATTGACAGATTATGACAAATATTCATTTAATCTGTGCAATGTATGACTTCTTAAAACCCCTTAATCTTATTTTAGTTATTGGGCACATGATGATTAAATGCAGAGTACTGCCAAGAAATTTGATAGGATGAGAAATTTGATAGTATGGGACTTATGTTCTATGTTCTCAAAATATTGTCGGACAGTGTATTAAACCCCACTGATCCCAAGGGTCCGGTTATAAAAGCAAGTGTATTGAGAAACAGGCACAATTTTTGTGGGACAAGGTCCCACCAAAGTCAAACCACTGTAAAACACTCATATTTGCCCTATTGGCGGTAAAACAAAAATTGCAAAAATATAAGACCACGAAATACAGTTTCTTTCCATTAAAAGTAGCCTCTTTGAGAATAGATAATAACTTTAGAGGACATTAAATAGAGAAAGCTCCAGAATAAAACTAATCAAATATACCAGTGAGTCTTTTAAAATCTCCAAATTTTGATGATGTGAATTTTAAGTGGTTTACAATAATTGGTTCATTGGTTCAACTTCTACTTGCTAAATAACACAAAAGTGCAGCCTCGACAACCACTGGCATGAGGACACCTGTCTTGACTATTTCCAGCCAAAAAAACTAAAGTCAGTCTGCTCAGCTACAAAGACCAGGTAGACTGTTGAAATTGCACTCATATCAAAGTTAACTATTATGCTTTCAAGATAGAGAATAACAAAGGCCCTGAGCAGCTGTGCAGGCTGGTCTGCACCTTTGTTGTTCACCACCAACAAAGTCCAAGCCCATATGATCTCCCTTTTTTCTGAGTGATTTTGGCATAACAGCATTCAATTTGTTTAGGGGGTGCAGTGGCTCAGCGATAGAGTGCTTGACAGTTTAGACACCGGTATCACTGCCTTGTTTCCTTGAGCAAGACACATTAATCCTTGCTTAATACTGGTTCAACCCAGGAAGACCTGTCCCAACATAAGAGGAAAAGTGCTTAAGACTTAAAGATTCAAATCAAACAAACAAACAAACAATCTGTTTAGCCTTCAAAGCATGCTGGATAATTTTTAATTCTCAATCGCTGACTGTTGTGAATTTTTCGAGAAATTCTTTCTGGAATACCATCAATGTCAAATAATTTGGACCAAGATTAGGCCTGATGCTTAGTCAGGCCTGATCTGGGTCTAAATTGTTTGAAAAGGTTATCAGCAGCTGACAGAAGATACCACAAATTGGAAAGGTGCAAACGGTTGAATCTACAATGTAATTTTTGGATTTTTCTTTCCAGGATCCTACTCAAGTGGGGGCTCTAGCACCTGTACATTGTGCCCAGCAGGTTCAGCATGCACTGACGCAGTTGGAACAATAATCACATGTGTTGCGGGGCAGTATGCATATGCCGGCTCCACTGCATGCACACCTTGCGAAGCCGGCAGAGAGTGCCCATCCACAGACGGTACACAGAATGCACTTTGTCAAAAAGGCTATTACTCCACTGGTGGCCAAGATGCATGCACTCAGTGTGCTGCAGGCAGCGCATGTCCAGTGACCACAAGCCCTAAGACCAGAGATTGTGATTCGGGATGGTATGCAGAAGCGGGAAGCACAGAGTGTACAGAATGTCCGGAAGGTAACGAGTGTCCTAGTACTACAACTGCCACGGTAATAGAATGCGCTGATGGATATTACAGCACAGGGGGCCAGTCAGCATGTACCCCATGCCCAGCCGGGTATGCCTGCCCAGACAAATTTACCTTCAGTAAAGTTAAATGTGATCAGGGATTCTATTCTTTAGGACTACAGACTGAATGTACTCCCTGTGAGGTTGGTAAAGAATGCACAAACACGACAGCAGTGGGGAGCAATTGTTTGACTGGCTATTACAGTATTGGTGAACAGACGTCATGTATTTTGTGCCCACCAGGTTATTATTGTGCAACCACTGACCTTGAGCCTGTTATATGTCCTGAGGGAGAGTACAGCACTTCAGGTCTGACTGCCTGCTTAACCTGTAATGCTGGTTATTCATGTTCAGAAGGAAGTATCAAACCCGACCCGGTAGGTGACAAGTGTCCAATGGGATACTACTGTACAGATGGATTAGTTAAAACCCCTTGCCCTGGAGGAAAGTATGGTCCTGATATAGGTAAAGTGGCAGAATCTGACTGCATAGACTGTCCACAAGGATACTACTGTCCATTGGGAACAGCAGGCTTTCCTGGTGAAGACTTGAAATGTGATCGAGGCTATTATTGTCCAATGGGTACAGAGTCCTACAAACAGTTTCCTTGTCCTGCGGGCACATTCAACAAGGAACCTGGAGCAGTGAACAGTACGGAATGTATCCAGTGCCCAGTAGGGTATTACTGTCCAGAAGGGACAGATGATCCAGAAACAACAGAAACTCTATGTCCAAAGGGATCTTACTGTGTGAGTGGATCGCGTTCACCAGCTGCCTGTCCACTTGGAACATACACCGAGGAACAAGGCTCTACCCAGAGCTCTGATTGCAAGAGTTGCGACGCAGGGTATTATTGCCCACTCCAAACAGCTGATCAGTTACCATGCCCAGCGGGAACATTCAACACTTTACAGAACCAGCCTGATCTTACTTCTTGCAAGGAATGCCTAGCAGGACAAGCTTGTACCCAACCAGGTTTGCCAAAGCCAGATTATCCATGTGGATTTGGACATTATTGTCCCGGCGGAAATTATAATCCTGCCCAACCTGAATACGCATGTACAGCTGGTACCTACACAGATCATCAAAACCTTACACATGTTGACCAGTGCTCGCCTTGCCCTGCTAGAAAAGCATGTCCTGCTGGCACAGGTGGCCCACAGAATGCTCCAGTGGCTTGTGGAAAGGGTTATTACTGCCCAGAAGGCACTGCATATGCCACACAGTACCCATGTGCGGCTGGTAGCTATTCGAATTTGACCAATCTCCAGAGCTACAGTGAATGTACCGTATGTCCACGAGGATATTACTGCCTTGAAGGCTCGTCAACACCAACAGGCTTGTGTGATCCAGGCCACTGGTGTCCTGATGGTAAGTCTATTTTAACAATTTAAAAATTTGCCACTTTTTCAAAAATAACGAATAAAGTCTTTATTAACCCCATGTTTAGAACATTGCATCACTTTCTATAAATAATTCAAATTTTCTAATATTTTCCAAAAACTATTTTTTACATTTCAGTAGTTTTGAAAATATTATGGAAAGAGGAACATTTGCTCCTCAGGAGAGCAAATGGTCCATTTTTCATAATATTTAAAAAAAATACATTTCAAAGGCGTCCAAAGGTGCTTGTGGTGAGTAATGGGTTAAACTTTGAATTACAGTAGAAACGGCCTACCCCTTTACTCCATGGGCTATTTTTAGATCATGACATCATTTTCTAATCTATTTTTAGACAACATTGAAAAAAATAAAGAAAATTTGAAGTCAATTTTTGAAGACTCTTGAAAATATCACGGAAAATGAAGCATTTGCGCTTTTGGAGCAAAATTAATGCGCCATTTTCCATAATGTTTTCAAATATGTATTATTTTAAAGGCGTCAAAAGGTGCTATTATGGAGTAAAGGGTTATAATAGCCACTCAAAGAAGACCAAAAAAAGTTTTCAAGAACAGTAATCTCTTAATCCAAGTCAAAAGTATTGCAGAATGCTCAAAAGGTACTATTATGGAGCAAAGGGCTATAGTAGCCACTCAAATAAGATCAAAAAAAGTTTTCAAGAACAGTAATCGCTTAATCCAGGTCAAAGGTATTGCAGAATGCTCAAAAGGTACTATTATGGAGTAAAGGGCTATAGTAGCCACTCAAAGAAGACCGAAAAAAAGTTTTCAAGAACAGTAATTGCTGAATGCAGGTCAAAAGTATTGCGGAATGCTCCTGTAGAGTACTTTTTACCTGCATTAAGCTACCACATGGCTGTAAGACTTTTATTTTGTCTTTTTTTTGAGTGGCCCCTAAACCCTTTATCCCCATAATAGCGCCTTTTGGCACCTTTTAAATATTGTGTATTTGAAAATATTTTGGAAAATCGAGCATTAATTTTGCTCTTTTGGAGCAAATGCTCTTTGGTGCAAATGCTCCATTTTCCATTATATTTTCAAAAGTATTCAAAACTTATATTTTTTTTTATTTTTTTTTCAATTTTGTCTAAAAATAGAAGATGCATTTTTCAGTAATTAAGTTTTTTATGAGCAGTTGAATTTTCATGCTCAGCATAGTTGAGCATGAAACCGCTACACACCGGATAGGCAGCAATTGAAAATGTAAATACTATTGACAATCCTAGATCAAAAATATTTAGAATCAGAGATTTCGATTACCAATTGTCGTCCAATTTGCGACAAATGGCTATTGAAAACACTGTTTCTTCCAATTTTTGATCGGCGTCCATTGATTGTTAAGAGTGTTTTGGATTGCCGCCTATCTGGTGAGAGCTTGATATTCTTTAGACCTGATTGCCTCACCAAACATATATTAACCCTTAAACATTTATATTTGAGATTGTGCATTTATAACATTTTAAAGCTTGAACTCAAAATAAATGACGGTCACTGTGACCTATATTTCATGGTTCAGATCTCGATATTAGCCCAAAATCTATCATCAGGAAGACCATCTGTTTAGCGATTTATTTTTGGTCTTAAATTTAACAATTTTCTGCTTAAATATGAGGATTAAACAAAAGTTATGGTTACCAATCGCATTCTAAATTTTAACAAATGAGCTATTGGCTATGGCTATTATAGGTTGCTTTTATATAAACAGTTGAATTTTATCGAATATGCAAATATCTTATCCTAAGCGATTTAGAAGTCATGTGACTTTTGTGAGCAATCATTGCCCTTTTGCCTGATATCGATTTTAACTCTTCCCTTGCTACGTAGCAGCACCTTTTGCCATCTGCTGATAACCTTTGCACAGGGGTAGCAACCTACGTCATAGCATGGATGTTGCAAACACGTAGTATGGCGCCATCTTTGATTTACACGGTAAGGTTTTCCCTTCGTAAAATTATACAAATAAGTGACTGTAAAAACTAAGCAGTGCAGGCGGTGCCTAACAACCCACTTGAACGGAACATAGATTGATCACGCCCAGACATGCCTTTGTAATCACTTACCCACAAGTATCGAAGCGGGAGACACGAGGATAATTTTAGCAGCCACTGGCTTCGATATTTGTGGGTGAATGATTAAAAAGGCAATGGCATTTTTGGGCGTGACCATTATATATTCTGTTTAAGTATGATGTTAGGCACTGCATGCACTGCTTAGTCTTGACAGACACTAATTTATATATATTTACAAAGGGAAAAACTTACCTTGTAAATCAAAGATGGAGTCATACTACGTGTTTGCAACATCCATGCTATGACGTAGGTTGTTGCCCCTGTTGCAAGCAGTTTGGCCCCAGATCAGGATCAACAAAATGTAGGTCCTGATCTAGATCCAAACCATTTAACACTCTGATAGTGTTCCTCAAAGAATTTTTTGAAAAATAAAATTGAAAAAAGTCAGTAGACGGCAACAAAAGCATGACAATTCTCCCAGCATTCTAAGATTTAACATCAGTGGGATGATGTCTTAGTGTAAACAATATTTTATTCAAATATAAAGTACATCGAGATACAACAGATACATCATATATACAGTACAATACATTTGAAAGGGATACAGAAATAAGTCAAAGACTTGTTTGAATCTGCTTCCCGAAAGGAGTCATCTAAATAACATTATTTGATAAGCAGTCGATTTCTGGATGATATTTCTAATTAAATTATATGTGATTACATATTTTTCGATAGTAAATGATACTAAGAAGTGTGTGCATGCGCGTGCATGCATGTGTGTGTGTGTGTGTGTGTGTGCGTGCGTAAACTAGCAAATAAGATAGAGAGTGAGAGGTGTCCACAGTATGGACCTTATTGGATAAGAAAAAGTGCCACTATATTGGTAGTTAATTCTCAAATCGTTTTGATTGGGTGATACTTTACTCCTGAACAGCTTTGAAGACAATACAATTAGTATGGTTGTTTAAGCTTCGTTCACAATGATGTCTTAATATTTCCTACTTTGTGTACTATACTTATGCCTGTAAAACATGGGCCTTGACGCGAGAGTACCTGTATTCGGAGGTTTGCAAATAGCAAAGGCAAAGACCAGTCTGCGTATTCGTGTAGACTGATCAGCGCCTTTATTATTCACTGGAAAGTATCATATCTCAACTTAATTCCAGCGAAATTTCACTATTTTAGCTAATCTCTGTAGCTGAGGAGATTGGTTTGAGTCTCCCTTTTTCGCAAGCCCAGAAGACAGGTTTTCTCGCGTCGAGACCCATATTGTTGTCTATCAGTGTGTGTATATTTTATCTTCACACCAGGAACACCCACCTCTACGTTCTATCCATGCCACGCTGGCTCTTACAACAACAACACTGGCCTAACAGCCTGGGAACAGTGTATAGATTGTCCTAAAGGCCAGTACTGTCCAGAAGGCTCTGCTCTACCAACGGATTGTCCGGCGTAAGTATGCTTGAAAAAGTAAGCGAGTATGACCAGAAATTATCACAACCACAGGCCAACCCATGCCACGCGGGTTCCTACAACAACAACAATGGCCTTATAACCTGGGAACAGTGTATAGATGTCCTAAAGGCCAGTACTGTCCTCCCAAGGGATTGTCCGGTACTGTCCTGAAGACTCTGCTCTACCAACAGATTGTCAGGCTTAAGTATGCATGGAAAAGTAAGCGAGTATGTCCAGAAATTATCACAACCACAAGCCAATCTATTCCTCAAGGGTTCCTACAACAACAACACTGGACACAGAATTTGTTTCGTTTGGTTCTTTACGTTTTTTCAGTCATGTCTGAAGGAGTCTTTCTGGGTTGAACCAGTACTAAGCAAAGGATAGAATGTCTTGTTAAAGGACAAAAGGCAGTGCCTCTGGTGAGGCTGAAACCAGCAACCCCAGGATCCCAAGTCAAACACTCTACTGCACTGACCCACTGGGTTACTTCAGAAAACAGAATGAAAACATATAAACATATACAGTGTTAATGCTTAAAGTGCCAATCACAACTGCAGCAGACGACTAATTTTGCAACATCTTTCCCTATTTTCATAAAAAATGAGGTATGATATCTCATGAGAATCGTCTGCTAGCAGATGATTCTCATGAAACATCATGCCTTATTTGTTATTTTTGAAAAAGCAGCAAAATTTGAAACTGTCGTCTGCTGCAAATTATAGGTGGCGCTTTATGGGTTGAGCTTGAACTAGAGGCTATATATAAGTGCACCTCTTGAGCACATAAAATGCACAGCACTACTGAAGAATCTATCATGAGTGTGAGGTTGGGATAGAAAAATCTGTCTCAAGGATCCCTGTTTGGCATCATAGCATCACAAGGCTTACCTTGTGATGACAAATGGTGATTGCTAGGTACCAATTTTTCTATCCGATCCTCACATAATTAATAGATTATTTTTCTTGTTCACCATTAAACACCATTTTTTTTTAATTTGAAAAACATGATAAATGCTTCCAGAAGTTCCTGATTATGCTGAGATGTGACGTACATGTGACATGCTGACGTCATTTTAACTTTACAATGATGTCACACATCAGCATGCGGCTGTTGGTTTTTTATCATTCCCACGGGTTGGTATGGGGTATGTGAGATGGGTAAAAACAGCGGAAATCACGATTTGACGTGCAAGAATACTGGTAAATTTGGCACCTCAAGTCAGGACTTTAGTTAAGAGTGCGTATCAGAAAACTAATTTTCTTATTTCTCAACCAAAACATATGTTGTGGGTACTCAAAAGAACCGTCTCAATGAGACGGTTCTTTTGAGCACCCAAAACATATGTTTAAACTGATGGGTAAGAAAATATTTACAATTTTACGCTCAAAAATTTTGTTAATCTTAACCTGTGCCTCAAGTGCACAACCATGTCAGGAGAGGGTGTAAATATTAGTTCTAACTCCACTATAGTCATACGCAGAAGCAAGAATACAACTTGAGTAAGGCAACCAGGCCCCAAAGCTATAGAACTTTTTCCATGCTCAACTCAACTGAGCATGAAATTCTTCTTGCTAATAAATTTAAAATGTCAAGCATTGTTGGCTTTTAACATTTATAAGCAGGATGAATGCATCATCAGAGAGTTTAAAGGAAGAAAAAAGAAATTCTTCTGCATTTTAGTTTTTATGAGTAGATTAAATTTCATGCTTTGTTCAATTAAGCATGAAATAAGTTTTATAATCATGGAATCAGCACTCTCTTCCTGCACTAAATTTCAAGTTGCCCCCCCCCCCCCATGCAAGTGCTGATAAAATCCTCATGTTAACCCCTGAAGAATTGATAAATTAGGTAATAGTACAGTCCCTTTATAATGTTATGTTTAGGACAGGTCTCCAGATAAGAGTGTGTAACTGAAAATTATTTTTCTTATTTCTCAACCAAAACATATGTTGTGGGTACTCAAAAGAACTGTCTCGATGAGACGGTTCTTTTGAGCACCCAAAACACATGTTTAAACTGATGGATAAGAAAATAATCGCAATTTTACGCAAATTATTTTTCCTTCACTGGCCCTATGTTGTTAGGAACCATGTGCTATAAGTAAGTTGTGTTGTAAAACGACAATTTAACAAAGAAAATATAAGAAATTATTATATAACTTAGTAAAAAGTCTGATTTTCATTGGTTTAGAGCCCTCACGTGGCCAGTCTATATATTGTCATATTCACTGGCTGGCGCGCGCTTGCCGGTGAATATTAGTTACTAAAATTAGACTTGAAGAACTCCCGCCAATACTAAGACCACATCGCATACGTTTACATGTATTCGTAACGTCTTTTAAGCGTAAAAACGACGTTACACCGTCTAACGCCATGAATGACGTCAATTTCCAGTAACAAATGACGTCAGCTATCACACATTTTCCCTGCGCTTTCAAAGCTGTGAATTATTGTTTGATATATCACACTATTTTAACATTTGTTCTACAGGCGAGGCGTGTTAGAATTTTTGTGAGTAAATATTGAATGATGACACTCATACACAACATTATATATAAAATAGTAAACGGTGGTCTTATCTAGGTCTGCACTGATTCTGCTATATGCTTGACTTTTCCAAAACTTGTATTTAAGTTCAGTATTTTTTCCAGGTGCAATGAAACCTATTCATCTTTCTCTAAATGTTATATAATAAAACAGTTATTGACTAATGAGGCATTGGATATGATGTGATATCAACCAGAGAATACCAATATTGACCTCGGCTTCGCCTCGGTCAATATTGGAATTCTCTGGTTGATATCACATCATATCCAATGCCTTATTAGTCAATAATTGTATAATGGCCATTTCATGGTCATTTTCCTTTTATTCCTTCGTAAAATTTACATTTTTTTTTAACAACATGGTACTATATCCAAATACCATGATATAGTGAGGTGAGTTAGATAGGGACTGCATCGTAATTAACAAGCAGTGACATGTGATTCCCAACAATGTGGCATTTTGACAAGTGTAGACTCAGACGAGCCTTAGCAGCCTCCTTTTAAGCTTAGAAACTCCAAATGATGTTCAGTCAGTAGCTCAATAGTCAGAGAACATTCAAGAGACTAGCAAAGGCTCCGATCAGACTGCGCGTATGCGCAGGCTGATCTAAGGCTTTGCTTGTCGCACATACCACATTGTTGGAAATCTCATGTCATGGCTCATTTCTTCTTTATTTACAGTGGTACATACAGAGACACACTAAAGGGAGAGAACCTAACCAGCTGCTTGGATTGTCCACAGGGCTACTATTGTCCCACTGGTCAAACTATTGACCCCCTTGTATGTGAGAAGGGAAACTACTCTAATTCTGCCGCCATAGCATGTACCACCTGTGCTCCCGGAAGATACTGTGATGTTAACGCCACTGGCTACGATTTCATGAATTCCGACAGAGTCTGTCCTGCGGGACTTGAATGTCCAGAGGGAATGTATCGACAGCCTGATCTTACAAATAACTATTGCCGAAAGGGCTATTACTGCCCTCGTGGAGATATAAATCCATACCCGGTTCCCTGTCCCACAGGCACTTATAGTGAAAATACAGGGCTAAAGCAAGTTTCTGAGTGTACGGCGTGTACAGCAGGATGGTACTGCAACCAGGAAGGTCTTACAGCTCCAGAGGCAACCTGCCCAGGTGGATATTATTGTCCCAGAGGGACAGGGGATTATACTATATACGCATGTCCTATTGGTTACTACAGAAACGGCTCAGCCAAGGAATCGTTCCAAGACTGTGCCGAATGTACGTCTGGATATTATTGTGACGAAGAGGGCCTAGCCACACCAAAGGATTGTCCTAGAGGTAATCTAATTATCTGAATTCCATTAACTCTTCGGGTGCTAATCAGGACTAAATGTTGTCTGCCAGCCCTTTTAAAATGCCACTTTAGCATACTACAGTGTGAACACAGGTCAGACTGATCCTCTAGGAGCAGTCTGATCTGTTTACACACTGTTTGTCTATATGCTGAAATTATGTCCCCCCCCCCCCTTCAGGGTAGGGAGACATATTGTTTTTCCCAGGGCGTCCGTCTGTCTGTCTGTCTGTCACAAATTGTGTCCGCTCTATAACTTGAAAACCGCTTAAGCTCTATTCAGGAAACTTTATACAAATATCAATCAGCATGAGATGACGTGCAGAGTGCAAGAATGGTAGCTCTGCCTTTTATACTTTTTGAGTAATTTCCCTTTGAACTTTTCGCATCACAAAAATTGTGTCCACTCTATAACTTGAAAACCACTTAAAGGTGCATTTGCGGCATCTCGCTGTTAATTTTTTACCACAATATTTTATTACTCTTCTCTTTAGCTTAACATGTTTTCTAACGATTACAAGAAGGAAACGGCCCAAGAGTGGGCCCAAAACCCGCTTTCAGAGCGATTTCTATACTTTGTTAATTATTTGCGTCCCTCCAATAATTCTCGGGCAAGTTTTACGGTATTTACCGACAGTAGTGTCTATTCATATAAACTCTTACGTGACCTCTTATAACCCATACGCCGATGCGATCGAGTGAAGCGCAGCAAAAACAAAAATGGCGGAAATTGAACATGTCAAAAGGGCAAGAGTTGGAAGACCTAACCGCCTCAGATCTTCTGACACAAAAAGAGAGAAATCAGAGAACGACGCTAAATGTAATAGAAGTAGAATAAATATCGGTGAAGAATTCGGTCGCTGGACTGACCTGAAAACCCGTTTCGGACTGAAAACACGCGCAGAGGTGGGGACGATTTTACTTGACAGGTAGGCTTATTTCAACAAGTCATATTTAGTCCAGACATGCTTATCTACTATTCTACAGCCGGTGAGACTCTCATTATTGTGTTTTCACCAAAAGCGCTTGTTTAGTATTGAAACACTTGCAAAGAAATACTTCTACATAAAATGTAGCAAGCTGTTTATGTTCTATTATTGGACGGGGCTCCGAAGGGGGATTTTAACTTTTCGTTTACGAAAAAAATGCGCCAGCCTTTTTGTTGCTACATGGCTTCTTGCTTGGTCAGAATAACAATATAAGTCATAACATTCAAAATGTCTGGTAAAATGGGATCAAATTTAGGCCAGTTTGTTTTCATGTTTTCATTTATTAAATAAGTATTTCATTCGTAACAAGTAGTAGCTTTTGAAAATAGTGTCGCTCCAGTGTCACTTTACTATCTATCTATCTATCTATCTATCTATCTATCTATCTATCTATCTATCTATCTATCTATCTATCTATCTATCAATCTATCTATCTATCTATCTATCTATCTATCTATCTATCTATCTATCTATCTATCTATCTATCTATCTATCTATCTATCTATCTATCTATCTATCTATCTATCTATCTATCTATCTATCTATCTATCTATCTATCTATCTATCTATCTATCTATCTATCTATCTATCTATCTATCTATCTATCTATCTATCTATCTATCTATCTATCTATCTATCTATCTATCTATCTATCTATCTATCTATCTATCTATCTATCTATCTATCTATCTATCTATCTATCTATCTATCTATCTATCTATCTATCTATCTATCTATCTATCTATCTATCTATCTATCTATCTATCTATCTATCTATCTATCTATCTATCTATCTATCTATCTATCTATCTATCTATCTATCTATCTATCTATCTATCTATCTATCTATCTATCTATCTATCTATCTATCTATCTATCTATCTATCTATCTATCTATCTATCTATCTATCTATCTATCTATCTATCTATCTATCTATCTATCTATCTATCTATCTATCTATCTATCTATCTATCTATCTATCTATCTATCTATCTATCTATCTATCTATCTATCTATCTATCTATCTATCTATCTATCTATCTATCTATCTATCTATCTATCTATCTATCTATCTATCTATCTATCTATCTATCTATCTATCTATCTATCTATCTATCTATCTATCTATCTATCTATCTATCTATCTATCTATCTATCTATCTATCTATCTATCTATCTATCCACACCCCCCCATCCATCTGTCTACCCATTTGTCAATCCCCTAACAGAGACACTAAAGTTAGGCCAAAAAATGTGCATTTCCTTTTGCAAAGTAAAATGGAATTACTGTTGTTAACACAGGTGTCAGTTTTATAACGACCGCCAGCATATCACACCCCGAGACAGGCGAAATATTGAGTTATGCATGCTTCAGTTATCAATTAAAAATCAAGCTTTGATCATCCAGCAATGTGGCGTAATCTGAAAAGTTACCTGTCAGAACCCTTTTTTTGGCATTCTTGTTATTTCCCCAGCATGGCTTTATCTTTTATGATGCCTGGTCTAAGTAGGCCTAGTGCTAAATCAAAATGTAAATAATTTCAAACCTAATAATTTTTCAACATAAACAGCTACCACCACAAAAAACAGTCATATAAATACGACAGAAGCCATTTGTGTGCGTGCGTTCGCGCATGTGTGTGTGTGGGAGGGGGGGTGCAGGATTTGGTTAGTCCCGCGCCTTATCTAACGCACATGGCCATTTTATTTTAAATGTAGAACGCAAATATTAAATTCCAGTTGAGACAACTCCGTGTGTTCATGCCCCGTGAGCACGGTCTTTCATCCGCATTGAATAAAAAAAGTGATTGATGTTTATGAGATAAACGTACCCTCCATAAAGGGAAGCATATGAAAAGAACATATAAATTAGTACGAATCATGTTCATTTACTTGGTCACATGTCAACAAATATGGCGCTTACGAATGTTAACCACCAATGCGTCATCATAAATATAATAGTATATAGAGTAGAGTAGATATCTATTATCAGAGACTAGGGCAGTGGATACTAGTACTGGCTGATGTCAACTTGTCAAGAGGATTAGTATATGCATAGACAAAAGAAAAAAAATGGGGAAAGATTTGTTTATTTTTCGCAGATGAAAGATATCTGAGACTGTCTAAAATCTGCAGTTTGGGAATTGCGTTACCCTATGTGTATTATTTGAATAAGAAGGGGTTCAAATATTGCAATTGCAGCCAATGTAAGAACTATAACCTAAATAACAAACCATACAAAAACTTTACAAGAACTTTACAAGAAGTTTTTTGCATAGAAAAAAACAAGTGGAAAAATAAATTTGTATATAACGTTACTGTGAATTACGTTACAACAATTTTACTAAACTCCAAATACCTCTCTAAATGCATACACTAACTGAAAAATGTTTGTTTTTAATCAAAGCAAATCTGTCCTAGTTAATAAAGATCGATTTAAACCATATTACAGTTGTCATTTTATTTTAACAAGGATTTACTTATATGCTCTGGGTACATCGACTCCCCTATTCATGTAACTTACAAAGCTACTCATTGTATCAACACAACATATGCAAAGTAATCTGTTTGAAAAACAAAATTGAATAGTTTAAATCTCTAAGAGACTGCTCGTATGGTTTTTGAAATGAGCTGGATTAAACAAAGGTAACGTAACTCACAAGTACGTACCGTAAGTCACATTCTACAAAAACACAGATTTGTCCTATCAAAGGGCCAAATACAACAAACGGACGGTGATTATAAGTTTCTGACTTGTTGTTCAATTGTTAGTTTCTCTTTTTCATTCAATTTTTATCTCGTTGCTACCACTGGAGGTTTATTGGTGAGTTTATGTGTATACTTTGAAATTGGCACTCCCGCTTTTGCATCCTGGTCCATTCCAGTTGATCACAGTGACCTCAAATGTTCTCATGACTTAATATGTTGATAACTTCTATGGTTTATATGATAGATAAAATAGTTAACTTGAATTTATAACTTCTTATCTTCAATTGAAGTGAGCAAATTGGCTATGTGAATTACGTTACCATGGATGTATTTTGCCATTTTTCTGAGAAGGGTGTATCTTTGTGAATGTTGCAAACTTTGCTTTTTTGTAATAAATGTACATAAAAAGGCATTTATTGAAGTTAGATTTTTTATCTGCATTGTCTTAGTTTGTAGTGAGCCACAACAAGTTTTCAAATATATGTAATATTTAAAATCATTTTTCTATAATCATATTTTGAAGTGTTATTCCAACAACATTAATGCAACCAGATGCAAAAGCTGACTTCCAATGTGCAAAGTTGATGTAAAAGGTGTTAAACAAAACACTAGAACCTGATATTTTGCGGAACAATATATGTTTCTACGCAGGAAATAAGACCAGAGTGTGAGGTTTGTGACTTATGTTACAGACCTATTGCACAATGTTCTTTATACAAGAATACAATTTTTTATTTCCAATACCTAAGAAGAATGTAATTTTTAATATTTTTCATCTACTGTTTCAAAACCAATAATTTTTTCCGATCAACTCTTCAAATTTGATGGATACAATTAAAACAATCATTGTACTCTTAGAATTACTGTTTCAATCCACTCTCAATTCATAACAACCTGCTTAAACCATGCTGAGAAGAAAAAAACCCATGATAAAAATTCTACATTATAGGCTTATTTGATCAACAAGAGATCCAAGTAGAAGTGCATACTATAAAAGCTCTTAAATTTGATGTGTACAAGTATACTTCATCACAGTAACGTAGCTCACATTCAAATTCAGTGGTGCTCTTTGTGAGGCTGAATGAATCGAACTTTTTGGATGCGCACTTTTTAGACAATATTATCTATTTGACATATACCAATAAGTAACAAAATAACATAAAAGTGGAAATCTAAGCCAAACAATTGTGGGACACAAATTGGCTGCAATTGGTGAACTTAACTCGTTTTGGCTGCTAGTACTGCCTTGTAGTAGTAACGACAGATACTCATCATACTAGTACTTACCTCTTGTAGCAGTAATAGTAATACAGATACTAGTACTGACCCCTAGTGGTAATGAAGGGGACTCTGGATAATAGTACTGACATCTAGTGACAACGATAGGGACTCTGGATACTCTTACTGACATCTATTGGCAATGACAAGGTCTCTTGATACTCATACTAAACTCTTGTGGCAATGACTGGAACTCTGGGTACTTCTACTGACCTCTAGTGGCAATGACTGGGACTCTGGATACTTTAACTAACCTCGAATTACAATGCCTGGGACTCTGGATTCTTTTACGGACATCTAGTGGCAATGGCAGGGACTCGGGGATACTTGTGCTGACTTCTAGTCAATGACTACTCAAACATGCGCGGATCCAGAGGGGGGACAGGGGGCCCGGACCCCTCTGGAAAATCACAAGTTATGCGTTTTTATGGAAATAAGCATCTGGACCCCCCCCCCCCCCCCCCCCCTGGAAAAAGTTGGACCCCCAGAAAAATACTGGATCCCCCCCCCCCCCCTGTAAAACTGTAAAATCAGTTGAGGGTTAAAAATAATGTTGTTGTGGTTGTTTTTTGGCAGTCGGGCCTCCCCCTCTCCCCCTGTGACAAAAATTCCTGGATCCGCACATCGCAAAGAAAATAGTAATCGCATCTCCGGGACATTTAAATTATGTGCACGAAATTGTCTTTATAACATCAAAGGTCATCTTCAAAGATTTTCCGACAGCTATATTTCCCAGTTATGGTACTACCGTTTCTTTTTCTATCCCACAGACATACTATCCCCTCATATAGGCTGACATTTTGCAAACTCATTGAGTTGATTAGAGGCTTGGAGATAGATAGATAGATAGATAGATAGATAGATAGATAGATAGATAGATAGATAGATAGATAGATAGATAGATAGATAGATAGATAGATAGATAGATAGATAGATAGATAGATAGATAGATAGATAGATAGATAGATAGATAGATAGATAGATAGATAGATAGATAGATAGATAGATAGATAGATAGATAGATAGATAGATAGATAGATAGATAGAAGGCTTTGGTGTTAGCCTTGTTGGCGGTAGGGTGGGGCGCTCTCTACTGCAGCTTTCAGAGAATGAGCTCTCCCTCACCCTCTCTCTGGTTCCGTCTTGGAACTATCCCGACATGACTGAACTATTGTTGTCACATCTAAAATTTTCTATGTGTGTGACCAGCAAAGACGCGCAGATAAGTCTGAGTCCTTGTTGCTTGCATAAACACGCGTGATAAGTCTCGCAAAATAACTCTTCCAATGATTTTTTGCGGAAACAGAACATTGAATTATACGTTGTCGTAATGTGATTCTCCAGCGAAAACGTTCAAAATCTAGTGGGATAGGAACCTAGACCGTATGATAGACGTCCCTGCTATGAACTTATTTATAGTTCGAGACTTGGCGCGCACCGACTCGTCTGAGCCTTCGGTACAAGTATGGAAAAAAAAAGAAAAAAAAAAGCATCTTGTCTCAAGAAGCCTTATGGCAAAAAAACTATTACATGTTATTCATTTTTAGCAAAGGGGGTGGGAGAGGGCAACATTATTTTAGCGCTCAGCATTTTAACAGGGGTGGGGGGTCCAGGTACTCAAAATTTCTCCATGGGAGATCCATTTTTCAGGGGCCGGATGTCATTGGGCCAATTCCTATGGAACCCTATACCACATGTGGTTTTCCACTGGGACCCGGACTCCCTGCTCCATCAGGATACGTCCTTGCCCCGAGTCTCGGCAGTGTCTGGATTTGTTTGTTCTTATTCTTTACGTCCCAATCAACGATATTTCAATTACGTCGGGACGGTTCTTCCTGTGTTGAACAAGTACTAAGCTAGGATAAATGTGTCTTGCTCAAGGACACAATACAATGACACCGATGAGGCTCGAACCCTAGGCTCTTCAGTCTCAAGTGAAGTCAAGCACTTTACCACTGAGCCACTGCTCTCCCGACCGTGTCTGGAAGGGTACGGGTTCCGGGAGCCTATAGGCATATCGCTATCCACTTTGATATTAAGAGCCCTACTGGTTCAACCCATGTAGATAGGAAAATGTGACATGACTGAAAAATGTTGATTTGTACGCTATGCATCAACACAAACAAAGGGTCGAAATTGATAGTTTATCGAGGCTGTAAAATTCTTCCCGTTGAGTACCTCTTTGCCTATTGCCATGACCAGTGACGTAACTGTCGTAACTGAATGATTTTTACTGGCGAGCTTGTTTCAGCTCTGAGTCAGATAATCTGTGTAATTTGCCTTTGTCTTTAGAGAGTGACGATAAATCAGTAAGGTCATTGTGGTTTCCTCACCAACTTCTGCGTCTGTGTGCCGGACTAATGAAATTGCGAAAGTTAACAAAGTTTTACGTCCTCATGTAAGCATCTTATTTGGAAATAGATTTATCAGCTGATCTCTTCTCCGGAAAAATACGAAGATTGATAGGCACCGCTGAATTTTGCAATGAGCAGACTTCAGCATTTTTCCATAGCCTATACGGATGTCTAGGGTTTTCACATAATTTTTTTTTCGCTGCAAAACGGCCAGAAAAATAAATATCCTTCGATTTGTCCTAGAATTTTGTTAATCTGTTTTAATGAAAGTTGCAGAGTATGCAGCTTTAAGCTATATTTACGAAACTATATACAAATATCAATCAGTATGAGATTACGTGCAGAGTGCAAGAACGGTAACTCTGCCTTGAGTTATTTCCCTTGGAACTTTGTGCATCACAAAAATTGTGTCTGCTCTATAACTTGAAAACCGCTTAAGCTATATTCACGAAACTTTATACAAGTATCAACAAACATGAGTCGATGTGCAGAGTGCAAGAATAGTAACTCTGTCATTTATACTCTTTGAGTTATTTCCCTTGGAACTTTGTCTATCACAAAAACAATTATCTATGACTATTTTATACCAGGTGATGATTGTGCAATGGTTAACTACATTGACAGATATCTTTTTATTAGATACGAGCTGATTGTCTGCATGAAATGACTAGAATTTCTGTTAGAAATTGTATTTAATGTTTCTATTTGTAATTGTATTTAATGACTCATGCTTTTGACATCAAAAGTGGGGAGACATCTGTTTTTTGGTAGAAAAACAATTCTAGTTAGACCTTGATGTAAGCATTTACATGCAGCAGACAACTTCAGGTGCATCTTTTCCTAGCAGGTGAAGGGTGAACTGTTTCCATGGCTACTGGGTAATTTTTCACGCTTTTTTGTCTTCTGCTGGTTTTTCTCAAAATCGACTTTTTCGAAAAATTCTTTCAGTAATACCATCAGAGTGTCAAACAGTTTGGATCTAGATCAGGACTGACCTTTTTGTCAGGCCTGTTCTGGGTCCAAACTGTTTGCAAACGTTATCAGCAGACGGCACCAAGTAATACAGTCCACCGACCCACCCTGAAACCCACTCAACGATATTTTTACTGACTGTTTCATCAGTGCCTCCATCCATCCATACCGGGCCGTGTAGCGGAGTCGGTAACGTGTCTGGCAACAGATGCGAGTCTGACTGCTGATCCAGGGGTCGCGAGTTCCATCCCGGCCCGGCCCCATACTTTCGTGGAGATTGATCATGAAATAATTTCTAAGGTCACTCTCCTCCCTTCAGCTGAATCATTCAAGAAGGGTTGCTGTCAGTTGCAAGGGAAAGTATGTGCACGAAGTACGGGTTAACTGCTTGTTCAAGCTTGCCCATGAAAAAGTGTGGTTAGGTGGACTGACCTTCCCGCCATGACCATAGCTGTTGACTTGGGATGTAAAGCAACAAAACAAACATCCATCCCCATATGTTCCATGTCCTCATGATCCATTTATCCATCCATCCAATCTATTCTATGCCCCCATAAATTCCATGCCCCATCCATGCCTTCATTATCCTCCGACGAATTTTGGCGTCATCCATCCATCCATTCCGTCCGTCCAACCTCACTTTTTGTCTGTTCGGAACCATATCTCAGTACCTATTGCTCAGATTTGATACAATCTTAGTACAAATGATAAGTACTATAGATTCTCGATATCCTATAAGTTTCTTCAAAATCGACACCTTAACACTTGAGTTATTGCCCTTGTTTTAGTATAGGCAATTACGAGGGGGGTTCAATATGTAATGAAAGCCCGTTCATAACTCCATCCACAAACGTTATAGGATTTTATGCGAAACAAAAGATCAAAGGGTCGCCGTTTTAATGGTGCATGAAACATTATTTTACCATTCCAATTTAAATAAGTTACAGACTTTTTAAAAAGTACACTAATATACACTGCATATATTTTCCTCCGAATTGTAAAGACTTATTTTAACAAAGTAAGAAAGGCATGGTGTATTTTCTAAAACAAACATTCAACATGCATGAATCACATATCCATAGGTTTCTGACTCATTTCCCTTTTATCTGCTATAAAGATACAAACTTTTGTCGCTATTGATTTCTAGTGCAAACGGTTTTATTACGTTACCCCCTCTTACGTTGACGTCGTTTAAAGCAATGGACGTAACACTAAATTACGCATAGATCTTGAAAATTGGAAATGTGGATTTGTACTATGATAGGACAATTTTGATTGTATCGAAGTTTCAATACACACAGTGCATAGGCAGCAGACCAGTTAAACTGAAACCAATATCTAGGAGTATCTCATCTGAGTGGTATACCATTTTCGTTTCCTCTAATTTTATTGTCTGAAATTAGCCAGCCAGATTATGTACATGTAAATACGTGTAACAATGTCCAAATAATACATCCGAATGCAAACATCGATGAAACGCGCTATTTTGTCTGATCCATTTCAGTGTAAGCCAGAGATGGCATTCTTTTAAGTGATTTTCTTATTTCAAATGACGTACTTTGGGGTACTTTGTGAACGAGATTAAATATGGAAATTTAAAAATCGGCTGTATTACTTGCAAATGAACATCAAAGCGACCAGTAAAAATGTTACAAATGTTTTTCGTATAAATTTTCGCTATGTTTTCGTTCACGCAAAAACAACTCTGTCAATGGAATGCCAGAAAATGTAGCATCAAGGAGGATTTTGACCAAAATAGCAGCCTCGGTATTACATAGTATATAAAGCCATATCAAATATTTTTGCATTTATAAATCACCAATATATGGATATTTATCACACCAAGAAGCAGACTGAAAACATCCCTGGTTCATGTAGTTATCTGCTTTTTAAAACATTGCTTTATTTCATATCGCAGTGTACTTCAGTACCCTACCTTGAAAATGTCTTGTGTAAATTAGATAAGGAGCTGGACAACTGCAATTGTTCATTTATTTAGCCAAGAAACATACCTTTTAATAAAAGTAATTATGAAGTGTGTAAATATAAAACTTTGGGATACACTGGGCTGTTTTCATTACATATTGAACGCCCCTCGTATAATGCAAAACCTATATTAGCTTTTTCGTTTGATAACCTTCACATTTCATCAAAGATATTAGATTTAACATCTCCTCACTACAGACCATGATTGCCCAGTGTCTCTAGATAAGCATGACAGTGTCAAAGTTTTACCCCACCCCCTTTGACCACAACTGAAGAAGCAGTCTGATCAGGGTCTTCTTTGTTTGCTATTCTCATAGCATTTTTGTGAATTCCAGCCTTGATAACCAACATTTTATTTGATAACAAAAAGACAAAAGTGAAATCTTTTCTTTTAATACTTTTAGGCTATTTTTGCATAACTGGTACAAGTGTCCCATCACACTATGTCCACTAAGCACCTATTATAACTCTACAGATCATTACATAAACAGTGAATACCCAGATCTGACTGCTTCTGAAGGAGCAATCTGATCAGGGTCTACATTGTTTGCTATTCTAATAGCACTTTGTAAATTTTAACCTTAATAACCAACATTATATTGAGAACAAAAGACAAAAGTGAATTTTTTTTTTATTACTTTCAGGCTAGTTTTGCGTAACTGGTACAAGTGTTCCAGCGCCATGTCCACTCATTGTAACTCAACAGGTTGTAGACAAACATCGCAGACCCAGATCAGACTGCTTCTTTCAGGGTCTTCTCTGTTTGCTATTCTGATTAGCATTTTGTGAATGATAACCAACATTATACTGTAGATTCAGAAATTTTCGCGGGAATTCTTTTTTCGCGAATAGCATTAAAAGACATATTAGTGATGTGAAAAATTTGCGACTAAGGCAAGATTTACCTATATCAATAAACGAAAAGGTGATTTTGCCATTTCCTGAGGATTTTATTTTCACGAAACTTCGCGAAAATAAAGTCCGCGAAAATTACCGAATTTACAGTATTTGAGAACAGAAAGGCAAAAGTGTAATCTGTTTCTTTTGATTACTTTCAGGCTATTTTTGCGTAACTGGTACAAGTGTCCCAGCACCATGTCCACTGGGCACGTATGGTAACTCTACAGGTCTAAGAGCTAGTACGGACTGCACGCCATGCCCAGGTGGCTACTACTGCGATGGTTTAGGGTTAACAACACCTAGAGATGTCTGTGATGCCGGATTCTATTGTCGGGAGAAAGCCTACTCGTCTGCTCCACCAGAGGGCCTCACAGGGGGAGTCTGTCCGCAAGGTTTCTACTGTCCAGCTGGCTCGGCAATACCACAGGCATGTAATCCAGGCCAGTATGTCAGTATATCAGGAGCCAAAAATATATATGACTGTGTCGATTGTCTTCCAGGATTTTTCTGTGCTGGTGCAAGCAATGCTAATGCCACCCAAGAATGTTCACCTGGTTTCTACTGCATCGGTGGAGCTAGTGTCCCGACACAGAATGAGACGGAACCAGGTTATTATACGGAGTCTGGTGCATTCAAAATGCAACCTTGTCCTGCAGGGAATTACCAACCTGCAAGTAAATCATCAGCTTGTGAACCGTGTCCTAATGGGTTCTACTGCAATGCCACGGCAACCATAGATCCACATATCTGCCCTGTAGGTAACTATTGTCCAGAATCAAGTACCTTTCCAACGACTTGCCCAGAAGGCACTTACAATCCCAATGAAGGACAGGATTCATTTGAAATTTGCGTGTCTTGTGATGCGGGCAAGGCCTGCGAAATGGCTGGTTTGGAGTTGCCTAACACTGACTGCGATCCTGGTCACTACTGCACCAACGCCTCGCAGACAAGGATACCTGTTGGTGAAGTCTACGGGGATCTTTGCCCACCAGGATACTACTGCCCACTAGGAACCAAGCTGTACACTGATTTTCCGTGTCCCAACGGCACCTACTCAAACTTTACAGGACTTACGGCAGAAGAAAATTGTACCCTGTGCGACCCAGGAATGGCGTGTAATGGCTTGGGTCTGACGGCACCAAATGAGATCTGTGCTGCTGGGTTCTTTTGCAGACTTGGGGCTTACGTCAACCAACCACAAGATGCGGGCGCCACTGGTGATCCTTGCCCTATTGGGAACTACTGCCCAGCAGGCTCTAGTAAGTTCAGTACACTCTTTATACCGTGTTCCTTCTATTGAGCACACATGCTCTTACAAGGTTCTAGCCGGAATGCTGTATAAGAATCTATCATGAGTGTGAGGGTAGGATAGAAAAATCCGTCCCGAAGATTGCCGTTTGGCATCACGAGGCTTGCCGAGTGATGACAAACTGTGATCCCGAGGGACAGATTTTGCTATCCTACCCTCACATGAATAGTGGATTCTTTTTCTTGCTCACCACTGTTTTTATTTATCTATGTATTTATTTATTTACTTATTTTAAAATAAGCTTCCAGAAGTCCCTGAATGCTCTAAGATGCATATTCGCATGATGATGTTACTTGATGTCCTGGGTAAGATAGCATTGGTAAGGTAAGATTTTCTATCCCTGGGTAATATCTCAGATATCCTTATCAGGTGTGCAATAATAATAGTTACGCACATCAAAGGAAGACTACTAAAACGAGCAGTTATTCTCATCAGTTGGGTTCCTTTTCAAAATGGGGACTTCTCTCTAAGGCAAGAATTCGCTCTCTGAGGGAGCAAATTCTTGCCTTTAAGAGCAGTACATTTTGGTATGAAACAAGACAATTTCACATCATGTGATTTGCCTGGAATGTGTACAATTTTCACCACGCAGGTCCGTAATGCATATTGTGAGCTACGCTTATGTCCTATAAGCGTAGAGTGAAAACTTAATGGGTTGTTAATGCTATATGGGCCTTGATGCGGGAAAACCTATCTTAGGGGGTTTGCGACCAAGTAAGACTCATCCCGACTTGATGAGCTACCGAGACTAGATAGAAAATCAAAATTTCCGATATAGCAAAATAAGATATAATACTTTCCAACAAGCTATTAACAATGGCCCTGATCAGAGTGCACGGATGCACATGCTGGTCTGTGACTTTGCTGTTCGTATGCAGCAAAATCCGATAAGATCTTTCAGTCCATCCAATGGTGCAATTTCATTAGTTATGCATATCTATTGTGTAGAGGAAAAACAGTGTGGATCCTGATCAGCTGGCTTCTGATTAAGCCAGCTGATCTGTATCCACATTGTTTTCATGAGGGTGATAGAGTTTTAAAAAATAAATTCAAATTCACTCCAAAAAACATTTACAGTAGAAGTAAACACTATATGAGCCTTGATCAGACTGATTTCCTTTCTAAAATTCCATAGTTAAAAAATGGAAGAAACAACATGACGATATGAGCCGCGACATGAGATTTCCAACAATGTGGTATGTGCGACCAGCAAAGCCTCAGATCAGCCTGCGCATATGCGCAGTCTGATCAGAGCCTTTGCTTGTCGCTTGAATATTCTTTGACTGTTAAGCTACTGACTGAACATCATTTGGAGTTTCTAAGCTTAAAGGGAGGCTGCTCAGGCTCATCTGAGTCTACACATGTCAAAATGCCACATTGATGGAAACCTAATGCCACGGCTCATATGTTACCCAAATCTGTGTTATAACAAGTGCGTTATATAGGGAATGTACTGTATTGGCTAAGTATCTGATTGCAGGTATGGCTACCATGTGTCCAGCAGGAACTTACCAGAACACTACTGGTATGGACTACTGTTTTGATTGTCCGCCGGGCTACTACTGCGCTGGCGGTGTGGAAGGTGATCTGACCAAGCTCTGTCCTAAAGGGTGCTACTGTCCGGGTAATACGACGACGGCTCAACCCAAGTGCCCTCCTGGAACTTATAACCCTTCTTTAGGTAAGTGAAAGTTGTTTATCTACCTGAGGAAACTGTAATGACTGAATTCTTTGCCTATTGGGAAATTTACATGCTTATTTTGTTGCCAGCTGATTTTTTTTTTAAAATTAACTTTCGGAAAACTTTCAGGAATGCCATCAGAGTGTCAAACAGTTTGAATCCGGATTATGCCGGACATATTGTCTGGCCTGATCTTGGGTCCAAGCTGTTTGCAAAGGCATTTAATATTAGCAGATGACACAGGGGACAAAAATATTTCAAAATTGCACTTGTCCTGCAGGACGAGTGACTTACAATTTTCACTCAACCTGCAAACCCTGGCACTTGTCCTTTAAAAGTGTATGCAATAAAGAATATATGGGAGTAATGACTTCTTGAGTAATTCTTTCCAAAGCACTTGTCCTACAGGACGAGTGCTTTGGGTAGAATCACTCGTCCTTTCTAGATTTCACTCGTAATAACAAGCGGACGAGTGGAATTTTTGTCCCCTGTGACACAATTTTGCAAAGAGTTAACTAGGTTATGTTCAAACCTGCCTACTCGGCTATTTGTATGGAGACTAGCTAGAATATTGAAACTAAGTACAAAGATATAAAGCTTTTATACTTTACAGAGGGCAAATAACAAAGCACTGAACAGACTGTGCTGATATGCAGGCTTGTCTGCGTCTTTGTTGTATGCATGCAACAAAATCAGGTTTTCTCACGTTAGGGCCAAATTGTTTCCAGAAAATACCTCCTCATTGGTCCAGATGAGCCAGGTTTGTGTGTGTGGGGAGGGGGGGGGGGGCTAATGATGAGCTAATTCCAAAATATATCTGAGAGTTAGAGTGTCTAATAGGTAAACACGTTTCTTTAAAGTTTTTCACAGGTTTTGATAAACAAAAATTTTCAGCTTAAAAAAGTAAATATTTTCTTACCCATCAGTTTTAACATTTGGGTGCTCAAGAGAACCGTCACATTGAGAGGATTCTTTTGAGTACCCACAACATATATTTTGGTTGAGAAATATGAAAATTAAATTTTCATTACACACTCTTAACTAAAGTCCTGGTTTTCCTTTCAAGAACTGACAATTTTTATAGACTTGACAATGCTCTTGATCCAGATCTTCATGTCTTTATAATTGGTTTTTAAAGAAAACATTCAGTCCCTAGATATAAGAGAGAGAGCTTGCATTTTACTTATGGTTCAAGAGTATACCTGTAACATCAGTCTTCCTCACTAAACCATTCATTGAAATTTCCTGATAACACAATGCTTGCTGAGATATTAATTTAAGAAATGAATTCAATTTTTGAAATTTTCATGGAATCAGGAATACATTATACTTCAAAGGGCTCACTTTAACTTTGCAAGAGACCCGAAGTATTCATGATTCCATGAACATTCCAAAAATTGAATTTATTGCTTATATTTACAGTTTATTATAAATATCTAAAATATAAAAAAAAAAATTTTTTTTTTAGGAGTTAAAACAGTTCTGTATTTAAAATATAATCGTATTAATGGTTTAGTCTGAGCGTAAAAAGGAAAAGCGGAACAGCCAGCTCCAACACGGACAGCCAGTTGAGCAAACAAGAGGCTTGTTTTGCAAGTGCAATTCAGGTGTGGCTCGCTATAATTTTTTGCATTAATAAAGATTTCATTACTTAGGAATTAAGATTACATGGTAAAATATTTAGGAGCCACAACATGCCATGATCCACATCCAGGTTAAAACAAGATGTTTTATAAAGCTACTGCACTGTAATTGCCATCTTCTTTGGGATGGCAATTATAATTTACTAAGTTTGCAAGATGTACGGTAGCACTGGCTAAGTGGTGTAGCATGAGATTTCCCTTTCTGTGAAAATTACCTGTGTGTTTTGTCTCATGGTGTCAAAACACTAAAATGACACACCCAGCTCATCGCCATCTCCGCTTGCGGAGATAGCGATGAGGTGGGTGTGTTATTTAGTAGACCATCTCTTTCGTTTGAAACAGCTACTGGAATTTAGCTTTCAAATGGCTTCTGTATTTTCAGTTTGAGTAGACAACAACCCACATTAATTTAAATGCTGAAAGATGGCAAGATTTTTTGAAAAGCTTACACTTGTATCTTTCAGGAATGGACTCAGTAGACGATTGTCTGCAATGTGCAGGAGGATACTACTGCGAATCGCCGGGAGCCATCAACTTCGACTTCAGCCTGAACGACACAGGAACTGGTATCTGCTCAGCAGGATATTATTGCAAGTCAGGTAGGTGTATTCTTTGCATGCTTCAAACATCAAGAGACTTTTACAGTTTTTTATTCCACTGGCCATTGTCCAGTGGAACGCCCTATCCGAAAGTGCTGTATGCTCAACAGACCCTGATTCATTCAAGTTTGCAGTCAGTGAGCTGCAGCACTCTAGGCCCTAGATCCATAAGTTGTTGTTTTTAACCTGATTTTAGCTCATCTTCACTATTTTAACTTATCATCTTTCATCCCCTTCATTTTTTATGTTTAGCTTTTCTTTTCCTTAACACACAGTTTTGACAGCGCATCTGCCTAGAATGTCCTCGCAGGCGTATGGCAGGATGAATAGATAGACAGAGATTTATTACAGTAAATGTTCTAAACTTTCAAACACTAGTTGCTTGCTACAAAAATCTAGACAAATAGGCAGACCCAGTTTGACGCAGGGTTTGCCTGTTTGCCTTTCTGACAAGCTTTTTGTGATATCCAGCCATTATAACCAACATTTTATTTGAGATCAGAAAGAGAAAATTGCTCGAAATTATAGAAAATTTACAATACATGTATTTTGTGTTTCAGGTTGCAATGTGAGCACCCCTACCAACGAGACAAGCCTCGGTCTGGGAGGACCATGCCCTGAAGGTCGTTACTGCCCAGCGCAAACAGAAGATCCAATACTTTGCCCAAATTCAACATTCAGGAATACTACAATGGGTGAAAGCTCATCTGATTGTTATGCATGTTTACCGGGGATGTATTGTGGTACTGAGGGTCTGTCACAGCCGACAGGCCCATGTCAAGCTGGATTCTATTGTCTCAGTGGAAACAACGTTGCAAATCCTTCAGGTATTATAACACACAATCATTGCCAATCTTTAACTCTTTGCATGCTTAGTAATTTTTAGGTGTCTGCTGATTTTTTTACAATGAACTTTTTTGGAAAAGTTATTTCAGGAATACCATCAATTTATCAAAATGTTTGGATCCAGATCAGGCCCAAAATTTTGTCGGGCCTGGTCTGGGGTCAAACTGTTTGCTTAAGTTATCAGCAGACAACACTTGCAGGCAAAGAGTGAAGTGTCTTGCATGCTGTAAATTTGGAAATTTTAGCGAGAACTTTATTTTCATGAATAGCCTTAAACTACATATTTGCAACGCTAAAAATTCACGACTAGAGTATGATATACCTGTATCAGTTAACAGCAGAGTGATTTCGCCATTTAACAAGGGTTTTATTTCCATGAAACTTCGCACATGCGAAGTTTTGTGAAATAAAACCCTCGCGAAAATTTCCGAATTTACAGTATGAACACATTACACTTTTTGCTTGTGAGGATCAAAACCACAGCCTCTCAACTTGAGCACTGCATCCCAGTGCTTAATTCAACGCTTTATCAAGCCTTAGTCATGTTGAGTGACGCTGATATAGTATTGAAAACAACACTGCCATCGCTCAACTGGCAGTCACTGTATATTCATATGTTACTCTTTTGGACAGATGGGTTATAAGAATCTATCAGGAATGGGATATTTTTTTGTGTTCTATCACAATGGAATTTAGGTGACTTTTTCCTAATTTTGAAAAAAAAATCCCAATCGACTACCCTTGAATCTTATTTCTCCTTCAATTTAATTGCAATAGCATGTGTAATTTGTTTTTTAAACGACCAAAAAAGCAATTCAGATTGTGATTATCAATTATATATTCAGCAATTACTGCAACTTATTTGTATATGAGTCTGGTATGTCTTTTTGATATAATAACAATTTTGCAGTTTGTTTAAAAAACTTCCCAATTCAGGGGTTTATTGCGCTAATTTTCCCAATCTGAAAGGCCCTAGGGCCCCTTCCCAAAATTGCAAAAAAATCCCTGCAGGAGGTTGAGAAAAGGATTGAAAAATCCATCCCTCAGGATTACTGTTATAACAAGCTTCATGATGCCAGTGATTGCTAGGGAAAGACCTTTCTCCCAAATCAGATAAAGATTTCCGTTGTTTTTAGCCATGTGAGATAACTATACACGTGCCAGCCTGTGAGAAAGATAAAAAAAATGAACAGCCGCACATCCCCTTGGAGCATTCTGCAATACTTTTGACCTGCATTCAGCGATAATTGGTCTTGAAAACCAATTTTCAGTCTCTTTGAGAGTGGCCATTTTACACAGGTTTTACTGTAGTAAAGAATATTAAAATTGATGATGAACATAAAGGATAAAATCATTGTATAAGAGTGAAATAATATTACATTTTTCAATTTTTATTAGGGCCATTTCAAAAGTGATGAAATGAATTGACAGAAATGTACAAATAGCAATAAAGTGAATATTGAAATTTTGTGATAGATGCATATCATAAAAGAATAAAATCATTATATGATACTGAAATCATTGCATGATTTTTCATTGTATATGAGGACCATTTCTGAAGTAATGTAATCCTCATAGTTTGTATAGAAAAGTAATAAGAAATTTTGACATATTCTTTTTGTTTAACCATTTAAGTTATATATCTGTCAAAGTATCAGGCTTTCATCATTTGAAGCCCCCGTGAAGGGGCATATATACCATTCTAGGCTGGCAATTATTATTCATATATTATTTATAGCTATATAATGTAAGAGAATATTTTTCAGCTGTTTACTGTGGGGCTGATAATAGTACTACAGGTTTGTAAAAAGTGGTGGATATGTCATATCATTGTGTTTAAAAATAACAAATAATATTTACAAGTATATGCGTATAGTATGGGTGTTTTTGTTGTAATCACAAAAGCTTGCTTTTTCAGAAATGCTTTGAAATGCTTTGCTTGTAATGTAATTTAATGGGAGCCAATCCAGTTAGACACAGAGTGCATATTTATTGTCCTGAACCCTTTCCGTCATGAATATTCATGCTAAGCTCCACCCACCCAACCTGGGAGCCTGTCCAGTTAGACATAGAGTGCATATAATTATAATCCTGAACCCTTTCCTTCATAAATATTCATGCTAAGCTCTACCCATCCACCCTGGGAGCCAGTCCAGTTAGACACAGAGTGCATATTTATTATCCTGAATCCTTTCCTTCATGAATATTCATGCTAAGCTCCACCCACTATGAATAATGAAATAAATAAAATTTCACGTTTTTACATAGAACAAAGAAATTACTTGTCAGATCCATTAGTGTAGGATCATATCTAAGCAAACAGAGTAGACCCTGATCAGGCATGTCTTAAAAGAGCTGCCTGATCTGGGTCTGCTCTGTTTGCAAAAGTGTTAAAGGATTAAGTTCCAATCACATCTGCAGCAGGGTGGAGCCCAGTGGCTCAGTTGGTAGAGTGTGGAAGGGTTGCTAGTCGGAGACTCACCGCTGGCTGAGTCACTATGTTGTGTCCTTAAGTAAGGCACTTTTTCCTCTGTTTAGTACTTGTTCAACCCATGACAACAGGAAGTTGTCAGGACATGACTGAAAAATTGTTGACTGGACATAAAGCATCAAAACAAACAAAACCTTTGCCACCAACAAAAAAATTGGTGGTATCTTTCTTGATTTTTCACGGAAATTAAATATATAAGACTAAACATTTTATGCCAAACCGTATTTGGTCTTTTCACAGACCCTATATATATATTTTATGCTTTAAAAGTTTCCTTATTTGGATCTAGGCTGATAGGCCTGGCCCCGAAGTTACATGTATAAAACTTTTTTTCATGCTCAACTCAGCTGAGCACGAAATTTATCCTGCTCATAAATGTTAAAATGCCAACAATTGTTGGCATTTTAACATTTATTAGCATGATAAATACAACATCTTAGAGATTTAAAGCAAGAAACTTCTTCATGTGCCTGTATTTTAGTTTTTATGAGCAGTTGAAAGTTTGTGCTCATGCAGTTGAGTGAGTTGAGCATGAAAAAAGTTTTATAACCTCAGGGCCAGGTCAGACAGCCTAAACCCTGATCAGCAGAAGGATCAGGCTGATCTGGGTTTAGTCTGTTTGCCATTCCCACAATCATCAGGAGATCAACTGGACTAGTTCAATTTTTATCTGAAATATGTTTAGTTTAGATAAATATTTAGGGTAAAGTATTGCATAATGATTGTGCCTACCAATCTATCTCATTCATCGCATTTATCAATGGGGTAAATTTTCTGTTTCCAGGGGATTTTCTGCCCATCTCTAGGGGCCGAATTTCGGCCCCCCCCCCCCCCCCCCCCCCCCCCCCCAATCGAAAATAGCCACCTTTTTCCCAAAAACATGTCC
The DNA here is from genome assembly GCA_964019695.1 of Loripinus fragilis. Taxonomy (NCBI): domain Eukaryota; kingdom Metazoa; phylum Mollusca; class Bivalvia; order Lucinida; family Lucinidae; genus Loripinus; species Loripinus fragilis. The sequence continues at coordinate 47,717,290 of OZ026522.1, forward strand.
ATTTTTCCCAAATAAAGAAAAGTTAATTTTTGTTTTTTTTTACTTTTTTTTAGAGACCACAACTTCTTATGAGAAAGAATGACCCATATCAGAATGATACTTAATCACTTGTGCTTAAGTGGTATGGTTGGCATAATACAATCTAAAATAACTTGATTTTGAGGGTATATTTTGCTACCCTTGTTGTGTTCTATGCCGTTAATTTCTCAAAATTTTGATGTTAAGTCGATCAATTTTTTCCAAATTTTGGCCAGGGGCCTTTTTCTAAAAATTGCTGGAAAAAACAGGGGTTTATACAGCAATTTGGATAGGAAACAGGGATAGGAAACAGGGATAGGAAAATTCATCAACAGAACTGTCTGCTCAGATAAGGAAATCTTATGAGACTCTGTTTGGTTCTGTAAATGGACCGTAAGTTTTTCTATAACTTTTTATCTAAGCTGAATTGAACTGCAAATTGTGTACGGTTTGGTCTGAATCAGGATTCGCACAGGCTTGAAAAGTACTTTAATTTATAGGACTGTCTTGAAAAGTCCTTGAAAATTAAATTTGCCTTGAAAAGTACTTGAAAAACACAAAAAGGCCCTGAAAAGTCCTTCAATTTTACCATTTACAGGAGGATTCAACACTGGCTTTGGAGACCTAAATCAGTATAAAATTGTGGTGCCTTTATTTGGTGCAGCATACGCTATTATTATACTAATTTTCTAAAACTTATTTCTTTAGGAAAGCAGTCTAGCATTTCCGAAGTAGAATTTTAACATGTAAATCAGTATTTTTCATAATTTTTCAATCCTTGAAAACAGTAGGAAAGTCCTGTAGAAGTCCTTGAAAAGTCCTTGAATTATACACAAACTTGCCTGTATGAACCTTGTGAACTTTTTGTCGTGAGGTAAATAAAGGTTGTTTACCTCATGACAGGCAATAGGAAATAGATCCCTCTTCTTCATAACCCAGCATTGATTTTATGTTATGAAAGAGATGGATTGGTGGGCGTGATAATGGTTAACTGGTATGTTATATTGTGTACAGCTGTTGTATGCTCTAATAATAATAAGCTGCTTAAAATGCAAAGTGTAGTTTTGGCGGTAACCCTTTTCAGTTTCCATTGAAGCAGGGTCTTTCTGTATAGAAACAATCAAAGACCCTGATGAAAGAGTGTGTAATCAAAAATTATTTTTTTTATTATTATTTTTCAGCATAAACATTTGTTTTGGGTGCTCAAAATAACTGTCTCAATGAGACGGTTCTTTTGAGCACTCCAAACAGATGTTTACATTGTATGACAGGGAGATAATCCTAATTTTACTTAAAAAACAACAACTCCTTATCTATTGTCTAGAGGCCTTGATACTTGACAGCAAACCCATCAATGGATTTTGCAGACTCTGATGGTATGACACATGATTGTAATTCAACATATCCATGAGGTGTGTCCTATGAGCCGCTGGTTTGCTTGGCTATACAAAAGTTTTTAAAGACAAAGCCATGTACTGTTAATGAGATTACCAAAAGTAAAAGTGGATAGGAATCTTTATAAGACTATCAATATACTATGTAATGTGATCCTGGAAAAGATAGCAAAAAGGATATCCGCCGATAAAGATGAAAAAATATATAAATATAATAAAAAGAATCGTGTTTCATTATAGTGATCAAACATGTTTTTCTATGCATTAACATCTGCTGGACCGGAGGGTGGTGTTGAAACCTGAGCCTGAAAGGCAAGGCTTTTAACAACACCTGAGGGGTCTAGCAGATGTTAGTGTATCAGAAAACCATCGTTATTATTGAATAAAGTAATTTTTTCACTTGAAAAATTTGGAAAAATGCTTTGAAAAGTTCATTTTTGTATTACTTTAATGTTGCACAAAAGCATGAAGGATTCGTAGGTTTTGAAAACGCTTGTTCCAGAGCAAAGCCTTACGTCATCATAATGTCATTAAATAACATTAATTTCGATGTACGTTACTGTTGATGACGTCAATGTAAAGTACAAAAGCCGTGCATCAACAGCACATGAATTGCCTGATTAATACATGGGTTTTTGCTAGTTAAAACATGGCTGTTGACAGCATGCGACACAGCTTTTTATGCAATAATCCAAGTTAATAATTTTTAACTGAAAAAATAATTTATGATTGGAATTGTACTCTCAGCACCATTTACTGACAATAATTTTAATGCCTCCAACTTTGAAACTAGTTGAAGGAGCATATTGCTCTGGGCTTGTACATGCGTGTTAGTTCGTCCATCCATTCAAAAATGATTAAAGTTATGGATTTTTAAATTTCATAAATGGATTCCTCATCAAACAATAGCTGAGCCTTATTTTTTAAGTGAATTATATCACTTTGTGGAGTTATGCCCCTTTTAAAGGGTAATAATGACTTTTTCAATCAAGATATCTCAAAAACTGATACACATAGGAGCTTTAAACTTGGTCAACTTATAGAAGATAATAACTAGAATACTTGGTGAAAATGAAAAAAAAATGTATTTTTTAAAAAAAAAACAACTTGTATTAAAGGTAAGGAAGTTTGTAATCAAGATATTTGAAAACCATTGCAGCTAGGAACTTCAAACTTTGTCAGTTGATAGAAGATGATGAGTTGATTACCTGGTAAAAATTAGAATAAAATTTATTTTATTTTATTTTTATAGCCCCGCTTTGAAAAAGTAGGGGCTATACGAGTCACTGGGCTATATTGGATTTGGGTTGTTTGTCATTCCGTCTGTCTGTTTGTCCGTCCGTCCCTCATTATTTCGTTTCCGCTCAATATCTTGAGAACTCTTTTATAGAACTTATCTAAACTTTGTATGCGAATTGATATTGACATAATCTAGCTTTGGATCGTTAAATGTCATTTTTCCAAAATTTGTACCAGAGTTATGGCCCTTGATTTACGCCAAAATTTCGTTTCCAATCAATAGCTTGAGAATAAATTGAGTTTCACCAAATTTTATATATGCATTTATATTGACAAGATCTAGTTTGGGATTGTTACATATTATTTTTTTGCTCATTTGTACCAGAGTTATGGCCCTTGATTTATGCCAAAATTCAATTTACGCTCAATATCTTGAGAACTAATTGACAGAAATTCACCAAATGTTATATATGCATTCATATTGACAAGATCTACATTGGGATTGTCACAAGTCATTTTTCGCACATTTGTACCAGAGTTATGGTCCTTGATTTGAGCCAAAATGGTTGGGGGCATTATGTATCATAAACACAAGTTCTAGTTACTTCTTATGACATTTAATCCAACTTTTTTAATGCATGGGTACATGTATTTCTCTTCATTTGCAAAATTAAGGTAGCGCTTCAATATTTAATGAGTTTTTTCATAATTATTACAGGAGTAGATGCAAGCATTGGTGGACCTTGCCCAGTTAGTCATTACTGCCCAGAAGGCACCTCCTTTCCACTGGCGTGCCCGTCTGGAACTTACATGAATAGAACAGGACAGTCGGTATGTGATGAATGTCCCGCTAGTTATTTCTGTCCAGAAAACACAACAAGTTACGAACCCTTCGCTTGCCCGGTGGGTCATTACTGCCCTAATGGTACGCAGAACAGCAATCAATACCCGTGTCCGATGGGGACATACAGGAACTACACTGGTGGAATGTCAGAGGCGGATTGCTTTCCGTGTCCATGCGGAGAGTACTGCGGAAATTCAGGACTGGAATATCCATCTGGAAGCTGTAACCCAGGTAGAGTATTAATTTATTTCATCTTCTGCGTATATTCTCCTCACGACCCCCACGAGAAAGGCCAGCTAAAATTAGACCTCTTAACCCTTTACTCCATAATAACACCTTTTGTCACCTTTGAAATACCCCAGGGAGGTGGGGGGTACTCTCATTTTTTCTTCATACGTAGGCTTGGGCCCAGCATCTACCATTTACCAAAAAGATATCTGGAATATTAAGCACGCCAAAAAATATTTGAAATTTTTGTAACCCCAAAAAATATCCTCATTCTGTACATTTACCTTAAGAAAGACCCTAAAATACATATAAATGAGCCTTAAAACTAGTCCAATTTAGTGATGACCCCAAAAAATATCCACAAAGTCTTCATACCCCAAAAAATATTACTTTTTCTGAAACCCCCCCAAAATATTGAAATTCAAAATTTTAAACCTCGAAAAATAGTCCATGCCTACATATGTATCCAAATATCAGAGTACCCTCCCTGGGGAAATACCGTGTATTTGAAAATATTATGGAAAATGGAGCATTTGCTCTTCTGGAGCAAATGCTCCATTTTCCATAAAATTTTCAAAAGTATTCAAAACTTAAATAAATTTTTCTTGAATTTTTTTCATGTCTAAAAATAGCCTATGGAGTAAAGTGTACGGCTTCTATTTTTATGTGAGCAGATATTGCTTATTGATATAAATTATCATTTCTTTGGGTGCCATGATTACTGTATATACTGCTTAGATTCAACTTACATAACCCTGAGACATATATAACAACATCATTTTCTATACATGGGGTGCCACGATTACTGTATATACTGCTTAGATTCAGCTTACATAACGCTGAGACATATATAACGACAACATTTTCTATACATGGGGTGCCATGATTACTGTATATACTGCTTAGATTCAGCTTACATAGCCCTGAGACATATATAACATCAACATTTTCTATACATGGGGTGCCATGATTACTGTATATACTGCTTAGATTCAGCATACATAACCCTGAGACATATATAACAACAACATTTTCTATACATGGGGTGCCATGATTACTGTATATACTGCTTAGATTCAGCTTACATAACCCTGAGACATATATAACGACAAAATTTTGTATACATGGGCAGAGTTCTCACTAGGATTTTGAAAACAGGATTCATAGAATCCATCCCTGAAAAAAGTTGGAGTCAAAATTGAAAAATTGGAGTTTGACCTGGAAAAGTTGGAGTTTTTAGTTTTAGCCGAAATATGAAAAGTTTTATTTACGGATGTAATATCTTTTATCCTGCAAATGGCAATTTCAAAATCCTTGTGAGGACTAGCTGTGAACAAAAAAGATTTTAGACCAAAAATAAAAGTTTGTATCAGGTTACCCTAAATCCCCCTCTTCCCCAACCCCTACACAATATTTTCTAAACATTGTCGGGGATTTCAAAGGGGTTTGGCTATATTGTTTTCCCATCTTCTCCATCAAAATAAAAATCTTTTCATGTTTTAAAATTTCATGTATCATGAAACACATATTTTTATGTTTGGCCTTAAACATGAAAAGCTTATACTATTGATACATGTAGTTGTTTTATTGATTTACAAACAGACAGACAGACGAACGGACAGACAGATCTTTTGCAGATGTTTAGATCTTAGACTAGTTCAATCATTTAATTATTTGCATGCAAGTGCTTTTTGCGCACCTAGTCTACGGCGATTGTTCCAAAATTAAGATGATTATTTTGATTTCCTACCTACGTGCGAGACGATCTCAATGGTTTAAAATGAATGGGTTTTCTTGCTGAAAGTCATTTGTTTGCATTTAATACCCTAAGAATAATTTATTCGGTGGAAAAAAATCACCGATAATTGATTGCATTATTCATTTGTTGCTAATGACGCTTCATTCGGAACGTTGCCTTATTGAACTTATCCTATTTGGTTTACCGATGTCTTCAGCAAATCTTATATTTATTTTATCAACCATCTCTGGAACTCGAGTTGTGGAAGCGATTTCATGTGTCCAAAAAAGTAAGAAACATTTCAAGATTTGATTAAGACAGACAGTCACAAATGCGCGACTATCATTTGTCTTTACACGCACTCGGAAAAGCTAAAACCAATCGACCACGTGCTTCTCAAATTTGCATAGGCGTGTTTATTGTCCTGTCAATAGAGAAGCAGTCGCTGTGTGACATTCTGATTGGCTGAGAGCTAAATGAGATCACGCCTACTGACGACTTGGACATTTTATGACAAACCCTGGGGCATCGGATTAGCGGCGATCCTCTGATCTTTTGTGGCGGAAGCCAATTGGACTCCCGCTGTCGTCTTCAGGTGTTTTTAAGGAGTTTGAGACGCGTCAGCAAAAAAAAAATTGGCGTCAATTTGAATCCCCAGCAGGAAAAGTATGCGTACAAAACCAAAAGTTGGCGTAAAAATACGCCTGATTCGGCGTTTCCGAGAACTCTGCATGGGGTGCCATGATTACTGTTTATACTGCTTAGATTCAGCTTACATAACCCTGAGACATATATAACAACAAAATTTTCTATAGGATAGGTTGAAGAGGTAACATTTGTAGTGTCTGTACTGTGCTTTGTGTTAGACAACTGGAATTCAAGAATCAAGGACAGTTTGACAAAGATCTAAATGAATTAAGGGTGTACAAGGTGGCCAGATGTTCAAGTATTAAGAGCTATGTAGTGAAGTTTTCAGTTGTGTAAATACTTGGGTAAAAAAATGAAGAGTTCAGATGTTCTAAAATTTAGGCAGTGGCAGATCTAGAGGGGGTTCAAGCAACCCCCCCCCCCCCTCACCCTAAGATCTAAATGAATTAAGGGCATACAAGATGGCCAGATGTTAAAGTATTAAGAGTTAATGTAGTGAGGTTTTCAGCTGTGTAAATACTTTGGGTAAAAAATTATTTCATTTCCATGGGATATTTAAGAAAAATGAGATAAAATCAGCAAAGCCACCCCCGCACCTTTATACATATATGATCACATATGAACCCCCTTTCGAGAAATCCTGGATCTGCCCCTGTTAGGGTAGCATAATACTATATGGGCCTTGTTGCAAGAAAACCTGTCTTTGGGGTGTCTGCCAAAGCCAGTTTCAAACCAATCTCCTCAGCTACAGAGACTAGCTAGAAAATTGAAATTTCATCTGTAGCAAGTTAACATATGATACTTTCCAAAAAGGAATAACAAAGGCGCTGATCAGACTGCGCAGATGCGCAGGCTGGTCTGCGCTTGTGTTGTTCCCAAACCCCCAAAGACAGGTTTTCTCACGTTGAGGTCCATATAGTATGCTGTGCCTGATCAGGATGTTCAGTTTGCTTACATACTGTAATGATCTAGTAAATTTGGGGAAAACGAAAAATACCACCCAACACCCCTAAAATTGGAAATGGATTCATCCTACTGATAAGGTTAGGCAAGTTCATTCAGCTTAACCCTTAAAGCGCCACCTATATTTTGCAGCAGAGGACAATTTAAAATTTTGCCGCTTTTTTTTTTTTAAATAACGAATAAGGCATGATATTTCATGAGAATCGTCTGCCAGCAGACAATTCTGATGAAATATCATACCTTATTTTTTTCGAAAATCGGGAAAGATGTCTCAAAATTTGTTGTCGGCTGCAGTTGTGATTGGGGCTTAAAGGGTTAAATGGGTTAATATTAACTTAAATCTATTTCAGGTTACTACTGTAATGGCTCGGCGTCAGCTGCTTCCCCGAATGACAACTACGCGACTGGTGGCCAGTGCTTGGCTGGAACATTCTGTACGTCTGCTTCCTGTGCACCTACACCTTGTACTGAGGGCAGCTATTGTGCAACACCTGGTAAGTAAACTGCTCCTTTTAACCCTTTATGCACTAATGGATTATTCCTTCTGGTTTGTCCATTGTATATTTTGAGCGTCTGCAGGTTATTATTTTAAAATAATATTTGATTTCTTTGACAATCATTTTTGTTTTAGCAAACAGTGCAGACCTTGATGAAATGCTGCATGATAAAGCATTTTATTGGACTTCACTGTTTGCCAAAGTACCCATTCCAAATATTTGAGAGCCAAAACATTTGGAGGCCATATTGGAATGTAGAAAATTGTATTAAGGGTCCATTTCAACCCCGAAGAAGAGGGGAGGCTCCCTAAAATGTTAGAAAAGAGTTAAAGACAAACCAATATGTGAGGGGTGACATGTGATTTCCAACAACACGGTATATAGACACAAAGGAGCCTATCGGTTCAAAACTGCTTTTCCTGAGCCCTATCTGCTCCAGGAAAGGAGCCTATCAGCTAAAAACAAGCTTAGCAATAGACAGTGACATCAAAAGGTAAGTAAAATAATAAGTTCCATTAACTACATGAAGAAAATGGCAATGCAACGGAACAACAGGGAAGCTATAAGACAAAAATCAAACAGCCACACGTTCGTTGATGATGCAGATTTTTTATAACGTGACACACTCTTTATTGCGGCGACGTCCACAGACGATTACACAAAGAAAACAAACTTTTTCGAACAGTTTGGGCTGTTCTCGCAATTGTTTTTTGGTATTTTGTAAAGAATTTATGTGGAAAATGACTTATATGCATTTCACAGACCGAATTATACGTTATTCTCTCTATAAATGGCATGGAAAAGAAAATAATCTTGCCAGGGATCCTATTTGTCTTTGGCTAAGGAGCCTATATGGTTACTGACTACGGATCCTATATGTTATTTCTTACTTTTATAACCTATAGGCTCCCATGGCATTTAGTTGAAAACATATAGGCACCTGTGCCACGGGTAAGGCTCATTATCATGTGCCACAAAATGGTCATTTTTCTCTCAACATATAGGCTCCTTAGCCATCTTGTTTTCAAACATGACTCTTCTTTTCTATGGAAAACCGATTTTAAAAGCAAACCAGACGCTTTAAGTAAGGGGGCGGAACATAAAACATTTTCTACTGTGGTGTAGGCCAGCAAAATTGACTGAATTGTTTAGTTTTGCTTCATTTTCCAACGCAAACTAAATCGCCGAAAACAGAGCAGTCATTTTCTGTTTAACTTTGTAGACGTGACTTGATATCAGCCTTATCATATGTTTTAAAATCCATCAAGTCAGAGAATTAAAAGTCCGGTGGCATTGGATTTTATGTTACATACATCGTAAATAATCTAATATTGGCCACGATTTAAAGTATCTCCTCTCCCCATGTCTTGTTTTTGGCGGATTGGCTCCTTTTCTGGAGCAGATAGGGCTCAGGAAAAGCAGTTTTTCAGGGATAGGCTCCTTTGCATCTATATACCATGAACAATGTGGCATTTTGACAAGTGTAGACTCATGTGAGGCTGGGCAGCTTCCTTTTAAGCATAGAAACTCCAAATGCTGTTCTGTCAGTAGCATAACACTTATAGAATATAATCAAGTGACTTGCAAAGGCTCTGATCAAACTGCGCATATGCGCAGGCTGATCTGAGCCTTTGCTGGTTGCACATGCGACACTGTTGGAAATCTCATGTCGCGGCTCATGTTTTTTTTTATCATTACCTTTTGGAAGGAAAGCTACAAGTGTATGAAATTATTTTTCAGGATTATCTGCAGTAACAGGACCATGTGACCCCTCCTTCTACTGTAACAGTGGCTCCGATAGGGCAGATCCAACTGATGATGTTATGGGCAACAGATGTCCACCTGGTCGCTACTGTGGTGAGTATAATCACTTTATACCTTAACTCTTAGCCTACTAGTTTCATCTTGACCATGCCACCCCTCATTCTACTGTAACAGTGGCTCCGATAGGGCAGATCCAACTGATGATGTTATGGGCAACAGATGTCCACCTGGTCGCTACTGTGGTGAGTATAATCACTCTATACCTTAACTCTTAGCCTACTAGTTTCATCTGGACCATGCCACCCCTCATCCTAGTGTAACAGTGGCTCCGATAGGGCAGATCCAACTGATGATGTTATGGGCAACAGATGTCCACCTGGTCGCTACTGTGGTGAGTATAATCACTCTATACCTTAACTCTTAGCCTACTAGTTTCATCTTGACCATGCCACCCCTCATTCTACTGTAACAGTGGCTCCGATAGGGCAGATCCAACTGATGATGTTATGGGCAACAGATGTCCACCTGGTCGCTACTGTGGTGAGTATAATCACTCTATACCTTAACTCTTAGCCTACTAGTTTCATCTTGACCATGCCACCCCTCATTCTACTGTAACAGTGGCTCCGATAGGGCAGATCCAACTGATGATGTTATAGGCAACAGATGTCCACCTGGTCGCTACTGTGGTGAGTATAATCACTCTATACCTTAACTCTTAGCCTACTAGTTTCATCTTGACCATGCCACCCCTCATTCTACTGTAACAGTGGCTCGGATAGGGCAGATCCAACTGATGATGTTATGGGCAACAGATGTCCACCTGGTCGCTACTGTGGTGAGTATAATCACTCTATACCTTAACTCTTAGCCTACTAGTTTCATCTGGACCATGCCACCCCTCATTCTAGTGTAACAGTGGCTCCAATAGGGCAGATCCAACTGATGATGTTATGGGCAACAGATGTCCACCTGGTCGCTACTGTCTTAGCCTACTAGTTTCATCTTGACCATGCCACCCCTCATTCTACTGTAACAGTGGCTCGGATAGGGCAGATCCAACTGATGATGTTATGGGCAACAGATGTCCACCTGGTCGCTACTGTGGTGAGTATAATCACTCTATACCTTAACTCTTAGCCTACTAGTTTCATCTGGACCATACCACCCCTCATTCTACTGTAACAGTGGCTCCAATAGGACAGATCCAACTGATGATGTTATGGGCAACAGATGTCCACCTGGTCGCTACTATGGTGAGTATAATCACTCTATACCTTAACTCTTAGCCTACTAGTTTCATCTGGACCATGCCACCCCTCATTCTAGTGTAACAGTGGCTCCGATAGGACAGATCCAACTGATGATGTTATGGGCAACAGATGTCCACCTGGTCACTACTGTGGTGAGTATAATCACTCTATACCTTAACTCTTAACCTACTAGTTTCATCTGGACCATGCCACCCCTCATTCTACTGTAACAGTGGTTCCTATAGGGCAGATCCAACTGATGATGTTATGGGCAACAGATGTCCACTGGGTCGCTACTGTGGTGAGTATTATCACTCTATACCTTAACTCTTAGCCTACTAGTTTCATCTGGACCATGCCACCCCTCATTCTAGTGTAACAGTGGCTCGGATAGGGCAGATCCAACCGATGATGTTATGGGCAACAGATGTCCACCTGGTCGCTACTGTGGTGAGTATAATCACTCTATACCTTAACTCTTAGCCTACTAGTTTCATCTGGACCATGCCACCCCTCATTCTACTGTAACAGTGGCTCCAATAGGGCAGATCCAACTGATGATGTTATGGGCAACAGATGTCCTCCTGGTTGCTACTGTGGTGAGTATAATCACTCTATACCTTAACTCTTAGCCTACTAGTTTCATCTGGACCATGCCACCCCTCATTCTACTGTAACAGTGGCTCCAATAGGGCAGATCCAACTGATGATGTTATGGACAACAGATGTCCACCTGGCCGCTACTGTGGTGAGTATAATCACTCTATACCTTAACTCTTAGCCTACTAGTTTCATCTGGACCATGCCACCCCTCATTCTACTGTAACAGTGGCTCCAATAGGGCAGATCCAACTGATGATGTTATGGGCAACAGATGTCCACCTGGTCGCTACTGTGGTGAGTATAATCACTCTGTAAATTCTTAGACTATAAAAACCTTTAAATGACATCCCCTCCAGAATGGATGAGCTGGCAGCTTAGGCCAGAATGTTTTTACTAGTTGATTTACGGGGGGAAAAAATCAGATTCAGGGTCGGGGGGGACGAGAAGAAATAAAATAAAAAAGCTCTGAAAATTACCAGTTAACTGGTCATTTTCAGAGCTTTTTTTTTTTTTACTATTTTTTCTTACTAATCCAGAAAAAACAGTGAAACTAGTATGGTCTGTATTTAATCTTTAAATTTTTTATCATTTTCCTAAAAAGTTGGACAGGACAATCACTTTCAGCAGTGTCACTCTCAAAAATACACAGACAGAACCTCAAAAATGTATTTTTTTTTTCAACGAAACAAATAATATTTAGAGCGGACGGATAAAATATAAAAATAATTTTAGAAATTAATTTTTTTTTCAACTTTAGGGAAAATTACAGTAGGAGGGTTCGTAAATCAACTAATAAAAAATTCTGGCCATATCTAGTGGATTGAAATGAAAACAGATTAACCCTTATCCTGCCAATAAATGTTTGTTCTTAAGGGAGATGACAACATATAAGCTCAACACTTACCGTCAAATCCTAGAACTATTTTATGTATGTTTATATCATAACATGTTATGTTTCTTGAAAAAGGTCATTGCATGACTGAAACTGGTCGATACTCCCACAATAAAAAAGACAACACTGACCGTGGTTTGGTTGTTTATTCTGTTTTATCTCCTTCTCCTGATTATAACATGTTAAAATTATCGGTAATGTGAATAAAATATTGTTTAAACCAACTGTATGTCCTGAAAATGTCATCTGCTTTCACGTTTGCTGCATATACCTGTATTCAAAAGCATTTCAGGCTACAGTAAAACCTGTGAAAATCGGCACATTAAAAAAGCCAAAATTTGATTTTTTAAGACTAATTATCAAATTTTTGGTCTTTTTGAGAGTGGATTAGTAACACAAGTTTTACTGTATAGGCTAACTAAGAAAATAACCAGAGCTGATCTGGGTTAATATTGTTTGTATGTATAGACTACCAAAGTTCATAAAGCTGATCTGGGTCTGTATTGTTTGTTATGTAGGCTATCAAGATTCATAAACAGTTGAGAGAGCAGATGAGGGCCCGCTGACGACATTTGTTTTGAATGACCGGAAAAGGGTTGAAAAACAGACACAAAGAACCTGGCCTCAAGGTTATAAAACTTGAGTTCATTCTCAGGCTCAAAATAAAGCGCAAAGATTGGCTGCTTGCGGACACGTGTCAGCAAGCAGCCAATCATTGCGCTTTATTTTGAGTCTGAGACTGTACTCAAGATTTATATCCTCGAGGCCAGGGGCTATAGAGATTTGACTTTTGATGTATTTTTATCTATTTTTAAATACAGGCTCTGGATCTACAAGCGTCCAAGATGAATGTCCAGCGGGAACATATTCGAATGTCACAGGGAACAGTGAAGTCGGGAACTGCACACTCTGTACACAGGGAATGTACTGTGAGACAACAGGACTTACTGAGCCCACAGGACCATGTGCTGCAGGTACAAACAATCAAAAATATTTAAAAGTGCTTTGCATCCTGGATAATTTTGAATGCAACCACCAATTTAGCATTTCATTCCAATGAAACATCTAAAGATTATCTGTCAATAATATAAAACTGACTATCTATTTTTGTTATCCAGGTCCATGCCAAACTACATAAAAACTTGTTCATTTCAACATGCTCATTACACTGAAACATAAAAAAGAGGTTGAGAAGTTTGAAAAAATCTTTTATGACGTAAAACACTCATTTATTGAATGGACATATGTTGTAGGTGCACATTGGAATTGCCTCTATGAGGCAATTCCAATGTGTACCAACAACATATATTACTGAAATTAAGGAAACCTATTATGAAATATACATTTATCAAGAATCATGTCCATTAGCCATGCCTCTAAAAAGCATCTCAATCTGCCTATTAGTATTAAGATACCAGTCACTATATGGCAAATTGTTCATACATGTAATTACATGACAGCTATACCACCAAATTTAATTACATGAACTTTGCTTTTGCTAAGCTGATAGTTGCATGGTTGTAAGTCGTCTATTGACTTTTTTTTAAAAAAAATTGTATTAAAAAAATAATTCTTTTAGGAATAAGATTAATGTCAAATAGTTTGGATTAATACAGATCATGCAAAAAAAAGTTACCGTAAAACGGAATATTTTCCCTGTGCCAAATTTTCACAGTTTTGCCTCAAAAACATGAGGATGAATATTTGTGGTTTTTATACCCCACCACTAAAGTGTGGCGAGGTATTATGTTATACCCTTCGGTGTCTGTCCGTCCGTCCGTCCGTCCGTCCGTCCGTCCGTCCGTCCGTCCGTCCGTGCTCACCATTTCCGATCGATAACTTGAGTATTTATTCACGGAATTTTTTCAAATTTTGCATACATATTGTTATCGGCGATGAGTGGTATGGGATTGTAAATGGGCAAAATCCGTCCATTTTTAACGGAGTTACTGCCCTTTTTCGTATTGGAAAAATGGTTTCTGGCCTGTTATTCCTTTACTGTTCATGATATCTGAATGAAACTTCACAGATATGTTGCACATCAAAGGTTACATATTGTGACTAAGGACCGTCACTCTGACCTTCCCAGTTTGTGAGTTATCCGCCCTTGATAGGTCTGAAAAAAGGTTTTTGACATATTGTTCCTTTACTATGTGGAATATCTGAATATAACTTCACAGATATGTTTCACATCAAAGGTAACATATTGTGACTAAGAACCGTCACTCTTACCTTTCCCGTTTGTGAGTTATCCGCCCTTGATTGAATTAAAAAATGTTTTTTACCCGTAGTTCCTTTACTATGTGGAATATTTGAATGAAACTTTACAGATATGTTTCACATCAAAGGTTACATACTGTGACAAAGAACCATCACTCTTACCTTTCCAGTTCATGAGTTATCTGCCCTTGATTGATCTGAAAAATGGTTTTTGACCTGTAGTTCATTTACTATATGGAATATCTGAATGAAACTTCGCAGATATGTTGATCATCAAAGGTTACATATTGTGACTAAGGATCTTCACTCTTACCTTTCCAGTTCATGAGTTATCTACCCTTGATTGATCTGAAAAATGGTTTTTGACCTGTAGTTCATTTACTATATGGAATATCTGAATGAAACTTCACAGATATGTTGAACATCAAAGGTTACATATTTTTAGTAAGGACCGTCACCCTTACCTTTCCAGTTCATGAGTTATCCGCCCTTGATTGATCTGAAAAATGGTTTTTGACCTGTAGTTCATTTACTATATGGAGTATCTGAATGAAACTTCACAGATATGTTGACCATCAAAGGTTACATATTGTGACTAAGGACGTCATATCACTGTCTATCTCAGTTCTGTTGCTATTTAGGCATTATATATCTCACAAAATAACTTTTGGTGCCCCCAGCAGTGGCGGGGTATTACGCAGTGCTTGCGGTGCTTTTATTAATTTTCACTGTTTTTTAAACTGCAAATATTATAACTGCAAATGTCGCAGGAAATTTCACGCTTGCAAGCACTGAAGCATTCATGTAGGCGGTCATTCCCATGGGTTTAAATTTGGTGTTTTCCTTATTCCATCTGATAGACGTATTGTAATTTCTCGAAAACACATTGTAGTTTCTCGTAAGTCTTAAGTTGTAGTGCACTTTTGCATGCCGACTTTAACTGGCAATGTATTCTCACTGTCCTTTTTTTAATCTCCAAAAAGAACCTTACCATGGACAAACTTGGAAAAGATTTTGCAGATTTTAATTTTCCCGGTACATGACTTACCGCAAAATACCGCAAAAATTGGATGATGCGTAAATTTCCCGTTTTACGGTATCAGCAAACAAAGAAAGTTGCCACTAGCAGGAGGGTGTAAAATGTGATTTGTTTGTTAAAAGCCTTTATTTTTATTTACCAACCCGATAAGGATCGCGGGAGATATAGCCATCAGATGTTGTCTTTGGCTATGCCCTTAACTGGTGTTGTTTTACTACTACGGCACTGCATGTTAATAAGAATTCTATATAAAGCCTTTATTTCATTAAAGCTGATAATTATTAAAATTTTCCCCTATAAAAAGCTTTATTTCATAAGCTACTACTTGTTATATTTTCAGGTTACTACTGCACAGCAGGGCAGAGTTCAGCTACTGCAGCTGACTGTCAGCCAGGCTACTATTGTGAGGTCGGAAGTCACCAGATGGTGCTGTGCTGGGCTGGAAGCTACCAAGATAAAACCGCTAATGATACATGCAAGACCTGTCTTGCAGGTAAGAGCTTGTAACTCTCCATTCCAGGGCATGTGTTGTGTTTTTCCAGTCAACCCTTTTTGATTTATTCTGCATACTACAGTAAAACCTGTAGCCACTCAAAAGATGACCAAAGATTGGGTTTCAAGACCGATTATCGCATAATGCAGGTCAAAAGTATTGCAGAATGCCCCAAGAGAGCATTCTGCAATACTTTAGACCTGCATTTAGCTTCTATCTGTCTTTAAGAACTTGGTTCTTCCTATTTTAAGCGGCCACTTAAGACAGGTTTTACTGTAGTGTTGTCTGCTGGTAGCCTTTGCAAACAGTTTGGACCCACATCAGGCCTGACAAAATGTCCAACCTGATTTTTATCCAAACTTTTCGACACTGATGGTATACCTGAAAAAAAGAAGATGTTTTTTGAAAAAAAATTAGAGGACGACAAAAAAAGCATAAAAAATTACCAGTAGGCAAAAAGTTAAATACACAATAGTTGAATGGATATCCTCTTTAAGCGTGGCAATTATAATTGACTAAGTTTGTAAGATGTATGGTAGTACTTGCTAAGTGGTGTAGCATGTGATAGCCTTTTCTGTGAAAATTACCTGTATGTTTTGTCATGGTATCACAACACTAAAATGACCCACCCAGCTCATCGTCATCTCCACTTGCGGAGATGGTGATGATGTGGCTGTGTCATTTAATAGATCATCACTTTCGTTAGAAACAACTTTCAAACGGCTTAAATTCTGTACTTTCAGTCAGTAGTCAACAAACCGTTTAGTCATTTGTTGAAGGATTGCAATCTTTTTTGAAAAGCTTATACTTGCACTTTAGAATGTTGCCCAGTGCAAAATGTGGAGACTATATTTTGATCAACTTGCTTAACCATTATCGTGGCAATATTTTATGCCCCTGCCATGACAATGTATTATCCCTGTCCACCTGTCTGTCCGTACATCCGTACGACACACCAACAATGTCCACAATAGTCTTGATCAGAATTTTATGAAACTTGGTCACATTGTTTAGTACCATAATGTCTTCAAGTTCGATAATGGTCCATATCGCACCATGCGGGGGCATCCATGTCCCATGGGCACTTTCTAGTTTTTCCTGAAAATGTCTGCTTTTTGCATCTGCTGCATTTCAGACCTTATCAATGAACCTTGACAGGGTCATTGGGTTAGCTCCCATTACGCAGTTACACACATGCGTAATAAAAATAGTAACATTCAAGGGAGGTCACCTAATGTGGTAAAGGTGATTTCCATATCATAAGGACTTTTTCGTAAAGAAAAGAATTTGTTTCCTCTGGGAACAAATTCTTTCCTTTAAGAAAAGTTCCTATTTTGAAAAGGGAGTCGATTGAAGAGAATCACTGCTTGATCCAGTAGTCTCCCTTTGATGTGCGTAGCTTTTTCAGTGTTCTGACTATGCCATTGAGTCTTTTCTGGGTCCTAATTCTTACAATATTAGACTACCGGTACCTAAGAACATAGGCAGATGAGAGAACAGATGGCAAAAGTCATGACCGTCAAGCAAAGGGTTAATTTTATAAATTTGAATCTTCAGGTAAATGATATGGACTAATCTATCCTACTGTCCTGCCAGCCAAGTGTGACAGTGACGTCATGTTTTGTTTACAGAGTAATAAGGGGTTTATAATGGATAGATCACTTGTGTATTAATCCTATCATATGGATAGGATTAATACACAGGTGATCTATCGATTCCTGTTAACTCAAGTGGAGTGTACAAGTTAATGTTTTACTTAACAATTGTAAACAAAATATTACGTCACTGTCACTCTTGGTTGGCATGACAGTAGTTATCAATGAATAAATTGCAAACGAAAGCAAACACATTGCCCCTGATCAGACTGCTCATGTAGAAGCAGTCTGATCATAAACTGTTTTATTAGCACAAGCCTTTTCTGTCCAGTGATACTGACAGCATATGAAAATAATGGGTGAAATATGAGTGATGCCAGGGAGATTAATGTTTTAGACTATACTTCAGATGCTCTTAGGGGTAGTGCAGTGGCTCAACGGTAGAGGGCTCAACTCGAGAATGAGGGGTTGCCAGTTTGAGGTCTCACTGGGGTCACTGCCTTGTATCCTTGAGCAAGACACATTAATCCTTGCTTAGTACTGTTTCAAACTAGGAAGATCTGATCCAACATAACTGAAAAATTGTTGACTGGGACATAATGAATCAAATAAAACAAACTAGCACACACTAAGTAATAAACAATAATCCAATAAGCTACCTTAGGTACTTTAGATTTGATTCTTACCGCATAGTCGAGAAGTAAAGGCTCAGATGAGCCTATGTATCTGTAGAGCTATAGAAGATATGAAAAAATGCAAGCTTGGATGTTAGAATATACACTCTAAACATAAGCTTTGCTCTGCTGAGCTGTTCTGTTCTAAACGTTTTTTTTATCCCCCCCCCCCCCCCCCCAAAGGAACTTTGGGAGGCATATAGTAATCGCACTGTCTGTCCGTCCGTCCGTCCCGCTTTCGTGTCCGGTCCATATCTCCTATATTCTTTGAGGTAGGAATTCCAAATTTGGTGTGTGGATGCATCTTTGGATGCATCTTTGGATGGCGGAGTGTCGCGTACCATTTTCGGGTCGTTGTGACCTTGACCTTGACCTCTGACCTAGTTTTTAGAATAATCGTGTCCGGAGCATATCTCTTATATTATTTGAGGTAGGAATCTCAAATTTGGTGTGTGGATGCATCTTGGGATGACAAAGTGGCACGTACCATAATTGGGTCACTGTGACCTTGAACTTGACCTCTGACCTAGTTTCTAGAAACTGCATTGAGTCTGGTGCATATCTTCTATATTCTTTAAGGTAGGAATTCCAAATTTGGTGTGTGGATACATCTTGGGATGGCGGAGTGTCGCATACCATTTTCGGGTCCGTGTGACCTTGACCTCTGACCTAGTTTTTAGAATAATTGTGTCCGGAGCATATCTCTTATATTATTTGAGGTAGGAATTTCAAACTTGGTGTGTGGAAGCATCTTGGGATGGCGCAGTGTCGCGTACCATAATTGGGTCACTGTGACCTTGAACTTGACCTCTGACCTAGTTTTTAGAAGAATCATGTCCTTAGCATATCTCTTATATTATTTGAGGTAGGAATCTCAAATTTGGTGTGTGGATGCATCTTGGACTGACAAAGTGTCGCATACAATAATTGGGTCACTGTGATCTTGAACTTGACCTCTGACCTAGTTTCTAGAAACTGCATTGAGTCTGGTGCATGTCTCCTATATTCTTTGAGATAGGAATTCCAACTTTGGTGTGTAAATACATCTTGGGATGACGGGGTGTCACATACCATTTTTAGGTCAATGTGACCTTGACCTCTGACCTAGTTTTAAGAATTATTGTGTCCCGAGCATATCTCTTATATTCTTTGAGTGAGGAATTCCAAATTTGGTCTGTGGATGCATCTTGGGATGGCCGAGTGTCATGTACCATTTTTGGGTCACTGTGACCTTGACCTCTGACCTAGTTTTAGAATAATCATGTCCATAGCATATCTCTTATATTATTTGAGGTAGGAATCTCAAATTTGGTGTGTGGATGCATCTTGGACTGACGAAGTGTCGCATACCATAATTGGGTCACTGTGATCTTGAACTTGACCTCTGACCTAGTTTTTAGAAACCGCATTTAGTCTGGTGCATATCTCCTATATTCTTTGAGATAGGAATTCCAACTTTGGTGTGTAAATACATCTTGGGATGACGGGGTGTCACATACCATTTTTAGGTCAATGTGACCTTGACCTCGGACCTACAGTCAAATCTTGGTTATCCGAACGCCAATTATCCGAAACTACTGGGTTATTCGAAGACGATGGACAGTCCCGACTTTTTTCTCTATTATCTATTGCAATAAAACTACCAATTATTCGAATTTCGATTATCCGAAAAATTCAATTTTTCGAAGTAATTCGTCGGTCCCGATTAAAGAAATTGCTATTAAAATACCCTTCAAGATTCGAAGTCTAAACGTCATGCATGGTGATCATGATTTTTTTGTTTGGTCGAGTTCCATTTACACACCTGAGTGATTTAGTAAACAAAGTTGCAACAGGTAATTGACATAGGATTATCGTTTACACTATTACGTGATGAACTGTTGAGTGAGTAAATGGTGTCTTTTATTAAGGTCGCCTGCAATGATGGTTTGTTTGATGTTTTTTAGATGTCCAATTAGGGGCATAAATGAGCTAAAATTGATTTTAATTTGATCATCTCTCATCCTTTGATTTATTCTTGACCAGTGCACATTAAGCAAACACACCAAGCGCACCGACTTTGTACAACAAAAATAACAATTTCGATAATAGACGAATATCACGGACATGTGTTTTGGGTGCTCAAAAGAACTGTCTCATCGAAACATTTCTTTTGAATGCCTAAAACCAAATTTTACGATTGTGGGAAAACAACCAAAACCAAGGTTTGGATGCTTAACGAGAGGGTTGTTTTAAACACCCAAAACGTATGTTTTCACTGAAAGAAAAGAAAAGTTTGCAGCCCAAAAAGCAGACAACGTCGGGCCACCAACGGCCTGCCAGCGATATGCCATCTCAATGGTATATCACTGGTGGGCCGTTGATGGTCCAACGTTGTGTGCTAGCTGTGATGGAGAGCTTATGACATTAGGGCAATAAAAAGGAGACAATATTTCGTCAGTAAATGGTTCGTCAATTTACATTTAACCTTTATTTGATGTTGTTAAATGTATAAACATGTAGTATATGTCAATAAGATCGGATTTTCTTTCTTTTCGGCGTTTTTAGACCTGCAAAGCATAAGAGACGATTAGACCACAACCTCCAAGAAGCTCATTTTCTTCAATGCTTTGACAGATGTTTCGATTATATAATTACTTCACGGAAAACACAAGGTGAAGTTACAAACTCTGGCAAAACAATGACGTTCTATGAAAGGTCCAAGCCTTTCCGAAAATATCCGAAAACTCCCGTTTTCGATCATTCAAACTACCGATTATTCGAAAGGATTCCTGCGGTCCCTGGCAATTCGAATAATCGAGGTTTGACTGTAGTTTTAAGAATTATTGTGTCCCGAGCACGTCTCTTATATTCTTTCAGTGAGGAATTCTAAATTTGGTGTGTGGATGCATCTTTGGACAGCGGAGTGTCATGTACTATTTTTGGGTCACTGTGACCTTGACCTCTGACCTAGTTTTAGAATAATCATGTCCAGAGCATATCTCTTATATTATTTGAGGTATGAATCTCAAATTTGTTGTGTGGATGCATCTTGGGATGAGGAAGTGTCGCTTACCATAATTAAGTCAGTGTGACCTTGAACTTGACCTCTGACCTAGTTTTTAGAAACTGGTGCATATCTCCTATATTCTTTGAAATAGGAATTCCAAATTTGGTATGTAAATGCATCTTGGGATGCCTGAGTGTCGCAAACTCTTTTTGGGTCACTGTGACCTTGACCTCTGACCTAGTTGCCAAGATTGATTGTGTCCAGAGCATATCTGCTATATTATTTGATGTAGGAATCCCAAATTTGGGGTGGTGATTCCTCTTGGGATGGCGGAGTGGTGTATACCATTTTGAGTCACTTTGACATTTACTTCTGGCCTCATTTCTAGGTTTTTCGTGCTATATTACAACTATCTTTCCTAAAATGTGTCTTATGCTAGACCAATTCCTTTGGGGGCATTTGTCACATGTTTGTGACATTTCTTGTTTTAATTTCAGGTTCTCATTCCCATCAGTACTCTCAGTGCTTTGATTTATTTTTAGGTTCCCATTTTATCAGTACTCACAGTGCTTTGATTTATTTTCAGGCTACTATTGTGACTTCGCAGATGCTCCTCTGACTACCTACACAGGCCATGTCTGTCCGCAGGGTCATTACTGTCCAGCTGGAACCGAGTCTGCAAATCAGTTTGGCTGTCCGGCAGGCACTTACAATCCATCCACACAGCTTGAGAGTGTCAGTCAGTGCACGCCCTGTGATGTTGGTAAATACTGTGCTGGTACCGGACTTACTAGTGTTTCAGGTACGTCAGTTTGTTCAGCATAAAATGTTAACTCGGATCACACCACTAGTTTTTCCATGAAAGTGCTGTCCACTTTTTATGTCTGCCGCATATATTCAAGTGCACTTCAGACTAGACTTTTTCAATGAAGAAAACAATATGAACCCTGATCAGACTACTCCATTTGGAGCAGTCTGATCTGGGTCCACAATGCTTGCAATATGGGCTAGCTAAGAACATAAGCAGACGAGCAGAGCAGATGGCAAGAGTTGTGACTGGCGGGCTAAGGTTAATTAAAAATATACCTTATTCATGGGTGGATTCTCAGGTGGACTTTCAGTAGAACTTTCCCCAAGAAAATCAGCCTCAAAATAGTGAATTAGACTGATCATATTACCTTTTTTGATTTATTTTCAGTCTATCTAAAGACATTTAAACATGCAATTGTTTACATAATACTGCAAGTTTTAAGATTTAAATTTCTAAATTTTAGGATCTTAGAAAGTTTGAACTTTTATTAAGGCATATATATTTTACCTAAGTATATTCTCTAATTAGAGCGTACTGAGATTTTATGTGCCCCCCACCCACCTTCATCAAACGGGTAAACTGGATATTGCTTTTGGTTTGGTGGGGATCGCTTAGCATTGGTGTCTAAGTGACACTTTCTTGTGTGCGAGAATTCTCATTAACTAGTGGGCTGAATGGAACCAAATTTTTCAGAATTTTGTTTCTGCTCTGACAATATTATGAGAATGAATTGACAGAATTTCACCAAATTGTATATATGCATTTATATTGACAAGACCTAGCTATGGATTGTTACACATCATTTTTCACACATTTGTACCAAAGTTATGGCCCTTGATTTATGATTGAAATTTCATTCATGCTCAATATTTTGAGAACAAATAAACAGAATGTAACCAAATTTTATATATACATGTACATTGATATTGACAAGATCTAACTTTGGATTGTTACATGTCATTTTTCGCACATTTGTACCAGAGTTATGGCCCTTGGTTTATGCCAGAATTATGTTTCTCTTCAATATCTAGAGAACAAATTGACAGAATTTCACCAAAATTTTATATATGCATTGATATTGACAAGATCTAGGTAGGGATTGTTAGTTGCCATTTTTTGCTTATTTGTAAGAGAGGTATGGCCATTGTTTCTGCTCAATGTCTTTAGATTTTCCTGCTACATATCTGCTTGATATCTTTAGAACTTGGCCTTTTTACTGCATGAAAAGGGTTACAGCGGGTTATAGTCAGATTCTCTGATAACTCTAGTTCAAGAAGAAGGGTTGTTGTCAGTTACAAGTGAAAGTATGTTCAAGAAGTACTGGTTAACCGCTTTGTCAAGCTTGCCCAGGAAAAAAGTGTAGATAGGTGAACAGACCGTCCCAACATTATCATAGCTGTTGACTGGGGCGTTAAGCATCAAACCAAACAAACAAACAAAACAATAATGAGCCAGTGCATGAGAATTCCAACAATGTGTTGTGTGTGACCAGCAAAGCCTCAGATCAGCCTTCCCATACGCACAGTCTGATCAGAAACTATGCTTGTAGCTTGAATATTATATGAGTGTTAGACTACTGACTGAACATCATTTGGAGTTTCTAAGCTTAAAAGTGGGCTGCACAGGCTCATCTGAGTATACACTTGTCACAATGTCACATTGTTGGAAATCACATGTCACGGCTCAATTATTTTTTCTGTATTGCAGGTGATTGCAGTGCGGGTTACTTCTGCCAAGGGAATGCTTCTACCCCCAGTACACCAGATGGTGTTAGTATAATTGAATGTCCAGAGGGTGCATACTGTGAATTGGGCACTACGAATCCAACACGTTGCTCTATCGGCACTTGGTCCAACAGTACAGGATTAGCAACTCAGTCTGAGTGCCAGGATTGTATAGGAGGGCATTATTGTGATTCATTGGGACAAACTCAACCCACAGGACTCTGTTCAGAAGGTTACTACTGCAGCTCGGGGGCAAGCACTTCAACACCAACGGATGGCTTGACGGGTGATCAATGCACAGCGGGGCATTATTGTCCCAATGGTACTACTGTCCCCATTCAGTGTGCAGCAGGAACATATATGCAAGGATTGGGAGCTTCTTCTTGCCTGCCCTGTATGGCAGGCTTCTTCTGTATTGATGGCTATAACCTGACTATTTGCCCTGTAGGGTATTACTGCCCAGAGGGTACTGGGCATGATCAGCAGTCTTGCCCAGTAGGGACATTCAGCAATTTTACTGGTTTGATCCATGAGGATAATTGTACGCAGTGCTCAGAAGGGATGTACTGTGATTCTCTTGCAGCTGTTCAAGAAGCTGGTACTTGTAATCAGGGGTTTTATTGCTTGTCAGGAGCTGAATCGGCAACACCTGTTTCTGGAGGTACAGCTAATGCCGGTGTATGTCCGGCTGGATCTTACTGCCCAGCTGGCACCGGAAATCCCATCCCGTGTCCAAGAGGAACCTACAGTAATACGACACAACTTACACAAGATAGTGAATGCACAGACTGTCCAAATGGTCAGTATTGTGGTACAACAGGACTTACCGCCCCTACTGATGACTGTGACCCTGGTTATTACTGCTTGACTGGTTCAAAACAAAAGCAACCACCTGATGGTGCTACTGGTGGAGAGTGCCCTGTATCTCACTACTGCCCCGCCGGCACTAGTGATCCTATACCTTGTGCTGCTGGTACCTACAACCCTAACACCCAACAGGCTTCATGTTTTTCATGTCAGGCTGGCTTTTACTGCCCGCAGAATATCACAGATTTTACTATTTATCCATGTCCCGTTGGCCATTATTGTCCCACAGGGACAACATTCGACAATCAATATCCATGTCCGCAGGGAACTTACAATGATCTTCAGCAGCAACAGGACCTGAGTGATTGTAAGCTGTGTGAACCAGGAAAATACTGCAACAGTACAGGACTTGACCAGCCATCAGGAGACTGCAGGGAAGGATGGTACTGTGTTAGTGGTGCCCAAACAGACCAGCCGACAGATATAGGAAACTACACGGCTTCTGACTGTGTCTGCCCCACAGACCTGACTGGTGGAGAGTGTCAGATAGGGCAGTATTGTCCAGCAGGATCGAGCAGTCCAACAGAATGTACAGGAGGTAGGTTTAACTCTTTAATTCTCTTCATATATAGAGGATCTTACATGAGTGCTTGTGTTTTATCGAATTTATTAAACAAGTTGGGGAAAAATGATAAAATGCAAGAGCACGAACGTTTGATTCTATTTATCATATGAATTTAACAAATGTAATCACTTTTTTGGTGTGGAAACGTCTAAATTTTGCCATAAATATGCGAACAAAGATATGAGCGTTTAAACTTGTATAGAGTGCGACAATGCTGGATTCACCGGTTTTGCACTTTCACGGGAAGAAGAAGAAGAAGATGATGCGTTTTAAACAAGACACCACTTAACATTGTGTTAACATATGACGCTAATACAAAGAGGCTAGGAGCAATATTTCAAGAGTGCTCCATGTTTCTGTAAATTAGATGTGTATGCAATTGCACAGACAGCACAAATAGCTAACATACGCACATCCCGTATTTACAAAAGCATTTGAAATGAGGTACACTGTTTTAAAAGAAGTGTGTAGTCCATATGCACAGCTGTTGCCATGGCAACATACATTATATGTATTGTTTAATTTTATCAGAACTGCTAGCGCCTTTGATTGTATTACATGTTAGAATCAATTTGACTCTACAAGGGATGATCCAGAAATACGCGGAAAAGTGCCATTATTTCCACAATTTTTATGCAAATTACATTATTTTTGTGTACAATCAAGCCAAATTTATGCTGATTTGAATTTTGGTATTTAATTTTTTTAAAGTTTAATGAGGTCATTTTAAAGGACGTCATAGCAACATCAGATCACGCGACCCAGCGCACCAGTATGAAAAGTCTGTTTCATCATTGTTAGCAAGCACATTGGTGCACAATACAATGCCATTTTCTCTTAAAATATCCACACACTTTCTGCAACATTTTACCCAAGAAAGAAAACACTCTCTTTTTGAGTTAACTGGTATTTCAGGGATAATAACATATGTTAAAACTGATGGGTAAGAAAATCTTTACAATTTTACACTAAAAATATTGTTTATCTAAACCGGTGCATTAACTGGTTGACTTTTTACCTTTGTAGGTTCTTACTGTGGCCAAGCTGGCCTATGTGTAGTTGATAGGACTTGAAGCTGCCATAGGGTCTGCTTATTAGGTCTGCTGCATATTATTGCACTGCAGACTACTTTATTATTTATAGCAAAAACTTTAAACCCAGGAAGCAGTATGACCTGGGCCCACACTGTTTGGAATGTAGACTACTAAAGAACATCAGCAGACCGAGCAGACAATACATGTAATTGCATTAATGAGGAAAAAAAATTAAAAAATCCTGTTCTTTTACCATTCATAGGTTCTTACTGTAGCCAAGCGGGCCTAGCGTCAGTTGAAGGGCCCTGCATGGAAGGCTACTACTGTACTCTGGGGGCCACCAGACCCGACCCACAAGAGGACGCCACAGGAGGCATTTGCACTAAGGGCAACTATTGCCCAGCAGGAACTGCCAGTCCACTTCCTTGCCCAGCTGGTTACTATAGCAACGCCACAGGAAACACTAACCAGAGCGCCTGTCAGAGTTGTACACCAGGTAACTCAACCTATCTTTAACCCATAAAGCGCCACCTATAATTTGCAGCAGACAACAATTTCAAATTTTGCTGCTTTTTCAAAAATAACAAATAAAGCATGATATTACATGAGATTCGTCTGCTGGCAGCCGATTCTCATGAAATATCATACCTTATTTTTCTTTGGAAAGCAAAATTTGTCGTCTGCCGCAGCCATGATTGGGGCTAAAACACTGTCGTGCATCTGGAGAAAACCTGATTTTGTTGCATTTGATCAACAAAGGTGCAGACCAGCTGTCCACGCAGGCTGATCAACGCC
Organism: Loripinus fragilis; assembly: GCA_964019695.1. Classification (NCBI taxonomy): domain Eukaryota; kingdom Metazoa; phylum Mollusca; class Bivalvia; order Lucinida; family Lucinidae; genus Loripinus; species Loripinus fragilis. The sequence continues at coordinate 47,744,177 of OZ026522.1, forward strand.
TAAGTGGTCTGCTCTCTGAAAAGTACAATCATTTATATAGAAATATTGATATTTTAATGAATAATTGATTTTTTTTATAAAATGAAATAAGATTTAAATGAGAGTGAATAATGTAAATTATTAGTGATACATGTAAATATTGAACGCTAGACAGACCCTTAAGTAGATTCAAATCTGGGAGGGCAGTGGCTCAGTGGTAGAGTGCTTGACTCCAGACCGCGGGGCCACGGGTTTGAGCCTCACCGGCGTCGCTGTGTTGTGTCCTTGAGCAAGACACATTTATCCTAGCTTAGTACTGGTTCAACCCAGGAAGACCCGTCCCTATATAACTGAAAGATTGTTGATGGGACGTAAAGAATCGAATCAAACAAAACAAAAGATTTATATCTGAATATAGCCAGCTAGGGGCAGATCCCGGATATCTTTATAGGGGGATCAAATTTACAAAGGGGGTGGGGGGGGGTTAATTTGTTAATTTTACCTGATTTTATACGAATTTGTAAATTTCCCTTTAAAATGAAAAAAAAAATTTATCAATGGGGCTCAAGCAAACCCCCCTCTGGATCTGCAACTGCCAGCTGAAGCTGCTGATCAGAAGCCACACTGTTTTAGATCCACTTGATGAATCCATATTAACTCTTTCCTTGCTAGTGGTGACTTTTGTTGTCGCTAACAGTTAGGAACCAGATCAGGCCCGACAAAATGTCGGGCCTGATCTGGATCCAAACTGTTAGACACTCTAATGGTATTCCTGAAAGATTTTTATGAAAAAGTTAATTTTGAAAAAGTCAGCAGCCGACAACAAAAGCATGAAAAATTACCCAGCATGCAAAGAGTTTAGAGGTCTATGATAATAATTTCTGGTTTACAGGGTACTACTGTGGCAGCCAAAGCCTAGATTTGCCCACTGGACCGTGCAGTGCGGGCTACTACTGCCCAGGAGGGCAAGATGTGGCCACCCCAGTCCTTTACCAGTGCACACCAGGACATTACTGCCCAGCTGGCAGCCCAGCTGAGTTGGCCTGTAGTTCCGGAACTTACCAGGATGAATTTGGACAGGTACTCTTTTGTTCTAAGAGTGAAAAAAAAAATAGGGGATAACTGTATTCAAAAATTTCATTTAGGGAGGTATATCGTCGAATATAAGGTCAGAAATGTAGCTTTACGGTGACACATTAGCGTGCCGTAGCTGTTTACGGTGACGCATTAGCATGCGGTAGCTGTAAAATGTGATTTATGATTGTAGATCAGATGATATACCTCACCAAAGGAAAACTTTGATTATGGTTATCCCAATTCTAATGTGAAGTGATAAAACTTGATTTCCAAACATACATCCGACGATGAAAATTTCGAATATGGTTATATACATTCTTATGCACTTCTGCAGACTTGCTGCCAGCAGCATAAAGCCACATGTCATCCAACTAAATGTAGGTAATTAATGACGTCAAACCATTTCCAAATCACAGAATATACTTTTGCAGATTTTTGACATTATCCAAACTGACATTGCAGAATATACTTTCACAGATTTTTAACATTATCCAAACTGACATCACGTTAAAAAAAAAATCAAGTGCATTAGAATACCTTATATTGCATAAAGATCAATTCCATATGCTAATGCTATCAACACAATATAATCTTTTAACAGGCAAAAATCCATGGTTTAGAGAATTTGTTTTTGTTTGATTTGATTCTTTACGTCCCAACAACAATCTTTCAGTTAAACAGGGAGGGGTCTTCCTGGGTTGAACCAGTACTAAGCTAGGATAAATGTGTCTTGCTCAAGGACCACAACGCAGTGACGCTGGTGAGGCTTGAACCCGCGGCCCCTCAGTCTTGAGTCAAGCAGTCTACCACTGAGCCACTGCGCTCCCTAATAGAGAATATGTGTGGTGAGAATCACATTAGTGTTGAAGAAAAAAATCAGCAGACATCGAGAAAGCCTTCAAAATTACCCAGCATGCATAGAGTTATTCTCATGGGTGAAAGTTTTCAGGATTATTCCTGAATTCAGGATTTTGAGGCTGACTTTCCATAGAAAGTCAGCCTCAAAATGCTGAATTATGCAGATGATAATAACTTTTCTGATTTAGTTTTAGTTTATCTAAAGGTATTTGACCATTTAACTTGGAGTTTTTAATATTTTGGAGGCATACAGCAAGTTTTAAATTCTGATTTTCTAAAGTTCAGGATTTTTGAAATTTTGAACTTTCACCCATATATTCTAATGTTTTTATTTACAGGAGGATTGTAAAGATTGCCCTGCTGGCTATTACTGTGACGGAACATTACAAAACGACACCTTCTGCTCCCATGGCGTACAAAACCCAGAGTTATGTCTCCCGGGATATTACTGTCCAATTAATACCAAATTTTGGTCAGAATTTCCTTGTCCAGTTGGTAAACTAGGTCTCGAAAATGGTCTCGAGGCAGAGGCGGATTGCACTCCATGTACACCTGGAAAGTACTGCGCTTCCACAGGGCTGTCCGTTCCAACAGACGATTGTCAGGCAGGATATTATTGTACCCAGGGTGCATCTCTACCAGCCCCTACGGATGGTGTGACAGGAGATATTTGTACGAATGGGTCGTACTGCCCACAGGGTGCTAATGCCTCTATACCATGTCCTGCAGGAACCTACGGACCAACAGAAGGTAATAACTTATTTATATCATATGACATTGGGTCTGGGAATGATATAACACCATGCATTTAAATTGTTAAATGACTATTGGTTTACATATATAGTAACGTTACATGGGCCACAACTTGAGAAAACCTGTCTTTGAGGGTTTGTGAACAACACAGGCGCTGACCAGACTGCACATTCGCACAGTCTGGTCAGCGCCTTTGTTATTCACTTTTTTGTAAAGTAACATATGTAAGCTTGGTACAGGTGAAATTTCAATTTTCTAGCAAGTCTCTTAAGCTGAGGAGACTGGTTTGAAACTTGATTTGTCGGAAACCCCGAAGACAGGTTTTCTGGCGACGAGGCCCACATAATGATGTCCATAACAGCGTTGTGTGTAATGACAAAATCTTAACAATTTCATGCCAAAAATGAGATTTCAAAGTAATTTTAATGTCATTTGTTAAAGAGGATCTTACATGAATACTCTTGTATTATTTAATTTTTTTAACTCATTGTGAAAAAGTGATAAAATGCTCGGCAAACCTCACATTTTATCACTTCTCCCCACCTTGTTTGATAAATTCAATAATACAAAATACATGAGCATTCATCTATGATGAACAAGACCTTTTGTCTTCTGAAAAAATAGCTGATCAAGATCTACACAATATATCATAATTTTGTCAATTCATGTTAAGCACCAGATTTGTTAAATTTGCAAAGGATCTCTGACACTTTAATATTTATCTGCCCATTTTTTAAATGCTTCCCAAAACTTCTTTATCTTTAAGATGTCACTGGTGTTCTGTTGAAGAAGGCATTTGATGTATCAGAAATGAATATTGTATATATATTTAAACAAGCAGATACCTATGACAAAATAGGAGACGCTACTTAAGTCTGACTACCTCAAACCATTGTGAGACTGGTGGGCTAAGGGTAAACACACATTACAATCTTGGTCGAGTCCCATACTTTTGTTGAGATTGGTCATAAAGTGATTTCTATGGTCATTCTCCTCCTTCTGTCGATTCAAGAAGGGTTGTTGTCATTACAAGTGAAAGTATGTGCAAAAAGTACTCATTAGCGGCTTAGTAAAGCTTAACCTGGAAAAAGTGTGGTTAGGTGAACTGACCATCTTGACAATAGAGTTGACATGACCATAGCTGTTGACTGGGACGTAAAACATCAAGCCAAACAAACAAACAATGATATGGTAAATGTTCTAAAATTTTGAACACTGGTTGCCTTCCAAAAAGGCCTAGACAAACAGGGAAGACCCACATCAGACTGCTTCAGAAGAAGCAGTCTGATCAGAGTCTTCCATGTTTGCTATTCTGACAAGCATTTTGTAAATGACAGCCCTGAAAACAAACATACTATTTGAGAATAGAAAGAGAAATTCAAAGCATTCAAAACTTTAGAATATCTACCATCAGGACTTCAGTTAAGAGTGCGCAATGAAAATTTAATTTTCTTATTTCTCAACCAAAACGGTTCTTTTGAGCACCCAAAACATATGTTAAAATTGATGGGTAAGAAAATATTTACAATTTTACGCTGAAATGTTTTGTTTATCTAAACCTGTGTTAAAGCATTCAAAATTTTAAAACATTTACTGTACTGTTGTATTTTCTATTTTGTTTCAGGTTTACAAGCAGAGTCCGACTGCACCGACTGTGATGGAGGGAAATATTGTCCAACCAGCGGTCTGGTTTCACCGGTAGGAAATTGTTCAGCTGGCTTCTACTGCACCAGTCGTTCTAATACTGCTACCCCTACTGATGGTATCGTAGGGGACATCTGTCCAGCTGGTCACTACTGCGAGGTTGGAACAACAGCTCCACAGGCATGTCAAGATGGCTACTACAATAGCATTACTCAACAAGACACGTGTCTTCCCTGTCAAGCCGGAAAGTTCTGTGAAAACAAAGTGACACCAGAAGATTGTCTTGCCGGATTTTACTGTCCCGCCATGACAGGCATTGCTCTGCAGCCATGTCCCGCAGGAACTTTCAATCCCTCTACTGGTCTCTCGCAAGAGAGTCAGTGTACAAACTGTACGGGTGGGTTTTATTGTAACGTTACTAACTTGACGGCGGAGAGTGGGCCATGTGATGCTGGCTACTATTGCAGAAGTGGTTCTGATGACCCTACACCAACACCAGCCAGCACAGGAGATGCAGGCCCTTGCCCAGAGGGATACTATTGTGAGCAGCAGACACAAGACCCAGTACCCTGTCCAGCGGGAACATTCAACAACCGAACCATGCTGACGAATGTTTCTGAATGCCAGGACTGTACACCGGGTTACTACTGCGAAGTTCCAGGCCTTAGTGCACCAACCAATCTTTGTGATGCAGGTTTCTATTGCTCAGGAGCATCTGACTCAGCATCGCCCCCAGCAGTGACTGCGACCGGTGGCCCCTGCCCCGTTGGCAAGTATTGTGAGGTTGGAACCAGTGTACCACAAGATTGTCCAGCAGGAACGTTCACTGATGTTGAAAAACAGTCTATCTGTCAGAATTGCTCTATGGGCTACTATTGTACTGCAGGAAGTTCATCACAGGTCATCTGTCCAAAAGGTAGGTTTTTAACCCAGGCTAATGGAATTTTCCATAAAGGTACATACAATAAGGTCAGGATGGTCCATTGTATATATTGAGGGGTCACAGGTTATAATTGACAAAAATATTGTATTTCTTTCTCTGAAAATCTTTTTTTTGTCTTAGCAAACAGTGCAGACCCTGATGAAATGCTGCATTATGCAGCATTTCATCTGGGTCTTCACTGAATGCTTAAGTACCCATTTAGGGGTTTCTGGTCTGCAAAGGGTTAAGTCTTGTATGATGGTAAATTTTCATGATTCTTTATCATCTGCTGATTTTTTTCAAACTTAACATTTTTCGAAAATTCTTTCATAAATACCATGAGTGAGTCAGTTTAAATCTAGATCAGGCCCGCAGACTTGTCGTTCCTGATTTGGGTCCAAACTGTTCACAAAGGTTATCAGCAGACAACATTAGCAGACAGAGAGTTAAAGCCTTATAGAATTTTATCAGTTACCTCTCATATTAACTGCATTGTCGCATGTTGCCTGATAAACATTGTCTGTCTCTCAGCATGTGCCTTTATCAGGTCATGATGACATTGCAGTTTTTGAATGACGTCGCTAATGACGCTGAATCAACACAAAAATTCGCCAATTACGTCATAATCGCTAGTTTGAAGAGAGAAATAACAATTAAACTGATAAAGAGAATACCATGTTCACGTCTTTTGATATCAAGTTTACCAGGCTCGGCTTTGAGAACGCATGTTGAATGGCTCAGCAAGCCTCGCGATGTCAACAAGCATTCTCAAAGCCTTGCCTGGTAAACTTGATATCAAAAGACACTCACCTAGTATTCTCTATGTAGCATATACATTTTACCATATAAATCAACAAACTAAACGAGACTTACCTGTAAGTTGATGTTGGGTTGGGGCTCTATGTAGTGGAGGTATTAAATGAGATATGCGCAGAAGTGTGACCGATATAATCAGTTTTAAAAGCAAGAAAGTTTTGAAAATAAAAAACAAAACATTTCTTGATGATTTCTCAATTAACAAAACCTGAGAGGGAATGTATACCAAATTGGGTAGGTACTTGACCCCTTCAGTTTTAAAAGCTTCAAGGCAATATGTATTTACCCCACCACATTAATTGTATTATCAATATTATTAATTTATCAATATTATCAATAGCTTATTTAAAAAAAAAAAAATTGCATTTAACTCCGGGAAACCCCCTCGCACCCTACCCCAACACACAAAGGCTTTTTTATTGTCTGCAGTGTTTTTGATTTGAGGCCATCAAGATTCACTCTCACCATTTGCCTTTCTGAAGAATCGAAATAGCGTATTTTGATATGCCTATGCAGTATTAGCACTGTAAAATTTCCCCTTACTTTTCAAAGTAATTAAGTGTCATATGATAAATAGAATCTAACATTCCTGCTTCTGCATTATTGAATTTATCAAACTTATTGCGATCAAAAGGTTGGCAAGCCTCGCATTTTATCTCTTTTCCTCAACTCGTTTAATGAATTAAATAAAACATGAGCACTCATGTAAGATCCTCCATTTCTTTATTTTCAAGGCAATTAAATGTCATATGATAAAAGAATATTACACAATGATTCCTGCTTCTGCATTATTGAATTTATTAAACTTTGTTGCGATAAAATGCTCGGCAAGCTTCACATTTTATCTCTTTTCCTCCACTCATTTAACCCTTTACTCCATAGGTTATTTTTAGATCATGACATCATTTTCTTTTTTTAGACAATATTGATAGAATTTCAAGAAAATTTTAAGAAAAGTAAGAAAGTTTTGAATACTTTTGAAAATATTATGGAAAATGGAACATTTGCTCCAAAAGAGCAAATATTCCATTTTTCACAATATTTTCAAATATACTGACGGACTTTAAAAACGCAACACTAAGTTCCCTTTATATCTTTCAAAATACAGTTTTAAATGAGTTAAGTTCATCTTAGTTGGACAAAGGACAAGTTTTCCATGTTTTACTTACAAATGAATGCTCTTTAACATACAACCAAAATGGTTGTTCTGCCTTCTTTTTCGAGACATAAATTCAAGATGTTATCCAAGTGTTGCATTTTTAAAGTTTGTCAGTATACATAATATGTCAATGGTGTCAAAAGGTGTTACTATAGAGTAAAGGTTTAAGAGCCTCTTTATTTTTCTTTTCTAGGTCACTATTGTCCATCACTAACAGAGTTTGCTATGCAGTATCCATGTAACATGTCAAAAGGTGTTACTATAGAATAAAGGGTTAATTTCCGCTATATCTTTCTTTTCTAGGTCACTATTGTCCAGCAGCTATGTAGTATCCATGTAACATGTCAAAAGGTGTTACTATAGAGTAAAGGTTTAAGAGCCTCTTTATTTTTCTTTTCTAGGTCACTATTGTCCATCACTAACAGAGTTTGCTATGCAGTATCCATGTAACATGTCAAAAGGTGTTACTATAGAATAAAGGGTTAATTTCCGCTATATCTTTCTTTTCTAGGTCACTATTGTCCAGCAGCTATGTAGTATCCATGTAACATGTCAAAAGGTGTTACTATAGAGTAAAGGGTTCTTTTTTTTCTAAGTCACTATTGTCCAGCACTAACAGAGTCTGCTATGCAGTATCCATGTAACATGTCAAAAGGTGTTACTATAGAGTAAAGGGTTCTTTCTTTTCTAGGTCACTACTGTCCAGCACTAACAGAGTTTGCTACGCAGTATCCATGTAACAACGGTACTTTCAACAACAATACAGGAGCTGTAGATGACAGCTCATGTACCATGTGTACCCCTGGCTATTACTGCCCATCAACAGGTCTCGCTGAGCCGGTAGGACCCTGTGCCAGTGGTTGGTACTGTACTCTAGGATCATGGACTGATACACCGGCACTGCTCGGCAATGATACTGGATCCGATTGCCACTGTCCATTGCAACAAATTGGCGGGAAATGTAAAGCAGGAACTTATTGTCCCGCTGGATCTTCAACCCCAATAGACTGTGATGGTGGGTCCTATTGTTCCATGGATGAGCTAGATGCTGTTGAAGGGCCATGTAATGCTGGATACTACTGTCAATTAGGGTCATTGATGCCGGCTCCAGTCAACGAAACCTACGGGGATGTCTGTCCTCAAGGAAACTATTGCCCGCTGAACACGGCAACTCCAATACAGTGTCCTGAAGGAACATACAGTGATCAGTATCAGAATGAGAATGTAAGCAATTGTCTGCCGTGTACCGCTGGAATGTACTGTGCTGGAATGGGAAATATTGTCCCTGATGGAGATTGTGATGTTGGCTGGTTCTGTCCAGCTGGAAGTATTGTCCCTCAACCATCCGGAAACCAATGCCTTCCTGGACATGAGTGTCCACAGCAAAGTGCTTCTCAAACTCCCTGTCCCTCAGGATTCTACCAGCCGAATGCAGGTCAAGGATCTTGTTTAAATTGCCCAGCAGGAATGTACTGTGACCAGACAGAGGCTATTGCAGAAGAGCAGAGTGGTGTGAATGAATCTTCCCACGGTGTTGTCACTCCAAAGACTTGCCCAGCAGGCTTCTTCTGCCCAGAGGGCACTCAAATTGCATCACAAAATCCATGCCCTATTGGCACGTTTAGCAACGATACAGGTTTGGTGAACTCCAGTCAGTGTACTCTATGTACTCCTGGATCTTACTGTGATAGCCCAAATATTAATGAACCCACAGGGCTATGTTTCGCAGGCTCCTTCTGCACATTAGGTGCAACAGAACCAACACCGGTAGAATGTCCTCAAGGTTCGTACTGTGTTATAGGATCCTCTACAGCGGAGAACTGCCCAAAAGGCACATATGGATCAGCATCCAATCTCACCGCTCTACAAGACTGCACATTCTGCCCATCTGGACAGCACTGTGATTCACCTGGATTAGCGGCACCGCTTGGACCATGTGATGCCGGCTTCTTCTGCAGCAATGCCTCTGAGGCGGCAAACCCAGTCGCTCAGGCCTATGGCGATGAATGTCCAGCGGGTCATTATTGTCCAGAAGGAAGTGGGAGTCCCACAGCTTGCGACGCTGGACACTACAATCCAGTGACGGGAAGTACAAACATATCAGCTTGTGTGCAGTGTGATCCGGGAAGTTACTGTAATGTCACAGGAATGGACACTGTAGCTGGAGATTGCAGACAAGGTATGTTCTTACCAGAGCTCTAGATAATATGGGCCGCGACATAAGGTTTTCAGCAATGTGGCATTTTGACATTGATAGATGCGGGCGAGCCTATGCCGTCTCCTCTTGCGCTTAGGAACTCCAAATGATGTTCGGTCAGTTGCTTAACAGCCATAGAATAATTAAGCGACTAGCAAAGGCTCTGATCAGACTGCGTGTATGCACAGGCTGATCAGAGGCTTTGCTGGCCACACATACCACATTGTCAGAAATCTCATGTCACGGCTCATATGTTCTTTCTAGAGCTCTAGATAATTTGGGCCACATCTGGAAAAACCTACCTATCTGGTAGGGGATTGAGCCGTTATGCTTATAATAGCGTAGCCAAAATATTAACCCATTAAAGCCAAATGGACTTTCCTACTCTTATCAGTAGGACAAGTTCATTTCGAATTTTAGGGGTGTTGGGTGGTATTTTTTCCTCTTTCAAATTTTAATAGAACCTACTGTAAGCAAACAGTGAAGATCCTGATCAGACAATATTGCGGCATCTGATCTGGGTCTGAACTTTTTGCCTATGTATGTCCAATAAAAAGGATGATGGGCTTATACGAGCTAAACTAAAGTTGCATAGAGTAAGTTTAGCTGTTCTACTTTCCAGCAATCAAATCCTAATTATAAACCCTAAGCCCTCTATGTCCCTAAGATAAAAGTCTCAAAAAATATTTGCTCCAACACAGTGTTATGCTGCTGAAGAACTCTAAAATTTCAAACAATTTTCTCCATCACAGTCTGATGGAGAGAGATAAAATTTCAAACACTCTTTTCTCTATCACAAAAAAAAGGGGAGAGCATTTACATTTCAAACACTTTTTTCTTATTAAAGTATGTGTTGTATTTTTTAAAACAATCCTGTCATGGAATTTTAAAATTGTAAACACTCTTTTTTCCAACATAGTGTTATGGGGATCTCTAAAATTACAGACAATTTACTCCATCACAATATGATTTACCTAAATTTCAAACTCTCTTTCTCAACAATATGAACCCTGATCAGACTGCTTCATTGTTGCAATATAGGCTACCAAAGAACATAAGCAGATGACAAAAGTTCTGACTGGCGTGCTAAAGGTAAAAGCTCTCTGCCAAAGCTCTAAAATTGTAAACACTTTTACGCTCTCCATCACAGTTTGATTGGATAGCCCTTGGTTTAGATATACAAAAATTCCAACTTAAAATTGTAAATATTTTCTTACCCATAATTTATAGCATATATTTTGGGTGCTCAAAAGAACTGTCTCATTGAGACGTTTTTTTGAGTACCCACAACATTTGTAATAAGAAAATTAATTGTTTGGTACTCACTCTTAACTAAAGTCCTGATAGCTCTAAAATTTCAAACACTTTACTCCATCACAATAGAAGTGGGAGTTCTAAAATTTCAATCATTTTTATGTGTGATGGACTCAGTGTTCAATCTGGAGGGGACCAAGGGGCCATTATCCCCCTTTGTCATCAAATGGCCCCTTGCTAAAGCTAGAGTGGGCCATCTTTAACATTATGGGAAGGAGGAAATATTGGGCAGTGTTTTATTTTCATCTGATAACAAATAAAAATGACCCCCTTTAAATTTTCCTAGATTGAACACTGGATGATGGAAAGAGTTTTTGAAAGTTTAGAGCTTTTCATTATTTCCTAACTTTCAGGTTACTATTGTATTCGTGGTGCGGACAATGATGCCCCGACAGATGGTGTAACTGGTGACATCTGCCCGGAAGGATCATACTGCCCTCAAGCCTCTTCAACCCATATATACTGCCCTAATGGCACCTACACAAACCATACTGGAGCTTGGTCTTGCTACACCTGCCCAGAAGGCTACTACTGCACTAACAGAGACAGGGCAGACCCATGCTTGCCTGGATATTACTGCCCAGAGGGTACAGGGGCAGACTTACAGCCATGTCCAGCCGGAACTTTTAATCCATCTAGTGCTATAGGGAAGGAGTCGGACTGCACGCAGTGTGAGGGGGGGAAATACTGTCAGCTACCAGGCCTATCTAATTACACTGGTGAATGCGATGCAGGATATTATTGTCAATCTGGTAAGAATAACAAGTTTATTAACCCATTTAACCCTTAATGCGCCAATCGCAACAAAAGTCGTCTGCTTTTCTCGTCTGCTGAAATGTTTAAGAAGCCTCTGTGGCAAACAGTGTGGATCCAGATCAGACTGCTCGTATAGGAGCAGTCTGTTCTAGGTCCAGGCTGTTTGCTTCTATACTTAATCCGTCAGTAATGTTAGGCAATTATTGTAGCAGACGACTTCAGCAGACAACATTTTCAGATGCATTTTTTTCTTGGCGCTTTAAGTGTTAAGCAGAATGGACTTGCCTACCCTTATCATAGGCATAGCTCTCATTACGCAGTAATGCACATGCGTAATAAAAATAGTGACATTCAAGAGAGGTCACCTGATGTGGTAAAAGTGATTTTCCTTAGTATAAGGAACTGCTCAAATTCTTTCCTTTAAGAGAAGTTCCTGTTTGGAAAAGGGATGCAATTGAAGAGAATCACTTCTTGATCCAGTAGTCTCCCTTTGATGTGCGTAACTTTTTCGGTGTTATGGCTACGCCACTGCTTATTAGTAGGACCAACCCATTTCCAGTTGCAGGGGTGTTGGGAAATTTTAATAGAATTTTCTGTTAAAAAGCAGTGTAGAACCTGGTCAGACGCAGCATTCTGCGGTGGTTGACATTGTTCTGCACAGCTTGCGGATGTCCCATAAAGGGGATGCTAGGCTTATAATGTGGGTTAATTAATTAGAGATTATCACATGCAGTCTTAGGGCTGATATTTGGGTCTCGGGTTGATACTGAGGCCTGTGGAAATGCCATGCTAGTCCAACCTGGTCCCATTTCATTCAGGACAAGTTGGAATTTTCTCTTTACTTGTCCTGGGACAAGTTTAAAGAAAGTTGATACAATTCTGTATTTCACATCTGATAATTATGATGAACTCACATGTTGTGGGGAAAACCAGTGTGGATCCTGCCTGATCAGCTGGCTTCTTCAGATCTGGGTCTACACTGTTTTCAACAGTGTTTATATCTGGTTTCATCCTGTTATTAAAGAGTTTATTTAATCAAGTTAAGGGCTAAGCTAAATCTGTTCTTTGGGACTTGTAAAACTTTCTTTGGACAAGTATCTGATTGCAATTTGCTTGTCCATGGGCAAGTATCAACTTTGGCTACTTCCACACCCCTGAAAGAGGGCTAGAAACAAAACTCCTGGATGATTTTGAAAAAAAATGACTGTACAGTTTATAATGAAATTGGGGATTTTGTTAGGCTTCCAAATTTACAGGAAGTTGGTTAAATATTCAGAATAATAGCCTCCATTGGCTTATTTTAGATATTTTAACCCTTATAGTGCCAATCAGGCCTGCAGCAGACGACAAGTGTTGCGACATCTTTCCCAATTTAAAAAAAAAATAAGGTCCAAACTGTTTAACACCCTGATGATATTCCTGAAAGAATTTTTCAAAAAAGTTGATTGTGAAAAAAATCAGCAAATGGCTAAAAAACATGCAAAATTACCCAATAGGCAGAGTTTTATGCTTTTTTTTTTTTTTTTACATCTGCTGAATATTTTCAAAATCAACTTTTTTGAAAAATTCTTTCAAGAAAACCATCAGAGTGTCATGCAATTAGGATCCAGATCAGGCCTGATGTTTTGTCGGCGCTGATCTAGTTCCAAACTGTTTGCAAAGCTGATCAGCAGACGACAAAAGTCGCGGCTAGCACGGAAAGTATGGAATAAAATTTCCGCCGATACTCTATGCATACAAGTTTGTTTTTGTATGTTGGTAATCTCATTTTACTTTGTAAATTGTGTCATTATATCATGCAAATTGTCATTTAGAAGTCGTTTCACTCGTATTTAGATTCAGATTATGTCATTTCTCGGTTTTCAAAAGGCAGAACTAGGTTGTAAATAGGCAGAACTAGGTTGTCATGAGGCAGGACTGGATTGTCATAATACAAAAGTGAAAATGCTAAGTTTTTTGACGCCAGAGGGCGCACCGAATTATCGGAAATTAATAATTTCTCCCAAACAAGTAGCACTCGTTGCAAACGGTGTTATGGATGATTTCTTTTACCTAGAAATTAACCCTATGTGTTTTTTTGTTTGATTTGATTCTTTACGTCCTAGTCAACAATCTTTCAGTTACATTGGGACGGGTCTTCCTGGGTTGAAGGATTAATGTATCTTTCTCAAGGACATAACGCTATGACACCGGCGAGGCATGAGAGAACTTCGTACCGTCCCGCAAAGCTCGGACACAAACAACATATGTAGATCTATTACTGGGTCATTCATTCATTCCCGCCTCACATCCGGATAACTTGGACACATCAATATATGAGCCGCAACACGTGATTTCCAACAATGTGGCATTTTGACATGAATAGACTCAGATGAGCCTGTATAGCCTAATTTTAAGCTTAGGCAGTTCATGTGAATATTCAAGCAGCTGTCAAAGGCTCTGACCAGATTGCGCAGGATGGTCTGAGCCTCTCTGATTGCTCGTATTACATTGTTGGAAATCTCATGTCACAGCTGGGAGCGCAGTGGCTCAATGGAAGAGACCTTGACTCAAGACCGAGGCCACGGGTTAGAGCCTCACAGGAGTCACTGCGTTGTGTCCTTGAGCAAGACACATTAATCCTAGCTTAGTACTGGTTCAACCCAGGAAGATTGGTCCCTTTATAACTGAAAGATTGTTGATGGGACGTAAAGAATCAAATCAAACAAACAAAAATCATGTCATAGCTCATTTTATGTATTTACTGGGTCAGGATACCACAATATATATATCCATACTTGTCTTGACTAACTTTATAGTGCGAATCATGTTTACTGTCGTCGCCCTGGGCCCGGTCACCTATTAAACTAACGGTACCGGGAGCCAACTCACGACAGTAAGTAAGAAACGAATTTTACCTCCCTTTATTTTTCAAGCTGACATATATATCGCAGATCTATTTTTTTTCATGTTGTAGAGCTGATGCATTTATAAATTATAATTTTCTACATCTAAATTGACTGTTTATCTATATGAAAAAAAAAATTCAACGAAATGAGAATCTCAGTCAACTCATATATATTTGAAAAATCATAGTTATAAATAATATAATATACCATTTGTCGGTTAAATGCTTTTAATGTGGCCGCCGCGGTATAGTAAATTGTTTTCCTTGTCTGTCGGATCATACTTTAAGCCAAGGCCGCGTGTTCGAAGAGGCTTTAAACCCAGAACGAATGCCAGTTAAGCCTGGCAGTCCGGTGCACCTTGGATATTAAATGAAAAAATAAACCAACCCAGACCAATACTGGTTACAACCAAGTAATAGCCACAAAAACAGTATCATCCAGAGGGGTGGGCTCGACAGGGACAGAGACTCCTGACATGGAAAATCATAAGATGTATAGGTTCTCATAGGAATAAGCAAATGGACCCCTACCCCCAGGAAAAATTAACCGGCCCAAATAATTTTTTCAGCTTCCTTTAAAATAGACAAATTGGACCCCGCCCACCCCCATCCATTGTAAAATAAGGTAGACATAATTAATAAAAGAAATAACAACACCAAATGAACAGATTTGTGCCTGGTGAGACTGTGTCTTTGGTGGTTGTAAATGTGACAAGTACAAAATAAGGGTGTCAATAGGGTTTATTGATTAGCAAATAATCGCCCTAAAATTAATAGTGGAATGGGGCGTTTCAACGGTTAGCGAATTTGATGGAAAAAAGTTATTCCATGTCGTTCTACAGTAACCCGTCTTAATGATCTATCCGCAGTTGTCCGATTGCCCTTCAAGGTCCATCAATTAATATGAAGCATGGAAAATTTATGGACATAGATACATGTACCATTGAGCACACAGCGAAAACTGGTCAGACTTGGTTGATACAGATCCAGGCTGATCTACTGGGTGAAAGTTTCTCTGATTCACAGATCACTTAACCCTGAAGCCATTGATTGATTTGTCAGTTCGTGGCTTATTTCGCTGTTAGTGCTGAAAAAAATAAGTCAAACTACCGTTCAAGCACGTTCATGTGACAGTAACATACTTTTAATAATTTGGCAATGCATGTTACCCTTTGTATACGTGAAACCCCTAAATGGATACTTTTATAAACAGTGAAGACCCAGATGAAATGCCACATTATGCGGCATTTCATCAAGGTCTATACTGTTTGTTAGGTAAAAAAGATCTTCAGACAAAAAAACACTACTTTTAAAAACTATAACCTGACACCCCAAGGTATGTACAGTGGCCTTTCCAAAATTTATTGCATCAAACCAGAAGGAAAGATACATTTGTATACACAGTAAACTGTTGGAGGTAAGAAGTGGCCGGCTAGTCATTTATTAGTGACCATGGAGCAAATATAGCTGCTAAAGTTATCTGCTGCATATAAGCATACAGGCAGACCGTGTGGACCCAGATCAGACTGTCATTTGCATCAAGTAGTCTTAAAAATTAGATTTATCGCCCAAATGGCATGTCTTCTAAGATATTTTACAGATTTTGTCAAATGTTTGCTGATTACTGATTTTGGGGTCATTTTTTACTGATTAGCGATTTTGGTCCTAAATTTTACTGATTGCTGATTTTTGGGCCTAAATTGTACTGATTAGCGATCTATGGACCTAAATTTTACTGCTTAGCGATTTTAGAGGTACCCCATTCAGACCCTCCAAAACCCCTTGTGCTGGCTTATTAGGTTCCAGGAACAGGTCAATTCTCGATAGTTCGAGGCATGGGTGGATCCGTTAGGGGGATATTGGGTAGGGGACAGGGGTCTGGACCCCCTGGAAGATCAGACAGTTATAGGGCTCCTTAGCGATACTGGTCACCCCTGGATATCACAAAACTTCCAAGCCAGCGTTCTTGATGTTCGGCCATCATTGGTCCACCTAAATGGCGTTTTGCTGGCAATTTAAATGGCGCTTCGCTGGCGGGCCAATGATGACACACTTTTAATGGTATTTGGATCCTCTCTCTCCTCATCAACTATAAAAACAAAGTTGTCAGAGTTGGACCCCTCTGAAAAAAGCGTGATCTGCGCAATCGGGTTTTTTTCTTCAAATAGTCAATAGTTTGATTTAAAGTCATAACAGTTTGAATTAAAGTCATAACTGTTTATAGTATATGACAATATTCATCTTAGGGATGAACCATCTACAATATTTAGTTTGTCTAGATGCCAAAATTCTGAGCTTTCATCGACGTCCATTCGGTGAGAAGGCTCTATCGAGATTCCACATGTGCACAGACTCATCTCAGCCTTCTTCGCCCTCTATTGTGCTAAGTTGAAATTTCATGATATCAGATCCTGGGGTTGGGATGTAAATAAATGCTAAGAAGGTGTTCCCTTTTTATACATGTAGAAAGGTTTGGCTTCATTGTTTGAAGACAGATCATATGGCATACAAGCCGTCTTCTAAATATGTTGTGGGTACCTCCTCCATGCGCACATCCAGTAAGGGGGTCAAACGGCTCCAACTCTGGCAACTTTTTTCAGTTGATGAGGGGAGAGAGAGAATCCAAATACCTTTTTTCAGTGGGCCATCATCGGCCCGCCAGCAAAACGCCATTTAAATGGCGTTATGTCCTTTCGCTGGCGGGGTCATCATTGCTGCCGGAATAGTCTCCTTTCATCGTTCATATATGTAATCGTGTCCGCCTTTATTTGGAGATAATCCACAAGCTTTAGCGAGTGAATAATCTTACATACAGGTGGACAAACATCATATAGTTATTTTATACCACAAACATCAGTGTAGACCTTGTACATAATGAGATATTGTGCTATTAAAAGTTGGTATAATGGGTTAATTTCTAATCTTTTCTTAAAATTTTAACTTGTATTTCTACTAGGTTGCTTCCCTTTAAACTTAAGACATTTTCATTTTTGTAATGTTTTCGTTGATGTTCGTTTTTGTTAAGGTTTATTCAAATACGTTTACATATGTGACATTCTACATGGATGTTTTAGCAAGAAATTTATCGTGCATCCTATAACAAACGATTTACAAGAGGACAAAAATTAAAACCAACAAGTCTTGAATTTTTCGATATATTTATCTCAAAATAAGCAAAAAGTAAGAAAAAGGGCAAAGATCAGGAATCGATACAGTTTTCGGATAAATCATTCAGTCAAAATGACTCCTGGCACCGTTTTCCGAAAAGGGGATATCCTATAGATTATAAATGAAAACGCGCCCTCTGGCATCAAAATATATAGCATAGAAAGAAGCGCGGTATTACCGACAATATTCAATGCTTCAAATGCTTGTTTCATGTCACTTTATAATGTTGTTGATGCTATTTATAGTTTACTTTGTACTATTTCTTGATTTTTAAGCAACATCCGATGATCAAAGCTGTTATAATAAGGCAATTCACATGATACAATGACATAATTTACGAAATAAAATTGCAATCTTAAAAAACAAAAACTAAATTGGACACATGGAATTATGTCGGAGAATCCCTTCCATAGGAAAGAGTGAAGGGTTAAAGGAATAAACCCTTAAAACACCAATTATGACTGCAACAGACAACAAATTGTGCGACATCTTTTCTAATTTTCAAAAAAATAAGGTATGATATTTCATGAGAATTGTCTGCCAGCAGAAAATTCTCATGAAATATGATGACTTATTTGTTATTTTTGAAAAAGCAGCAGAATTTGAAATTGTCGTCTGCTGCAAATTATAGGTGGCGCTTTATGGGTTAAAGATTATCAATCTTGATTTTTATATGTTCAGGTGTGGATACGGCAACTCCCTCTAGCAGTATCAACAACACAGGAACCGGAGATCAATGTCCAACGGGACACTACTGTCCACAAGGAAGTGCTATGCCAGTACCGTGTGATGTGGGATCATACGCGTAAGTACCATATGAGCAAAATGCAGCATTTCATCAGTGTCTCCACTGTTTGTGAAGACAAATTCAATATTAGAGAATGAAATATACAGTAGAACTTCAATGGCTCACTCTGATGGCTCATTCACCTTGGCTGTCTAGAACTGTCATTATGGTCCCCACAGGTCATTTGATGCTAAATCCACCCTGGATTGCTGGAACTACCCTTGGCTAGAACTATTTTCATGGTCCCAAGCCTGTTCGAGCCATTAAAGTTCTACTGTAATATTTTTTTAATTATAATCTGTTACCCCTCAATATATACAATGGACTAAACTGTATCAAAGTTTATGGGAAAATCCATTGGACCAAAAAGGGTTAAGAGTATATGCAGTAAAACCTGTCTTAAGCGGCCACTCAAAAATAGACAAAACAAAGGTTTTAAAGACAAATGAGCCAGTGCATGAGATTCCCAACAATGTGGTATGTGCGACCAGCAAAGCCTCAGATACGCCTGCGCATATGCACAGTCTGATCAGAGCCTTTGCTAGTCACTTGAGTATTCTATGATTGTTAAGCTACTGACTGAACACCATTTGGAGTTTCTAAGCTTAAAATGAGGCCGCAGAGGATCGTCCGAGTCTATACATGTCAAAATGCCACATTGTTGGAAATCTCATGCCACGGCTCATTAATGGTAGCTTAATGAAGGTCGAAAGTATTGCAGAATGCTCTCTTGGAGCATTAAGCAATAATCGGTCTTGAAAACCTATTTTTGGTCTTCTTTTTGAGTGGCTGCTTAAAGCAGGTTTAAAGCAGGTTGATGATCAAAAAAGTTGATTTTGGATATCAGAAATATAGTTAGGATATTGAGTTTGCGGCCGCTAGGGAGCAGGCAGTGGCTCAGTGGTAGAGTCCTTGACTCAAGACCAAGAGGTTTGAGCCTCACCGGCGTTCCTGTGTTGTGTCCTTGAACAACACACATTTATCTTTGCTTAGTACTGTTTAACCCAGGAAGATCCATCCCGACATAATTGAAAAATTGTTGACTGGTCCATAAAGAACCAAATCAAACAAACAAGTTTGCGGTCGACACCCTTGGTTTGATAAGTTTAGCAGTTAGAAATGACCAAATATGGTAAATTACAGATTATGGGCCTGATTTGAGTCAAAACTTTTTGCAAAGATTATCAGCAGGAGACAAAATTTCCCACTTGATTGCAAGCAGTGAAGTCTCTGGCTTGTCGGGAGCCAGCATTGTTGGCCTATGCAATATAAGTACCAAAATGTCATGTTATTGAGGAAAGAATTAGATTATCTGATCAGTAGCCGATTAAAACTCATTATTACGTATATATCATTCAGAAGATGCAATTCTTTTTCATGTCATGTCTGTTTTAAGGGACACATCGGCAGGGAAACTAGTGCATTAATTAACTCTGATAACCTTTGCAAACAGTTTGGGATCAGATCAGTCCCAAAAATAATATATATCTTGTTCCAAGCTGTTTGACTCTGATGGCATTCGTGAAAGTATTTTTGAAGAAGAAATGATCAGCAGATAGACAACAACAACCAGTATATGCAAAATTACCCAGCATGCAGAGAATTAAGCCATTTTATTGTCTCCTTATAAATATTAACTCAACTTTTGTTGTTAATTCCAGAGACACCCTGGGACAGGCTGTATGTTCACAGTGTCCAGCAGGCTACTATTGTAATGGCACAACAGCAGATTACACAGCGTATCCATGTCCGCCTGGCTATTATTGTCCTGAGGGGACGACCACTCAGTACGAGTTCCCTTGTGTGAAGGGATACTATAATCCTTCGACTGGCAGCAACAACGTCACTGACTGCTTGCCCTGCCCAGCTGGCAAGTACTGTGAAAGTAGGTATTATCCAGTCCAGGTCCCGGGGATATAAAACTTTTTCATGCTCAACTCAGCTGAGCACGAAATTTCAACTGCTCAAAAAACTGAAATACCCACAAATGAAGAAGTTTCTTGCTTTAAGTCTCTTTGATGTTCTATTAATCATGCAAATTAATGTAAAAATGCCAACAATTGTTGGCATTTTGATATTAATGAGCAGGGAGCGCAGTGGCTCAGTGGTAGAGTGCTTGACTAGAGACAGAGGGGCCGTGGGTTCAAGCCTCACCGGCGTCACTGTGTTGTGGTCCTTGAGCAAGACACATTTCTCCTAGCTTAGTACTGGTTCAACCCAGGAAGACCCCTCCATGTTTAACTGCAAAATTGTTGATGGGATGTAAAGAATCAAATCAAATCAAACAAAAACAAAAACAAGCATTAATGAGCAGGATATATTTGGTGCTCAGCTGAGTTGAGCATGTAAAAAGTTTAATAACCTTGGGGCCAGAGTTAGATAAGAGTTCGAAAGCAAAATTGATTTTCTTATTTCTCAACCAAAACATATGTTATGGGTACTCAAAAGAACCGTCTCACTGAGACGGTTCTTTTGAGCTACCAAAACAAATTTTTAACTGATGGATAAACAGGCCTTTAGTTAAGAGTGCATAACAGAAAAATGATCTTCGTATTTCTCAACCAAAACATATGTTGTGGGTACTCAAAAGAACCGTCTCAGTGAGACGGTTCTTTGGAGCACCCAAGACTCATGCTAAAAAGTATGGGTAAGAAAATAATTACAATTTTGTTGATCTAAACTAAACCTGTAATGACAATTTTACTGCAATTTTTTTTGTTTATCTGGACGGTTAAACTGATTATGAGTTGTAGCCAATATGGAGACCTGTCGTTCTTGGTAAACCTGAAAAATAAAATTGCAGACTGTGTTAACCACTGAGTAGCAGTTTTTGCCTCCCAACCTATGTCGATGGAGACTATTAAAACGGATTTGTCTGTCCGTCCATTCTAACAAATGGACAGTTAATATTTCATATATTTTTCATTTCAAATGTTTAATATCTTTTTAACTCTTAATAGACCAATCGCAGCAAAAGTTGTCTGCTTTTCTCGTCTGCTGAAATGTTTAAGAAGCCTCTATGGCAAACAGCGTGGACCCAGATCAGACTGCTCCTATAGGAGCAGTCTGTTCTGGGTCCACGCTGTTTGCTTCTATACTTAATTTGTCAGTAATGCTAGGCAATTATTTGCAGCAGACGACGTCAGCAGACAACATTTTCAGATGCATTTTTTTCTTGGCGCTTTAAGGATAATGTTTACCTTGATTCTGAAACATCTCTTTATAGCTGATGGAATGGCGGCCCCATCTGATGACTGTTCGGGAGGCTGGTTTTGCACGGGTAGCTCTTACCAGGCGGAGCCTATCGACACATCCTCAACGGTTGATCCATCGGCTTGCTCATGTCCTGCGATGAATTATACAGGAGGGAAATGCGGACCAGGGTACTATTGCCCACCTGGTGCTAGTTACCCAATAGATTGTGATGGAGGCTCGTATTGTAGCCAGGCTGAATTGTCTGCCCCTGAGGGAGAATGTGACGCAGGTAGGAGAGAATTTTTAGTTTTCCTATTTATATCTTTATTCCTCACCCACTTTGCATAATAATGACTATTTAACCCTTAAAGCTCCAATCACAACTGCAGCAGAGGACAAATAGTGTGACTTGTTTCCTAATTTTCAAAAGAAATAAGGTGTGACATTTCATTAGAATCATCTGCCAGCAGACGATTCTCATGAACAATTCTCATGAAATATCATGCCTATTTGTTATTTTTGAAAAAGCAGCAAAATTTGAAATTTTCGTCTGCTGCAAATTATAGGTGGCGCTTTTTAGGTTAACTCTTTGCCTACTGGGTAATTTTGCCTGCTTTTTTTGTCGCTTGTTGAACTTTTCAAAATCAACTTTTCAGGAATACCATCAGGGTGTCAAACAGTTTGGATCCAGATCAGTCCAGACATTTTGTTGCGCCTGATCTGGGTCTTAACTATTTGCAAAGCTTAACAGCAGACAACACTAAACTCTGCTATTGTCTGCTGTTTTTTTTTTTGTTTTTGTTTTTTCAAAATCAACTTTTTCTTTCAGGCCCCAAGGTTATAAAACATGAGCACAGTCTCAAAAACTCAAAATAAAGCTCAATGATGGGCTGCTTGCGGACACGTGTCCGCAAGCAGCCAATCATTGCGCTTTATTTTGAGTTTGAGAATGAACTCAAGTTTTATAACCTTGAGGCCTGGAATACCATCAGAGTACAGTTTAAATCCAAATCAGGCACAGCGCTCTGTTGGGCCTGATCTGGATACAAACTGTTTGCAAAAGTTATCGTAGCAAAGAGTTATAGCAGAGATATCCCAGCTCCCACTGTGGCACTGGGTCTTGCATCAACAGAAGTAACCAACTGAAGCCACCAGGAGACGGAGAGAAGCTTAATCATAAACAAGGGTTGATTAAAACTCAAATATCCTTAATAATGATTATTATGATTTATCACCAGAGTAAAATATGGACAAGCACACTAGCTCCTTGTTGAACACACCATCTCCATGTCTGCTTGCTTAGTTTTTGGTTTTTAGCAAGGTAGACCCGTACTGACATGACATAAAATTGTTGACTGTAACCTAAATAATCAAAACAAACATACCCCCACTAAGTACTGTAGATGAGTTTATGTCTTAAATCTAGACCTGCTGAGCCAAAATTTATACTTTTGTGAAAACACTGAAGATCTAACGAAGCCATCTGATCAGGATCCAGATTGTTTTCCACTCTGATTGAAAGTGCATGTTAACAACTGAAGTGGGAGCTTAGTGGCTCAGTGGTAGAGTGCTTGACTGGAGACTGAAGGGCCGCGTGATCGAGCCTCACAGGCTTCACTGCCTTGTTACCTTAAGCAAGACACATTAATCCTAGCTTAGTACTGGTTCAACCCAGGAAGACCGGTCCAGACCTAACTGAAAGATTGTTAACTGGGATGTAAAGAATCAAATCAAACAAACTAACAAATACAACTGAAAGGCTGCAGGTTAACAGGATAAAAATTAGGGGGTATTCAGCATGCAAAGGGTTAAGATTTTAAGCGGTACCCAAAAAAAGAACTGTCAAACTTAAACTCTGTTTGGACCAATGGAATTTTCCGTATAGCCACATACAATAAAGTCAGATTGGTCCATTGTATATATTGAGGGGTCACAGGTTATTATCCTTGCAAAATATTGTATTTCTTTCTCTGAAGATCAACTTCTTTGAAGCAAACAGTGTGGACCCTGATGAAATGCCACATGATGCTGCATTTCATCTGGGTCTTCGCTGTTTGCTAAAGTAGGGGTTTCAAGTCTACAAAGAGTTAGCAGGATGAAAATTAGGGGAGGATTGTAGTATATAAAATCATCAAGCATGACAAGGATAAAAAGAGTGCTTTTAAGCCGATGTCCAAAATTTCAGGTCTCCAGATAAGAGTGCATACTGGAAGATTATTTTTCTTATGTCTCAACCAAAACATATGTTGTGGGTGCTCAAAAGAACCATCTCAATGTTCTTTTGAGCACCCAAACCATATGCTAAAAAGTATGGTAAGAAAATATTTACAATTTTACGCTAAATTTTTTTTGTTGAGAGGGTTCTTATGAGCACCCAAAACACATGTTCAAGCTGATGGGTAAGGAAATAGATGTAATTTCAGGTGCACAAACTATCCTTATCTGGACCTATGGTCCAAATATTGGACTGTCAAACTTTAAGTTTAGTTTCTTTGCAGGTTATTACTGTCCAACTGGATCCACTATTTCCAACCACACAATTTGTCCAGCCAATCACTACTGCACGAATGGTTCCGCATCACCAGAGCCTTGCCCACCAGGCTCTTTCTCGGCGGTCGAAGGAAACATCGCCTTGGAAAACTGCGACACATGCACCCCTGGCTACTACTGCTCAAGTTACGGAATCACTGGGGAGTGTGCTGAAGGATTTTACTGCCCGGCAGGACAGAGCACAGCTACGCCAGCGGAGTATAATTGTACCATGGGTCATTACTGTCCTGCAGGGAGCCCTAGTCCTGTGCAGTGTCCAGCGGGCTCGTATCAAGATCAGACTGGTCAGGTTACTTGTAAAGAGTGCCCAGTAGGAAGGTAAGTTACAAGGCGTGACCATTTATTGTGTAGGAAGCTTCGATAGAAGATCCTGCTTTTCAGTTTCACTTCCAGAGTTTTTATTATTTGATTAACACTTTTTCTTGCTAGTGGCAACACCTAGTATAAAGTTGCAAATACAGTAGAACTTCAATGGCTCGAACTCTGATGGCTCAATTATCTGGGCTGTCTAGAACTGTCATCAAGGTCCCTACAGGTCATTTTATGCCAAATCCACCCTGAATGGCTGGAACTATCCTTGGCTAGAACTATTTTTCATTGTCCCAAGCCTGTTCGAGCCATTAAAGTTCTACTGTAGTTTGAACCCAGTTCACACCAGACAAAAATGTGGGGCTGATTGGGGTCTAAACTTTTTGACTTTGATGGTTTTCTTGAAAAATTTGTTATGATAGTTAATTTAAAAAAGGTCTGCAGAGGACAAGAAAACAACATACAAACTTACCAAGCATGCAAAGAGTTGCCTGAACTCCCCAGGAGTATATCATCTGTTGACAACATAATTGCAGTAGTAGTATAGCATCTTGAAAAGTAGTTGCACTTTGTCGCTGCAAGGAAAATGAAAAAAATGTTTTTTAAGGAGCCCCTCATGCCAAACATGGTATATTTAAAAGAACAACAGTCTTTATCCAACGCCTTGAGAGCCAGAACTAAATTACTGTGGCAGTAAATTCATGTGCAAACAAAATAGTTTCAGATCAGACTGCTCCTAGTGGAGGTGTCAGACAAAAAAAAAAAATGTGCAAATAAAATGGTCCCAGATCAGATAGAGTAGTCTGATCAAGGACAGTTTCAGGGTTTGCAAGGTTGAAAAGTACTTGAATATAGAGGGCTTTCTTGAAAAATCCTTGAAAATTAAATCTTCCTTGCAAATGACTGGAGAATCACTGCAAGGCATTGAAAAGTCCTTGAATTTTACTATATTCTGTAGTCAATGAAGACCTAGATAAGTTTAAAATTGGTGTGCCTTTATTTGGTGCAGCAGATGCTGCACCAAATAAAAGCACAACAATTTTATACTAATTTTCTTATGCTTAATGGTAGGGAGGGCAGTGGCTCAGTGGTAGAGTGAAAGACCGAAGGGCCACGGTTTCTAGCCTCACCGGGGTCACTGCGTTGTGGTCCTTGAGCAAGACATAGTTATCCTAGCTTAGTACTGGTTCAACCCAAGACCAGTCCCTATATAACTGAAAGATTGTTGATGGGACGTAAAGAACCAAATCAAAATCAAAAGAAAATTACGCTTAATGGTTCATTGTCTCAATCTAGATTTTCAGAAGTAGAATTTTAATGCGTAAATTAAAAATTTTCATGAAGTTATAGTCCTTGAAAACAGAATAAGAATCTTTATGGAGTCCTTGAAAAGTCCTTGAAAAGTCCTTGAATTTGACACAAACTTGCCTGTATGATCCCTGAGTTTGTTTATTTGTTTGCTTTCTTCAACAAATTATTTATTGGTAAGGCAATAAAAAAAATTGTCATGTTTCCGGTACATCTAAAATATTTTTAGGGTCGGTTGACCCCTTGGAAATTTTCATGCTTTTTTGACGTTTGCTGATTTTTTTTCAAATTTACTTTTTTGAAAAATTCTTTCAGGAATACCATCTGCAGATCAAACAGATTGGATCCAGGTCAGGCCCGACATTTTGTTGGGCTTGATCTAGGTCTAACCTGTTTGCAAAGTTTATGACTTATGAGCGGGCGACACTAGTAGGCAAAGCGTTAAAAAGTCGAAAAATAGACTTTCATACCACAAAAAGTTTAAAAAAAGTTTGAGTAGGCCCCAAAATATGAGGGTCGGTAACCAGAAACAAGAGATTTATTTTATTTGTCCTAACTAGGATGGATAAGTTTCAAATCATCAGCTGGAGGATTCTGTTATCATTTGCAATTTTTTAAGATCAAAAGGTGGTCTCAATTGTGTTATACGGTAGATGTTCTAAAATTTTGAACACCAGTTAACTGCCATAAAGGCCTAGACAAACAAACCAGATCCAGATCAGACTGCTTCTGAAGAAGCAGTCTGATCAGGGTCTTCCCTGTTTGTTGTTCTGACAAGCATTTGTGAAGTCCAGTCCTGACAACCAACATTTTATTTGAGAACAGAAAGTGAAAAGTGTTTGAAATTTTAGAACATTTACTGTATACTTCTTTTTATAGATACTGTGATCCAGCAGAATTGGGAAACAGTACAGGAGTCATTATCCCAGCAGATTGTCCGACAGGATCGTACTGCCTGGTGAACACATCATCGGCCCAACAATACCCATGTCCGCCGGGAACTTTTAATAACAGAACCCAACTGGAACGACAGGATGAGTGTCAAGCATGTACTGGAGGAATGTTCTGCCAAGATTCAGGTGAGTTACATAGGTTTAGATAGTCAAAAAAAATAAAGCGTAAAATTGTAAATATTTTCTTACCCAGGAATTTTATCATATGTTTTGGGTGCTCAAAAGAACCGTCTCAGCGAGATGAAAAGAACCGTCTCAGCGAGACGGTTCATTTGAGTACCCACAACATATATTTTGGTTGAGAAATAAGAAAATTATTTTTTTATTACACACTATTAAGCTAAAGGCCTGGGGTTATTTTGATTTTTGCCACATCATATGGAAATATGTTATAGACAGGGTTCGCACACGCTTGAAAAGTACTTGAAAATAGAGGGCTTTCTTGAAAAGTCCTTGAAAATTAAATCTGCCTTGAAAAGTGCTGGAGAATCACACTACTAAAAGACCTTGAAAAGTCCTTACTTTTTACTAATTTCTAAGAGACATAGCCCTGTTAATGGAGGCCCAAATCAGTTTAATCCTTTACCCCATATTCTATATTTAGAAAATTGCATCATTTTCTGTAAATAATTCAAATTTTCAAATACTTTCCAAAAATAATTCTTACATTGAAATAGTTATGAAAATATTATGGAAAATGGAACATTTGCTCCTCAGGAGCAAATGTTCCATTTTTCATAATATTTTGAAAAATCTTACATTTCAAAGGTGTTCAAAGGCGCTTGTGTGGAGCAAAGGGTTCACCCTTTCCTTTATGAATATTCGTGCTAGGCTCCATCCACTATGAATAATTATATAGATAAACTTTCATGTTTGTACATGAAACAAAGAAATTACTTGTCAGGTCCTGGTTTGAGCCTTACCGGCCTCACTGTGTTGTGTCCTTGAGCAAGACACATTAACCCTTGCTTAGTACTGGTTCGACCGAGGAAGACCCATCCCAACATAGCTGAAAATTGTTGATTGGGACATAAAGAGTCAAACCAAACAAACCAAACTTGTTCATTATTATAGGATCATATCTAATCATATTTTTATAAACAAACAGAGAAGACCCTGATCAGCCAGCTCTTACAAGTGCTCCCTGATCTGGGTCTGCTCTGTTTGCAAAGGTATTAAAAGTAAGTATCTCTATGAGGTAAAGGGTTAAAATTAAAGTGTCTTTATTTGATGCAGTCTTACTGAATGTCCGTCCTGATCAGGATCCAAATCTTTTGACACTCTTATAATGTTCTGATAAGGCCAAAACAAAATATATTTGTGGTTCCTATTACATGCCATAAAATCATAGGCTAGGTAGGCGAGGAAACATTTTATTTTGTGGAAAAAATTTACAAAGAAAATATATCAATTTTTAAGAAGTGCTTCTTTTTAACCTTTTTCACTGAAAAGCAAAAAATGTTTAGGTAGGGGGCAAAAAATTAGGGTAGGTAGGGCGATAGGAACCACATATATATTTATCCCCCGACGAAGTCGGAGGGATATAGTTTTGGCGTCGTCCGTGCGTCGGTCCATCCGTCCGTCCGTCCATTCCGTCCGTCCATCCGTCCGGAACCATATCTCAGTACCTATTGGTCAGATTTGATTCATTCTTGGTACAAATGATAAGTACCATGGACTCTCAAACATCCAATAAGTTTGGTCAAAATCAACCCCTTAACACTTGAGTTATTGCCCTTGTTTTAGTATAGGCAATTATAAGGCAAAACCTATATTAGCTTTTTTGTGTGATGATCTTCACATTTTATCAAAGCTATTATATTTAACAACTTCTCACAATTAGACCATGATTGCCAAGTGCC
This sequence comes from Loripinus fragilis, assembly GCA_964019695.1. NCBI lineage: Eukaryota > Metazoa > Mollusca > Bivalvia > Lucinida > Lucinidae > Loripinus > Loripinus fragilis. Next base: position 47,772,671 of record OZ026522.1, read on the forward strand.
TGTAGATAAGCATGGCAGTGTCAAAGTTTTACCCCACCCCCTTTGACCCCACCTAAGGGGTCAAAGGTCAAATATTTAAATTTCGCAATAACTAAGGCAATTGTTAATATTTTTTGCTGAAATTTTGCATACAGGCAGAGCAGCAATAGATATGAAACATATCAAACGGGATTTCAGTTTGAAGGCCTGGGTCCGAGCCTGTTGGGTGGACTTAGGGGGTGGGGCCGAGGTCAAAATTAAACTTTTTCAGAATATGGTCATGTTGCATATTAAATTAAAGCTGACGACGCTGGCAGCAACATGGTAGCAAATATTTTGCCCACAGACACACCCTCGACCCAGGGGTTGGGGTCAAAAGGTCAAACTATATCTTTTTCTGAAAGAAGTCATGTTGCATATCAAATTAAAGCTGACAACGCTGGCAGCAACATGGTAGCAAATATTTTGCCCACAGACACACCCTCGACCCAGGGGGTAGGGTCAAAAGGTCAAACTATATCTTTTTCTGAAAGTAGTCATGTTGCATATCAAATTAAAGGGAATTGATCACAGAGCACCATGAAAGCAAATATGCTGTCATTACACACACCAACGACCCCGTGGAGTGGGGTCAAAAGGTCATTTTCTTTTTCTTTTCTAAAAGTGGTCATGTTGCATATCAAATGAAAGTGGAAGAAGTGTAGACCTACATGCAAGGTAACACTTTGAATTTACACACACCCTTGACCTCTGGGGTTGGGTTTAAAGGTCAGATATTGAAATTGTGCAGATGTAAGTATATTTTTTATTAAACTAAGCACTAAAGCATACTTGACAGGTGTTTGTTATGATCTGAATGATACTGAAGGTGAACTTAGACTTAGATAAATGGGATTTATGTTTTGTGATTTACATGTTTCTCTCAAATAACCCTTCGTCGGGGGATATAAATTCGTCGAATTTGTCTTGTTTATTTTGGCCTAAGTTGATTTTTCTTGTGATGCTTCTGGGGTTAGTTCAAATTTAAGTTTGATTTTCTTTTGACAGGCTTGGATGCTCCTAATGGGCCATGTAATTCCGGTTATGTATGCATCTCTGGGGCCTCTACACCACAACCCACAGATGGAGTATCTGGTATGGTCTGCCCTCAAGGCTCCTATTGCCCAGAGGGCTCCAGTGTGAAGACTAATTGTCCCGCAGGAACATTCGGAGCAAGTACGGGGCTACATAATGTGACAGAGTGCACACCATGCACACCAGGATCGTACTGTAATATAGATGGTGAGTCAGATCCTTCATTCATACCAGACCCAGAGGTTATCAAGCTTTTTTCAATCTCACCTCAAATGAGCATGAAATTTTGATGCTCATAAAAGGTGAAATTGTGAAAAATAAAGATTTTTCTTGCTTTAAATTCTCAGATATTGTATTTATTCTGCTTATAAATGTTAAAATGCCAACAAAAACATTTATGAGCAGGATAAATTTCATGCTCAATTGAATTGAGCATGAAAAAAAGTTTTATAACCTTGAGGCCTTAGTTCCTCTCAGTTTTGACTCTAGATGATGGCTCATGTAAAAAAGTAAGTATGACCAGGAAATGCCACAATCTCAGACTGCAGACCAACCCAGGGCACCACAAGGAAAAGACAGGACACAGATAGCCGCAACACAAAGCAAAGCAACCTACTATCTCTTTCTCAACAAGATGATTGCTAAACTAGAATGGACCCCAAAAACCACTCCACAAAACAGACCCAACTCAAAACCCCCACACACAATGGGAGCAACAACAAACAATGAATAAAAAACAACAGAACCAACACCTAAAAATGGACAGCAGCCAAGGTCACCAAGGGCTTAAATATATTTTACTGGCAAAATATTTGCCCTATATTCTGCTGCTGTTAGCGTACTGGAGATTAAAAACATACTGGAGATAGAAGACAAATTTAAGCAAATTCTTCTTCTAAACATGTAGCAAAATCAAATTTTCTTACAATAAGTCTCAATTAATTTTGAATCGCCATGTAACTTTTGCTTTGTTTTTCTTCTAGGCTTGATAGTGGTTGCAGGGCAGTGTACACAAGGATACTACTGCTCAGGTGGAGCCATTACACAGAATCCTACCGGCGAGTCTTATGGAGATGTCTGTCCACCTGGCCACTACTGTCCAACAGGCACCCACACACCTACCCCATGTCCGTCAGGCACATATCTACCTACAACAGGAGCAGTAATTGATACAGATTGTTTGGATTGTCCTGGAGGAAAATATTGTGCTATCACTGGCCTTACCAACTATACAGGTATGGCAAATGTTCTAAAATTTCGAACACTTTTCTCTTTCTGTTCTTAAATAAATTGTTGGTTTTCAGGGCTGGAATTTAATAAAATGCTTGTCAGAATACCAAACAGTGAGGACCCTGATCAGACTGATTCTGAAGAAGTAGTCTGATCTGGGTCTGCACTGTTTGTCTAGGCCTTTTTTGGCAGGCAGCTAGCGTTCAAAATTTTAGATCATTTACCATAAGGTGACAACTTTTTCCTTTTTTAGTCCACCCCTGCCGTATGATTCTCAGGTCGTATAAGCAATACAATTTTATTTTACCAGTAGGTTGACATTTTTTGAAGGCTCTGTGAAACACATGCTGTACCAACTATATAGGTAAATGATTTTTGCATTCCTAAAGGAAAATACTATGTAAAACTATACAGGTAGTGTATTTATCTTATATTTGTCAACAGGCAGGTAGGGTATACTTTTAAATAAGGGAAAATTAAAAATTTGTTTTTGTTGACACTTGTAATTAATTAGGCAATAAGATGAAGGTTTATGTCTTTAAAATATTGCTTCTATATATACATTTGAGTTATAATATATGGCCCTCGACGCAAGAAAACCTGTATTTGGGGTGTTTGATCAATAAAGATGCAGACCAGCCTGTGCATCTACGCAGACTGATCAGCACCTTTATTATTCACTTTTCGAAAAGTATCATATCTAAATTTGCAGCAAAGGAAATTTCATTTTTCTAGCTTGTCTCTGTAGCTGAGGAAACTGGTTTGAGTCTAGCTATGTTAGAAACCCTGAAGACAGGTTGTATCACGTGGAGGCCCATATAAAAAATTCCATGTACTTTAATAACTGTTTTAGCGGGTGTCCAACATAAGCTTCAAGTTGGCATTTACATAATGAAGATTGAAATCAGCCTGCACATCCACAGAATTTGATCAGAGTCTTAGTTAAAGGTGGCAATCAAAAACGCCAATACTATCAAGGAACATAGATAAAAAATCATTATAAAGAGAGTTTTTTTATTGCCATTTGTCACCACACTGGCGACAAATGGCAATCCAAAACACTGTTTCTATTGAATTTTGATCTGTGTTTGTCGATTGTTGAGAACGTTTTGGATTGCCGCCTAACCGGTGTGATACTGATGTCAACAAAAATGCCTCACTCATAATCACTGTTTTCTTAGCAAAGGGGTAAAAGATTGGTCAGCCACGTACTGCTTATTCATGTAGAGGTTGGGCGAGGTTGGAAAATGACTTTAATTTTTACATCAAGCTGTCCAGTTATTTTGATGATGTCATACAGGTCCAATGTACACATCACAGCATTACCTATCAATAGCTTACAATATCAATTTGAATTTGCACTCAGTTTATGTTTTGCTAACTGTGTTCAAATTTTAGATCAATTTTTCAACAGTCAAGCTTGCGAGCAATAACTTTATAAAATTTTGACATCATATTTAAAACAAAATGTAAGGTCTATTGATGAAATAACACGTCTTATTGGATAATATCAAAAATTCCCAAGAGAAAGCAGTATAACTAAATGTCGGACTGTATATCCTATGATATACCTCCCCAAATGAAAATTTTGAATACAGTTATCCTCTTATTGGAAGATTTTAGTTCATCAATAAAAATGTTTATTTTTTTTATAATTTTCAGGAATGGGTAGGTGAAATTTTGTTTCTTTTGTATATGTATGGGAATGTAACTTTAATGTGTATATATTATGTGTACGGTAAATGTTCTAAATTTTGAACACTATAGTTGCCTTCCAAAAATGCCTAGACAAACAGGGCAGAGCCAGATCAGACTGCTTCTTATGAAGCAGTCTTATCAGGGTCTTCCCTGTTTGCTACTTTGACAAGCATTTTGTGAATTTCAGCCCTGATAACCAGCATTTGATTTGAGAACAGTGCACGAAATTTTAGAACATTTTCTGTTTATTATATATATTTGCATGGATCAGATATTCTAATTTTTGTTTGCATGCGTGTAATATGGGCCTTGAGGCAAGAAAACCTGTCTTCGGAGGTTTTCGAACAACAAAGGCGCAGACCAGCCTGTGAATCCGCGCAGTCTGATCAGCGCCGTTGTTATTCGCTTATTGGAAAGCATCATATCTATACAAACTATGAGAGAACTTTAAATTTTCTAGCTAGTCTCTGTGGCTGAGCAGGTTGGTTTGAATCTCACTTTGTCGAAAACCCTGAAGACAGGTATGCTCGTGGCCAAATCCATATATAACTTGCATGGATGGGATATGTATTATTGTTGTAATTATGTGCATGGATAGGATGTATACCCAACAAAAAAGAAAAGCAAAAGTAAGATTTTGCCATTAAGTACTCATCATATTTGCAAAAATACAAAATATCATAATTTTTTTTATTTCTCATCAAATCTTACTAAAACCCATGTTTGGCATAGATGTATCGTATATCTGTCTTTTCACATGCATAAACAGAAAGCATTTTTGCAATCAGTGAACATGCTTTGGATGAGTTTATTCATAGATACTGTGTGCATGGAATTCTATGCATGCTTTACGATTTCAAACAGCAAAAAAAATATTTCTGTTCATTAATCGAGACATATCTGCAGTTTACATATGTATAATTTTCTTCATATTTCTTAACACGGTTTTCATAAGATGCAATGTACGACCATTACAATTGATTAAATTACGCTCAAATCTTTTCAGGTTTCAATGTGAGCTTTCTGAAAATTGACAGGTTTTACGAGTTGCATTTCTTTTTGTTTGTTTGGTATATTGTTGTAAATATATGCATGGATAGGATATATAATCATTGTTTTAATATGTATTCTCACCAAAAGCCCTAACCAACTACCTTCATTATCAACTTTTTTCAAAACCTAGAATAACAAGACTGCTCTTTTTGCATCTCAAAATAGCCAGACGAGTCACTTACATTAGACAGTTAAGATAGTTAAGATAATAACAAAATGCTTAACAGTACATGAAGGCTGGTCCATTTTTGAAATTCTCAATATGCAGCTTTTTTGTCACAATTTGTATGACATGACTTTTTGCCACCTTCACCCACAAAACAATCTCATTTCTAAAACCAAACTCATTAAATTCTCATGTACAGAAATGAACACTCCTTAATCCTTAAAGCGCCAGCAAAAAATGCATCTGAAAAGGTTGTATGCTTAAGTTGTCTTCTGAAAATGATTGCATAACTTTGTTGACTAATTTAAGTATAGAAACAAACAGTGTTGACCAAGATCAGACTGCTCCTATAGGAACAGTCTGATCTGGGTCCACACTGTTTGTTAGAGAAGCTTCTGAAACATTTCACTAGATGACAAAACGGTGTGATTAGTGCTTTAAGGGTATCTGCATTTATTTGGTCAAATACAGTAATTGTAGCATTTACTGTAAAAGTTCTAAAATTTTGAAACACTAGTTGCCTGCCAAAAAGGCCTAGACAAACAGGGCAGACCCAGATCAGACTGCTATTGAAGAAGCAGTCTGATCAGGGTCTTCCCTATTTTCTATTCTGACAAGCAATTTATGAATTCCAGCCCTGAAAACCAACATTTTATTTGAGAATAGAAAGAAAAAAGTGTTTGAAATTTTAGAAAATTTACCGTAAACATCCTTCAAACTTTACTTGAAATTTTAGAACATCTACCGTAGACATCCTTCAAACTTTACATGAAATTTTAGAATATTTACCGTAGACATCCTTCAAACTTTACTTGAAATTTTACAACATTTACCGTAGACATCCTTCAAACTTTACTTGAAATTTTAGAACATTTACCGTAGACATCCTTCAAACTTTACTTGAAATTTTAGAACTTCTACCGTAGACATCCTTCAAACTTTACATGAAATCATATCTGTATGAACCCTGTGATGTTGTGGGTTACTGTTTATGTTGTTTTGTTGTGTGTAATTGTGTTGTATGGTGTGTTGTTTCAGACCTGGGTTCATTTACATTTAATAATTTGTTATTTCATAACAATTGTCATATTTATTATCTGCTGCCGAAGGTTTAGGGATAATCTTTTGTCATTGTCCGTTCATCTGGAGCCATATCTCTGAACCCATTGGTTAGAGGTGCAGATGGGCTCTTGCTGTTAATGATTAATGCCCTGTAGAGTTAATATCCTATAAATTTTGGCTAGAATTAACTCACTGTACTTAGTCAAGGGTAGTAACTCAAGTGTGGTAACACTGGAGTTACTACCCTTGACTTAGTAAGAGTTGACTTTTTGTGTTATGATCTTTACAATGAATGAAGCAATAGCTCACTATGGGTACAAGAGTGTTAAAAAGTTTTCACAAATCCCTTAGATGGGGCAAAGGTTAAATATTAAAGTAATTATTTGATATTTTCAGAATTATCTGAATAGAACCCATGTCAAATGTATTCATCTTTATCAGAATATGGTCATGTTGCATATCAAATTGTAGGGTATAAAGGCTTTCAGAGTGAAACAACTTACAAGGAATAATTTTTTCATAACTTCCCCTGACCTCAAAGGTGGGGGCCAGAGGTACAAAAATCAACACCTTTTCAGAAAGCTGCCTTGTTTCATATCCAATTAAAGATAATGAAGAGTAGAACATCATGGAAGCAAAAGGTTTGTCCTAGTCCCCACCATTGACCCCTGTAGTTGGCCCTTGGCCCTGTAGTCAAAACATAACTTTTTTCTGAAAGCGGTCATATTGCTAAACGCATATGGAATTAAAGGGAATGAAGAGCAGCACAAAATGCAAGCATACATTTCAACCTTTCAAGAAAATCTGACCAATGTCAAATATTGAAATTGTACAGTAAAGCATATTTTTATTTGAAATTAGCACAAAACAAAGGATGTACTGCATAATATTAGACAGTAAGTCGGAACTGTCTTGGCCAATTCAGTGGAATCAGACCTTGGATGTACATCTTCAGACAAAAATATTCTATGACCTGACACAGCTACAGAAGATGTGTACAATGGACTATTCCATGTTTATTGTATCAAACTAGAAAGAAGAATCCACTAGTATACAAAGGATTAAAGCAGAGATAAAATTTGAAGATGTTGTCTGCTGCAACTTGTAGACAGTACTTGGATGGTTAATAAATTTTTCATTTTCTATATTTTAGATGATTGTGATGCCGGCTATTACTGTGCATCCGGTGCCAACATTAGCATGCCGACAGACGGCACAACCGGTGACATATGCCCCATAGGTAATTACTGCCCAACTGGCAGTCAGGCTCCATTACCATGCCCAGAAGGTACCTATATGAATGAAACTGGAGCACCTATATGTAATGGCTGCCCACCAAGGTTCTATTGCGTCAACGGAGATGTGGCCGACCCCTGCCCATTGGGGGCTTACTGCCCGGGAAACAATGGCTATGACTATTCACTATGCCCACCTGGAACCCTGAATGCTGTGACCATGTTGAGCAATGAAAGTGAATGCCAGCCGTGTACTGGAGGCAGCTACTGCGCAACACCCGGCTTGAACACTACCACGGACTTGTGTGCAGCCGGATATTTCTGTACGAGTGGAGTCGACACTGCTACTCCGAATAACAACAACAATACTGGAACTGGAGGTATGTACTGTCCTGCCAGCCAAGAATGACAGTGGTGTCATGTTTAGTTTACAAAGTTATCAGGACTTAGAATTGATAGATCACTTGTGTATTCATCCTATCTGCAGGATAGGATTAATGCACTCGTGATCAATCGATTCGCCTTAGCTCAAGTGGAGTGTACAAGTTAACGTTTTACTAAACAATTGTAAACCAAACTCGACGTCACTGTCACTCTTGGCTGGCAGGACAGTACCCCCATCTATTTATTTAACTCTTTGCATGCTGGGTAAATTTTTTGGTGTTTATTGTCATCTGCTGACTTTTTTCAAAATTAACTTTTTCAAAAATTTATTTCAAGAACACAATCAGATTGTTAATCAGTGTGGATCCAGATCAGGCCCGACATTCTGTCAGGCCTGATCTTGGTCCAAACTTCAGCAGACAACAATAATCGCTTCTAGCAATAAAAGGTAACTCTACATGCAGTGTAATTTGGGGGCACCTATATAGGATCAACAGCCATTAGATTTACACAATAGTTACAGGACATTGACACATCTCAAAAGACGAACACGACAAATAATCGAAAATATCACCAAGAAAAACATTGACAAACATAAAAAAATAGAAAATATATATGTATATATAGCACATTATGTCACTAAAATTCAATTTGACACGTAAGCCATGCCACAGAGATAGTCAAGGACACCTAGTCCAGCTTTTAAACAAATGCTTTTGAGGCGTTCATTTCTCAGCAAGTCCTAAGTTAAGTGATCGGCTATGCACCCCCCCCCCCCCACCCCTTTGAAGGGCTCTCTAACAAGAACTTTAAGAAACTTTGGTATTAGAGTGCAATTCTATACCTGCAATTGCCAGGCCTCTTATTTTTTTTTTTCTTATATGAAGTCACTTCTTGGGGAGTGATACAACACGTACCATGTACTAGAATCAGTAAATCTCTAGTGCTTTATGGCGCACAGTGACTCAGCGGTAGAGTGCTTGACTAGAGGCCGAGGGGTTGTGGGTTCGAGCCACACCGGAACCACTGAATTGTGTCGTTGAGCAAGACACTTTATGCTCTGCTTAGTACATTTTAACCCAGGAAGACCTGTCTTGCCCGACATGTCTGAAAATTTTTGACTGGGACTTAAAGAATCTAATAAAAAAATCTAGTGCTTTGCAGATTTTGGTAACCTTATAAAATGACACCCATAGAAATGTTACTTATATATGACAATATCTAGAAGTTTTTTTACTTCAAAAATGATTACAAAACTATTTTAATGTCATATCATTTATTTGTGGTCCTGTATTATTGAAATTATAAAGGTAATTTGCAAGTTGAAACCAAGTTGCAAAAAAGCCTGGCAATCCTGGCAATTTTATCTCTTTTTCTCAAATTGTTAAATAAATTTAATAATACATGATACTCATGTAAGATCTTCTATTTAAGAAATGAATTCAAATTTTGGAAGGTTCATGGAATCATGAATACTTCAGGTCAAGCGCAAAGTTCGTTAACTTTGCAAGAGACCCGAAGTATTCATGATTCCATGAACCTTACAAAAATTGAATTTATTGCTTATATTTATATTTTATATTATCAGTCAAGTATCAATTTTCAATTTTCACCTAACTTGGCTGGTTTTCCAGATATTTTGAATTAAATCAGACATAAGGTAGGGTTTGGAATAGCCAAAAGGCCAAATTTCCGCGCTTTACGGCATGGCGATACGTGTTCAACCTCACGCAAACGTCAGTAAACAAGCAACGTTATTGGGTGGACTTGACTTGACTTGACATCAAATGGCGCGTATGTGGCTGTGGCTTAAATCGATTTGTTCATGCAGGCATGAACCACATCTCAAATGTAGAGGTTCATTTAAAGACTCGCAGTGGAAATGTAAATATACATGTATTAACTGATCCTTTATCTGTTTATAATGTGTATAGCTCAAGGAAAGCTGACAGTTGGCAAGCTATGTACAAAGATATTTTACTTTCTAGGCCTGGATGTGATAAGATATCTTTTGAAGTCCATGTCCTGGCACCAGTTATTGCTTAGAGGGTACCAAAGATCTCTGTTTTTAATCTTATATTTTTAACTATTTCTAGGCCCATGTCCTGTTGCCAGCTACTGCCCAGAAGGCACCACAGTTCCTCTTGTCTGTAATGCAGGAACATACAATGATGTAACTCACCAGGCTGCGTGCAAGACCTGCGTTGCTGGATATTACTGTGAAGCAAATGCAACAACATATTCAGGCACACCTTGTCCAACAGGTAGGTTATATCACAAAGTACTGTTAATTCGGAAATTTCGTGAGAATTTAATTTTCAGGAATAGCGTTTAAACACATATTTGCGAGCTAAAAATCGCGACTAGGGCATGATTTACCTATATCAGTAAAAGACAATGGGATTTCGCCATTTCGTGAGGATTTTATTTTCACGAAACTTCGAATATGGGAAGTTTCACGAAAATAAAACCCTCGCGAAAATTTCCGAATTTACAGTACCACATCATTCTTTCATTACATCTTTGCGTGCTGGGTAATTCTACATGCTTTTTTGGGTGTGCTTGATTCAGTCGTTCAAATAATTTTAGATCACCTCTGAGAGGAGCAGAATGTATACAGGGTTCCCACAGGCTTAAAAAGTACTTGAATTTGGAGGGCTTACTTGAAAAGTCCTTGAAGATTAAATCTGCCTTGAAAAGTACTGGAAAACCACTCAAAGGCCTTAAAAAATCCTTGAATTTTACTATTTTCTGTTGGACTCAAAACTGTTGATAGGAATCTAAATCAGTATAAAATTGTTGTGCGTTTATTTGGTGCAGCATATGTTGCACCAAATAAGAGCACAACAATTTTATACTCATTTTCCAGTACTAATTTCTCCATTATCTCAGTCTAGCATTTCTGAAGTTGAATTTTCACACTTAAATCATTATTTTTCATAAACTAATAGTCCTTGAAAACTGTAGGAGTCTTTTAGAAGTCCTTGAAATGTCCTTGGATTTTTCTCAAAACTTGCCTGTATGAACCCTGATATATCCACTGAACGCTGCGCCTGTGACTTGATTCACTAGAACACTTATAAGTGTACACTGAACAGTGAATCAAGGGTGTACTTGATTCACTATTCAGTGTACACTTTCCAGTGTTCCAGCAAATTCAGTCACAGCTGCAGCATTTTGTGCAATGCACTTTGAGCAAGCTTGATTCAGCAGTTCCGAGTACACTGGAACATCACTCTGGGAATGCTCCTGAATCAAGTGAATTGAGGGATTAACATTCCACAATGAATAAAGTGTAATGCATGACTCTAGTAAAGATCCATATTGTAGAATAGTATAGAAGTAGGGTAGGATTCAGGCTATGCTGGAGATTAGCAGAAAGATTAGCCGGTGGGTAGAAGTATGTCTTCTTGGAAGGTTTTTGATCCTACAGGCAGGAAATGGCTTAGCGTAATGGGAATGAGCCACAAATCTAATTGTGAGCCAAGATAGCAGTTACTTGGGGAAAATAGATTTAATTTCGCAGATGAAATTAAATAAATTCCCCAAATTAAAGTTAAGTAGAATCTTCCAAGTACAAAATCCAAATTCCAAGTCTTAGGGACTAGAGGTTTCATTTGAAGTATCAAAAATTCAAATTATAGGGAGGTAGACATAAAAAATATATAACCTCTAAAAAAGATTGTAATTTTTTCTCTCGATGAAACATAAGATTTGGGCACAAATAAAAGTGCTTGTTTATTATAGTGTCACCCCTATTGAAAGGGCCAGCCATTTCTGACTTATGAGACACCTCAACTTGTCACATTTACTTCCCAAATCCCATCCTTTTGCCAGGCACCAGGCAGGCTAGGAATTGGTAACCATTACGTTTAACTAGCTGGTGGCTCACCAACCGGCCATATCAGAACGAACCCCAATGTCGCCGACACTGGGAATCTAACCTTCGACCTCCCGCTCCCGAAGCGGATGCCTTATCCACTAGGCTATGGGGACCAATAAGAAACATCTAAATGAGATGTTTTTTTTGCGCCCCCAAAATATATGTTATTATGGACATATACAATTATTAAAATAGATCATGAATAGGACCTAGTCTCTGAATCTAGTGTGTCCCATATTTGAGTCAATGTCAAAATTCGTCAAATTTTGAAAGAAGTAAAAGGAAAAATACGAATTAAATAAAATGATATTTTTTTTTCGCGAAAGTAACAAGTTGTTTCTGAAAATACTATGAAAAGCGAAAAGAAACCTTAACAGCCAATCAGATCCTTATAATTAAGTTTCAAAGATCACATGACCAGATAAAATGTCAATACCGTAACAAACTTTGTTTCCTGTTTTTTCTTCAAATCTCGTCATGGATATTTATTTTGTTGAAATGGATAAGTTCAAAAAATCATGTGTTTAATTGTGTCAAAGGTAAAATTTGAACAAAATGATTATTTATGACAATGAGCAAACGTAAAATGCATTTTTTTATCTTTTAAGTGATTTTGCATACTATTTTCTCAGTATTTTGTTTAAAAACCACATTTCTAGAAAATTACAATGCTTTGGCATGCTTGTAATCAACCAAAGGAATTGATCAGGTACTTAAAATCTACATGTTGTCTCTGTCTGATATACTTTTTTCCCAAAAATATCACTGTTACGGTACTTGACAAAAATGTTACGGTATTGACCTTTAAAGAATATATGCTAGCGTAATTCTTCTGTTTAAGATTTGATGTAGAGCACTGTTGACCAGATTGCAATGTTAATACTCTTGACACATGTGCACAGAAAGAATTTTGGAATATATGGTAGATTGCATTTATTTCAAAATATTGTTACGGGTTTGACAAAACCGTTACAGTATTGACAAACCCTGCCTGAAAACAAAACAATATGTCAATACCGTAACAAACTGTTTATACGAGTTCATCATTCAATTTGTGATTTATGCTTCTGTTTAAACTTGATAAAGCATTCTTATCATAAATTCACTTAATAAACTTGACTAAAAACTAATATCTTTGCATTCAAAACTGTACTTTTTTGACAGCATATGTCAAAACCGTAACAAGATGTGTCAATACTGTAACATTTTCATCGTTACGGTATTGACTGTTACGGTATTGATATATTCTACATATTTTTTTACCTAAAATAATGATTACTCTCTAAAACATCGCAACAAGAGTGATTTTTTGTTGAGAAATTTTATTTGGTCAAGATGTTAAAACCAGAAATTTTTTATCAAATTCCATTGTCCATTTTTGTGTTACGGTCATTTGACACAAAAAAAATATACTATAAAAATTTCACTCACCAAAACAGTATTTTCTTTTGCCCGTTCTGTAGATGCTTTACAAAACACATGTATTCTTAGTAAACAGAAAGTGTCAAATTAGTATGACAGAAAACAAGATTCAGCACCATTAGGGATCCAGTATTATTTTTGCAATTTATCAAGTGTTACGGTCTTGACATAAACGCTTGGGACAGAGGTTTTTTGGCAAAAAAGTGCAAAAAATGTAATGAAAAATCACATATTGAAACCTCCTACATTTACTTTGATAATGCTTTTATCAATACAGCCAGTTAAAATTCCTGAGAAAATAACAGTTTTTTTGATAATTCTTGTTGAAAGTTCAATTTTTTCCGCTGGACGGGCAAAAATGCCAAAAAATGGGGTTTTGATCCAATAAAAAATATAATTACACACCAATATTTTTCAGTTTTATCAGCTAGCCTTATTAAGTATGATCAGTAGTATTGTGTGAAGAAAAAAAAATCATGATCACATCAGTGGTTTTCATAAGATATGAAACGGACAAGAATTTTGACGAATTTTGACATTGACTCGTTTATTTTGAATTTGTGACAAAATTGAAGTTCAAATTTTGGAGGTTTTACTGTAGAAATAATATTGACAATAAATTATTTGTATTGTTACAGTAATGCATTTTGTGACTATATGACAAGAAGGAGTTCAAAGCTTCTATTTATTTTTTCTTTCAGGGTCTTATTGTCCAGCGGGTACTGGATCTTCCACAGAATATTTATGTCCAGCGGGCACGTACAACAATGTCACACAAGCTCAAGATATATTTGACTGTAGATCATGTACAGGTAAAGTTAGGTTTACTAATACAAATAAATGAACGTCAGAAATTAAGTTTTAAGGCGTTGCTGACACGTCACCGTAAAACTAAATTTCAGACCATATATCCGATGATATAACTCCCCAGATGAAACTATGGAATACATTTATCCCCTACATGTTAGGGTCTCGGGCCTTTCATGTACCGCTGGACATTTTTCTCCAAATAAAATTATGGATATGCAAGTAAAAGAATATGTCATGGCTGTGAGGGACGGTAGAAATTCTGTCCCTCTGGATCACTGTTTGTCATCACTCAATGTTCCTCGAGACAGATATTTCTATCAGCTTGTCACACTCATGATAGATTATTTTCTTGCACACCAGATCAGAGTTTCCACTGTTGCGAGAAAATTCTTTCTCCCACTTTTGCACATGTAAGATATAGGCTGTCAGCTCATGTAAGACATTTCTATCTTACATGACCACGTGACAGCTTTCTTACATGGGCAGTGCAAAATTTTCCTTTTCTTTGAGAAAGGGTATACAAAGGACCAACATAATGCGCTTAAGTAACTAAAAGACCTTTAGCAAGGTTAAGCATCACTTATTGACGTCACTGAAAGGTAATGACGTCACATAACGTGCGCTACGTACCAATATTGGCAACGTGACGCAAACAATACAGGGGAGCAGACAGGATTTTCTATTGCAATTTGCAACTTAACCAATGCCCGAATTCTGTTTTCCAGTCATTTAATTTTTCATACCCGATAAACACACTCATGAACTCAGAATTAATGTAAATCCAATGAATAAAAAGTTAAAATTTTTACGTTTTATTGACTTTTTTATGTTTCAACAAAAAAGCTTAGAAAAGTGGGAGAAAAACAATCCATCATGAGCCTGTCAATGTATGATAGAGAAATCTCACCCTCAGAGTCAGAATTAACCCAGCCTGGGGGACTCAGCAAGCCTCGTCCCTGGTTCAAATTCCGACCCCTTGGGTAACATATCTCTATCCTACATGGACACTCATGGTGGGTTGTTATATTCTCACATACCTTGTACTAACCTGTGGGAAGGATAAAAATGGAATAGTCGAAGGTCCAAAGACAAATAACATCATTGTTATGTTAAAGTCCTGATAAGGAAATTTTTCAAGCATAAAATTGATTTATTTACTCATCAATTTATATATGTGTTTTGGGTGGTCATTGTAACAATTCTTTTGAGCACCCACAACATATGTTTCGGTTAAGAAATAAGAAAAATACTTTTTAATTATCAATTCTTGTAATATCTGGAGGCCTGAAGCAACTGCCATGATACAGCTTTATTTTTTCATATTTACAGCGGGTTGGTACTGTGACAGCGATGGTCTCTCCGAACCAGTAGGACTGTGTGCTCCAGGCTGGTACTGTTCAGGTGGGGCATTCAGCAACAAGCCACAGACGTATGTCAATGGTTCTTTCACGGTTGACATATCCTGTCCAACATATCTGATGAATGATACTGGTGGAATGTGTTTGGCAGGTAAGTTTTGCAGGCACAAGAACTTTCAGTTTATGCTCATATGTTGTTTAATTGATATAACCCTTTCCTTCATGAACATTCATGCTAGGCTCCACCCACTATGAATAATTGTATAAATAAACTTTTATGTTGGTACACAGAACTAAGAAATTACGTGTCAGGCCCACTAGTGTTGGATCATATTTCCATTATAAGCAAACAGAGCAGACCCTGATCAGGCAGCTCTTGTAAGTGCTGCCTGATCTGGGTCTGCTCTGTTTGTAAAAGTGCTAAAAGGCATCTCTATGAGATGAAGGAGCACAAATGTTAGATTATTCCTAACGTATGTCACAAAAATTACTTTAAAATCAAATTTTTGATGTGGAAACATCAAGATTTTGCCATATATATGCAACATTGATAGATCATCATTCCATAATGTTACTTTTAAGTAATACATGCACACTAGTATATTATCGATGGAAGTACATGAAATTTTATTTCACTTCCAGAAGCTTCCATGCTTTGTCATAGGTCTAGATACCCCCACCCTTACCCCTCTAAAAATAAAACACTGGGTTATAACAAGGTGACCATGTTATATCCAAATGTTCAAATCTGTGTTATGAATTAGGTGTGCATCATTTAATAATCTCATCTTGGGGTCATTTGTATTTCTCAGGTACCTACTGCCCGGAAGGCAGTTCAGCACCTATCCCATGCACAGCAGGCCAGTATTGTGACATTGATGAGCTGGACTCACCGACAGGGAACTGTACAGCAGGGTATTACTGTGATATCTCTGAGGTGGTACCCAATCCCGCAGAATGCAGCCTGGGACGGTATTGTCCATCTGGAACCCCGATAGAGATTCAATGTGATCCTGGCACTTTTAATAGTAAGTTGTTCTCCATAATATTTGTAATCACAATGATTAACTCTTACCATGCTAGAGGTGACTTTTGTCATCTGCTGATAACCTTTGCAAACAGTTTGGACAAAGATCAGGACCGACAGAATGTCGGTCCTGATCTGGATCCAAACCTTTTGGCATTCTTACAGTGTTTCTGAAAGAACTAAGGAAAAAGTTGATTTAAAAAAAAGTCTGCAGATGACAACAAAAGAATAAAAAATGATCTGTCAACATTTTCAAACATCATCTCTAAGACCACTGGGCTGTTTGAACTCAAATTTCATAAGGAGACTCCTTAGGATAGAGATAGGTAAGTTAATTCAAATGGTCTTGGTCACATGACCAAGATGGCTGCCACGCCCATATATGGTAAAAACCCTTAAAAATCTTCTCCAGAACATGCCAATGACATTTGGACTTGGTATGTAGCATCGGGGATGTGAGGCCAACCAAGTTTTTCAAATCTGACCTTGATGTTAAGTAGGTCAAGGTCAACCTAAAGCCATTAGTTTGACAAAAATGGTAGGTCTCAACAATGACAAAGTGTTGCAAGCTAGACATCTAACATTCTATGCTTTTATATCATAGATAGTATTGTGAGGCTCTCTCTCCTGTGTGTTTTCAGCAAGTGCCTTACACTTCCTTCAAGGCACTTGAGTCACATCTTTATCTCATGTTCATCTCCTTAGCCTCCTACTTAGTACCTTATGTGTCCCAGTCCCAGACCCCTTCGACTCACGTACACCCAGCATTAACTAATTGACGACCACCCTCCCTAGGCAGACAAGCAGTGACAACATATGTAAAAGATGAAAAATAATATATTTATGTATAATTGATATTCTCATTTTTCCATACAGAACTTCATTCCGCATCAAGTGTGAGCCATTTGCTCCTGTCACTTACATGCCTTACAAGGTGGCACATGACATTGTATGATATATTTGATATAGCCAAACTGTAGCAGACATTGGTTAGTCTGTCAAATATCACAGCTTGAAATAATTCCTTAATTGCTGATCTCTATACACATACACATTATAATTCTTTCAGATCGAACTCGTGGAGAAAGCATTGCCGACTGTCTAGAATGTTCTGCTGGGTATTACTGCCAAGCTTCTGGATTAGCTGAGCCTACTGGTCAGTGTGATACTGGCTATTATTGCCCAGGTGGACAAGACACACCTAGACCAATATTATATGCATGTACTCCTGGCCATTTCTGCCTCCAAGGAAGTGGGAACCAGACTGGTTGTCCATCAGGTTACTATCAGCCAGACTGGGCACAAGGTGACTGTGATCCGTGTCCACCTGCATCTTATTGTGAAGCTATTGGTAAGTGTAATCTTTGTTACATAAAAGCTTGTTGTCCAGTGCATTTCTGCTATACCTGACAGGTTGTAAACTGGTGCCCTGTTATCGTCTCAATTCAACAACAGGTATCCCATATTCTATCATTGGCTGTGGTTAGTTTATTGATGGACCAATGAGATGGCCTGTTATGTTTCAAGTTTAGTGTGGGTTGCAAACTGTTGGACAGTTATGATATTTTGTTAATTTTAATCACTAAAGCAAAGTGAGTTTTGCGAAAACATTTGTTCACAGTTCTGAGTAACTTCCCCTAGATCACGCATAACCCGAGATGATCGTTGACGGTCATGATTTTGACCGTCTGGATTAGCCTATACCTGACCCTAGATAGGTAGATCTAGGAGAGAGAACCAGACTAGACAGGTTGTCCCTCAGGTTTCTATGTGCCGTACTGCATTGGGACAAGATTTTGATTTGTGTTCTGCAGAAGCTTACATGTATTCTGAAGCTATTGCTAAGTGTTATCTGTGTTCATTAAACAGGAGGGCAGTGGCTCAGTGGTAGAATGTTTGACTTGAGACCTAGGGGCCTCGGGTATAAGCCTCATCGGCGTCCTTGCGTTGTGTCCTTGATCAAGACACATTAATCCTAGTTTAGTACTGGTTCAACCCAGGAAGACCCGTCCTTACATAACTGAAAAATTGTTGATGGGACATAAAGAATAAAATCAAAATCAAATGTGTTCATTAAATGTTTGTAGTTGAGTAAATTCCAAATTTACCGGACTGGTTATCCCTCATTTACTATCAGCCAGATTGTGGATATCATGTTTTTCAGGGCTCTGTGTTTACATCATTTCCCCATAATATACGCAATTGAACATAAATCTGACACAGAATGTAATCTCCAAGAACACCAATTTTTGTTAAAATGGATTACACATAATTTTAGTACTTTTTTGTCTGCAGGTGATTATGAAGCCCTCGATTATGACAACACAACATCATCTGGAAACTTCTCTAGCCATTACCGTAGCAACAGAGGTGTCTCTATACCAACAGTGTGCCCAGCCGGCTCCTACTGCCCAATGTACACAGAATATGCGACACACTATCTGTGTCCACCTGGCACCTACAGCAACAACACAGGATTATCAGCATCTTCACAGTGTACGCCGTGTGAGCCGGGAATGTACTGTGCAGGAGAAGGTATATACTACTGTCCTGCCAGCCAAGAGTGACAGTGACTTCACGTTTTGTTTACAAAGTTATCAGGGACTTGTAATCGATAGATTACTTGTGTATTAATCCTATCCTTAGGATAGGATTAATACACAAGTGATCTATCGATTTGCGTTAACTCAAGTGAAGTGTACATGTGATTTACTTAGCAACTGTAAACAAAGTATTATGTCACTGTCACTTTTGGTTGGCATGACAGTAAGTCCTTCAAAAATACAACAGGTCTAGATAAACGAAAATTTTGATCATAAAATTGTAAATATTTTCCTGTTCATCAGTTTTAATATTTGTTTTGGGTGCTCAAAAGATCCGTCTTGTTGAGCCGGTTCTTTTGAGTACCCACAACATATGTTTGGTTGAGTAATTAGAAAATCAATTCTGAATTCTGCATTATTGGCCTGAAACCCATAGAATTAGACAATTTTTTTTGTAAAAAAGTAGATGAAACGGCTATTGAGATTTTCATACTTATGGCACAGATGAGCAGTGTAGGCTCAAGTGTAGACTCAAACTAGTCACCTATGCTATGAGTACCAAAATTTCATGAACCCTCTCATGTAACTTGTTTTATAACTTACCACCTTAAATTCCGAGATGATGTACTTCATTTAAGTGCCACTACAGACTTGATTTAGTACGCCATAACAGCCAAAACTGGGCACTTTGGAGTACCTCCTTGTACTCTGGAGTAAATCAAGTGGTTGAGTTTGAATGGTGAATCTATAACACAATAAGATTGTCAAGAAGAATTTAAGAAAATATTCTAAAACACCTCGCCTATAGAGTCAATGCTAGAAAAGTGTGATATATCATACAATAATTCACAGTTTTGAAAGCGCGAGGAAAATGCGTGCTAACTGACGTCATTTGTAACTGGAAAATGATGTCATTCACAGCTTTAGACGGTGTAACGTCATTTTACGCTTTAAACACGTTGCAAATACATATAAACGAATGCGACATAGTCTAAGTATTGGCGGGAGTTCTTCAGTGCAATGGCGGAGAGTTGGAAGAAGCTGAAGACTTCAAATGTGTTTTCGTCGTTTATTGTGTGTTAGAATTGAAGTAGATCAGCTCCAGTGCGTGAATTGTTGAGTAATAATTCACTGTTTGTCGGTCAGTTGTACGAAGATAAATCACTCGTGCTACGCGCTCGTGATTTGATCTTCTTTACAACTGACCTCCAAACAGTGAATTATTACTCAACAATTCACTGCTGGAGCTGATCTATTTCTTAAATAACAAAATACATGTGTGTTCAACCTCTTTTTCAAAATGAGCTTATTCTTTCAAATATGAATGATTATCAGAATCAATCTAAAGACAGAAAAAATATCTCATGCAGGCAGTGTTCCGCCATCTTGTTTTGGAACAGGTCACGTGACTGTTCTGACCACACCACCTCGGAAGATGGAGTACACCAGAGTACTCCAGCACAGATGTTCCAGACTGAGTGCGCTTGATTTCTGTGCTGCCTGTTCAGAGTAAAAAGAGTAGTGAGAACAGCTAAATCAAGTCCACCCATGTATGTTATACGGTAAATGTTCTAAAATTTTGAACACTTTACTCTTTTTCTTTTCAAATAAAAAAGTGGTTTTCAGAAATTCTTGTCAGAATAGCAAACTGTAATTTAGTGTGTTTACATTTTCATTAATATTATTGTTCGAAAAGAGCTGTTCTGGCCACACTGTCAGCGCCCTACCAGCTAACCCTTCTGCCTCTGAAGTCAAGGTCCTTCAGATGTTTTTTTGCATAAGCCCTTAAAGTGCCAATTACGACTGCAGCAGATGACAATTTTTGCGACATCTGTCTTAATTTCAAATAAAATAAGATGATATTTCGCGAGAATCGTCTGCCTGTGCCAGCATACGATTCTCGTGAAATGTCATACCTTATTTGTTATTTTTGAAAAAGCAGCAAAATTTAAAATTGTCGTCTGCCCAAATTATTGCGGGCTCTTAATGGTTTAGTTATCTTTACCCTGCTGTGTCATACCTTATTTGCTATTTTTAAAAAAGCAGCAAAATTTGAAATTGTCGTCTGCTGCAAATTATAGGTGGCCCTAAATGGTTTAGTTAACTTTACCTTACTGTGCCACATCCTATGGCATGACACTGCAGATTTTTCTAATCATGGCTCTGTCCTTGCGTTGCAATTCCTCAATTTCCTGACGAGACTCTTTATTTCTAGGAAACACTGTTCCAAGCGGCCAATGTGCAGCAGGCTACTACTGTACTCAGGGAGCTAACTCTTCCACACCTACAGATGGGGTTACTGGAAACATATGTCCTGCTGGTAAATACTGCGAGATAGGAAGTATTACTGGTACCGGTTGTCCAAAGGGGACGTTCAGTTCCTTGACAGGGCTTACTAATGCTACAGAATGTGAGGATTGTACGGGAGGTTACTACTGTAGTACTGAGGGGTTGACCGCTGTGACCGGTACTTGCTGGGCTGGTAGGTTTGTTTCTATTCAATATACTCATTGGTTCATAAGGGGACGTTCAGTTCCTTGCCAGGACTTACTAATGCTACAGAATGTGAAGATTGTATAAGAAGTTACTACTGTAGTACTGAGGGATTGACCGCTGTGACCGGTACTTGCTGGGCAGGTAAGTGTTGCTACAGAATGTGAAGATTGTACGGAAGGTTACTACTGTAGTACTGAGGGATTGACCGCTGTGACCGGTACTTGCTGGGCAGGTAGGATTTGTTTCTATTCATTGGTCCATAGTTCAGTTCCTTGCCTGGACCTACTAATGCTACAGAATGTGAAGATTGTACAGGAGGTTACTACTGTAGTACTGAGGGATTGACCCCTGTGACCGGTACTTGCTGGGCAGGTAGGTTTGTTTCTATTCATTATACTCATTGGTCCATAAGGGGATGTTCAGTTCCTTGCAAGGACTTACTAATGCTACAGAATGTGAAGATGGTAGGGGAGGTTACTACTATAGTACTGAGGGATTGACAACTGTGACCGGTACTTGCTGGGCAGGTAGGTTTTGTTTCTATTCATTATACTTATTGGTCCATTAGGGGAAGTTCAGTTCCTTGCCAGGACTTACTAATGTCACAGAGTTTGAAAACATATTTTGGGTGCTCAAAAGAACTGTCGCATTGAGAAGGTTCTTTTCAGAACCCACAACATATGTTTTGCTTGAGAAATAAGGAAAATAATTTTTTGACACACACTCTTAACTAAAGGAATGAACAACAATCAAAATCTCATAAATTCCAAGTCTCTTGGACTTTAGGTTCTATTTCTAATTTTCAGAAATTCAAATTACAGGGAGATAGGAAAATATAACACCCCACAAAATGATGTGTATCAAACATATGTTTTGTGTATCAAACATGTTTTGGGTGCAATTTTACTCAGTTATTAAAATGGTTCATAAATGGGTCCTATTTTCCTAATCCAGTGTGTCCCAAATTTAATCCAAATTAGTGAGTATTTCAAACAATAGAAGTTCAAATTTTTTAGTTTTTACTGTATAATCAGGACTTTAGTTACGAGTGTGTAACGAAAATTTAATTTTCTTTTTTCTCAACCAAAACATGTTGTGGGTACTCAAAAGAACCGCCTCAGTGAGACAGTTCTTTTGAGCACCCAAAACATATGTTAAAATTGATGGGTAAGAAAATATTAACAATTTAAAGCGGAAAATTTTTGTTTATCTAAACCAGAGATAATGTTATATTTTGCAGGTTACTACTGTAGCGGAGCCTCAGAGGAACCCAACCCTATTGGTAAGGCGTATGGTGGTGTATGCTATCAAGGACATTATTGCCCCAATGGCACTGCTCTTCCAGTTGCTTGTCCAGCTGGCACGTTCCTCAACATTACCTTGATGGAGTCGGAAAGTGACTGTACACAATGCTCCCCAGGTTAGTTAATCCCTGATTCTTTTTCCTCCATTGACCTCTGCTCTCTGTACTGTTTATGTTCTTGGTAGCCTATATTACAAACGATCAGAGTTCAAAGCCTCCGGGTTTCCTTGCAAGTAATAATTATTCTAGAGAGCATTTGAGTATATGCAGCAGACATAATAAGCAGACAATTTTTCAGGACAAAAACTATTGGCAGAATAAGGGTTAAGCCTTTTTAATTCTAATGGATTCTTTTTTCTGCATGGTTTGATACAATTATGATGGGATAGTGCGTTAGAGCCCCGCCAACAATTGTGGGCAATGCCTTATTGTTTTAAGCATGTCGGTCCATCTGTCTGTCTGTCTTCTTTTGTGGACACTCTAACTTAGTCATTTTTCACTCGATTTCTCCCAAATTTCATATATAGATTACCTTCATCAGGTTTACTCTTGTGGACACTAAGTAATTTCAAATTTCATATATACATTACGTATAATGATCTCTTGCTTAGGTTGGACTGATGAATGCCACCAAAAAGGCCATTGCTTTAATTGGACTTTGTCTGATGAATGCCACCAAAAAAGCCCCCGCCTGTCCGTTTTCCACTTGTGGCTTCTGTAACCCGATTGCTTTCAAATTCCATATATGAGCCTTGTCACATGATTTCCAACAATGTGGCATTTTGACCTGTGCAACCTCTTATTAAGCTTAGAAACTCCAAATGATGTTCGGTCAGTAGCCTTAGAGTCATGGGATATTCAAGCGACTAGCAAAGGCTCTGATAAGACTGTGTGTTTGCGCAGGCTTATCTGAGCCTTTGTTGGTCGCACATCCACATTGTGGGAAATCTCATGTTATGGCTCATATATATGCATTACTTTAATCAATCTCTTAAACAAGTTAAAATATGGGTTTTATCCAGTGTACCCTACTAAGATGGCAGCCAAAATGGCCATCCCCTGTCTGTTCGCACTTGTGGTCACAATAACAATCTTCAACGGGCATTATTTCTCTTTTTACACTGTAGGGCATTATGCGGGCCCTATGTTGGAGTCTGACAGTTTTAGTTGTACAAATAATGCCTTGGTCACACAGACACTGTAACTGCATTGCAACCAGTTCGCATCTGAATTCATTGCAACTTATGATTGAAGAGACTTTATGAATTTATGTTCATATATATTTAGAAAGAGATTATAATCCCGAAATAGTAGATGACATATTTGAAACAAGTCATCTATTGGCAACTAGTCCGCTGCTGGTAGCCCTACATATGGGTATTTGATCATTTACTAATCTCCCAATATTTGGTAATAAGCTGCAGATGGGCATGTGGCATGGCATATTGCTTGAGGCATTTCTCTTTTCTGGGTAATTTTCATGGTTTTCATGGTCATCTGCTGACTTTTTTTTTAAAAAAAATCAAGAATACTATCAGAGTGTCAAACAGTTTGGATCCAGATCAGGACCAACTGTGGGTCCTGATCTGGGTCCAAACTGTATGCAAAGGTTATCAGCAGATGACAAAAGTCCATGCTAGCAAAGTAAGATTTCAATATGCTATATAAGTTTTATATTTTGCAAAAAATCTAGTGTTAACCTTTATATTGACTTGATATTGTGTCTTTCAGGTTATTACTGGGAAGGTACTGGACTCATCGCTCCCTCGGGCTAGTGTTTATCTGTATATTGACTTGATACATACCATGTCTTTCAGGTTATTACTGCGAGGGTACTGGACTCGTCGCTCCCTCAGATATGTGTGATTCTGGATATTTCTGTGTTAGCGGCGCCAATAACAGTGCTCCTACTGACGGGACAACAGGTAATATACCTCGTAGCATGTTCTTGATGTGACCGAAATGTTTTAAAATTTACGAATTTCATGAACAGAATACTATATTTTCCCACACCGGATCAGGATTTCCCTTGTTTTTACCTATGTGAGATAATTCTATCTCACACACCCGTACCAGCCCTAGGGAAAGATAAAAAACAAATAGCCGCATGTCATCTGCATGCTGGCCGCACGTCAATCTGTGACGTCATTGTAATGTTAAAATGACATCACCATGTGGCATTTGTCGCATAAAGCTTTTTAATGTCTTTGTAATATAAAAAGAGGTATTTAGTGGTGAGCAAGAAAAAGTATCCATCATGAGTGTGAGGGTGGGATAGAAAAATTCGCCCCTAGGGATCAACGATTGTCATCACTCGGCAAGCCTCGTGATGCAAATCGGTGATCCTCAGGACAAATTTATCTATCCTACCATCAAATTTATGATGGATACTTATAATATCACAAAATTTCACTGTTATTTCACAAAACTTCAGTTACAGAATGCTACTGTTTAACTTTTTTTCTTTCAAAATTTCAGTCACGATAAATACTGTTATTCACGTCATTTGACTCACTAAATACCTTTTTTTCCACATAATATTTAAACTGACCGCTGTCTTCCCTTAGATTGACTATCGAGCACCTGTCTTCATATACCGATGAAAAGATTTACCTATGTGAAATGTAAATGGTAATTTTATTTTTCAACCTTCACAATTTGCTGAAGACAGTGGGCGCATGAATCGCTTTGCGAATCATGTTATAAAGGGACAATTTAACAAGGAGTTATTTTCCTAAAATTCCTTTGTAAACATCCTTACATCCAAATCCATGTTATAACAAGGTTTCTTATAAAGAGAATGCAATGTACATGAAAAAAACATGTTTGATCTCTGTAATCTAAATCTATGGTCTCTTTATTTACAGGTGATGTATGCCCAGCAGGAAACTACTGCGATGTGGGCTCAAGTGCACCCACCCAATGCGATCCTGGAACCTACATGAACCATACTGGTGCCGCGTTATGTGATGACTGCCCAGAGAGGTACTACTGCATCAATTACGACAGAGCGGACATCTGCACTCAAGGATATTACTGCCCCGCACAGACAGGTCATGATCTTCAGATGTGTGCCATCGGAACCTTTGGTGCTACAACAGGCTTGAAGGAACAGGCAGAATGCACAGATTGTTCACGTGAGACTTTGTTTTTTATTATTATATGGACCTCGACGCTTGAAAGCCTGACTTTGTTTTATGCAAACAATAAAGGTGGAGACTAGACTGTGCATCCGTGCAGTCTGATCAGCACCTTTCTTATTGGCTTTATAGAAAGTATTATGACTTCCCTTGCTACATGAAAAATTTCGATATTCTAGTCCCTGTAGCTGAGCAGAATGGTTTGAGTCTCACTTTATTGGTAACCCCAAAGAGAGGTTTTCTCTCTTCGAGGCCTATTTATACCTATTTTGATAGAGCAATGGTAAACCTGATTTTTTGTATGTGAACAGCAAAGGTGCAGTCTGATAAGTGCTTTTAATATTCATTTCAGTGCATGAAATGTTTTGTTAAGTCCACTCGTTCTATGGGACAAGTGCATTAATATTTTTACTCCCTACATCAAACTGTCAGTGATTATTTCTCAATTATAAACCAACAAATAAATCCACCTAATAAGTAGTCAGTTTTCATACTGTAGAGAGGGTAAGGGGAAATGCTGAAGTAATAAACAGTGGTGAATATTTGCTTAGGAAATTTATTGCAAATTCCGCAAAAAAAAAAAGCATTTGCCCTCTCATCGGATTCCATCCAGTTGAACTCTGTCACCCAAGAGTCTTTCAAAATATTTCTGCCTTTAAGTCTTGTCTTAATATAGCTTATCTATTTTTGCTTGTTCAGCAGCATGATTTAACATTTATCTCATTTTGTGTATGCAAGTATCAATGGCTCTGGCAAGTTCATGCTTTTGGGCAGGCTCACATGAAACTTTGATGTTGGAAAATGCTATGCGGTAAATGCTCTAACATTTCAAACTTTAGTTGCCTGCCAAAAAGGTCTAGACAAACAGGGCAGACCCAGATCAGACTGCTTCTGTAGAAGCAGTCTGATCTGGGTCTTCCTGTTTGCTATTCTGAACAAGCATTTTGGGTATTCTAGCCCTGAAAATTAACATTTTATTTGAGAATAGAAAAAGAAAAGTGTTCGAAATTTTAGAACAGTTACCAGAAGTACAAAATCTCATGTACTAACCCATTTATATTTTCTGTTTAGCTGGACAATATTGTGACACACCTGGTATGGAGCAACCCACAGGAAACTGCTCTGCTGGCTATTACTGTACCAGTGGTGTTGACATGGCACAACCAGATGGCAGCACCAACATAGGAACTGGAGGCAAATGTGGCCAAGGGTTTTATTGTCCCGCAGGATCATCTACAATGATTGACTGCCCAGCTGGAACTTACGCCCTCTCAGAAGGTGAGTTTTGAATATATATATATATAAAAAAGAGCTTCAGAAGAAAAATTGGAGAAGAGAAAAGATCATGTGCAGCCTGCTATCCTTAACTCAAAGCCCTTATGAACAAATCTTTATGCTGTCAATGTTAAATCAGTTAAGTGGGCAGATTGCTTTGGGCTACGTCTGTCCGTCCATCCATTAAAAAAAAAAATTAGAGTTTTAAAATTTCATATATGGATTCCTTATAAAAAAATAACTGACCCACTTTTCTTTATTGTCTGAATTAGCTCTCCTAATGACATTATGCCCCTAATTAAGGGTTAGAATAAAATTTTGTAATCAAGATATCTCAAAACTATTTTAGCTAGAAGCTTCAAACTTGGTCAGCTCATAGACGATAATAAGTAGATTACTTTTTTTTCGAGTTATTGTCTTTTCCAAATTTGGACATTGAAAATTTGACGTCAAGATGTGTATATAAAACAACCGTCTTTATGAGACGGTTCTTCTATGTAAGCAAAACATAGTTTTAATGGGGAATTAAGGAAAACAATTCAATTTGCGATACATTTGATTCAAAGAATAGGTGGTGTTTTTGTTGGACTGGATAAATAGCTTCCTGTCAAAACATGTTTCAGTGATATGTTTTGGATACTAAAAAGAAACATGTAATTTTCAGATCAAGGCTCCTATACTACATACCCTATAACACTTCATTTTCAGATCAAGGCTCCTATACTACATACCCTATAACAGTTCATTTTCAGATCAAAGCTCCTATACTACATGCCCTATAACAGTTCATTTTCAGATCAAGGCTCCTATACTACATGCCCTATAACACTTCATTTTCAGATCAAGGCTCCTATACTACATACCCTATAACACTTCATTTTCAGATCAAGGCTCCTATACAACATGCCCCATAATACTTCATTTTCATATCAAGGCTCCTGAACTACATGCCCTATAACACTTCATTTTCAGATCAAGGCTCCTATACTACATACCCTATAACAGTTCATTATCAGATCAAGGCTCCTATACAACATGCCCCATAATACTTCATTTTCAGATCAAGACTCCTATACTACATACCCTATAACACTTCATTTTCAGATCAAGGCTCCTATACTACATACCCTATAACAGTTCATTATCAGATCAAGGCTCCTATACAACATGCCCTATAATACTTCATTTTCATATCAAGGCTCCTGAACTACATGCCCTATAACACTTCATTTTCAGATCAAGACTCCTATACTACATGCCCTATAACACTTCATTTTCAGATCAAGGCTCCTATACAACATGTCCAATAACACTTCATTATCAGATCAAGACTCCTATACAACATGTCCAATAACACTTCATTTTCAGATCAAGACTCCTATACTACATGCCCTATAACACTTCATTTTCAAATCAAAGCTCCTATACTACATGCCCTTTAACAGTTCATTTTCAGATCAAGGCTCCTATACAACATGCCCTATAACACTTCATTTTCAGATCAAGGCTCCTATACTACATGCCCTATAACAGTTCATTTTCATATCAAGGCTCCTGAACTACATGCCCTATAACAGTTCATTTTCAAATCAAAGCTCCTATACAACATGTCCTATAACAGTTCATTTTCAGATCAAGTCTCCTATACTACATGCCCTATAACAGTTCATTTTCAGATCAAGGCTCCTATTCTGCATGCCCTATAACATTTCATTTTCAGATCATTAGGCTCCTATACAACATGCCCTATAACACTTCATTTTCATATCAAGGCTCCTGGACTACATGCCCTATAACACTTCATTTTCAGATCAAGACTCCTATACTACATGCCCTATAACACTTCATTTTCAGATCAAGGCTCCTATACAACATGTCCAATAACACTTCATTTTCAGATCAAGACTCCTATACAACATGTCCAATAACACTTCATTTTCAGATCAAGACTCCTATACTACATGCCCTATAACACTTCATTTTCAAATCAAAGCTCCTATACTACATGCCCTTTAACAGTTCATTTTCATATCAAGGCTCCTGAACTACATGCCCTATAACAGTTCATTTTCAAATCAAAGCTCCTATACAACATGCCCTATAACAGTTCATTTTCAAATTAAAGCTACTGCATAGCGCAGGCGGTAACGTGTCTGGCTACAGATAAGTGTCTGACTGCAGATCCAGGGGTCGTGAGTTCGATCCCGGCCAGGTCCCATACTTTTGTGGAGATTGATCATGAAATAATTTCTACGGTCATTCTCCTCCCTTCCGCTGATTTATTCAAGAAGGGTTGTTGTCAGTTACAAGCAAAAGTATGTGCACAAATTACTGGTTAACTGCTTGTTCAAGCCTGCCCAGGAAAAAGTGTGGTTAGGTGAACTGACCGTCCCGCAATGACCATAGCTGTTGACTTGGGACGTAAAGCAATAAAACAAACAAAACAAACAAATCAAAGCTCCTATACAACATGCCCTATAACAGTTCATTTTCATAACAAGGCTCCTGATTTACATGCCCTATAACAGTTCATTTTCATATCAAAGCTCCTATACTACATGCCCTATAACAGTTCATTTTCAAATCAAAGCTCCTATACAACATGCCCTATAACACTTCATTTTCATATCATGGCTCCTATACTACATGCCCTTTAACAGTTCATTTTCATATCAAGGCTCCTGAGCTACATGCCCTATAACAGTTCATTTTCAATCAAGGCTCCTGCACTAAATGCGCTATAACAGTTCCTTTTCAAATCAAGGCTCCTGCAATACATACCCTTTAACAGTTTATTTTCAAATCAAGGCTACTGCACTACATACCCTAAAACAGTCCAATTTCAATCAAGGCTCCTGCATGTCATGCCCTATAACAGTTCATTTTCAACCAAAGCTCTTGCACTGCATACCCTATAACAGTTCATTTTCAACCAAGTTCCTGTATTTCATGCATAAATAACAGTTCATTTTCAACCAAGGCTCCTGCACTACATGCCCAATAACAGTTCATTTTCAATCAAGGCTCCTGCACTACATACCACATAGCAGTTCATTTTCAAATTAAGGCTCCTGTGCTACATGCCCTATAGCAGTTCATTTTCAATCAAGGCTCCTGCACTGACAGTGATCCAGACCTACATGCCCTATAACCTCATTTTCAAGCCAATGCTCCTGTACTACACACCCTATTATATCATTTTCAAGTCAAGGCTTCTGTATTACATGCCCCTCAACATGTCATTCTCAGGTCAAAAGTCCTGTACTACATGTACATGCCATATAAAATGTCATTTTCAGTTTAAGCGTCCTGTACTATATTCCATAAAACATTTCATTTTCAAGTCAATGCTACTGTATTACTTGCCCTATAACATGTCATTTTCAAGCCATTACAACATGCCCTATTATAACATCGTTCTCAAGACAAGGCTTCTGTATAACATGCCGAATAATATATCATTTTCAGGTCAAGGCTCCTGTGATACATGCATTGCTGGTTATTACTGTGAACAAGGAACTGTTGATCCCATGAATACGCCATGTCCTACTGGTCATTATTGTCCAGCTGGTACCCAGTCTGCACTACAATATCCATGTGACAGCGGCACCTACAACCCAAATTCTACTCAGACTTCTGCCTCAGCCTGTGTTGAATGTGACCCTGGAAAATACTGTGGGTTTCAGGGACAAGATGCAGATTCTGGGGATTGCGCTCCTGGCTACTTCTGTACTGGTGGATCAGCTGAAATAATGCCATATGTAGAAGGTAATTATCACATGTTATTATATACTGTAAATTCGGAAATTTTTGCAAGAATTTTGTTTTCGCAAATAGGAATAAAAAACATATTTTTGACTATGAAATACGCGGCAAGGCTGGGATTTACTTATATAAGTAAACGACAGAGTGATTTCTCCGATTCGTAAGAATTTTATTTTCACGAAACTTGGCATATGCAAAGTTTTGCGAAAATTTCTGAATTTACAGTACCTAATAAGTGTTTACTATAGAAACTTGACATGTTTCAATCGCTGACAATTGTACCTTTCATCTAAATTTAACGTGTCGCAATGCGGCTGATCCTTGACCAATAACTGGCCGTGGGCTTCATTCCCATTAATACACGGCAGCAGAGGGTTTCACTGCCATTTAAGCCCAGTGTGTTGGAAAGGAAGGTATATAACATCAACAATATAACATTCTTTTCTAAATTAATGTTTGCCAGGTCCGAGTGTGATAATGTGGTGCAGCCCTCACCGCTTCGAGGTTCGGGCTGAAACATTTTATCACACTGGGGCTTGGCAAATGTTGATACATGGAAAAGAATGTTTTATCCTCTTAGTCATTCATCATAATAAGGTATATTGTCAGTTTTAAGATGACAAATAATGTTTTACAGCTCGGATAATGTGTTAACTTAAATTGAATTTTTGACCTGGCCTCGAGATTATAAATCATTTTTCATGCTAAACTCAACTAAGCATGAAATTTATCCTGCTAATAAATGTTAAAATACCAACAATTTTATTAGCAGGATAAACACTACAGTTTTATAAAGTAATTTCTTATCATTTTTCAACATTTTAGTTAATGAGCAGTTGAAAGATCATAACCTTGTGGCTATGATAAACCGTAGCTAAAACTACTACTGTCTACATCATTTTTTGCTCGTTACAGTGTTCTAGCCATTGTAATTTTACTGTAATTTTCATCCATTTTCAGCCTACCTGAAGCTTTTATATTTTTATTACAGCTAATTTCACAGCAGGTGATCTTTGCACGTGTCCAGCAGCCAACTACACTGGAGGAATATGTCCCAATGGTACTTATTGTCCACCAGGGTCACCAGCTCCAGAACCCTGTACTCCTGGTTGGTACTGTCTAACTGAGGGGCTTGATACACCTACCGGTAAGTCCAATATTCTCCCACCCAACCATCCATGCAAGTGCCTTCCGATCTCAATTTACTTTGGTAGCCCTGCACTGCTGGTTGGTTCTGTCTAACTGAGGGGCTTGATACACCTACCGGTAAGTCCAATATTTTCCCATCCCACCATCCATGCAAGTGCCTTCCGATCTCAATTTACTTTGGTAGCCCTGCACTGCTGGTTGGTACTGTCTAGCTGAGTGGCTTGAATCACCTACCGGTAAGTCCTAAATTTTCCAAACCCACCATCCATGCAAGTGCCCTCTTTTCTCAATTTACTTTGGTTGCCTATATTGCCAAGCCCTGCACTGCTGGGAGTGGTTGGTACTGTCTAACTGAAGGGCTCAAGTCATCTATGGGCAAGTCTTATATTTTCCCACCCTGCCATCCATGACAAGTGCCCTCTTTTCTCATCTGCTAATATATTTTGGTCACCTATAGTGCCAAAACCTTGCACTGCTGGTTGGTACTAACTCACTGAGGAGCTTGAATCACCTACCATAAGTCCTATATTTTCCCACCATGCCATCCATGAAAAGCGCCTTCCTTCTCATCCGCTAATGTAATTTGTCTGCCTATATTGCCAACCCCTGAACTCCTGGTTCATACTGTATAGTGCGGCATTTCATCAGGGTCTATAGGGAGCGCAGTGGCTCAGTGGTAGAGTGCTTGCCTCGAGACCGAAGGGCCGCGGGTTCGAGCCTCACCGGCGTCACTGCGTTTTGTCCTTGAGCAATACACATTAATCCTAGCTTAGTACTGGTTCAACCCAGGAAGACCCCTCCCTTTATAACTGAAAGATTGTTGATGGGACGTAAAGAATCAAAACAACAAACAAAAACAACATCAGGGTCTATACTGTTTGTTAAGGTAAAAAAGATCTTCAGACAGAAAAATACATTTTTTATTAATTTTTAACCTGACACCCCTAGATATGTTCAATGGACTATCCCAAGTTTATTGTATCAAACCAGAAGGAAGAATCCATAAGTATACAAAGGGTTAAATTTCATTTTCAGCTGAATGTGATGCTGGCTACTACTGTCCTGGTGGTGACTCGACGCCCACTCCTGCGGACACCGTGTGCACCCCTGGTTACTACTGTCCCGTTGGCTCAGATTCACCCACCGCTTGCCCCACAGGGACTTTCTCCAACGCATCTGGAAATACAGCAGAAACAGATTGTCAAAACTGTACTGCAGGTTAGTATATTGAACTTTTAAAACACCCGCTATAAATGTTTTGAAGGATTTTTTCTCTCTTTTTTTTCTTGAGAAGTGCAATAGCCCAGTGGTAGAGTGCTTGATAAGAGACTTGAAGGGTTGCCGGTTCAAGCCTTACTGAAGGCACTGTGTTCTGTCCTTGAGCAAGATACTTTATTCTCTGCTTAGTACTGGTTCAACACAGGAAGACCCATCCCGACATGACTGAACAATTGTTCAGTAGGAGGTAAAGAATCAAAACAAACAGATCTTTCTGTTCTCAGATAAAATGTTGGTTATCAAGGCTGGAATTCACCCAGAATAGCACACAGGGAAGACCCTGATCAGACTGCTTCTTCAGAAGCAGTCATGATCTTGGTCTGCACTGTTTTGGTTGCCTGTTTATCTGGCAACATGTGTTTGAAATTTTAGAACATCTACACTCAGAAGACCACATTTTTTAAATTAATTTTTTATTGAACTTAGAATGTTGGACAATGGCCACCAAAGCAAAATAATTTATTTTATTATATACCTATAAATGATACCACTTTTGAACTGTCTGTTTTCTGGCCATCTGATACAGAAAGCCAGATCAACCAACTGAGGTTTTCTGATTCCGTATCACTATCCTTTAAAACGAGGCTAACGTAGGTTACCTGCTTTTGCGGCGACATTATGTAAAGTAAATTTCAAGCATGGAACCAGAAACAGAAAACATGATAATGTAACGTCACGTAACATAACATGACGAAACGTAAAGGCAAACGTTCCCGCAATTTTTCTGGATTAAAGACCAAAACAATTTATAAAATCAGAATAATGTCAGAAAAGAGGTATATAATAAACATATAATTATAATATTAACTTGATCTGGTGTACAGTATCACGTCTCGTGGATGAGGTCATACCATTGGATCACCCTCAACGCTTCTGGGGTGATCCGATGGTATGACCTCGTCCTCACTATGTGATACAGTATGCCAGATCAAGTTACTATTATAATAATGTGTATTTATTTTAGCCCTTGTCATACTAAATATTTTATGTACTACACTCTTCTCCAATTTTACCCTGATATGCTCAAAAGAAGCATCTCATCAAGAAAGTTTTTTTGAGTACCCAAAACACATGTTTAAACACCTGGATAAAAAACAATCCGACATAAAAAATCACATTTTTACGCTCAAAAAAGTTTGATTAACTTGTCAGCCCTATGTCTTTACTTTCTACTGATTATAGTATTTGCATTTCAGGTTACTATTGTCAATCTCCAGGCTTAACTGAAGTGACCGCACAGTGCTCTGCGGGCTACTATTGCCCTGGGGGACAATCAGTACCAGAACCAGCAGCTTATTTCTGCCCCCAGGGCATGTATTGTCCAATAGGCAGCCCAGCGCCATTGAAATGTGCTCAAGGCTTCTACAATGACATTGACACCCAGGAGGTCTGCCAGTCATGCCTTGCAAGATATTATTGTGACCCAACAGAAGCTTCGGCTCCCAATGATACAGGAATCATCTTCCCCGTGGATTGTCCCGCAGGCTTCTATTGCCCCACGGGCACCTTGACCAGGTACCAATATCCATGCCCAAGTGGAACATACAGTGACCAAGGATTTATAGAGTCTCCATGTAAGTATATACAGTAGAATCTCGTAAATTCGAAGTCAGACTTTATTTCGAAGCACCTAAAGTTCGAATGATAGGGAGGTACACAAAATAATATATAACCCCACAAAGCTGATTATTGTCAGGTTTTTTTTTTTCCAATAAACAAATGTTTTGTGTGTGTAAAAGAAACATCTCTCTGAGATGTTTCTTTTACACACACAAAACATGTGTTTTATATTGGATAGTATTTGAAATAGTTCATGAATAGGACCTTGACTCTTTAAACCCATTGCGTCCGAAATTTATTTCGAATTAGTGAGTATTTCGAAATATCGGAGTATTTTCGAGATTTTACTGTACCATAATAATTGACGTAATTAATTTCACATGCTCCAATTAGTGCACACTGAGGCACATATGGGGAATCAGGAGAAAGGTTTGGAAAGTTCCTACATGACTCACTTGAGTGGATGCTGATTTTAACAGGTAACTTAATGTACATGTACCTAGTATTATCTCTCTTCGATGAGGGAAAAAAAAATTCTAACAATGATCCCCTATATAGCCAATGGTTAAATTCAGTGATTTATTGGTTGATGAATCACTGCACGGACTGCCCTGACGTCATTTGATCCCCAGTAAGATTTTCATTACGTCATCTATCACATACAGCCTTGTAAGGTTGACAAAATATGGTGTAACATTTTTACTGCTAATCGCTGTTCAAAACGTAAGTAAAAATACAAGTTTCAGTACAAAGAAGAGTTACAGGAAATTCTAACACTCTGTCCAGGATGGCGGAATCGTTATAGAATCTGAATGATTCATTCATATTTTTTATCTTTTTGTGTGTTAGAATCAAAATAAATTCGCACTGGCAGTGATTTGTTGCTTAATATATCACTTTCTGTCGGTCAATAGGAAGTGGATAAATCACAAGCGCAAAGTGCTAGCGATTTACACACTTTAAGGACATATGCTACTAAATACTTACCATGTTGAAATATTTTCAATACTTTGCTTACAGTTTGTTTTATGCATTGGCTATCCATTTATGAAATAAAAAAGATATGTAACCATGCTTATTTTTTCACTATCTCATACGGAAGTTTTCAGCATTTGACCAATTTTCTAAAAATATGAAAGAATAACACTAGTCCTCAATATCAAGCTAAATCTGTTGTAATCTTCAGCCAGCTTCTTTCTTTTAGCTACAATTAGTGCCCATGACATCAAACCTTTTAGAAAATGTGCAAGTTTAGTTTTTACCCCATGTTTTGACAAGATACTGCAATATATATTTTGGCAATTCGACGAAAATTGGAATTTGTTTTTAGAATAAATCATTATATTAAAAATCTGATGTTGAAAATCTTAAGAATTTATTTTTATTTCATGGACTATTATACTACCTTTCAGAAAAAAGGATAAAAATCTGGGGTCACCGAACTAATTCTTTTTCAGGAGGGCTAAATTTAACCCCACCCCCATAGGTTTCATGCGTTATTCAATATAAAAAGCTCAAGAATGCCCATTTCGGTCGTTTTGATGATACCATTTTACTAGCATATGAAGCAATTTAGCATTAAAATGTTAAAAAAGAAAGAAAAAAACACACTGAAAGTAGGTGCGCACCCGGGAATCGATCCAGGTCCTCTGGCTTTGTACCCAGACAAGTTAACCACTAGGCCACCAGGACAGGTCGTGTGCGGCTTTAAATAACCATCCAAATAGTAGAGACTTGGCCACATTCCTATTCGTAACCAGGATAATTGTGTACGTCGTTTGATTTCGCCTGAGTTACATTTATCTGTCTTTGGTACTGAGAATATAAGTTCTGATAAAAGGTCAAAAGATATTTCGGACACACTTTAATTACTTTTTTTAGTCATCAGAACACGGATATGGCATAAGAATATCTGAAAGCTATGTTGATCCGAATCCGTGAAAGGTCGAAAGACAGGACCCAGACAATTTTACCTGTTTCAGACGCGGAACAGGTGCACATTAGAAATAGCCGCATATGTCTTTAACCACTGACCTCCAGCCAGTGATATATTAAGCAACAAATCACTGTGAGCATGAATGGTTATTAGCTCACCTGAGCCGAAGGCTCCGAGGTGAGCTATTAGTATACCAGTGACTCTGGCGTCCGTCCGTCCGTCAACATTTTCAAACATCTTCTCCTTTGAAACCACTGGGCCAATTGAACTCAAATTTCATATGGAGACTCCTTAGGGTGGGGGAACGAAAGTTTGTTCAAATGGTCCTGGTCACATGACCAAGATGGCCGACATGCCCATATATGGTTAAAAACCCTTTAAAAGTCTTCTTCTCCAGAACCAGAAGGCCGGTGACCTTGGGACTTGGTATGTAGCATTGGGGATGTGGGGCCTACCAACTTTGTTCAAATGATGATCCTGGGTTGACCTTGACCTGCTTAACGTCAAGGTCAAATTTGCTTCCTAAAGCATTTAAATGGGATCTTTTTGAAAAGTTTTTTTTTAATACTGTTGAAGCCTAAGTCATTGTTCTCACTTGATATGTTAAGAGGCAATTTCAAAGGTCAGGGTTGACCTTTCAGCCAAGGTCACTTAGAGTCCCATCAATATATCAAAACTCAGTTTTCTCAGAAACCACTTGGCCAATTGAACTCAAATTTGAACCAAATGTTAATGGTCACATCACCAAGATGGCGGCCATGCCCATATAAGGTAAAAACCCTTTAAATATCTTCTACTCTGGAACCAAAAGTACAACGGCCTTGGGACTTGGTATATAGCATTGGGGATGTGGGCCCTACCAGGTTATCTGGGTTGACCTTGATCTTTTTCATGGCAAGGCCAAATTTGATTCCTAATGCATTTATATAGGAAAAATCTTGAAATGTTCATTTTTCTATATAACTGTTTAAGCGGAAATCATAACACTTGCGAAAAATGTTAAATCTATTGAGACACTGGTTTTATATAAACACCAAAGGTCAAGCTGATCTTCGACCTTTCATCAAAGGCCACTCAAATTGGACTGCCTTATACATATCTAGGCATCTTTTTCTCAGAACTCTTTGGACTGTTTGAACTCAAATTTCATATGGAGTATTCAGTAGATAAAACAATATATATATAATATTTTTAGGTCACTTGATCAAAATGGCCACTGCCCATATATGGTAAAACAAAATATGTTTAAAATAATAAGCCTGAGTTGACCTTGACCTATTTTAACATTATTAAGGAGATCAGGTGAGTGCTTCAGGACCTTCAGGTCCTCTAGTTTATTTTTAGGATGAATATGGTTTATTTGACAGTTTGCCATTTAGCCATTGCTATATCATCTTCACCAGCGAAGATTTCGTCGTATCTACCTTTCGACAAACCCTTCGCCTCACGACCCTCAAAATTTATTATTAGCACAGACTAATCGACCAATGAAAACGCCAGGAAGGATTTTTTTGATAATCCCTTCCTGCCAATCAAATTAAATGTAGCAGTTTATTGGCATCTTATGTGCACCGCCTGCTAAGTCTCCATAAGTCCAGATAAGCAAAGATTTTGGTTGTAAAATTATCTATTTTTCTTCTATAATTAAGTTCAAAATTATGTTTTGGGTGCTCAAAATAACCATCTCAATGTGACAGTTCTTTTGAGCACATTAAACGTACATTTAAGTTGTTAAATAAGAAAACTCATAGTAAATTAATCACGCCGTCTTATCTGGAGGCCTGGTGTTTATCAATTTTTTGCACCGCTTTGTGATTGATCATATTATTTGTTACTATTTTCGGCTGACGAAGTATTCAATCGGAGAAAATCAAAGCTGTGAGGCCAAGGGTTAGATTAGACAATCGCAACCCTTGGTAGGACAAGATGTTGCTATATAACTACATGTAATTGCATATTGTTTGGAGCAGCATTTCAATTTAAGCTTTCAGAGTGTTTTGACATAGGTGACATAGGATATTGAAAATCGGGGGCGGGGAGAGGGGGTTCAAGCAAATCTCCTGAACTCCCTCTGGATCTGCCACTGCATACTTAATATTCAAATTATTAAATTCAGGATTTTGAACATGTTTAACTTCCTTATACACATACCTCCTCTATTTTTGTTTCTTTAAGTGGAGTGTTTTAACTGCGATGTTGGTAAATACTGTGCTAATCCTGGCCTCACTGCACCTCAAGGCAACTGTTCTGCTGGTTACTTCTGCCAATTAGGGGCTAATTCCTCCATGCCAACTGATGGTACTACCGGCTATATTTGTCCACCAGGGAAATATTGTTCAACTGGAACACCAGCACGTAAGTTTTTTTTAAAAATTCTTCTGTTGGGTTAACTTGATATCTTATGCAATCCTTTCTTTTATGAATATTCATGTTCGGCTCCACCCACTATAAATAATTATATAAATAAACTGTTGCTACTTAGAACAAAGAAATTTCTTGTAAGGTCCACTTGTGTAGGATCAGATATATCATATTTCCATAAGCAAACAGACTACCAGGGAGCACAGTGGCTCAGTTGTAGAGTGCTTGACTCAACTGAAGCGCCGCGGGTTCAAGCCTCATTGACGCCACTGCGTTGTGGTCCCTGAGCAAGACACATTTATCCTAGCTTAGTACTGGTTCAACCCAGGAAGACCCGTCCATATATAACTGAAAGATTGTTGATGGGATATAAAGAATCAAATCAAACAAACAAAGCAAACAGACTTATCCGTTATCATGCAGCTCTTACAAGAGCTGGTCTGGGTCTGCTCTGATTGCAAAAGCGTTAAGGGGGGTCTCTATGAGGTAAAGTTCTTCTGTTCGGTGAACTTTAAATCCTATCGGCTATGGTTTGGTTAGTTAAATCAAGTATGACATAATAAATAAAATTATATTTATCATATATCTTTTAGATGATGATTCATTTGTCAGTATTCAGATAGGAGCTACACAGATCAGCTGACTTTTCAGAATAGCATGTTTAAAAACAAAACAAAAAACTTGATATCCTATGCGGAGTGCAGTGGCTCAGTTGGTAGAGCGTTAGACTGAGATCGGAGGGTTGCTAGTTTGAGACTCAACGCGGGCAGACACTGTGTTGTGTCCTTAAGCAAGATGCTTTATCCGCTGGTTAGTACTCCTTCGACACAGGAAGATCCGTCCAGGCATAACTGAAAAATTGTTGACTGGGATGTAAAGAATCAAACCAAACAAACAGAAAACTTGGAATCTTACACTGATAATGGACAGGATAGTCGCTGTAAAGATTTGGTAATCATGTGCTCATGTTTTTGATGACAATAATCACACCCTTAATACTTTGCCTGCTATTGCCTTCTGCTGATCACCTTTGCAAACAGTTTGGACCCAGATCAGGCCCGAAAAAATGTCCGGCCAGATCTGGATCCAACCTGTTTTGACACTTTGAAGTAATTCTTGAATGTTTTTTTTAAAAAAAAAAGTTATTTTCGCAAAAATATCAGCAGATGACAAAAAAGCAGTTGCTAGTTGATGGGTTGCTAGTTTGAGACTCACCAAAGCCAATGTGTTTTGTCCTTGAGCAAGGCCCTTCATCTGCTGCTTAGTACTGGTTCAACCCAGTAAGACAGGAAATTGTCCTGATATGAATGAAAATTGTTGACTGGGATGTAAAGTATCAAAATAAACCAACAAAAAACTACTTCCAGTATAGAAGTTTGACCACAAATTACAAAATTTGCTTTATTTTTCAGCGGTGGATTGCCCAGCAGGAACCTACAACAATGGTACGGGTCTCTCATCAGATTCAGATTGTATCCCTTGTGATGCTGGAAAATACTGTCCTAACGACGGCCTCACCGATCCTCATGCGGATTGCTCAGCTGGGTACTTCTGTGTTGAACGCTCAACTGAGGCCATGCCTGATAACCAGGCATACGGTTACAAGTGTCCTATTGGGCATTACTGCCTAGCGGGAACCCAATCACCAACACCTTGCCCGCAGGGAACTTACAATGGCCAGACAGGTATAAACTCTTAACTCTTTGCATAGCTTTTTTACGATTTTTTTCGGCTTAATTTTGTTTTTGTTTTTATGCCCTGTTAGTGTAATTGCAAGGGACATCAGACTTTTTGCAGTGCTAGGCATATGCACACTGCATTTGTGGGTTCAACCCCCACAATAGTGGAAATAAATTTAGATAAAAAAAATTGCTAGACATTAAAAAATAATGGAGTTTATTGCAAGTTACTATAAAAAGACCATTACTCACTCATAGATATGCCCCATCCAGACCCTCATATATACAATGCAGCCCCTTCATGATGCTATATTTGGGGTCCAAAGGACAGGATCCTGTTATAAGTGAATTGTGTTATAAATGGACAATTTTACAAAGGAATTATAGGAAAATGACCATTTTATGGTCATTTTCCTATAATACCTTTGAAAATTCCATGTGTTAGCCACAGCATGACCATGTTAAATCCAAATATGTGTTATAACTAGTTGTGTTATTAACCCTTTACTACATAATAACCCCTTTTGACACCTTTGAAATATCATGTATTTGAAAATATTATGGAAAATAGAGCATTTGCTCTTTTGGAGCAAATGCTCCATTTCCATTATATTTTCAAAAACCTTCAAAACTTAACTTTAATTTTTCTTGAATTTTTTTTTTCAATGTCTAAAAATAGAAAATGATGTTATGATCTAAAAATAGCCTATAGAGTAAAGGCCTAAGAGACTGCACTGATGTTGTTTATGAAATCACCCATATCTATTTTGTACGCTCTATTTTTTTACAGGTAAACCAGCCTTGTCCGACTGTACCGAGTGTGATGGGGGACGTTATTGTCAGTTCTCTGGTAATGATACATACACTGGACTATGTACCGCTGGATTCTACTGTATCTCAGGGGCAGATAATCCTGTACCTCAAGGTGCGTGATTAATAATATACTCTAGGGAGTAGGTGTGGTGTGCAATTATATATATGTATATTTACATTTTCGAAGCAATCCTTTAATGAATCTTTAGATTTTGGCAACCGTTCATATCTTCATGAATTACATGAATTTGATTGACAGCTGCCAAGCTCACTTGCCCGTGCAATACGCTTCAAACATCGACCTCATTCGCCAGAAGTGATACTGGTGTTGTGATTGACAGCAAGCGACACCTGAGTTGCACATGCAAAACAAGCCTCTTGATTGCTCCATTGGCTGTCCGTGTTCAAGCTGGCTGTTCCACTTTTCCATTTTACACTCCGACTAAACTGTTAATGCAATTATATTTAAATACAAAACTGTTTTAATTCCTAAATTGTCTTTGTACTAACAAGCGTCCCTAACGTACAAGAATGCTTTACCAAAACTTGAGCTCAATTGCACACTTCTGCCAATTTTTTTTTGTTGTGAAAAATGGCAAATTCATCAACATTTTTGGTAACCATCTTAAATCTTGAAATTTTATTCAATTTCAGCGTGAAAGTACTGCGTTTCACTCAAACAAACAAAAAAAGGGAATACAACACAAAATTCACTTTACGAGAAGGACTTAAAATTTATGTTTTAAATTACAATTTTTCGTGAAATTTCCCCAAAATTTGAGAAATAACTAAAGCTTCAATTAAACTGAATCATTTAAAAATTGGCGTTCGTAAGTTGTAAGATCATAACCTATAGTGATCATTTATCGCAATTTTTACCGTCGAAAGTGTCGCATTTTCGTTAACTTCCGGTTTTTATGTTGAAACTTTGATGACCATTTTGAAGGTCAAAACTTCAAGACAAAAAAATCTGTTGCGTGTGCATAGAATGTAGAGTAATATTGAAATTTTCCGAAAGTTCGAACCCAAAAGAGTCATTCATAGTGAAGATCTGATATCTAGATTAATAAGGTGATTTTGTAGTTTTTTTGTTAAAATTCGGGTTGTGTCCCTTCATAAAAAAATACAGCCTGGCTTATCTGGACTGCTTTATCTGCACCAAAAGAGTTTGGGCTTGATATATCGCTACCATAGGTTTATGCTTTTATTTTACTACAATGATAAAATAGCATTAAATCCCGAGTAAGGTTATTCTGTAAAAGTTGCATTTTTACTGGCGTTAAGTATATAATAAAATGTAAATATAAGCAAAAATTCATTTTTGGAATGTTCATGGAATCATGAATACTTCGGGTCTCTTGCAAAGTTAATGTGAAGCCCATCACTTACTTTGCAAGAGACCTGAAGTATTCATGATTCCATGAACATTCCAAAAATTGAATTCATTTCTTAAATGTATATGTGACTGTGTGTACCCACCTTTGTATGTGTGTCTTTTTGCATGTGTATGTATGTGCCTAAAAAGTGCAATAGTCTTAGGAACAACATATTAATTTAACCCTTAAAGTGCAAAGAAAAAATTGTCTGCTGAAGTCGTCTGCTGCAAATAATTGCCTAGCATTACTGACAAATTAAGTATAGAAGCAAACAGCGTGGACCCAGAACAGACTGCCTATAGGAGCAGTCTGATCTGGGTCCACACTGTTTGACATAGAGGCCTCTTAAACATTTCAGCAGACGAGAAAAGCAGACGACTTTTGTTGCGATTGGTGCATTAAGGGTTAAACTTCTCTTGGAATGTATTTCAGACTTAGAATGTGGTAAAATTTTATGTCCAAAAAATTCTGAGCAGTAACTGGTGTCGACACGGAAAAAATCCCTCACAGCTTACTGTCGTGCCTGGCACTGCCTCAGAA
This sequence comes from Loripinus fragilis, assembly GCA_964019695.1. NCBI lineage: Eukaryota > Metazoa > Mollusca > Bivalvia > Lucinida > Lucinidae > Loripinus > Loripinus fragilis. The sequence goes on from OZ026522.1 coordinate 47,816,266, forward strand.
GGCAACCCACGTGCCAAGAATGATGTAAGCAGCTAACCCCTATTTTAACAGCTAGTCCTCGTGCCAGACACTTCGATAACATTGTTAGTAAATTTTCGCGGTGATTTTATTTTCGCGAATAGCATTAAAATACATATTTGCGACGCTTAAAATTTGCGACTAGGGCATGATTTACCTATATCAGTAAACAACAGAGTGATTTCTGCAGTTCGCGAGGATTTTATTTTCACGAAACTTCCCATATGCGAAGTTTCACGAAAATAAAATCCTTGCGAAATTTTCCCAATTTACAGTAATAAAACCTTATTAGAAAACTCTGATACTAAGCACAGCATGAGCAGCTAGCTCCCGTGCCAGGGACGGCCTTACAAGGTTACCCTTGTGCCAGGCTCGACAGTAGCAGCTAACCATACAATTTGATGCATAACTCTGATAAATTTTTGGATATAATTCTTTTTCACATTTTAGGTCTGAAAAACGTTCTAGTTTAAATTATATTAATATAAATTACTATTATTATTCTAAAATTATGAACACAAGTTCTGCTGCTTTCTATGCATAGAAAGCAGCACAGAGCCAGATCAGACTGCTTCTTCACTATTCTGACAAGCATTTTGTGAATCCTAGTTTTGAAAAACAACATTTTATTTGAGAACAGAGGGAGAAAAGTTGAAATTTCAAACATTTACTGTATAAAAAAGGCAACAATTAAATGGGCCTTGATGCGAGAAAACCTGTCTGTGGGGGTTTGCAAACAACAAAGGCGCAGACCAGCCTGCACATACCCGCAGTCTGATCAGATTAATGGAAAGTATAATGTCTAGACATTCTACAAGCGAAATTTGAATGTTCTAGCTTGTCTCTGTAGCTGAGCAGGCTAATTTGAATATCACTTTGTCGGATACCCCGAAGACAGGTTTTGTCGCGACGCGGCCCAAATAAAAATATCTTCATTTTTTTCAGATGGCTTGACTGGTAATATTTGTCCAATCGGTTTCTACTGTCCTGAAGGATCACCAAGCCCAATAAACTGTACTGCTGGTACCTACACTGACGCGGAAGGTGCCGCTATCTGCAACGAGTGCCCACCTGGATACCAGTGTACTGGAGGCTCCAATAAAGACTCATGCCCACAGGGTTATTACTGCCAGAATGGCACAGGACACTCCCCAGACCCATGTCCAATAGGTGAGTTAATCGGGACTAGTTTAAAAATACTATTTACAACCATTTTACTGAACAACTTGCTTTCTGTTGAAATGCCTGATTAAAAATCTGCTCAATTCGTGCATACTTGGAGAGAAACAGTGAATTGCAAGAATCATAAATGAATTTTTTCTGAATTTCAAAAGTGATCGAAGTATGACCTTACCTTAAATTTGCAATGAATTAACGCTAAAAAGTGAAAAATATAAATGCGATGAATACTGTTTTTCTTACCTACGACTGAGTTACTGGGTGAAGATCAAGTCAGATGCTATTTTAAGCATCATTGTAAATTGGCAGTAATATAATTATGGTGACTAATATTCAGTCGTTTTTACATCATATAATATAGAACAAAATCATCTTCAATCCTCTCTAATAGCACTGCACAGCAAGATTTCATGAAGTAAAATATCATTGGTTTGCTTCATAAAGGAGATAACTTCAGCTTGTTACAAGCTGAAGTTACATCCTTTTAGAAGCAAACCGAAGATAACCAATGAGCCATGAACATGAGATTTCCAACAATGTGGTATGTGCAGCCAGCAAAGGCTCAGATTAGCCTGCGCAGACGGGCAGTCTGAATAGAGCCTTTGCTAATCGTTTGAATATTCTATGAGTGTTAAGCTACTGACCAAACATCATTTGGAATGTCTAAGCTTAAAAGGAGGCTGCTAAGGTTTGTCTGAGTCTACACTTGTCAAAATGTCACATTGTTGGAAATCACATGGCGCGGCTCAAATGATATAAGAAGGAGGCTGGTTCAAGTCTGTGTGTGTGCCTATAAAAGGATGTGCTCTCATTAGGATGGCTATGCTAACTTGGTTATTTTTTCTTCAGGAACATATGGAGACCGCACAGGCCTTGCAAATTCCTCGGAATGCACATTCTGCTCTGGTGGCTCATACTGTGATGCTTTGGGCCTGTCTCAACCTACGGATGTTTGCTCCTCAGGACACTACTGTCAGTCCGGTGTTAGCACTGGTACCCCAACATCTGGTGACGGCCATACAGGAACCGGAGACCAGTGTCCAGCAGGGAGCTACTGTCCAGTCAATTCAACTTATTATACGCCTTGTCCACCGGGGACGTACACACCTGGTTTAGGATATGCTGCATGCCAGCCTTGCCCAACAGGTAAATTTTGTAAGCTTATTTAACACTATGCCTTTCTATGACATTGAACTAAAAAATTGTTGACTAGGATTTTGTAAAGTATTGAAATAAACAAAAACAATAAACATGAGAGCAGGGGTCACAAGTTATTAAATTTTTTAGTGTATTTCTATCTCTGGAAGATGTTGACTTTGATGAGATGCAGCAGTGTTTTTTGTTTTAGGCAGTTACTATTTGAATAAGATACAAGTGTCCAGCCAAATAGATCAGATCAGGCCCCAAGGTTATAAAAACTTATTTCATTCTCAACTTAACTGAGCATGAAATTTCAGCTGCTCATAAAAAGTAAAATACTGAAAATTAAATATTTGTTCTTGTTTTTAAACTCTACATGTTGTATTTATCTTACTAATAAATGTTAAAATGCCAACAATTGTTGTTATTTAAACATTTATGAGCATGATAAGTTTCATGCTCAGTAGAGTTGAACATGAAAAAAGTTTTATAACCTCAGGGCCAGGCTTCAACTGAAATGATTTTTATGTGCATTTTACGAATCAGGCTGCCTGACAGTAGAGTTAAGGGGATGCCCATGATTGGCAAAGCAGGTGATAACATTGTATACATGGAATAAGATATGGAGGCAAAAAAGATCAAAGATCTATCTCTGTAAACATGCAGATATGGTTGGCCTTAAAAATCCCACATGACCCAATTTAAGGACTTGCACATTCCTGATCTAAGACCATAGACCAATAAAAAAAAAAACAGATGTTAACAGTTGAAATTTTTGAAATACAGTGCAGTCCTTTTGTAACGTTATGTTTGGGGTCCATTGGAATGAGGGTACTTGGAATTGTGTTACAAAGGGACAATTTTATAAAGAAATTATGGGCAAATTTTCCTATAATTCCTTCGTAAAATTTCATGGTAAAAAAATTTGGGAGCCACAACATGACCATGTATATATCCAAATCTGTGTAATAGGGAGGTGTGTTTAGAGGGACTGCACTGTATTTACTAAGATATTTTTGTTTTGTTTGTAGGCAGTTACTGTTTGAACGAGACTGTCACTCCGCTGAGCTGCCCAATGGGTTACTACTGTCCGGAAGGAACTACTTTCTCCACAGAATATCCTTGCCCAATCGGAACCTACAACAATGCAACAGGTAAATAGCTCTTTCCCAATAGTGGCAACATTTGTCGTCTGCTGACATCATAATCATTATGTACAGTTTCATATTTAGACCCAGATCAGGCCTGACAAAGCCTCTGGCCTGATCTGGATCCCAACTGATTGACATGCTGATGGTATTCCTGAAAGATCATGAAAAAATACTCAGCATGCAAATGAGTAAAAGGAAATAAATCTGTTGTACCTTTAGTTACTATTACCTTCCAAAGCCAAAAGATATAAAATACTCAACACTTGCAACATCAAAAAAAACTTTCCTTCATGTCTATTTATGCTAAGCTCCACCCACTATGCATAATTATATAAATAAACCAGGGGACAAAAATTCCACTCAACCGCTCGTAATTACGAGTGAAATCTAGAAAGGACAAGCAATTCTTCCCAAAGCACTCGTCCTGTAGGACGAGTGTACAGGACGAGTGCTTTAGGAAGAATTACTTGAGGAAGTTGTATTACATATTACTCACTTATGTTCTTTATTGCATACGCTTTTAAAGGACATGTGCATGCGTTTGCAGGACGAGTGAAAGTTGTAAGTCATTCCTCCTGCAGGACAAGTGCAATATTTAAATATTTTTGTCCCCTGTAAACTTTCATGTTTGTACATAGAACAAAGAAACTACTTGTCAGGTCCACTAGTATAGGAGCATACCTAATCATATTTCCATAAGCAAATAGAATAGACACTGACCAGGCAGCTCTTACAAGAGCTGCCTGATCTGGGTCTGCTCTGTTTGCAAAAGCGTTAAAAGGCGTCTCTATGAGGTAAAGGGTTAAATTATACTGAGTTTGTTTTTTTATCTTTAGGTGCCTTCAATGTTTCTGACTGCATGGACTGCCTACCAGGATACTACTGTGAGGGTGTAGGAAATGTGGTCCCAACCGGACTGTGTGACGAGGGATTCTGGTGTGCTGCAAAAGCGAGCAGTGCTAGACCATATGACCCTGGAACTCTCCAGAGTGTTGGTGGCAATTTGACGTAAGTCTTAACCCTTAATATGCTGCCTAAAATTTAGAGCAGGCTACATTGTCAAAATTATATTACTTCTTTTCTTTGTCTGCTGGCAGCAATTTAAGTCATCTGCTGATAACCTTTGCAATTAGTTTGGACCCAGTCAGGCCTGGTTTTCTGTCTGGCATGCTCTCAGCCAGGATCCAAACTGGTTGGGATTTCTGATGTTATACCTGAACGTATATTATATTTGGAAAAAAAAGTAATGTTGAAAAACATCTGGAGATGATCAAATTTTATGAAAATTACCCAGTATGCTAAGAGTTAACAAGCATTGATGTTTGATCATTATCTTTGAAAATTGTATCTGTAATTGACGATTCTAATGCACTTGCAAATGCAACGAGACATCTGATTGGATAACGTCATAAATTTGCAACAGTATATCCTGCCATATACTGTTGGAAACTCAACGTAATTACGTAACGTCGCTTTTCATTGGTTGACAAGTGAATATATGCAGCTGGCAAGCGGTTTTAAGCAGCTGGCAGTGGCTGTACGTAGGCGCAACATAGTACATTTTAACTGTCCTTTTGAAGGAAAAAAATTAATAGTGCATTAGAATGGGGATAAACATATTCAAAATTTTCATTTGTGGCGCTATATCGTCAGATATACGGTCGGAAATCACGTTTTACGGCTCCGCTTACGCGTCGCCGTAAAACTAAATTTCCGACCGTATATCCGACGATATACCTCCCCAAATGAAAAAATTGAATACAGTTATCCCCTAATTAATATTTTTTTTAAACCATAATCAATTTAATAAACGCTATACAATAAAACCTGTCTTAAGCGGCCACTCTAACAGAAGATCAAAAATTGGTTTTCAAGACCGATTATTGCTTAATGCAGGCCAAAAGTATAGCAGAATGCCCCAAGAGAGCATTCTGCAATACTTTTTATCTTCATTAAGCTACCATTTGTCTTTAAGACCTTTGTTTTGACTATTTTTGAGAGGCCGCTTAAGACAGGTTTTACTGTATGCCCATATGTGTTTCGAATTTCTATACCTCCAATAGAAAACAGTGTTAGGTAGAATATGGTACTTCGATATGGCACCCATTTAACCCTTAAAGCGCCAATCGCAACAAAAGTTGTCTGCTTTTCTAGTCTGCTGAAATGTTTAAGAAGCCTCTATGGCAAAAAGTGTGGACCCAGATCAGAGGAGCAGTCTGTTCTGGGTCCATGCTGTTTGCTTCTATACTTAATTAGTCAGTAATGTTAGGCAATTATTTGCAGCAGACGACTTAAGCAGACGACGTTTCAGATGCATTTTTTTCTTGGGGCTTTAAGGCTTAAAATGCATTGGTGAAAATATCTAATTTTTTTACCATATTGAATGTAAGCAGTTGTTTAGGAAAATTTGGAATTTCCTCACACACAATTTTACCTGGACATTAATTTTTTGCTATGCTTCAGAGAAAGAAATACAATTTTATTTTTTAACATATGACATAGTGCTGGGAGTGAAGGGTCAATAGACTAAGCTATACTTATATATTCATCATTCCCTATTCCAGTGACCTATATTCCAATGATACCTGCTCTCCGCCACTATGGGAATGCTCCTGTCCAGATTTCCTGATGACCTCAGGTGGCATCTGCCCCATGGGATACTACTGTCCACAAGGTTCATCTACACCAATTGCTTGCAATCCTGGCAAATACTGTGAGACACCTGGCCTAGCATTGCCAACGGGTAAGTTGAATTGACTCTTTGTCGACTAGTGTCGTAAGCCTGGCCTAGCATTGCCAATGGATAAGTTGATTTATAATACATGTATTTCTTTACCTACTAGTTTCATCTACTGAAAACCTTTGCAAACAATTTGGATCCAGGTCAGGCCCGACAAAATGTTGGGCCTGATCTGGATCCCAACTGTTTGACAACTCTGATTGTATTCCTGAAAAAATTAAAGACGAAAAAAAACCATGCAAAATAACTCAAGTAGCAAAGAAATTTTAAAAGATCAAATCATTGATATGATTTAACTTTGCTTGCTGTGTAATTATGCATGCTTTATTGTCGTCTGCAGATTTTTGTTAAAAAAGGTGAAATATGATGGCTTGGTCTCATAAAGTGCAGGACACAGCACACAGGCTGGATGGCCCAAACATTCAAGGCTTGAATGTTTGGGCCATCCAGCTGTGTGCTGTGTCCTGCATTTTAGACAAGGTATAGGTGATTGGGCAAAAGAGATCCAGCAAACATGAGAGGAAGTCGTAAGGAATGAGGGACTGAAGCTCATTGAATATTACAGACTCTCAAAATGGCTGTGAATGGAGAAGGCCTCATCGAGGAAGACAAAGTTATCAGGAGAGGATTAAGTCTTGCTTGTATAACATAATTATGGTTTACGATGATGGTGATTATGATGATGATTACAATTCCTGTTTTTGTTTTAAGATTTATGATGATTGTACACAAGGCTACTATTGTATGTCCACAAAGCTTCACAGTTTTCCTTGAGAACTATATTTATCTGCACAATGTTATCCTGTGTATGTAATTTGATTCTTGCTTTATATTAATTGCTGTCTGAACACCATGCTTCTATTATATGAACACAAACTTCACAGATTTTCATGGGAACTATATTTATTGGACAATCTTTTCCTATGAACTAATTTGATTGTGTATTATTGCATAGAATCCTGGCCGCATGCTTTTAACATTCATGTTTCAACCAACACAAGCCCATGTATTGATGCATTGATTTGGTATCTTAACCTGTAATATTCATTGTGAGCCACTAAATTTTACGTTAACTGATCTGTTTATAGCTCTTATATATGGCTTGGCACTGGAACACAAATATTAACGGGGACAAAATATATTGGCAAACTTTTCATAGATTTAATGCAAAATTAATTATCAAACATAGTTTTTGCTTTTTCAATGCATTAATGTTCGCCATGCCCCTCAGGAGATTTTGAAAACGTTGGGTTTTGCTTTCTGTTTTTAACATTGCTTTCGAACCTGCCAAATGTTCATGCATGAAAAAACATTTTGAACCCCATGATATATGTTACTGTTCTTGTTGTTTTAAGGTAACTGTACTGCTGGTTGGTATTGTACAAACACAAGCTTAACAGCACGACAACATGACTGTCATGTTGGCCACTTCTGTGAGGAAGGACAGTTGCCAAAAATAGAATTCTACAAAGGAATTATCCTATATTTACATTTCCACTCCTAGTCTTAAAATGAACGTTTACATTTGAGATGTGGTTCATACCTTCATGAACGAATCGATTCAAGCCACACCCACATACGTCCCATTTGAGCGGGCTAACGTCAAGTCCATCCGATAACGTTACTTGTTTACTGACGTTTGTGTGACGTTGAACACATATCGCCATGATGTGAAGCGCAAAAATTTGGCATTTTGGCTATTCCAAACCCTACTTTATGTCTGATTTCATTCCAAGTATCTAGAAAACCAGCCAAGTTAGGTGAAATTGAAAATTGATATTTGACCGATAATATAAAATATAAATATAAGTAATAAATTCATTTTTGGAATGTTCATGGAATCATGAATACTTCGGGTTTCTTGCAAAGTTAACGTGAAGCCACTTTGCAAGAGACCCGAAGTATTCATTCTTCCATGAACATTCCAAAAATTGAATTCATTTCTTAAATGATTTCTTTTAAAAATTGTCCCAATATAGCACAATACACTTATAAGACAGTCAGTTCTGACTGACCCAAACATAGTGCTATAAAAGGACTGCACTGTATATATGACTTTTCTTGTTGTTTTAAGGTAACTGTACTGCTGGTTGGTACTGTACGAACACAAGCTCAACAGCGCGACAACATGACTGCCCTGTTGGCCACTTCTGCCAGGAAGGACAATTACCAGAAATGTGTCCGCCAGGAACATTCTCTAATAATATCAACAATCAAGCTCTCTTGGACTGTAATAATTGCACTGCAGGATATTTCTGTCAAGGTAAGTTGGCAGAGCCAGGATTTCTGGAATTTGGGTTCATATGTCTCGTGAGAACTGAATGCACATCTAAGTCTTATTCAACTCTTACATTGGACTGGTGGTACCTTTATAACATTACCAATTTACCAGATTGATTTAATTCTGCCTAAGAAAAGGAAAACCACTCCCGACCCTGTAAAGAATCTGTCGGAAAATAATGTGACTATTCTTACATTGTTAACAAAAATGTTGCTCACGCATCGCCATAAAACAAAATTTCTGACCGTATATCCGTCATTATACCCCCCCCCCAAATACAAATGTTGAATACAATTAACCCCCATTTTTTTTACTTTCAGGTTATGGGAACTTCCAACCAACTGCCGAGTGTTCAGAAGGCTTTTACTGCCCTGGAGGTCAGAGTTCAAGCACTCCCGCTGGTTTTGAATGCTGGGAAGGCCACTTTTGTGTGAATGGATCAATGGCTCCAGAATTCTGCCCTGCAGGAGAACATCAGAGCTCTACGGGGCAAAGTTCCTGTAACCCCTGTCCAGCTGGGTATTATTGCAATGCTTCTGCAGGTATGGTTATTATCTCCCTTGGAAGGTACAGTAAAAACCTGTCTTAAGCGGCCACTCAATAGAAGACAAAAAACTGGTTTTCGAGACCGATTATTGCTTAATGCAGGACAAAAGTATTGCAGAATGCTCCAAGGAAGCATTCTGCAATACTTTCGACCTTCATTAAGCTACCCTTTGTCATTAAGATATTTGTTTTGTCTATTTTTGATATTTAAGACAGGTTTTACTGTAGAGGAATATAGTTTTGGGATTGTCAGGTTGTCTGTCCTGGATCATATCTCTGTACCCATTGATCAGATTTGATGCATTCTTGGTATAAATATATAAATTCAGACCTAGAAATATGTTGAAATAGGAACATGCCCTGCATCACAAAAAATATTGGCATTTATGGAGAAAATGTTAATTTACATTGGATGTCATCCAAATTTTCACCTGCCCTGCAATCTGAGGCACTCATAAATGTGAGCGGATGAGTGGAATTTTTTCGAGCCCTGAAATGATAAGCAATAAGGTTTGTTGATATCCCTTCAGTGTCCTGAGATTAAACTGTCAATTACAGCTGCAGCTGACATCAAATACAGACCCGTAGCCAGGCAAAGGCCAGGAAGCCTGGGCTTCAACATCATATAGGCCTCGATGCCAGAAATCCTGACTTTGTTGCCTGCCAACAAGAAAGGCACAGACCAGCCCAAGCATCCGCGCAGTCTGATCAGCCCCTTTGTTATTTGCTATCTGAAAAGTAAAGTAACTACAGTAATTTGGGGATTAAATCCCATTTAAATCCTCAGGTTGGGAAAAAAATCTCCAAAATTGGGAAAATAAAGGCCTTTTTTGGATTGGGAAGCAGCCTGTATTCGGCTGTAAAATAGGCAAAATATAATCACTGATTACTAGGTCAGATATCTCTTAGTTCTCCAATTTTTTGTGGGTGGGCTTCAACATGATAAAGTCTCTGGCTATGCCCCTGAAATATTATATCATGTTCCTTCATGTTTGGATGAAAAATTAGGCTTGATATATCCTGGTGATGTAAGATGTGAACAAAAAATATCAAGCCTTTTTAATTTCTAAAAAAAACAACAACATTAAATGAACATGTTGTTTTCCAAAATTTAAGGTGGTGGTTTTATGTTTAAATTTTTGGCAAGTAGAAGGTACACAGGATGCCTGCTGGGTGATTTATCGTGCTTTTGTTGTTGTCTGCTAACTATTTTCAAAATTAACCTTAAAAAATTCTTTCAGGAACAATATTAGAGTGTCAAGGAGTTTGGATCCAGATCAGGACCAACGCTTTGCTGGTCTTCATCTGGCTCCAAACTGTTTGTAAAGGTTTTCAGCAGATGGCAATATTTGCCGCTTTTGCAAAGAAAAAGTAAGTTTCTAAAAAACAAAAAATGAACATGTGGTTTGCCAAAAATTAAGGTGGTAGTTTGTGTTTATTTTTTTACAAGTAGAAGATATTTTTTGTCACGGGTGACTGATGGACTACCTGTTTTAACTATTTGCATGTTGGGTAATTTAGCATGCTTTTGTTGTGGTCTGACTTTTTTTTTTAAAAATTAACTTTTTCAAAAATTCTCTCAGGGGAACACTATTAGAGTGTCAAAAGGTTTGGATCCATATCAGGACCTACATTCTTCCAGTCGTGATCTGGGCTAAACTGTTTGCACAGGTAATCAGCACAAGTCAAAAGTCACTGCTACTGTCGTGCCAACCAAGAGTGACAGTGACATTATATTTTGTTTACAATAGTTAAGTAAAACATTCGCTTGTACACGCCACTTGACCTTACGCTAATCGATGGATCACTTGTCTAATAATCCTATCCTGAGGATAGGATAATTACACAAGTGATCTATTGATTATAAGTCCCTGATAACTTTGCAAACAAAACATTACATCACTGTCACTCTTGTCTGGCAGGACAGTAGCAAGGAAAGAGTTATGTTTCTAAAAAAAACATTAAAATGAACATGTTGTTTGCCAAATTGAAGGTGAAGGTTTTATGAATAAATTTTTAACAAGTAGTAGGTACTTTTGTCAAAGGTGAGTGATATCCATTTGAGCCACGACATGCGATTTCCAACAATGTGGTATGTGCGACTAGCAAAGGCTCAGACCAGTCTGATCAGAGCCATTGCTAGTAGCTTCAATATTCTATGAAAGGTAAGCTACTGACCGAACAACATGTGGAGTTTCTAAGCTTAACAGAAGGCTGCACAGGCTTGTCTGAGTCTATTCATGTCAAAATACCACATTGTTGGAAATTACATGTCGAGGCTCAATTATTCTTGAAATGCCTATTTTAAAAAGAACAGATGTTCCTTTTATCCAGTGGTATACAGCAGGTTTTGGTGCGTAATTGGCAATGTGATCCTTAACCCAGCGCAGTGGCTCAGTGGTAGAGTGCTTCTATCGAGTTAGAGGGGTTGCGGGTTCTAGCCTCACCGGCATTACTGCGTTATGTCCTTGAGCAAGATACATTAATCCTTGCTTAGTACTGGTTCAACCCAGGAAGACCCGTCCAGACATAACTGAAAAATTGTTGACTGGGACGTAAAGAATCAAATCAAGCAAACTCTAACTCTTTGTATACTGGCTAATTTTGTAAGCTGATTTTTTTTTCAAAATCATCTTTTTCGAAAATTTCTTTCAGGAGTGCCATCAGAGTCAAACAGTTTGGATCCAGATCAGGACCAACAGAACGTCGGGCCTGATCTGGGTTCACACTGTTTGCAAAGGTTATCAGCCGATGATACTATAGCTACTAGGCAAAGAGTTAACTTTGGCTCCATGTATAGAAATTTAGCTTTTGGTTTAGCGGTGTAGAATTTTATTGGTTTTTATGTTTCTGTTTCTTTCAGATAATGGGACACACACTTGTAATGGTAATGGCTTTTTATTATCTCCCCTTTTCTTCCTTCATTCTCTTGTAAAGAAGGATAACTGTATTCAACCTTGTAAGCAATCAGTGCAGATAACTTTTAGAAATTCTATACCCATTTTAAAAAATAGCGTAGATCCAAATCATTGAAGAATTATAAATTTGGGACAATTTAATATAAAAACAGGTGAGACTGACCAGAAAATGCAATAATAATTTTCAACTAATTTTTTTTTCATTTTTTCTTCATTTATTACTTTTATCAGTATCCATGACAAGTTTGAATGCTGTAAATTCGGAACTTTTTGCAAGGGTTTAATTTTTGCAAAATTTCGCAACAGAAGTTTTGTGAACATGAAACCCTCACAAAATGGCAAAGTCACTTTGTTGTTTACTGATGTAGGTAAGATCATGCTCTAGTCATAAATTTTTATTGTGGCAAATATACCTTAACCCTATTTGAGGCAATGAAATCTTGCGAAAATTTCTGAATTTGCAGTATGTTTGATTACAAATATGATAACAAACTTAAATAGGCAGCCCTAATGACAATTTTTCCATTTGTGCGTGAAGTTGCTAAGTCATATTTCAATAGTTTTCTTTGGTATTTAATTTACACATTACTTTTATCAAAACAGTGCAGTCCCTTTATAATGCTATGTTTTGGGTTCACAGGAATGGACCAAGTTATAAGTAAATCATATGGTATAAAGGGACAATTTTACAAAAGTATTATAGGAAAATGACCATGAAAATGGTCATTTTCCTATAATTCCTTTGTAAAATTCATGTAAAAAAAATTAGGAACCACAACATGATAGTGTTATATCCAAATCCATGTTAAAATGAGGTATGTTGTAAAGGGACTGTTCTGTAGATAACAAAATATAATAACGGATTTGTTTGTGTAAGGTTACCAAGATCACTGCATGCCTAAATGGCTGCTTTTATGACATTTAGCCCTCTATTTTGTTTGCCTTTCTTCAGGACAACCTGTGACACATCCTCTAGATTGCCCCGTAGGACGCTTCTGTACTGGTGGAAATGCAGTTCCAGAGCTCTGCCCGGCTGGTACCTTTGGACCAAATCTCAACGCTGTTGGACAAGACAACTGTACTATATGTACTCCAGGACAATATTGTGATGTTGATGGGCTTGATGCGCCGTCAGGCAACTGCAGTGCAGGATTCTATTGTACAGGCGGTGCTGTTGTGTCTGTTCCAACAGAACACTTGGTAAGTGGGTTTGATAACTTCTCAGTTTTATCATACGACATCGCATCTGGAAGTGATATAATGCCATGCAGGTATTAAAATCAATAAACTAAAAGTGGTTTTTCAAATCTTAAAAGAAACTTCTCTTTGCAAACAGTGGAAAACTTGACCAGATGCCACGTTTTGCGGTGTCTGATGTGGTTTTAACTGTTTGCCCATGTCCCACAAAAAGGAGGCTAGGCTTAAATGGGTTAAGCCTATTATGCGCCATAAGACAGATTTTGAAGTATATTTGACCTTGACCTTTGACTTGTGGACCATAGCCCTGATCTGAAACATTTGTTGTCATTTACACACCATACCCCATCATTGTGCTAAATATGAATACCGTCCTTCAAAAAAAAGAAAAATATGTTGTCATTACGAGCCATAAGAAATATTTTGACCTTGACCTGTGATCCCAATGTCATATTGGTGATCTTAAACCTCATTGCCACAGACACACTATTAGCAACCACAAGGCACCTATTAGCCACATAAAATCACACAAATGAACCTCATCATGCCTTCTACCACCATTCTCAAATAATTTCACTTGGCTAAACATAATCGAAAATCTTTAAACAACGTCTCCTTCTGAACTAGGCCCAGCTCTGGTGGCTGATCAAGGGCCTTGGAAGCCCTCTTGTGTCTGGAACATACACATTATTATTATCCCCACGCTTTTTTAAAAAAGCGTTGGGGATATTGCAATCGCCTCCGTCCGTCCGTCCGTCCGTCCGTCTGTCCGTCCGTCTGTCCGTCCGTCCGTCACGCTATCTCCTCCTAAACCATTGGACGAAATCCAACCAAATTTAGTGTGTCTGTTGCTCACATGAATGGGGTGTGCAACGGCACATTTTTTTTTGGCCCCGCCCCCTGGGGCCCTGGGGAGGGGCCAAAAGGTCAAATATCATTAAATATCATTAAATTTCAATTACTAAGTCAATTTCAAAAATTTTTAAACCATACTTTGTGTGTCTTCTCACAAATGAAAGATATAAAACATATCAGACGGGATTTTCATTTGGCCGCCTGGGTCATGCCCCAGGGGTGGGACTTGGGGGTACCGTGGGGGGTTGTGGTGTCAAAAAAAATTTTTTTCCGAAAATCAACCAGATTTGGTGTGTGAGTTGCTTACATGAATGACATATTCAACGGCACCGTTTTTTTGGGTCCCCGCCCCCTGGGGCCCTGGGGAGGGGCCAAAAGGTCAAATATCATTAAATCTGAATTACAAAGTCAATTTCAAAGATTTTTAAACCAAACTTTTCGTATCTTCTGACATATGAAAGATATATAACATATCAGACGGGATTTTCATTCGGGCACCTGGGTCATGCCCAGGGGTGGGACTTGGTGGTACCATGGGGGTTCGGGGGCCAAAAAATTTTTTTTTCCGAAATTCAACCAGATTTGGTGTGTTAGTTACTTACATGAATTGCACATGCAGCGGCACAATTTTTTGGGTCCCCAGCCCCTGGGGCCTTGGGGAGGGGTCAAAAATTTAATTTTCTGAACATGGTCATGTGGCATATCAAATTAAAGGGAATTTGCAGTAGACCAGGATACACTGAAAAATTTTAACCTAAGATCAAACTGATGACCTTGGGATAAGGTCAAAGGGTCAATTACCATTAGATTTCTTCGAGAGCGTGGGGATTTGCGATGGCGCGCCATCGAATGTGTTCTAGTGTTTTATTAATATAAGCTACGGTAAAACCTGCCTTAAGGGGTCATTTAAAAATAGACAAAACCAAGGTCTTAATGGAAAATGATAGCTTATTGGCGGTCAAAAATATTGCAGAATGCTCCCCTTGGAGCATTCTGCAATACTTTTGACCAGCATTAAGCGATAATCGGTATTGATAACCATTTTTTGGTGTTCTATTTGAGAGGTTGCTTAAGACAGGTTTTACTTTATCTCATTTGGGCAATGTCTTGTTTTCATTTAAAGCTCGACCTCTCAGACAATACATCATTCTCCGGTAATGACCGCTGTCCTAGGGGCTACTACTGTGAAGAAGGGACAGCATACCCAACCCCATGTCCTCTTGGAACTTTCTCTCAGAGCCTGATGGTTAGTACTGTTGATAACTGTACCCTCTGCTACACAGGACAGTATTGTAACGTGACAGGGTCTACCAAGATCAGCGAAATGCCCATTTGTGATCCAGGGTAAGTTATAGCTAAAATGCCTTCTATCATTTCCACTGGACATTGTTTTTTTGTTCATATAACATTACGTGTATTTATAAATGGTAATTAAATGTTCTAAAATTTAACATCTCTTTCGGTTTTTCAAATAATGATTGTTTTCCAAGCAGATTAAATAGGTCAACTTCATTATCATTAGGAAATGTTTATTGTGTGGATGAAAAACAGTGTGGTTCCTGATCGGCTGGCATCATTAAAAGGCAGCTGATCTGAATCTACACTATTTTCAAAAGAGGATTTAGAATTTTGGAAAAGTTTCTGCACATATTGCACTTATTAATATGTGTATGAATATGGTTTTATTTGGTTAAAAACCATTTAAAATAAAAAAGAAATGTCCTATCAATCTCTTCCTGCTATTGTCGTCTGCTGATAACCTTTGCATACAGTTTAAACCCAGATCAGGCCCAACCAAACTGTTGGCTTGATCTGAATCCAAACTGTTTGAAACTTTGAAATTATTCCTGAAAGAAATTTTTGAAAAAGTGAATTTTGAAAGAAATCAGCAGATGACAAAAATCATATAAAAATACCCATCACAGAGCTACTGTCAGAAAAGCTGATTCAATGTTTTCCTCCTTTCACAGATATGTTTGCCTAGAGGGCAGCAGTGTTCCAAATCCAAATGACAACATTACTGGTTACATTTGCCCTGAGGGTTTCTATTGTGAGGCAGGGACACCGGCACCCCAACCATGTCCCCTAGGAACATTCCAGGCTTCTCAGGGTCAGGACAACTGCACAACGTGTCCTGCAGGCTATATGTGTGATCAGTTGAATATGACAGTACCGAATGTCTGCAAAACAGGTAAGACCATCACTAAAAATTTCTACAATCATTTAAAGCAGACACCTTTTTGTGTAACGCGTTACAGTCTTCTAAAGCAGACACTCTGTGTTAGTCTTCTAAAGCATACAATTTGCTGTGTAGACACTTTACTGTGTTACTCTGTAACAATATGCAAAAGCATACACTTACCTATGTAACAGTCTTCTGATGCAGGCACTGTACTCTGTAACAGTCCTCTAAAGCAGACAATTTATTATGTAACAGTCTTCTAAAGCAGACAATTTATTATGTAACAGTTTGCTAAAGCAGACAATTTTCTGTGTAACAGTCTTCTTCTAATGAAGGCACTTTACTGTGTAATAGTCTTAAAGCAGACACTTAAATCTGTAACAGTTTTCTAATGTAGAAACTTTACTGTGTAACAATCTTCTAAAGCAAACACCTTTTTGAGTAACAGTCTCTTTGAAGCAGGCACTTTACTGTAAGCAGACATTTTTCCATGTAACAGTCTTCTAAAGCATAACCGTTACAGTGTAACAGTTGTCTGTCTATAGCAGGCTTTTTTTATTTTCGTGACCAGGCCATTTTACTCCGCATTATTCCTCTAAAGCAGACTCTTTTTTTATTGTATAATATGTTCAATTTTATTAGTTTTCTCATGTAGAGAACTTTCGTATGTAACAAGTTTTCTTAAGTAGTCAGTTTTACTGTGTAGCAATCTTCTTAGGTAGACAACACAGCTGTGTCCTACAATTTTCTAAAACAGATGCTTTAGTGTTTAAATGTTGTATTACATGGACATGTTTATTTTGGTATAGGTCTATTAGGTGGAAACTTTGCTGTTAGCTTTTTTAGGAGACTACTTTTAAGTTTTTTTAAGTGGACAACTTTATTGTTTTGGATTTCTTGAGCAGCCAAATTTACTATGTAGCAGAAAACAACTTTACCATGTGACAGAAAACAACTTCACTATGTAACAGAAAGCAACATTAGTATGTAACAAAAATTTTAAAATTGGGAGTTTCTAATTGAATAATCTGGTTAATTTCTTATTTTCAATCTACAGGCTACTATTGTATCTTTGGTGATCCTAATCCTCAGCCATGTCCTGCGGGTACCTACAATAATGAGACGGGACGAGATGATGTGACGGATTGCTCCCCTTGCTCTGTAGGACAGTATTGTGAAGGAACAGGAAACTCCGTACCTGATGGTGGGTATAAGCCTGCTAGTGTCGTCTTCTGATAACCTTTCAAACAGCTTGGATCCAGATCTGGTGTAACAAAATGGTGGGCCTGATCTCAATGAGACGACAAGCATAGTGAAGGTTTCTTGTTTCAAGGCCAAAGGAATAGGTCAAAGGTCACATGTTCAGAATTTGTAACCTCTCCATATCTCCTGAGCCCCCTTGTTTGAGACCGTGAAATGCAATTTCCAATTCAGTTGCACAATAAGACAATGGACACATATCCTTAGTATGTTGGTATCCGTATCTTCAAAAATCAACTTTTAGATGGTAGAGTGTGCTTCAGCCTAGAGGAAACCACGTCTTAAAAGGGGCTACTATTAAAGGAAAGGGGAGCATATTTTTTCCTTTAAAAGTAGCCCTCTATGAGAATAGATAATAACTTAAAAGGACATAAATTTGAGAAACGCCCAAAATTATACTACACACCAAAAATTAAACTACGCCACTATGGCAGTCTGTAAAAATCGCCAAATTTCGATGCCATGAAAAGTAAGTTGTTTACAGTATATTAAAGCAAAATTTATATTGTAGCAAAACTTTTTACATTTTTTTAACCAAATAAATTCCATAATTTGTTTCCTTTTCGCAGGTGATTGTGATGCTGGATTCTTCTGTCAAGGTGGGGCCAATAGCAGTGCCCCGGGGCCCTCAGCTGATTTTCCAGAGAATGGTCCCTGCCCAGCTGGACACTACTGTCCCAATGGCACAAACAGTCCCCAGCAGTGTCCCCTTGGAACATTCAAAGCAACTGTGGGTAAGTTGGGATGATGAAGCTGTTTGCTAGATATACTTTTAAGACATTGAGTTAATATTTGTTAACCCTTAACTCCATAATTACGTCTTTTGAAGCCTTTGAAATATCATGTATTTGAAAATATTATGGAAAATGGAGCATTTGCTCCATAAGAGCAAGCGCTCCATTTTCCATAATATATTTTCAAAAGTATTCAAAACTTGACCTAAGTTTTTCTTGAATTTTTTCAATGTTGTCTAAAAATATAAAATGATGTCATCATCTAAAAATATGGATGTATAGGGTTTATCAGCTAAAGGAGTAGTCCATGTCATCTCTGACATTTTAGTGGCTTTTCTTTATTTTGATATTTGCTAAATATAAAAGCAAATAAATCTCCTTAATATTTTGGATTACTTAAGGAGATGGGCTGAGGCATTTTCTGTTAGATTTTAACAGTGTCATAATCGATGCTATCTGCGTCTTGCACAATACCCTTAATTCTTTATCCCCTAAATTGGACTGCTGATAACTTTTGAAAACAGTTTGGACCAAGTCCAGGCCTGACAGAACATCGAACCTGATCCAAATGCAAACTATTTGATACTCTGGTCGTAACCCTGAAAGAATTTTTCGAAAAAATTGATTTTGAAAAAAATCAGCAGACAACAAAAAAAGGCAAAACATTTCCCAGGGGACAAACAGTTAATGAAAAGAGGGTGCTGTATGCCTAGTGGGAAATGGGAACCTATTAAGTTTATTTTTTTGCATCAGTCAGTATATTTATACTCGGTTTGTGTGCGTTTTTATGTCGCTGAATTTCTGGGTTCAGTGAGACATCATGCCTCACTTTCTGACTGTCGTGGGTCAAAAATTAAATGTTTTCTTTGTGTGATAGGGGTTGTTTTTGGATTGTAGTGCATCAACCGGTTTAAATGGATGACCATTGAATTGTTGAACCTGTTCTAAACTTCCTTGAATATAACACTAGTGATGTACAGTGCTGTCCCTTTGTAACAGACCTTGTTATAACACAGATTTGGATATAAAATAGTCATGTTGTGGCTCCCAAATTTTTATACCACGGAATTTGTGCAAAGGAATAATAAGAATTTACAAAGGAATTATAGGAATTTACAAAGGAATTTTATGGATTTACAAAGGAATCTTTAGGAGTTTACAAAGGAATTATAGTAATTTACTAAGGAATTATAATAGGAATTTACCGTGTGAAGTTTTGTTTTACGGTGATGCTCAATATATCCTCAGATATACTGTCAGAAATTTAGTTTTTCAGAAAAAGTGTTTTTCGCCTGTTAACGCAACGATATGCCTCCGAAAATGAAAATTTTGAATATGGTTATCCCACTCTAATGCATTTCTGAATGTTCGTCTCAATTTGGAGTGTTGCAAGCCTCATAAAGCCAAACATCACCCAACGATATGTGACGTAATTAATGACGGCAAATGATTTCCAATGGCATATTGCAGGATATACTGTCACAAATTTTTGACGTTATCTAATCAGACGTCGCATTACAAAAGCAAGTGCATTAGAATTGTCCTTTTATAAAATGGTTCACTTACATATAACAAATCCTTGCTTAGTACTGGTTCAACCCAGGAAGACCCTTCCCGGCATAACTGAAAAATTGTTGACTGGGAGGTAAAGACTCAAATCAATCCAACAAAACAAAACATTTCAGACCAATGGACTCCAAACATAGTGTTATCAGGCCCTTAGTTAAGAGTGCTTACCAAAAAAATAACTTTCTTATTCCTCAACCAAAACATATGTTGTGGGTACTCAAAAGAACCGTCTCAATGAGACGGTTCTTTTGAGTACCCAAAATGTATGCTAAAACTGATGGGTAAGAAAATATATACAATTTAACGCTATAAAAATTTTGTTTATCTGAACCTTTTGTGTTATCAAGGGACTGCACTGTATACTGGTTTTGTTTCACATGATGTCTTTTCTGTTCTATATATAGGTGGAGAATCGGCTGATGACTGCCAACCATGTACGGGTGGAACCTATTGTAACTCAACTGGCCTGACTGCTCCAAGTGGCCCCTGTGACAAAGGATACTACTGTCCTGATAATGAGACCATCAGTACACCCACTCCAACGGGTAGAGAATGTCCTATTGGCTCCTACTGTTTAGAAGGCTCGTCGGCCCCTACCCCATGTGACTCTGGATATTTCTCAAATACAGAAGGCATGTGGCAGTGTACACCCTGCCCAGCAGGATCTTACTGCCAGGGTGGTAGTAATCCAATCCAGGAAATTTGTCCACCTCATAAATATTGTGAAGAAGGTAAATCACTTTCTTAACACTTGGTCTGCCAAGTAAATTAATTGTATTCACTCTTTGCATGTTTTTTTTTTCAAATGCCATTCTGACATTATTTTTTCGAAAAAAAATCTTGCAAAAAATGCCATCAGAGTATCAAGCAGTCTGGACCCGCATCAGGCCCGACATTTTGTCGGGTCCTGATCTGGGTCCAAACTGTTTGCTAAAAATTATCAGCAGAATTAACTCTTTACCTACTTGTGTTGTCAGCTGATAACCTTTACAAATAGTTTAAACCTAGATCAGGATTGACAAAATGTCAAATAAAATTGTATTTCTTTTTCTGAAGATTGCCTGTCTTAGCAGCCAGTGTAAACCCTGATGAAATGCGGCATCATGTGACATTTCATCTGGGTCTACACTGTTTCAGTTTGCCAAAGTATGCATTTAGGAGTCACTAGTATACAAAAGGTTGATAAATTCAATAACACATGAGCATTCATGTAATATCCTCTATTAAGGGGGCTCAGTGGTTGAGTGCTTGACTCGAGACTGAGGGGCTGCGGGTTCAAGCATCACTGCGTTGTGTCCTTGAGCAAGAACATTAATCCTAGCTTAGTACTGGTTCAATCCTGGAAGACCCGTCCCTTTATAACTGAAAGATTGTTGATGGGACGTAAAGAATCATATCAAACAAACAATATCCTCTATTATCACATGACAATAATCTTTTTCTGCCTTTATTTTGCAGGTACTGAGGTTCCGCCATCTTGTCCGCCAGGAACGTTTACATATAACGACACTGAAGGTCTTCAGTCGGCCACAGAATGCCTGTCATGTAACACATCCTACTACTGTGTGTAAGTTCTTTAGCTCCAGTAATAATATGATGACAATGGTGTAGCCAGAACGCTGAAAAAGGGATGCAAATCAAAGGGAGAATACTGTTCCAAGCAGTGATTCTCTTCGATTGCATCCCTTTTCAAAATGGGAACTTCTCTTAAAAGAAAGAATTTGCTCCCAGAGAGAGCAAATTCTTTCCTTTAAGAGCAGTTCGTTAAAGTATGGAAAATCACTTTTACCACATTAGGTGAGCTCCCTTGAGTGTTACTATTTTTTTTATGCATGGCCATATACTGCGTAATGCGGGCTACACCAATGTTTAGCTCCAGTAATAATACAATGATATTCAAGTTAATTCATATTATTATGTTATTGACTAATATTTTGATTTCGTATTGACCCAGTAAGAGGTCCTGGGTCAGCTGTATTTGCCCGAGGCTGCCATACCTGGTAAATATAATCCATGACTGGACCATGTGATCATTGATTAGACTTTATGTTTAATTATAATTATCGATTTCATATGAGCCAATGTTGCAGATTGTGTCTCATTACTGGGCCATATGATGCTATTAATATCATATTGGCTACAACAAATATTTTGTCGGGCCTGATCTGGGTCCAAACTGTTTGAAAAAGTTATCAGCAAAGATGCTAGGAGAGAAAGAGTTAATATATTTTGTTGTAACATTTTCCTTGCAGTGGAGGTATGCTGTCTGGGCCATGTTCTGCTGGTTACTACTGTTTATCTGGCTCAGATTCTCCCATCCCAACAAACACAACAGATTTCAGTATGTGCCCATCAGACGGCATTTGTGCAGGAATGTGCCCTGCAGGTTCATATTGCGATGAGGGAACCATGCTTCCAACAGCCTGTCCAGCGTTGACATACAGAAACGTAAGCGGTGGTGCTCAGCTCTCTGACTGTGTGACTTGTCCTGCCGGATATATATGTGACAATGGTAAGGAGCAAACATGGCCCACTTCAAATTGAACTATAGCTCTTACTTAATTTCTGACGTGCAGGGTAATTGTGTGACTATGATGTTTGATTTTGTCTTAGCTACATTTATCTGTCTTTGGTACTGAGACGATCAGTTCTGATAAAAGGTCAATAGATATTTCGGACCCACTTTAATTACTTTATTTTGTCAAGAAAATGCTGGAACACTGATATGACATAAGAATATCTGAAAGCTGTGTTGATCCGAATCCATAAATAGTGGAAAGACAGGACCCAGACAACTTTACCTGTTTTCAGATGTGGGAAAGGTGCGCATAGGAAATAGCCGCATATGTCTGTAAAGTACCTATATCTTAAGTACGTACAAGGAACCCATATATAAAAATCTTTATTATGCAAGTGGGCTAACATAAGGCCTGACATATGTTTAATAATACTTTTCCACATAAATGTAACGTATATCAATTATTGGATAGTGTTTTATTATCTATTGAAAAGTCTTGTTCAATAGTCTAACATTCCGGTCACGTGATAAACATATTTTAAACCCACTCATTGCAATACAGATGAGATTTATTAAACTAGCATGCATATGAAATTTATCAAATAAGCATTATGAAATGACCATCTTTTCAACTCTTTTCTTGTTGCCTGCTGATATTTGCAGAATGTTGGGTCCAGAAAATATTCTTTGCAAACTGTTGCGCCCAGATCAGGACCGAAAATTAGCTGAGGACCGAAAATTAGCTGGTTCTGACCTTGACCCAACATTTTTTTCACACTTTAATAGTGTTGCTGAAAGAAATTATTTGAAAAGCATAGGGCCAGTTAAGCAAAAAAATTTAGCGTAAAATTGTGAATGTTTTCGTACCCATCAGTTTAAACATATGTTTTTGGTGCTCGAAAGAACCGTCTCATTGAGGCAGTTCTTTTGAGTACCCACAACATATGTTTTGGTTGACAAATATGAAAAATAATTTTCTGGTACGCACTCTTGCCAGGAAAAGATAATTTTTTAAAAAGTATGCAGACAACAACAAAAAGCATAAAAAAATACAGGGCATAAAAAAAGTTATTTTACTCTCCATTTCTGTTGTGCAGGAACTGCGTTCCCAAGTCTCTGCATACCAGGACACTACTGTCCCCTGGGACAGGAACCAGTGGCGTGTCCAGTCACGACGTACCAAGATGAGTATGGGACCCAATGGAAGGTGGAAGACTGTAAAGATTGCCAGAAGGGCTATATCTGTAATCAGACAGGTAAGTGTACTCACCCTCACTCACCCCCCCCCCCCCCCCAGTGGGTGCATAAAAACTGGTTGTTTTGTGCGCGCTCTATATGCCTGAGGCATGGCGCCGCACTTCACCGACATCAAAACCGAAAATAGTAGTAGCACCCCTCCCCATCACAGGCATCAGGTTGACTCTTTGCTGCTGATAACCTTTGCAAAACCGTTTGGACCCAGATCAGGCCAGATAAAGTGTCTGGCCTGATCTGGATCCAAGCTGTTTCACACTCTGATGGTATTCCTGAAAGAATTTTTCGAAAAAGTTTATTTTGAAAAAAATCAGCAGAAGACAAAAGAGCATGCAAAATTAAATAGTAGGCAGTGATTTGATAAGCCAACCCAGAAGAAAGGGTCTGGATGGCGGCTAACTCAGATGAGAAAAAAGCGGTCATAAGAAAAAATATGAGAAAGAATTACTTATAGAAGGATAATTTGTTTTTGATCACGCTTTACATGCTAGTCAACAATTTTTCAGTCATGTCGGGACATCTTCCTGGGCTGAACCAGTGATTTGCAGAAGAAAAAGTGTCTTGTTTATAAAGGAATGACACAAAATGAGCCAAAGAATTATTGATAGATGAAAAAAGGGTGCTTGACATTATAAAGAAACTTGATATATATAGAATAATATAACCCTTAAAGGGCCACCTATATTTTGCAGCTGACCATAATTTCAAATTTTGTTGCTTTTTGAAATAAGGCATGATATTTCATGAGAATCGTCTGGCAGACGATTCTCATTTAGTATCATACCTTTTTTTAAATCAGGAACGATTGTCACAAAATTTGTCGTCTGTTGCAGTCATGATTGGTGCTTTAAGGGTTAAAGTATAAGAATGTATGAAAAATGAGCTTAAGTTTTACTGCAGATGCGCAGGCTGGTTTGCACCTTTGTTGTTCACATGCAGCAATGTCGGGTTTTCTCGCTTTGTGGCCCTTATGGCTTGTATAATTTCTTTGGATTTACCGACCAAGTACAACTCAAACCAGCCTACTTAGCAACAGAGACTAGTATTTAACTGTTGGAAAATTGAAACTTTGCATGACACTAGGTAATCTATCATACATTCTAGAAAGGGAATAGCAAAGGAGCTGATCAGAGTCTGCACCTTTGTTGCATTCGGGAAAGTCTGCCAAAATTTGAGAATCGAATCATGGCTCGGGTGTATGTAAGTAGCATTACGAGTAGTACTATGTACCAAAAATCTCCATTTTGTTAGCCGGAACTGGCCTATGCTGGTATGGTAAATTAGTTCTATAGCATGTGGGGTTCAGCTCTATTAAAATCGATTATTCTGATTATCCCAAAAGGTTTATCAGCAGAATAAATGAAGTTTATGTTTTTTCAATAAAATATTGCTATAGTGATATTTTATTGAAAAATACAAAAACTTCATTTAAGCTGTTTGTTTTGCTGCAATCACACTTGTTATTGTGTTAACATGGTTTCTGTGAGGTCAGTGTCACGTTATATAACGTCATCGTCACATTATCATCCGGGTTATCAAAGTAGATCCTTGATGTACATCCGTGGTCTGATTCCACAAAATTTCGCGGAATTGGCCGAGGCAGTTCCGATTGCCTTTGTTGTTCCCATGCAACAAAGTCAGGTTTTCTCATGCTGAGACCCATATGGCTTTATTGTATAATTTCAGGAATGACAAACTCCACACGTTATCCTTGTCCAGCTGGCTACTACTGTTACAGGGGAGAGAACCCACATTTATGTCCTGCAGGACGTATGAGAAACGAGACAGGTGCTGGGGAACCAGACGACTGCCCACTTTGTAGAGGAGGATATTACTGTCCAAATGACACAGAAAACATGAATGGTATACCTTGTGAAGCCACATTTGAATGTCCTTTAGGATCGGCATTACCCACACTATGTCGACCAGGGTATTATTGTGATCCAGTTACCGGGGATCCTCCGATTTGTCCCCCAGGGTATTACTGCTCAGGAGGCACATATGAACCAGTTGAGTGTAACTTCCCAGACTATTGTCCAGAAGGCAGCAATATGACGTTGCAGTGTGACCTGGGTTACCAGGCTCTTGCTCATGCTGGTATCAGATATGATGTAGACCAGTCTTGTAGGATCTGCCCTGCAGGAACATATGGAAACTCTACCGACCGCTCTGAGTGTAGGCTATGCCCACCAGGCTACTACTGTCCCGAAGGCACAGGACATGGTGACACGAATCCCTGTGCCAAAGGAACCTACTGCCCTGAAGGTTCCCCAGAGCCGACAAATTGCCCAACAGGGACGTACGGGACAATACTAATGGCAGCATCTCGAGATGACTGTTCGGATTGTCCAACGAATACCTTCCAGGATGTAGCAGGACAGACAGAATGTAAGCCTTGTGGTGGAACTTCAGGAGCAGGACAGGGCTCTTCCAGCTGTACTTGCAATGGAAAGTATCGAAGCTTCCAGCCATTCTTGAAGAAATGTAGCTGTTTAGGTGGCTACCGCTTTTACGGTGAATCTGACAAGCAGTTCACAGACGAAGATGGTCAGGAAGACTGCCAGCAGATTGTTCGCGAGAGATGTTCCGCTCATCAGACCAGACGTGCCTCGGATGGACGTTGTGTCGATGAGGGTAGTACCGATTGTTCTAGTAATGCCAGGTGTCAATCCAGCGGTGGCGGCACTTTTGATTCCATCAAAGGAAGGTATGTTTATTTTGCATGCTGGGTAATTTTGTATGCTTTTTGTCTTCTGCTGATTCTTTTTTGAAATCAACTTTTTCGAAAAATTCTGTCAGGAATATCACCACAGTGTCAAACAGTTTGAATGCTGATCAGACCGGACTTTTAGTTGGGCCTGATCTGGGTCCAAACTGTTTCCAAGGATTATCAGCAGATGACACTAGTAGGCAAGAAACTTAAATCCTTTGTATTCGTGAATTTTATCCAAAACAGTTATTTTTACAAACAGCGAAGAACCAGATGAAATGCCCCATAATGCCACATTTCATCAGGATCAACACTAATAAATTTTGTAAAGGTAAAAAAGATCTTCAGTCAAAAAAATACAATTTAAAAAAATATATAACCTGACACCCCTAGATATATACAATGGGCCATCCCAAGTTTATAGTATCAAACAGAAGGAAGAATCCATTTATATACAAAGATTGCAGCTTATTTAAAAGAAATTTGCAAATGAAAAGTGCACATGCAAAAATCGAGTCTCAGAGTTATGGTGAAGCCAAAATTTTGAGTGTAAAAGTTTAATTGGTTTCGTAACTCTCAGTCAATACATAAGTTGTGGCTACTCAAAAAAAATTGATTCATTTGAGTTCCCACAACATATATTTGGGTTGATTGAAAATACATCACATATATTTGGGTTGATTGAAAATACATCACTGGCTTAACAGGAAACAGTATGCAAACCATGACGTAGGGAGCGCAATGGCTCAGTGGTAGAGTGCTTGTAAAGAATCAAATCAAACAAAAAAACAAAACATGAAGTACTCACTGTTCACTAATAAGAGCCTTTCAATTTATTTGGTTGATTACGTTATGCTTTCTTTTTTGAAATGTGTAAGCTCATTCCTGGCTAGCAGTGACTTGTTGTCTGCTGATAACCTTTCCAAACCCTACGACACTCTGATATAATTTGCAAAAGAATTTTTTCGAAAAAGTTAATATTAAAAAAAGTCAGCAGACGACATTCCTTGCAGAGACTTGTCGACTGCTGATAACCTTTGCAAAAAGTTTGGACCCAAATCATGACTGACAACATGTCAGTCCTGATCTGACAACATGTCAGTCCTGATCTGAGTCCACACTGTTTGACACTCTGATGGTATTCCCGAAAGAATTTTTTGAAAAAAATAATTTTGAAAAAAGTTAGCAGAAGACAACAAAGGCATGAAAAATTACCCAGCATACATCAAATTAAGCCTAAAAGTGCCACCTATAATTTGCTGCAGATTTTCTGATTTTTCAAAAATAACAAATGCAGGCAGACAACTCTCATGAAATATCATACCTTATTTTATTAAGAAATTAGGAAAGATGACACAAAATTTATCATCTGCTACAGTCGTGATTGGCACTTTAAGGGTTAAACGATTTTTTATTATTTCTGATTCAGGTGTTTCTGCAGCAGCTACACAGATCCCACCACTATATGTGATCCTACCTGTATAGCTACCACTCAACCGTCAATAGGTGGCGGTCTGCAGACGGACGGAACAGTTGCCCTAGAGGTGTTCGATCCAGTGTCAGGATTGACAACTCCACAGGTATTGCAGAGAGACAAAGATACCAAAAATACAAAATGAACCAGTCAATAAAATATGTTGGTATTTGTGTCTAGTGTTGTCTGCTGATAACATTTGCAATGAGTTTAGAGCTAGATCAGACCCGACAAAGCGTCGGGCCTGTTCTGGATCCAAACTGTTTGACACTGACTCTGATGATATTCCTGAAAGAATTTATCAAAAAAGTTGATTTTGACAAAATCAGCAGATGACAAAAGGCATGAAAAATTACCATCATGTTGTGGCTTTTATACTCCAGTTGTGGGAGTACAGTGGCTCAGTGGTATAGTGCTTGACTCGAGACCGAGGGGCTGCGGGTTCGAGCCTCACCGGTGTCTTTGTGTTGTGTCCTTGAGCGAGAACATTAATCCAAGCTAAGTACTGGTTCAACTCAGGAAGACCCGTCCCTTTATAACTGAAAGAATGTTGATTGGAGGTAAAGAATCAAATCAAACAAAAAGGTGAAAAGGAACATGCAATGTTTCGTATAAAAGATTATGTCAAACCAAGCATTCTCATACAAATCGGATCTGAGTGACATTGGGAATAAGAAAGTTATAACCATGTGAAGCCCAGGTCTTCAGTTAAGAGTGTGCAACGAAAATTTAATTTTCTTATTTCTCAACCAAAACATATGTTGTGGGTACTATAAAGAACCGTCTGAATGAGATGGTTCTTTTCAATGAGACGGTTCTTTTGAGCACCCAAAACATAATGTTTAAATTGATGGGTAAGAAAATATAAACAATTTACGCTGAAAAGTTTTGTTTAAACCTGTGGAAGCCTCACAGAAAGTGTCAGGCAAAAATTTGGGCCCTATTGCAAGAAAACCTGTCTCTAGGTTTCCGACCAAATAATTTAAAAACCAGTCTGCTCAGCTTCAGAGACCAACTAGATAATTGAAACTTTGTATGTGGGAGTGAATAAATAAGAAGCTGATCACACTGCACCAGTGGTGGAACCAGAGGGGGGCTGGGGTAGTAAGCTCCAACCCCCTTTGAGACAAAACTATTTCTTTTTCATGGAGAATTTTCAGAAAAATCAGGAAAAAAATAATAAATAATCTGGTAAAATTAACAAGTCTAAGTGAGAAAGAGGGCAAAGATCAGGAATCAATACAATCAAGCACCACACCTGACCCAGGATACCAATGGGAAAGTGACAACTTCACAATTAGACATCACAAACGAGAGCCAGGTCAGCTCTTTCCCAGCAGGTGACCACAAGGCATCAGTAAACAGGCGTGCACGAAAGCATAACAAAAACAAGACAGAAATGACATAAATGATCCACAAAAGAAGCAACGCCTTGTAAATTTGAACCCCCTATCAAGAAATCCTGGATCTACCCCTGTGCACAGATGTACAGGCTGGTCTGTACCTTTATTGTTTGCATTACTTTGACATTACTACATTTTTCTGCTGTAAAGAAAATATATAAATAATAGAATGTGGATATGACATCCCCAAGATCCTATGTCAACCTGTGGGTCCTTGTACTGATTCTCTATGTTTGGTCTATAGCCGTAGCTAACCCTAACCCCCTAAGTAATCCTAACCCCAGACCTAAGGTTAACCTTTTACTCCATAATTCGCCTTTGATGCCTTTGAAATATCATGTAGTTGAAAATATTATGGAAAATGGAGCATTTGCTCTGTTTTGGAGCAAATGCCCCATTTTCCATAATATTTTCAAAAATATTCAAAATTGAACTTAATTTTTTCTTGAATTTTTTCAATGTTGTCTAAAAATGGAAAATGATGTCATGATCTAAAAATAGCCAATGGAGTTAAGGGTTAAGGATTGTTAGGGGTTGACAAGGTTTTGAGACACCAACAACAGTACTTTTTCTGAATGAACATAATTTGCCTTAAGCTTCTTCATACACAAATCACGCCACTATTTTTTTTGTCCTAAAAATGTCTTCTGCTTTTTACATCTGCAGTATATATTCAAATGCACATCAGACTAGATATTTTCATGGAAGCAAACGATATGATCTGGGTCCATAATGTTTGCAATATAGGCTACCTATAGTGCTGCAGCAGAGGTCACCAAAAGTGACATGTACCCATACCGGAAGGGTAACAAGTAGCATCATACATCATTTTAAAGCTTAGAGTGTGCTGAGTTCAGAACTGCATGATGCCACTTTCAGAATTTTGTGCGAAAAAAGTTACGGCCCTTTAAACATGGGTACCGTCATCATAGCTCAGAAAGGAATGATGATTTCTTTTTATGGCAAGAAGAATACATACTGTATAAAATTCATGTTATTAGGTTGTATATGATCCAATAGTTAATATTAATTTTGTCTGCATTTGATATGCTACTTACGCACATTGACAGCTATAATAAAAAGGTCATTGAGTGCAAAAGTCGCGAAAACCAATGATTTTTACAAATAGTCACGTTTATTGCATTTGATCTACATGTACATTTTTAAATCATAAAAAGGAGTTTTTCCTTGCAATATCAAGTAAATATAAATGCATTTAATGTAGCAATTAATCCAATTATAATGTCCCCCAACAGTTTATAGCAGTTATAATACAAGTCTGAGGGGAATGCAAACTTGCATAAATGACATGTTCAAATTTATATGTCTGCATATTTTGATATGGGTTTATTTACGAAAGCTTTAGAAATCACTTGGGCTAAACCTATGCACATGAAATATATCTTTCTATGTGAAGGTGGAATGCACCTTCTCATAACAGGTTTTACTAGCATTGGATACCTTCATGGTAATGCGAGACTCGGAGAACTGTCATTTGAATTTCAGTTTGTCTGCAGTTTGTGATTGTGGTATTTCCTGGTAATACTCGCTTACTTTTTTGATGTCTCTGCTGTTGACAGTGTAAAACAAAACTTATCTGGAAAAGAGTGTGACAAAAATTTAAGAGCTTTGTCATGAGTCAGTTATCATGCCTTGCCTCTTCCTCACCGTGCTGTTGGGGTGACTGTGGCAGTTCCTGGTCGTACTCACTTTTTAAACTAACATTTTCTATACAGTTCTTGAAAGTGGTATTGCAAGAACAACAGAACTTTCTCTGATGATGTCCAGTGTCATTTGTATGAGTTCTAAGAGGAATCCTGACTATGAATCAGACACAGAAATGAACATATAAATGTAATTAACTAATACTATCTGGTCGTTTTTGTGAAGTTGTACAGATTAACCTGCTATCAGAGTTCAGGTAAAAGGGAATACCTATTGCTCCAACAAAATTACTTTGGGAATTACTCGCTGGAGATAGTATTGCTTCCTTTTTAACTATTCCTCTCCCCAATTAGGCTGCTGGGAAAGGGCTGACCTCTTGGCTCTCGTTTGTGGTGTCTTCTGTGAGTTTGTCACTTTCCCATTGGTATCCTTGGTCAGGTGTGGTACTTGATTGTATCGATTCCTGATCTTTGCACCATTTCTTACTTTTGTCTTTGAGATGTGTATCAGTTCGCAAAGGCGAAACTATTCCCTCTGATGTCTACAAGCAACATATATGTATATCATATCTAATGCAGTGCATTCCTGAAGAGGTTATTAATGGTTTCCATGAAGGCTAATGTACTATAAAAATGTCAGAGGACAAGTTCTATTCTGCCTGGATTAACTGTGTGGTCTAAGCAACAGAGTACACAGTTTTAATAGGATCTAGAGGAATCAGGGGACTGACCTTAAAAGGCAATTCATTGACTAGGTCACGTGGTTCCTGAGCCAAGCCTGTGACCGCAAAGTACTCAATGATGTTCCACAAATATGTATGTTATAATGTCGAAGGACATGTACAGGTAAACCAAACCAGAGTTGACCTTCACATCATTCTGATACAAAAGCTCTAATATGATTCTGTTGTAAAAATAATTTAGAGGTTTGACAGTCGATTCATTGATCCCCATTTGACCCCACAGAGGCCACGCCTCACACTTCTAACGGATTTTGCAACATGCGTTATATCATCCAGGCTTGCTTGGTGCCTTAGACACAGGAAGTGAGGAAATAATTCATGAAGGAAGGATTTATAAAGCTTGATGGACAAGACAAACCTCAGAAGATGTTCTATGAACCCAAGAAAAAGGCCAACAATAAGACACTGACAGACATGCCAAAGATACAGCAGTGTAGTCATGAATGATTAGGTGATGCGTCTGTGTTTGTAAGCAGCTTGCTCTTTCACGAAGGTATCTTGTCTTTTGAGAATGCAAAGGAGTCTTAAAATACTTTCAAAAACTATGGCTCGAATCAATGACCAGATTTCATCCATTAACTCAAAAGCATATCTGAAGGCAAAGTAGCATTATTGAGAAAACAGATTGCATTATCTTTGATGCTACAGCTTTGATACAGATGCTACCATTACTGTCTAAAACAGCTAAAGTAACATCTGTAGCCTTAGTTGAACAGTTCCGTGTCTACATACTTTAAATAGGCCAGTTGCATCTATTAGTCTGTTTCACATATACACATTGTATTTGACATGTATAGGGAGAATAGTGTGAATACGCTAGTATGCCAAAAAAGAGCCAACACTACAATGGGACATAAAATGCTTCTACAAGAAAACCTGAAAGTACTCAAAGAATGGAGGAAACTATTATCCAGAGGCAAAATTAAGGACAACCTTGTAGCTTATTACACTGACACTGATAAAAGCCAGTTGAACAGAAACATACAATCTTCATCTGTGGTGGACTTAAGGACAGAGCCATCAAAGCGATCAAAGATGAGCATATGGACATCTCAGAGCTACAAGAGAAAGCGAACACAAGGCCTTAATTATACACGCCTCAGTTGCTGCAAAATGTCCCAGTACAGATTTTCTTTTTCTTATTGTAACTTCCTCATCATAGATAAAAAAAAAAGAAGATACAAATGAGATCTTTCTTACGTGTCAAATTGGCATATGATGTTGCTATGAGACGTTATATCCCTGTTAACATCTTATTCACCATTCTTACATAAGAACAACACACAAGACTGATCATAAAATACTGTCTGGCTGGATGGGATATAGGCAGTGCTTTCTTTAGGGTTGGAAAGAAATCCGTTTTCAAACGCATGATTCAAGGTGCACTGGACTTTTAGGGACTGAAATATCTTGACCATGGGCCTTTATTAAACTGTCAAAAGTTTACTTGCACTCAGTCTGTTGGAGCAATATATGAAAAACTAGACCCTACATCCCTAAATGAGGTAAGCTTAGCAAAGGCAGCAACAAAAGTCCTATCGACAAATAACAGTTTCCATTTGTATATTCTACATTCTACCCGCCCACCCAACAAAATGAATATGGATAAAAGATAGTTGAATACTATAATGACACACTTATATGCGTCCTACGATGATGAACCATTCAACAGCTGCCCCAAAGCTTTTAAATGACCTTACATGCAATTGCGAGAACCTATCTCTGACCATAACTGTACATTATACATGTTATCACAATGATTAAAGTGCACTAACCTAACAACCTAACCTATGAACGTAAAATAGCAGTTCCATGAAAACACATTTTTGTACATTATCCATGCAAAACACAAGTGATTCGGGATAGAGAATGTCATACATGTGCTTTAACATCACTCTTTGACAGATGGATGGATAAATACACTACACCTTTATTGTGAACCATTTTATACCAATTTGACTGTGAAGAACTCATTTTCATGGTCTTTAGGAATTCCAATTTGTCTTAATCAAGTAATGGTGTCTCACATGCATGCTAGTCATTTAAGAGTATGGCAGACACAGCTGAGCAATTTAGCTTCATCCTGTTTTGATATTGATAAAACGTTATACTAAACCAACATGAATTAGTTCTGAGGGAACGCTGTGTCACACCTGCTCGAGTAAAGTCATATTTATATATGTCTGTCACAGTCAAAATAATGGAACATAAAAAGTAGGCCAATGTCTCAAAGCAAGGTTAAAGAGAATGCGAGGACAATTACTATACACTTGTAGAGGTTTGACACTCTCAACTATCAATGCTGCAGAGAACTCACTTTAATGTATTTTTTTCACGGACGGATGTCAATTTATATCAAAGTCACTGGAGCGTAAAAAGTTGGTCAAGGTCAGCAGGCCCCACTGTATACTCAAAGAATATGCAGAGGACAGTTACTATGCAATGTTTAATAACAGTTATCATTGCTGCAGAAAAATTCACTTTAATGTAAATTGTTGACGGACAGATGACTGACGCAAATTTGAACTCCTATGTAACACCCTGGTTAAAAAAAGCCACACCCTTGCTACAAGCAAGTGTGACAAAAATAATAAAATAGAATAGATCAAATATTAAAAATTTCTAACATTAAAAATCCTTACAAAATTGAACAGGATTACATGCAGTAACTGTTGTATCCAGATTAATGTTATGTCAATGTCATACGTTTTCGTGACTTTTGTACTCAATGACCTCATAAAATGTTGAAAACCAGACTGGATATTGTCATTCAATATCTATAATTATATTTATTCATGATCCACTCCACAATTTACAAGAAATAGATTTTTATGTGCATATATGAGGATAATACCTGCTTGGGAAGCACACAGGAAACAAATACTAACAATTTAGGGTGTATACTTTTGAAGGGCCGTAAAAAATTTCGCACAAAATTTTGAAAGTGGCATCATGCAGTTTTGAAATGAGCAGACTCTAAGCTTTAATTTGGTATATAGTAGTACTTGTTACCCTGCTGGTATGGGTACCTCTAAAATTAGGCTACTTCTTGCCACATTGCTGCAGCACTACTAAGAACATAAACAGATGAGAAGAGCAGACGACAAAAGTTATGACTGGCAGAAAAAGGTTAGCTCTTTTTTTCCACTTGAATGTAATCAGCATACATGTTTCATTTAGTTTGGTAAGCACCTGGATGACAATAAAAAACTGTCAATTTTGATGTTATTTACAGCTTAATTTGAGATATTTAATTGGTATGAAATACTAAACTGCTAAATTGCTGCTTTGGTGGTTGCAATACTGCATGTGACCTTTTTGTTTCAGACACTAGAAAATACTTTAGGACCAGCGGAGAGTACTATGGGTGTGACAAGTCCTTATGTGCACATAGCATCATTCTTTGGTTTCGCTGTCACGGCATCAGTGTTTGCCACAGAGGGGGATGCTACAACCACTGCTTTAAGTAAGTCTTTTAGGCTCTCGTAAATCTGTAAACCAGAGCAGTTCTCATCCCCTAGAAATAGTCTAATGAACACTAGATATATTTATATGGGTATGACTGAAAAAAGGTTGACTGGGATGTAAAGAATCAAATCAAACAAACACACATACAGGTCAGCAAACTAGATTTTCTTATACGAGTCAATGTCAAAATTCGTCAAATTTTGAAAGAAGTAAAAGGAAAAATACGAATTAAATAAAATGATATTCTTTTTTTCATGAAAGTAACAAGTTGTTTCTGAAAATACTATGAAAACCGAAAAGAAACCTTAACAGCCAATCAGATCCTTATAATTAAGTTTCAAAGATCACATGACCAGATAAAATGTCAATACCGTAACAAACTTTATTTCCTGTTTTTTCTTCAAATCTCGTCATGGATATTTATTTTGTTGAAATGGATAAGTTCAATAAACCATGTGTTTAATTGTGTCAAAGGTAAAATTTGAACAAAATGATTAGTTATGACAATGAGCAAACGTAAAATGCATTTTTTTATCTTTTAAGTGATTTTGCATACTATTTTCTCCGTATTTTGTTTAAAAACCACATTTCTAGAAAATTACAATGCTTTGGTATGATTGTAATCAACCAAAGGAATTGATCAGGTACTTAAAATCTACATGTTGTCTCTGTCTGATATACTTTTTCCCAAAAATATCACTGTAACGGTACTTGACAAAAATGTTACGGTATTGACCTTTAAGGAATATATGCTAGCGTAATTCTTCTGTTTAAGATTTGGTGTAGAGCACTGTTGACCAGATTGCAATGTTAATACTCTTGACACATGTGCACAGAAAGAATTTTGGAATATATGGTAGATTGCATTATTTCAAAATATTGTTACGGGTTTGACAAAACCGTTACAGTATTGACAAACCCTGCCTGAAAACAAAACAATATGTCAATACCGTAACAAACAGTTTATACGAGTTCATCATTTAATTTGTGTTTTATGCTTCTGTTTAAATTTGATAAAGCATTCTTATCATAAATTCACTTAATAAACTTGACTAAAAACTAATATCTTTGCATTCAAAACTGTACTTTTTTGACAGTATATGTCAAAACCATAACAAGATGTGTCAATACCGCAACATTTTCATCGTTACGGTATTGACTGTTACGGTATTGATATACTCTACATATTTTTTTACCTAAAATAATGATAACTCCCTAAAACATCGCAACAAGAGTGATTTCTTGTTGAGAAATTTTATTTGGTCAAGATGTTAAAACAAGCATTTTTTTATCAAATTCCATTGTCCATTTTTGTGTTTTCACTCACCAAAACAGTATTTTCTTTTGCCTGTTCTGTAGATGCTTTACAAAACACATGTATTCTTAGTAAACAGAAAGTGTCAAATTAGTATGACAGAAAACCAGATTCAGCACCATTAGGGATCCAGTATTATTTTTGCAATTTATCAAGTGTTACGGTCTTGACATAAACGCTTGGGACAGAGGTTTTTTGGCAAAAAAATGCAAAAAATGTAATGAAAAATCACATATTGAAACCTCGTACATTTACTTTGATAATGCTTTTATCAATACAGCCAGTTAAAATTCCTTAGAAAATAACAGTTTTTTTGATAATTCTTGTTGAAAGTTCAATTTTTTCCGCTGGACGGGCAAAAATGCCAAAAAATGGGGTTTTAATCCAATAAAAAATATATTTACACATCAATATTTTTCAGTTTTATCAGCTAGCCTTATTAAGTATGATCAGTAGTATTGTGTGAAGAAAAAAAATTCATGATCACATCAGCGGTTTTCATAAGATATGAAACGGACAAGAATTTTGACGAATTTTGACATTGACTCATACAGTAAAACCTGTCTAAAATGGCCACTCTCAAAATTACCCAAAATTGGTTTTTAAGACCAATTATCACTAATGCAGGTCAAAAGTATTGCAGAATGCTCCAGCAATACTTTCGACCTTCATTAAGCTACCATTTGTCATCAAGATCTTTATTTCGTCTATTTCTAAGAGGCCACTTAATGCAGGTTTTACTGTACTTATGGCATATGTGCAAGAACTTGAATAAATGTCCATACTGGCATAGCCAGAGGGGCTTGAAGTTGGTCTGAGCATTCCTCTACTTCCATACTTTGTGTATGCGAGAAGTGATGGCTCTGGTGAGACTGTTCATATACACAGGCTACTCTAGGACTTGGCTGCTTGTCAATGTTAACTCTTGGCCCACCAGAGGCGAAATCATGTTGTCTGCGCTGTTGACCTTTGCAAACAGTTTGGACCCAGATTAGGACCAACCGAAATGAGCAGTGATTCTCATCAATTGCATCACTTTACAAATGGAAAAATTTCTTCAAGGAAAGAATTTGTTCTACTTTGAGCAAATTCTTTCCTTTAAAAGAATTCCCTTATTGTTTGTAAAAGACTATTGCCACACTATGTGATAATCCCTGAATGTGTACAATTTTCAGTACTTACGTGCATACCTGCATAACGGGAGCTACGCCTCTTGCAAAGTAATGACAAATGGTGATCTTCGACCTCTAACACAAATGATGGATTCTTTTTGTCATGCTCACTATTCAATTCGACATTTTTATTTTGAAATAAACTCTCAGAAGTTCCTGAATATGCTGAGGTGTGATATTACATGTGACTATCAATACAACCAGTGAACAGTCCACATGTGACAGCCTGGGTAAGATAACATGGGTAAGATTATAACAATCCACCATGAGTGTCCATGTAGGATAGAGAGATCTCATCCGAGGGGTCAGAATTTTGACCGGAGACGAGGCTTGCCGAGTCCCTGATTAAATTCCGGCCCGAGGAAGAGATTTCTCTATCCTACATGGACAGGATCATGATGCCCACTTTACCAGGGTAAAAAATAAAAAAAAAACGTGTATATTTTATTTCCCAGAGATCAAATGATAGAGGTGCGGACCAGACCTACTTAGATGCACAAGCTAGTCTGCATGTTTGTTGTACCTATTCCATAAGTCAGGCCCTGAGGTTTTAATTTTTTTTTCATGCTCAACTAAGCTGAGCATGAAATTTCAACTCACAAAAAAATGAAATGCTGAAAAATGATTTTTTCTTATTTAAAATTCTCAGATGCTGTATTTATCATGCTAATAAATGTTAAAATGCCAACCATTGTTGGCATTTTAACATTTATGAGCATAATGACTTTTATGTTTTGTTGAGTTGAGCATAATGTTTTATAACTGGGGGAGGGGGGGGGGGGGTTCTTACAATAAAGGCCAATATTACCATTGTCTTTACAGCTCCTGCAGCAGACCTTTTATCTGGTGTGATTGGTCGAAGACGTCTTTTGGCAGTCACAATACCAGCCACGGAAATAGAGAACCCAGTTATCTGCGGAGAGATCGGAGAAATGATTATCTTTAAACTTCTGATCAACGACACAGACCGAACAAAGAGTCACTATCCAGTTTACAGCAAGGACCATCTTTTCAGCACCAACCCAAATTTTGATTACAGCATGTTCACTCAGCTCAAGGATACGATCGAATCCACAAATGCCAATATTTCCAACTTTGCTTATGTTTTCACAGACAGCGGAAACTTTGTGTTTTATGACGCTCAGGATAGCTCATTGTAAGTCTTCAGATTTTATTTCTGGTGGGGATGAGATTAATCTAGGAATCAGCTGATTTCAGAGATTTTATTAAGTTTTTTTGGCAGATTTTGTTTTGTTATGAACTTACTTAGTTTTGTAAAGTCTATTTTAGATTATTTAAATGTTTCTTAAGATGTGCAGAATTGTGTTGAATAAATGGGTTGAGATGAATAAAAAAGAGTTCAATAAAACATAAGCACTCACATATTTTAAAATCCTCTATTTAAAGCAATGGCAAAATTTGAAATTTTTGGTGGCACTTAATGGGTTTAAGGTAAATGTTCTAAAATTTTGAACACTAATCGCCCGCTAAAACAGTCTAGGCAAACAGGGCAGACCCTTCTGAAGAAGCAGTCTGATCAGGGTCTTCCTTGTTTGCTATTCTGACATCCATTTTGTGAATTCCAGCCATGAAAAACCTACATTTTATTTGAGAACAGAAAGAGAAAAGCGTTTGTAATGTTTGAACATTTACCGTATCAATTTTTATTTTTATTGATAGGGAAATCCTGATAAGAGTGGAACCAGCAGGCTCCTCTTGCACTGGTACCAGCAGAGTTAACCCAGCAACGATATCAAATATTGAAGCACTTGGATTTGGTAAACAAGGAGTTAGCAACGAAGAACCAGACTGGATGTTAATTTGGGGTGAGTAATAACTCAGATTGGATGTGTAAGGGTCTGGACTTGTAGGGTGAATGCTTTGGGAAGATTTACTCGAGGGTGAGGGTGAAAAATCTGAGGGTGAAACTAGCATTTACTGAGTATTGACTGTGAAATCTTGTCAGTATATGAGATACAGTTATGAAACTGACTGGGTAAATATCATTTTAGCAGAGTCATGTTACATATTACTCCCTTATGATCTTCATTGCATACGTTTTTAAAGGACAAATGCATGTGTTTGCAGGATGAGTGAAACTTGTAAGTCACTCGTCCTGCAGGACAAGTATAATATTGAAATATTTTTGTCCCCTGGTTTAATCAATATGATATCTAACTTTTACTAAAATTCCGTTTTTTTCATATTCCAGCCATGATTGCTTTCTTCCTGATCTTGATGCTTCTGTTGGTACTCGCCATTTTCATCTGGATGCCGCGAAATGCCGGCATTTATCCCATGAAGCACTGGGCTCCAAAATACAGAAGTCTTGGAAAACCGCCGCCCGTACCCCACTACCTGAGATACGACCCAGATCACTGGCCAGAGAAACCACCCATGTAAGTAAACATACGGTTAATGATCTAAAAATTTTGAACACAAGCTACCTGCTGAAAAGGCCTAAACAAACAGCCAATACCCAGATCAGACTGCTTCTGAAGGGTCTTCCCTGTTTGCTATTCTGACAAGCATTTTGCAAATTTCAGCCCTGAAAATCAACATTTTATATGAGAACAAGATGTAAAAAAATGTTCGAAATTTTAGAACATTTATACATACCAGTCAACTTGTGTGTAGACAGTAGTTAACACATAGGCATGGGAGATAAACTTCTGGATTAATCCAGAAATCCGAATTAGGAGGCCACCAAAGTCAATTTTTAGACTGACATAAATCCCAGGAGTTTCTAGAGGGAAAGGGCTTGGGGAGGGGTAGTACCATAATTGTGTTTAGAGTGACCAAAATTTGTAATGAAACTTGTAGAGGAATTTGAAAATCAGATTGGATAGAAGACATCATATTATATTAGGACTGGTGGACAGCCAATAAGATGACGTCTTAAACATCTCAATTACTGCAGCAGAAACTTTGCAATATGGAAACTTTTGAATTGTGATTAAATAATTTTCATTTGCTGGCAGCTCTAAGATTCTATAAGAATCTACCAATAGCGTTCAGGAAGTCAGGGCAAGAATGTTAATATCCATTTTGTTATCTATCTTAAGGTGAAATGAGGACAAGGGGTTACAATGAATACAGAGGCTAGTCTGATCTGGGTCCGCACTGTTTGCTATAGCAACTCCCAATTAAAAGAGAACAGCAGACAATAAAAACAGACAACTTTAGTTGTGCATGGCAGTGGAAGTGTTAGAGTTAACTGTACATTGGTTAGCTCGAAGCCCAACAGTCACAACTTTTATCATCTGCTCTCTCATCTGCTTATGTTCCTAGGAGCCTATATTGCATACAATATGGACCCAGATCAGACTGCTCCCTTGAGAGCAGTCTGATAACCCATGGGAGCAGTCTGGTCAGGGCCCATAGTGTTTGCTTCCCTTATAAAATCTAGTCTGGAGTGCACTTGAATATATCCAGCAGACAAAATAGCAGACAACATTTTCAGGACAAAATATATTTGCACGATTAGGATTAATATTTTATCTTATTCTGTTAACAGTGATCTTGGAACAAGAGAAAATCTCGGCCAGAGAGTTACCGGGGACGGAGCTGAAGCAGAGCTAGAATCAGCACCACTAGCAGGTATGAGATGAGAAGCTTTAAACCCTGTGCATTCTGTATGAATGTGGCCGCTAGCATGAATAGAGTAAAACCACTTCCTACAGTGCAGATGATTCGCTGGCACTTTGCAAAAATCTTAAATGATTTACCAATCTTATTGATGCATTCTAACATTGTCTCTCAACTATGGAATAAAGTATTGAACTGACTGTCATTATTTTGTTTAGCATCAGTAGACGATTGTGTAATATGAAGCTGTGTTTTGTTACTGAAGCAAGCAACAAGATTTGAAATGTTTTATGCATTTTTTTTTTAAATTGAAAAAAGATTCACAGGTTAAAGGTGTTTTAGGTTTGTTGCAGCCCGAGGCGGACATTAATACTTTGCCTGCTAGCTTCCAATTTCGTCGTCTGCTGATGATAATTGCAAACAGTTTGGACCTAGATCAGGACCAACAGAACCTGGATCCAAACAGTTTGGCACTCTGATAATGTTCCTGAAAGAATTATCCGAAAAAAGTTAATTTGGAAAAAAAGTCATCAGACAGCAATAAAAGTTTGAAAAATTACCCAGCATGTATAGAGTTAAAATAGGCCCTAGTGTGTAAGAATGTCCATTCAAAGTGGTAGTGGTTCAAAGTTATTTTGGTATAATAACAAAAATCTGGCCCCAAGGTTATAAAACTTTTTTCATGCTCAACTCAATTGAGCTTGAAATTTATCATGCTCATAAATGTAAAAAATGCCAACTATTGTTGGCATTTCATCATTTATTGGCATGATAAATACAGTATCTGAGAGTTTGAAAGCAAGAAAAACTATTATCCCACATTTAATTTTTATGAGCAGTTGAAATTTCATGTTTAGTCAAGTTGAGCATGAAATTTTTTTATAACCTCTGGGCGTGATCCTATTGCAGGTTATGGTATGAAAGCAGAAGAAAAAGAGTTGGAAGACTTCAATGTTCGTGTGTTCTACGATAAACTAGAGGATCAGAACCTCCATCTTGCCGCCCAACTGGCACGACAGAAGGAAGACCTGAAGAAATTCTACGAGAAAATCTATGATCAGAATGAGGGCTTGAAAGAGCTTCTGAAGAACCTTGATCCCGAGAAACTTGACGAGCTGCAGCAGAGAATGGAAGAACGGGAACAAAAAATGAGAGATAGACTGCAGGGTTCAGGAGATGCTGGGCCAACAATCATTAATGCTAATCTGACGATGGGTGGTACTGGAAAATATAAATTTGGTGGTAAGATATATTCTTTTAGCAATATTCAGCATTATAATGACATGTATTTCTGATCAATAATGATTATAACTGTATACACCAATCTTAACCATACTTTTAATTTCCTCCTATCTTTTAGTTGTTCACATGGTCCGCACAGGCTTGAAAAGTACTTGAATTTAGAGGCTTTTCTTGAAAAGTCCTTGAAAATTTAATCTGCCTTGAAAAGTGCTGGAAAATCGCTCAAAAGCCTTTAAAAATCCTTGAATTCTACTATTTTCTGTAGGACTAAGCACCGTTGATAGAGACCTAAATCAGTATAAAATTATTGTGCCTTTATTTGGTGCAGCAAATGCTGCACCAAATAAAGGCACAACAATTTCACTCCATTTGGTGCAGCAAATGCTGCACCAAATAAAGGCACAA
Organism: Loripinus fragilis; assembly: GCA_964019695.1. Taxonomy (NCBI): domain Eukaryota; kingdom Metazoa; phylum Mollusca; class Bivalvia; order Lucinida; family Lucinidae; genus Loripinus; species Loripinus fragilis. The sequence goes on from OZ026522.1 coordinate 47,858,992, forward strand.
CAATTTCATACTAATTTTCCAGTACTAATGTCTCCATTCACTCAGTCTAGCATTTCTGAAGTAGAATTTTAAAGTCCTTGAATTTTACTCAAACTTGCCTGTATGAACCTTGTGTAATATCCTAAGAATCCGATAATGAAATAATTCTAGCCTCACTATAAGAGTAATATGGTAGATGCTCTAAAATTCGAACATTATATAGTTGCTTGCAAGAATATAGGCTGAAAAAACAACCTAGACCCAGAGCAGACCTGGCAACCAACATTTTGAGAGTAGAAGTGTTTGAAGTTAAGAACATTTTCTATTTATAACTTAATTTCCAGGATCGGGGACAGGTGGCAGAGAAGCTGATCTTATTGCAGCCGTGCAGTTGCTACTGGATCGTCTCAACTCCGGTAACGTGCCGATAAACCATAGTGTTCTTGAACAACTCCAGAAGAGTGGTGGTGCTGATGTCAACTTCTCGGACGTCAATTACACTTCAGCTGGAGGAAGGGTATGATGAGCTTGAAATTTGTTTTGGTCAAAACATTTGTTGGCATTTTAAAATTTATAACCTGTATAAATGGCTGAGGAAGAAAATTACTTTGCTTGTTTCAAAGTAGGGGATAACTGTATTTTGTGCGTTGCTGTAAAACTAAATTTCCGTCCATACATACCTCCCCAAGTGAGAAATTTGAATGTGGTTCTATCCATTCTAATACACTTCTGCAGTTTCCTCTCAAACAAGAGCGCATGAAGCTGCGCATCATCCAATGAAATGTGACGTAATTAATGACATCAATCTATTTCCGACATTGTATTGCAGAATATACTATGGCATGGTATACTATTGAATATTTTTGGCTATCCAATCAGACGTCGCGGTACAAAAGCAAATGCATTAGAATTTGATATTTATGAAGATTACAAGTTCCATGCCCAAGGTCTAAGTGAGTTGTTCATGAAAAAGGTTGATGTTTAACAGTGGGGCTTCAAGAGCCATATTTAACAAAATGAATGTACATTGTCTTACATATGGGTCTTGACGCAAGAAAACCTGTCTTCGGGGTTCAAGAAACACCAAAAGCCCAAACCAGCCTGCACTTCCCTGTATACTGATCAGCACCTTTGTTGATCCCTTTTTGAAAAAGTATCATAACTAAACTTACTACAAGCAAATTTTCAATTTTCTAGCTAGCCTCTGTAGCTGATGGGACTGGTTTGAGCCTCACTTTGTCCAAAACCCTGAAAATAAGTTATGTCAGTCTTGCTTTGTCAGAAACCCCGAAGACAGGATTTGTTGTGTCGAGGCCCATATATGTGCTCCGAGTATTTTATGTGTTTTGTTTTACACTATTTGAACTTCATGATCCACTTTTATCAATATTAAATTTGATATAATTAATAATTGTTAGATTATATGCCAAAGTACAAGTTAACTAAAGGTTAAAATGTGAAAAAAACTAAGCTTATGATTTTTGTTTTGAACACATTGGCAATGAGTTTCACTTATACTGTATGGCCAAAAATTTCGATAGTCTTGGTATTTTTGAATGCAAATGAATCATAATTTAACAGGCCTTTAGTTAAGAGTGCGTACCAAAAAACTATTTTTCTTATATCTCAACCAAAACATATGTTGTGGGTACTCAAAAGAACAGTCTCAATGAGATGGTTCGCTTGAGCACCCAAAACAGATGTTAAGAATGCTGGGTAAGAAAATATTTACAATTTTACACTCAAAATTGTGTTTATCTACACCTGTGGTATTATCAACCTGCTAATATGAGGCATGGCAACATTTACAGGGAAGTGGTATTAGCAAGAACTGGGCTGAGTTGTTACGCCGCCACAATGGTGAGAGGTTGAAGCTGGAGAGAGAATTGCTGAAGGAAGAGCAAGAGGCCATAGCACAGCTGGTGGAAGAGGAGGAGAACAAGCGGAAACATACCGTCGGTAACATGGCTGACACGCTAGTCTCCAATCTACAGGGTAAGAATAATTCATTTTCTCTTTTTCTCTCCTTATAAGGTGGATAAAATGAAATAAGCAGAAACATACTGTCGGTAACATGGCTGACACGCTAGTCTCCAATCTACAGGGTAAGAATAATACATTTTTCTCTCCTTATAAAGTGGATAAAATGAAATAAGTGGAAACATACTGTCGGTAACATGGCTGACATGCTAGTCTCCAATCTACAGTGTAAGAATAATTCATTTTTCTCTTTTTCTCTCCTTATAAAGTGGATAAATTGAAATAAGCAGAAACATACCGTCTGTAACATGGCTGACACGCTAGTCTCCAATTTACAGGGTAAAAATAATACATTTTTTCTCTTGCCTACTAGAATTTTTGAATATGTACAATATAATAATTTTAAGGTGGATTGGTGATCAGTTTGAACAGGCTCCTATTTGTTTTATTAAGAAGAACTTTTAACCCTTAACTCTTAACTCCATAGGCTATTTTTAGATCAAGACATCATTTTCAATTTTTAGATAACACTGAAAAAAAAATTAAGTAAAGTTTTGAATACTTTTGAAAATATTATGGAAAATCAAGCATTTGCTCCTTTGGAAAATGGAGCAATTGCTCAAATGCTAGAATTCCAAAAAAAATTCAAAATGCGTGATCATAGAGTCAACAGGCTAAAGCGACAATCACAACAAAAGTCATCTGCTTTTTGGCATTCACACGATTCACCATGATGCTGTTTACAAGTGTTTCACTGGCTGTTCAACACCCCCATTACAAATTTAAAAAATAATTTTATAATGGTAATAAGTGGATTTGTGTGTAAGATTGTTTTGGATATTTGATTGATAATATTAATGTAAATATAAGAATTGAAATTCAGATTTTTAGCACACACTGGATAATGATAAACCTTTGCTTTTTAATGTCTCTGAGAAGCCCTTTGGGTGCAAGCTAAAAATCTACATTTGAATCCTTAAATATATGAGCTGTGTCACGTGATTAGACAACAATGTGGTATTTTGACAAGTGTAGACTCTGAAGCCTCTCTTTAAGCTTAGAAACTGTAAATGATGTTCTGTTAGTAACCTAAGAGTCATATAATATTCAAGCGACTAGCAAAGGCTTTTATCAGACTGCGCATATGTTCAGACTGGTCTGAGCCTTTGCTGGTAGCAGATACCACATTGTTGGAAATCTCATGTTGCAGCTCATATTGTATCTATATTCCATTACAAACTCTCAGACATACAATGATATATTAAGGAATCTTATATTCTAGGTGATATGAAGGCTGCCGAAGTAGCTGACATCATGAACAAGTACGGAAAAGACTTAGAAGCTACAATGAACAAACACAACAACTCAAAACAGAGACAAGCTGGAGAACTGCACCGCAAGTTGGCACAGCGACGTAAAGCTAAAGAAGATGCACTGAGAGACAAGCATCTCAAAGAGGTATAGTAAAATGATGTTCTTGCTAGAACCTTTGTGGCTCATATACATAGAGTATGGAAAAGGAAGAATCTCGAAGAAATTAGGCCTCAAGTTCCTCTAGATAGCTATGCATGCATGTTTACAGAGTGACTTTACTCCTAGGAAGGGTTGAAAATTTTGAGGATTTTTCCTAAACTTTGGATTTTATGGCTGAAAATTGACATTAGGTGAATTGTACATAATTTTGGTCATTCTGAAAATTATAAGATTTGTTTTTTTGAAATTTCTAACTTTCATCAATGAATATGTGATAATAATCAAAATCTCATGAGCTGGCCATATACTATACTGCAAACTTTGTTTTATGATTACTTAATCAAGTCTTTAGTTAAGAATGCGTAACGGAAAATAAATTTTCTTATTTCTCAACTAAAACATTTGTTGTGGGTACTCAAAAGAACTATCTCAATGAGACGGTTCTTTTGAGTGCCCAAAACATATGCTAGACATTATGGGTGAGAAAATATTTAAGGTTTTACGCAGAAATTTTTTGTTTATCTAAACCTGTGTTTAATGTATTGCACTGTTAAGTAAAACAAGATGATTTTTAGATATGGAATTCTTCTTTGAATATGGTAAATGCAATTATGATGACATTGATAAGTACGGGTGGTCTTCAAATTGTGTTGGTTTGTCTTTCCGTGGACAGTCTTAGAAGAGTGGTTTTAGCTCAGTGGAAAGTGTCTTTTCAAGGCATTTATTTTCAAAGTAAAGTGGAAGCTTGTTTGGACATTTTAGAGTGTTTATGCTCCAAATCTAGGACCAAACCAAACATTAAACACCTCAAACCTTGCTTGAACCTTATACTTGTGCTGTTAAGAATTTATTTCTCTGCAGGCTGACCAGAGTGGCCTGCCACCACCACCTGTGAAGGGAGATCACTCTGAAACAAAGATGAAGATGTCACAAAGTGTTCTGGATACTCTTCAAGCGGAGGAAGCTTCAGGCATGGCTAAGACAGAGACTGATATTGACAAGAGCCTGGGTGAAGAGGAGCGCAGACAGCTGTCAGAGAAGATGAAAGAACATATGGTAGACCGTAGTCATTTTGTAAAATCTCATGGCATCTCATGTTAATATAGGAACATCTCTATAGTCGAAAATATTCTTGTTTTGATGAGCAAGCTTGTTCTCTTTTCCAATTTTATGTGGCCCATTGAAGTACTTTGAGTGTACACTATAAAACCTTCCACTGCATAGGATTATTAACTCTATCCTTGCTAGGGGTAACTTTTGCCATCTGCTGATAACCTTTTCAAATAGTTTGGACTCAGATCCGGACTGACAAAATGTTGTTCTAATCTGGACCCAAACCATTTGACACTCTGATAGTTTTACTGAAAGAATTTTTTGAACAAGTTAATTTATGAAAAAAATTCAGCAGATGACAAAAACATAAAAATCACCCAGCATGCAAAGATAGATACAGTTTTATATATACAGCAATTAATCAACCCATAGCCCGCTAGTTGCAATTTTTGTCGTCTGCTACCCTTGTCTGCTTAATTAATAATTATGTTAATAGGTAGCCTGGCTCACTGTATTGCAGACAATATGGATCCAGATCATATTGTTTGCTATGAAGTGCACTTGAATATATATGCAGCGGACAAAAAAGCAGACAACATTTTCCAGACAAAAAAGTGAAGGGATAAGGCTCAAACCAAAAATTAGAGGTCAAGCCCACTATATAGCTGTGCATGCTTTTCTAAAGAGTGACTCCAAACATATGCTATAAATACCATTATCTCATAGGCTGGCCCAACAAAAATTTGTGGCGTAAAAGTGTTAATATTTCTTATCCGACAATTTAAACATTTGCTTTGGATGCTCAAAAGAACTTTCTCATTGAGACGGTTTTTTTGAGCATCCACAAAATAGTTAAGAAATAGGAAAATCTATTTTAGATTACACACTCTTTTTCTGTAGGCCTGTTTATGGTAACCATTGTGATGCCTTTTTACTTTTCAGGATCACCTAGCAACACAGGGAGTGATGTCACAAGAACTGAAAGATAAGCTACTACAGCAACACAAGGAGACAGAGGGCACGTTGGCCAAGGTTCACGATGCTAGGCGTCAACAACAGATTAAGAATCTCAGAGATAAGATGGCACAGAGACGTAAAAAGAAGTTTGAAAAATTACAAGATGAGCAGGAGAAATACAAGAATGATGTAAGTTTAACTTAGGCTTTTTACTGCTTGTATAGAGAGTATTTAAAATTTTTGTTGTAAATATTTCATTATGGGGCCATTTCCTCCTATAATTTATCAGGGGTTTTTGCTAATTGTTGGGCAACTTCCAAAACATCCCCATTTAAAATTTTGTCTTAAATATTTTATTATGGGGCCATTTCCCCCTATAATATCAGGGGTTTTATTAAATGTTGAGCAACTTCCAAAACATCCCCATTTAAACTTTTGGTTAAATGTAATATTTTACGATCTTGACACAATGTTATAATGGACATCATTACGTAAGGTTACTAAGTCTGTAAACCACTAGTTGTTTATCGATTTCATTGCATGGCATTTTATCACTTCCAGATATGACAGATATCTGTGGTAAACTTTTGTCCATTTTTATCTTTCTATTCTCAAATAAAATATTGGTTATCAGGGCTGGAATTCACAAAATGCTTGTCATAATAGCAAACAGGCATATCCCTGATCAGAAGCAGCCTGTTTTGGGTCTGCACTGTTTGTCTAGGTATTTTTGGCGGGCAACTAGTGTTTGGAATTTCAGAACATTTACCATACTCCTTATTTACCTTGTACATCTCTTTAAGGAGCCTTTATTTTGGACCCAAAGCCTTTGTATAAGTCTCTCATGACAGATGCTAGGTGCAATAGGTTTTGAGGTCAGGCAAACATCAGCCTTGCCTGATCTCATTTCCAATGAAAGCACTGAGAACAGGCCTTTAGTTAAGAGTGTGTACCAAAAATATAATTTTCTTATTTCTCAACCGAAACATACGTTGTGGGTACTCAAAAGAACCGTCTCGATGAGAAGGTTCTTTTGAGCACCCAAAACATATGCTAAAAATTAGAGGTAAAAATATTAACAATTTTATGATGAAAATTTATGTTTATCTAAACCTATGACTGAGAAGAGTCAGTGACATATATAGAGGATCTTACAGGAGTCCTCGTGTAAACAAGTTGAGGAAACGCAAAAAAAATGTGAGCCATGAATATTTAACATATACATTAAAACCTGTCTTAAGCGGCCACTCAAAGATAGACAAAACAAAGGTCTTAATGGCAAATGGTAGCTTAATAAAGGTCAAAAGTATTGCAGAATGCTCCCCTTGGAGGATTCTGAAATAATTTTGACCTACATTAAGCCATAATCGGTCTTGAAAAACAATTTTGGTCTTCTTTTTGAGTGGCCGCTTAAGACAGGTTTTTCTGTATAAAACTCACTTCAAAATTGTAGTTTTGGCATGAAAACTTTAAGATTTTGTCAGTACAGTATGGTTGCCACCTTTCTATGGACTTTATCAGTGTATCAATTTATTATAGGTAACTGCTAAATTGATTCAAGATGGCCGAAATGATGAACTTGAGCGGGAACTCGAGTCACTCAAGCGTCTCTTTGAGCAAGAAATGGCAGGTGCAGAGGCCGAGATGGATGCAGAAGAGAATGAACACCTCCAGAAGATAACTAAGACTTTGAGTGATGAACACACACAGGGTCTAAAGGCAAAACAGAGAGACATAATGAAGAGTATTGCCGATCAGTGTCCGGAAGCAGAACAGGTCGCCATGCAGAGATTGATGGACCAGCATCGCCGAGACGTTGAATCCCTCGACCAAGAGTTGGCTTTGGAGAGAGACAGACAGATCAGCGATATACAGGTTTGTCTATTTTAATATTACAGGAACATCTCCATGCCCATTACAGGGTTTTTCTCAGCATTTCCAGAACCTGACCCAACCCCCATAATTGGGAATTTTTTGCATTGTTTAATGCAAAAATTGGGAAAAACTCAAAAATCAAATAATTGGTTAATTCAACTCCTTTTGAATTTCACATTTCACTCATACACACATTTTCAAATTTGGAATGGAAAAATACAACTTGCTGTGGCACAGAACATTAAAGATGTCCCAAAATGGCAATAAAAGTTAAGTTTGAAAAAAAAAGAACAGCATGCAAACAGTTTAGTACAGTAAAACCTGTGTAAAAATGGCCACTCAAAAAGAAGACCAAAAACGGCTTTCAAGACCATTAATCGCTTAGTGCAGGTCAAAAGTATTGCAGAATGCTCCAAAAAGATCATTCTGCAATACTTTTGACCTTCGTTAGGCTACTAGTTGTCATAAAGACCTTTATTTTGTCTATTTTGGAGGGGCTTTTTACACAGATTTTACTGTACTTTTAATTCTTTGCATGCTGTTAATTTTTTCAAAATTAACTTTTTTAAAAAGATTATTATAGGAATACAATCAGAACTTCAACCAGTTTTGATCCAGATCTGGTCAGACATTTTGTCAAGCCTGAGCCTCAACCAGACTGCTCTAAAATTCTCAGCAGAGGACAGTAACTGGCAGAAAGTTGAGGGTTATCTATTTTGTTAAAAGATTCCAGATTTAAGCTAACACTTTTGTATGAGAAACATTTAAGTGTTCATTGATTTAGGATGCCTATACCCCTTGATGAGGCCCTTATGAGTAAAATGTATAAATATGACTTGAAAATAAAAGTTACTTCAGAATGAATACTATATATATCGTTGTTGAAATAGCTTACATTCATGGTCATTTAATCCTTAATGCGCCACTTATAATTTGCAGCAGAGGACATTTCAAGTTGTGTTGCTTTTTAAAAAAAAATAACAAATAAGGCTGATAAGCAGACAATACACATTGAAACCATGCCTTATTTTTTCTGAAAATTAGGACAGATGTCACAAAATTTGTTGTCTGCTCCAGTCTTGATGTGCTCTTTAAGGGTTGTCCCTATTCATTCACAGGTACTTTGGCAAACAGTAACAAGTCAGATATTTGCAAAGCCAAAAACAAATCTTGATGACAGAAATGCATTATAATTTTGAAAAACTTTCACCCTCTGACCCCTTAAAATACACGATGGGCAATTCCATACTTGTTCTATCCAGGAAAGTCAGTTTTAACCTGAATTTCAGACTATTATTAAAGAAAATACATCAGTAGAACATTTATTATTGTATTCCCTGATAGTAAAGGAGGATATCACAAAATTATTGTCTGTTAAAGCTAAGATTGACATCTTAAAAGTTAACTTAAAAATATTTGAGCAACGACATGTGATTTCCAACAATGTAGCATTTTGACAAGTGTAGACTCAGACAAGCCTGTGTAGCCTCCTTTTAAGCTTAGAAACTCCAAATGATGTTCGGTCAGTAGCTTAACACTCATAGAATATTCAAGCGACTAGCAAAGGTTCAAATCAAACTGCATATGCGCAGGCTGATCTGAGGCTCTGCTGGTCGCACATACCTCATTGTTGGAAATCCCATGCCACTGCTCATTTGTTATTAACTCTTTGCATGCTGGGTAATTCTTCATGCTTTTGTTGTCGTCTGCTGACTTCTAAAATTAACTATTTCAGAAAGCTCTTTCAGGACCACTATCAGAATGTCAAAGGTTTGAGATCCAGATAAGAACCGGCGGTCTGTCGGTCCTGATCTGGGTCGAAACTGATTGGAATTGTTATAAGCAGCAGACAACAAAAGTTGTTGCGGAGAAAAAAAATACATTACAGTAAAACCTGTCTTTAGCTGCCACCCCGTAAAAGACCAAAAATTGGTTTTCAAGACCGATTATCGCTTAATGCAGGTCAAAAGTATTGCAGAATGCTCCAATAGAGCATTCTGCAATACTTCCGACCTGCAATAAGCTACCATTTGTCATAAAGACCTTTGTTTCATCCATTTTTGAGTGGCCGCTTAAGACAGGTTTTAATGCATGTATATCTATTTTCACAGATCATATTAATCACTTTTTATTGTCCATTTTGAAATTATTCTTTAATATGTTCTTTTGTATTGTATTTTTCATGTACATTCCAGACGATTGCAGTAGGTTTATTTTTTGTATCATGTTAGTTTTTGTAATGTAAATTGGATTTGGGAAAATTAGGTTCAGTAGAAGGTGTTGTTTAAAGATTATTCTATTTTTAGCTCTGGTGGTCATTTTGTTGAGTATTGTAAATCACTTTGCTTCTAAATGCATTCATTTTGGTTATTTATTTTTTTTTGAATTTTTAGAAAATATGATGCTGTATAAAGTGGCAGCTCATCATGTACACAGACTGAGTGCAGTTCCTTTATGACATTATGTTTGGGGTCCAATCTAATGAACAGTGTTATTTAAAAATTATTTTTGTTATTTCTCAACAAGAAATATGTTGTGGGTACTCAAAAGAACCATTTCAATGAGATGGTTCTTTTGGACACCAAAAACAGATGTTAAGACTCATGGGTCAGAATATAATCATAATTTTACACACAAATTAATTTGCTTATTTGGATCTTTGTGGAATTATTATGCCCCACCAAAGGAGAGGAGGACATTGTTTTTGGTGTGATTCCTTTTGGCATGTCACTTTCTTGTGTGAAAGATATCTCATGAACAAATAAGCTGATTGGAACAAAATTAGCATGGATATATCATTGGAGCATGATGAAGACTTGGTTAGGTTTTGGTGACCTTGCCCTAATTATCAAGGTCAAAGCAGAGCTAAATAGGTCAAATTTGAGAGCATTGGCTTGTCATTTTCTTGTGTGCAAGATATGCCATGAACTAGTGAGCGTATTGGAACTAAATTTGCATGGATATAACATTGGGGCATGATGCAGGAATGGTTAGGTTTTGGTGACTTTGCCTTTATTTTTAAGGTCACAGCAGAGCTAAATAGGTCAGATTTGAGAGCATTGGCACGACACTTACATGTGTGCAAGATATCTTTTGTAAGTGGTGGATTGGTACCAAATGTGCATGGACATAACATTGGGGCATGATGACAACATAATTAGGTTTTGGCTACCTTTCCTTTATTTCAAGGTCACAGCAGAGCTAAATAGGTCAAATTTGAGAGCATTGCAGACATGATGCTTTCATGTGTGCAAGATATGTCATGAACTTGTTGGCGGATTCTTACCTTATTTACGTGAATATAACATTGGGGCATGATGACAACATAATTAGGTTTTGGCTACCTTTCCTTTTTTTCAAGGTCACAGCAGAGCTAAATAGGTCAAATTTGAGAGCATTGCAGACATGATGCTTTCATGTGTGCAAGATATGTCATGAACTTGTTGGCGGATTCTTACCTTATTTACGTGAATATAACATTGGGGCATGATGACAACATAATTAGGTTTTGGCTACCTTTCCCTTATTTCAAGGTCACAGCAGAGCTAAATAGGTCAATTTGAGAGCATTGCAGACATGATGCTTTCGTGTGTGCAAGATATGTCATGAACTTGTTGGCGGATTCTCACCTAATTTACGTGAATATAACATTGGGGCATGTTGAAGACATAATTAGTTTTTGGTGACCTTGCTCTAATTAACAAAGTCGCAGAAGAGCTAAATTGTTGAAATTTGAGCATGTGTGAAAATAAAAGGGAAAATAGGATATTATGCCAACACAACTAAAACCATATAAGCCTCGCATCCTTTTTATTGGACATCTGCGAGTAGTGTAGAACCAGATCAGACGCCGCTAGATGTGGCATCTGATCAGGTCCTGCACTGTTTGGTAAACAGAATATGCTTTTAAAAATTCAATGAAATTGAAATGTACTACCAAGCGACCCTTAAATTCGAAATAGATTCTTATTTTTGATAAGGGATTAAAATTCCATTAGGCATATATGGGTTAAAGGATTATTAAATAGATTTTGCTTTTGGAGCAAATAACTCATCTCCTGGTAATTCTTATAATCTTTATTTAATTCTTTGAGGGCTGGTTAATTTTTCATGCTTTACTATTTATTGTCATCTGCTGACTTTTTTCAAATTTTACTTTTTCAAAAAAGGATTTCAGTAACACTTGCTATCGGAGTGTCAAACAATTTGGATCCAGATCGTCTGGGTTCAAACTGTTTGCTAAGGTTATCAGCAGACAACACAAGTTGCCACTAGCTAGGAGAGGATTAAAGTCAAATTTTTTGTAGACAACAGTTTCAAAACCCACATGTGCTAGTTGTTTATTTTAACCTTTAGATTTTTGTGGATTGGGTTTTTCAAGTTTATACATTTTATGCTTTATTTTCTTTTAAAGGGCTTAACTTGAAAACTATGAGAACTCTCAATCAATGGTTTTGTAAATCCTTTGTCTTAAAAACTACCTACCGGTAGACCTTTCATATGTTAGCTTTCCAAGGATGCTTATAAGGATGTACACAACTTAACTCAAAGGTCACAATAATAAATAACTTTCATTTTTCTCAATCAAAACACTATGTTGTAGGTACTCAAAAGAACCATCTAAATGAAACATGTTTAAACTGATGGTTTGAGAAATCACAATTTTGCGCTTAATTTTTTTCCTATCTGAACCTTCGGTAATAATTTTGGTTAAAACATATTTCATTCATATTGTTGGACATGTAAATACAATTTGAAGCAATCTGAAAAAAGATCAAAACTGAGCATATGTAGCCTGTATAGTTCTTCTCCAAAAATGTTAGGTACAGTACAGTCCCTTTGGACGGGAGACTTTTAGCGGCATATAGAGATAATTATATCTGGACGTCACTCGCGTCAATGAAATGTTACGTTTGTGTTAGTTACTAAGTGATACAGGTTTGAAGATGGCGCCATTTATGAACGGGCCCAGTTAAAAGTCTAAAATAAATCGTATATCATTGTATAACTCATAATTGGAGTTTTTTTCTTTGGCTTATTTCATAATCAGGAATATCTTAGATTCACCCTTTATAATATGTTTGAGATCGAAAGCAATGGAACGTGTTATAAGTATATCATCTTATAAAAGGACAATTTTACAAATGAATATATGGTCATTTTCCTATAATTCCTTTGTAAAATTCCATGGTAAAACCATTTTAACGCCACAACATGACTGTTATATTCAATTTCGTGTTATTACGAGATGTGTTATAAAGGGAATGTAATGTTATATTTTTACCTGCTGATTTCAGGCTAAGCTTGCAGCGAGAAGAAGTCGTCGCCTTGCCGAATCTCAACGTAAGATGGAGGAAGAGGAGGCTCAGCGTGTGGTTGCTGAGCAACGTAAACAGATGCAGCAGCAAGGCGAGAGTAGCAGTGGCAGTGGTAGCGAGGGTCGAGAATCTCAAGACACAGGACTCTTGGTGGCGCCAAAGATCGCTTACGGAGAATCAAGGGAGGAGCAAGCTCTCAAGAAGGAACAGGTAAGAAAATGAGGGGGGAATAATGTTCTAAAATTTTCTCTTTCTGTTCTCAAGTAAAATGTTGGTTATCAGGGCTGGAACTCACAAAATACTCGTCAGAATAGCAAACAGGGAAGATCCTGATCAGACTGCTTCTGAGGAAGCAGTCTGATCTGGGTCTGCCCTGTATACCTAGGCTTTTGTGGCAGGCATGCTATTGTTTGAAATTTTAGAGCATTTACTCACTGGGTGGGAGCGAAAGTACATGTGACCCGTTGTGTTGATCTGTATAGTGGACAAATCCTTGTGTTTTCTATGACCTTGATGACGGTGTGTGTATTGTCATCTGTGTAATGAGGTTTTGGACATAGACAACTTGGTAAGCGTGTTTTATTTATTCTTGTTCTTATTGAAAAGCTTTGGGCACGAAAAGATGTCGTTTTCTATGGTATAAATTGTTTTTTTCATCCGCAAATCACTATTGCTTGCGAGAATTACACACCACCTGTGAACAGAAAATCGACAGATTGAGCGCTTTGATTGAAACAAAACATCGGCCAATGCCTTTTTAAGCTAGAGTAATGATCTATGATGACATTCACTTAAGGTAAATGTTGTTAGAAATGCGTATGAGAGCACACGAGGAGCATCAGTGACCATTCAAAAAAATTTCAGACTGCATGGCATGTCGCAGAACTAGTGTATAGTTTGTGCTGATACACTTCGATTTTTCTGTATCGTTAGTCGATTTTGATATGCAGTAGTTTATAATGTTATTTGAAAAATATTTTTCTTTGCAACAAAAAAATATGCTGAAGTATGTGAAGCTAAGCTACGTTAACCGTTTACCTCAATGAGAGACGCCTTTAACACGTTTTCAATCAGGGCAGACAAAGATCAACAGCTCTTGTCAGAGTTGCCTGATCAGGGTTTACTCTGTTTGATAATAAAAAAAAGGTTACAATATAGTGGATATGACAAGTAATTTATTAGGTCAATGTACAAACGTGTAATTTTATTATTGCCACAACTTTCGAAAAGATGAAGGGGCATATTGAAATAAGCTTGTCGGTACGTGAGTCGGTTCAAAATTTAAGATAGGGTTTTGTATTTTATAGTTGGATTTCTCATCAAAATATAAGTGACCCGTTATTTATTAAGTCTGGATAATCTCCCTTTGTGGATTAATGTCCTTTTAAGAGGCCATTATGAAACTTTGTAATTAAGATAGCTCAATTTTATTACAGCTAGGAGCTCCAAACTTTGTCAGCTGATAGAAAAAATGAGGAGATTACCTGGTGAAAATTTAAAAAAATTCAGTTATTGCCCTTTGCAAATTTGAACATAGAAAACTTGATATCTCAAATACGAACGGTTCAATATTCAGGAGCTCTTAAAATAACTAAAATCTTCTTCAAAATATTAACATTGGCCAAAAATTACCATTACTTAGGCCAAGAAAGAATTCCTGGTCGGTATTGTGTAGACTCGTATTGCATGTAGCACTCGCTGCTCTGCTATGCGAAAAGCCTTACATTGTATCATGTTCACATGAGGTAAGTGATCCAGTTCATTAAATATCAGTCACATGAACTGGCTAAATTGTGAACTTTGGCGAAATCTGCATGCTCAATTAGCAATGTAGCTAATCATGCGTGGATCCAGGAATTTTTGTCAGGGGGGGTAGTGGGTTCGGACCCCCCTGAAAATCTTAAGTTGTATGTGTTTCTATAGAAATAAGCATTTGGACCCCCTCCCCCTGCAAAAATTGGACCCCTCTGAATCCAGTTCTGACAGCTAGAAAACAGTCTTGATTACGTTTTTTGAGCCCTCAACTTATTTATATGCTTTTCCAAGTATTCAGAGGGGGTCCCATTTTCCAGGGGGGGGGGGGGGGTCCAAATGCTTTTTTCTATAGAAACACATTTAACTTAATGTTATGTTCCGGTGGGGGGGTCCGGACCCCATATCCCCCCCTATAGGTCCGCGCATGCTAATCTAGTGAAATAAGCATGTTTATGCTAAACTACTCATTTAGATCTTACGGAATTTCTGTAACCAAGTTGGGATATCCATGACAAGTAATACACCAAAACAATGGCTTCCTCGAGTGCAAGACTTTTAGCCTTTCCCGTCTTGAAGGAGGCAATTCGGCCTATTTGAACGTGCTAGAGAAACGCATCCGTATCCGTAGCCGGCCATCAAGTTGAGATAACCAGGATCAGTCATGCACTTATACATGATGATTATATAAGATGCAATGGCTTCCTGGAGTAAAGGGCTTTCAGACTTTCCCGTCTAGATGGAGACATTTCTGAATCGTATTTCTTAGTTATGATCAGGATTATCAAACTGTGCCTCTAGCCTGGTCATTTGAAGCATCCTAATGCCGAGCCCATCATACAAGGCTAGAGTAGAAGTATAAATCTGTACCCAAAGACACTCCAGGAGGTACTCTCAATTTTTCTTCATACATAGGCTTGGACCCTCAGGCATACCCAAAAATATTTGAAATTTTGCGGCCGAAAAAATATTCCCATTCTGTATCTTGACCTTAAAAAGCCCTAAAATGTATAGAAATGACCCCCCTCAAAAAAAGTCCGATTTCGTAATGACCCCCTCCCCCCCACCAAAAAAAACAAACAAAAAAAACCCCACAAATCTTCATACTCCCAAAAGTATTACTTTTCTGAAATTTTTTACCAAAAATAATGCTCAGAACCTAAATATAAATGAAAATATCGGAGTACCTCCCCCCCATTCCCCGGATAGTCACTGCCTAGGAACCCCCACGACTAGAAGAGTGTCACTTTGTACTATTAGTATTCAATAAACAATGTGTGCATCTGCCAAGTTTTCTCACTTTAAAAAAAGAATTTCGAACATATTTAAATGTTATCCTACAAAAAACATCGAAACCCCTTTATAATATTATCATAACATACTATACAGCATGCCTGCGACACGACAGCCAGTGCTGATAGTCAGTTTTGCAACACACGATGCAGAACAATTTTTGACTCCTCTACGATTTCCATTGCAATTAATTGCACTTACATAGCATGGCATTTAGAAATATTAATATAATCTGAAACAAAATACATCATGAAATACTCATAATGCAACATCAGTCATTTCAAATAGCGTTTTCGGCAAATATACATGAAAACGTACCGGCATTGATTTTAAAATCGAAAGTAGAATGATGATTTTCTAAGAATAAACGTGTAATTAACCGAAATCACGGCAATAAACAGAAAAAACGGAGTAATACATCGAAAAGACCTTTACTTATGCTTCTTCTACTACTGGTATGAAGCTGAAATATTCAAGGTAAATAATATTAAATCACAAAAATAAACACTCTGAAACTTACCGGACATGCTTCACACCAGGATTTGTCCACTATACAGATCAACAGAATGGGTCACGTGTACTTTTCGCTCCCACCCAGTGTTACTGTAATGCTAAGGTGCAAATTCCACTTTACCTTCTACCTTTTAAACACCTGGATTGATATTTGCCTTTTGGAAAATGAGAAAAGAAAAAAGAAAGGATTTCATAAAAAAAAAAGAAAGACCATGCTGGTCAAACATCTTCTGACATTGATGCTTTGTCACTGCTGGTAATTTAAGAACTTAATCTTAGAATACTAATGTGACAATAATGTGCAAATTACATGCACATCTGCAGACCATGCACAAAACACCTGCAAAGTTTCATAAAGATCTGAATAAAATTGTGGGAGTTGTGCTCTCAAAGTACCCGCTCATTGTGTCTGAGATGCCGAAAAATGACTTCAGTTTCCAAGTTGGAAAAATTGAAAAAAAAACCCAAACAATTATTTGACAATAATGTCCAAACCACATGCACAGCTTCTGTTCATGAACAAAACACATGCAAAGATTCAAAAAGGTCAGAATAAAACTGTAGGAGGAGATGTGGTCACAAAGTACCGACTCAATGCATCTGAGATGCAGAAGATAACAAGTTGAAAAAAAATGAAAAAAAAAATGACAATAATGTCCAAATCATATATGCACATCCTCACACTGAACAAAACATCTGTAAAGTATCAGAAAGATTTAACTAAAACTGTACGAGGAGTTGGGCTCACAAAGTACCCACCAATTGCACCCACTGACCGTGTGGTCATTTTCCTATAATTCCTTTGTAAAATTGTCTTTTTTAATTATGACACGATTAACTTGTCCCTTTATAACATGATTTCTATGGGCCTCAAACATAGTGTTTTAAAGGGACAGCTCTGTATTTATCTCACACACTGACCTTGGCGTATCATTTCCAGGAAAGAAGCAAAGACAGCTTGAAGAAACAACAACAGAAGGAACATGAGACCACTCTCAGCAAGTTAGATGACGATGCTCAGAGGCAAGAGGAGACCCTGAGAAAACAGATGCAGGACGAGAGAGACAAGATACTTCGCGAAAAGAAGAACAAACAAGCTGCCGAGCTCGCCGCTAGAAACGACTTGAGTGAGGAGAAACTTGCTGCAGTAAGTTATAAGAATTAGCTTTTTTATTTTTTTTTTAAACATTGTCGTGTATTTAGAAATAATGTGGGATTTGAACTCAGCTTCAGTGTTTGTTTAAAGTTTAAGTTTGTGTTTAACCCTTTATGCACTAATAGGTTCTTCCTTCAAGTTTGTTACGATAAAATTGCGATGGGCTATTGTACATATAAAGGTGTAACAAGTTATAATCTCCAAATTAAATTGTAATTCTTTCTCTGAAGATCTGTTTTGTCTTAGATCAACAGTGTAGACCTTGATGAAATGCTGCATTATGCGGCATTTCAGCTTGGTCTTTACTGTTTGCCAAAGTAATTTGCATTTAGGAGTCCCTTTAGTATATAAAGGGTTATTATATAATAAGGTGTTATAACTATCTGCATAGGAATATCATCAAAGTGTCATACAGTTTGGATATCATTAAAATTTACCTCACATATTCAATTGCAGCTCATGAGCCAACATGAACAGGAACTGGAAGATTTGGCGGAAAAACTAGAAACTGAGAAGAGTCGCCAGATGTTGCTGCTGCGTGACAAAATGGCTGCCAGACGCCAGCGTAAACTGGAAGATCTGAGACGTAAGCATGACGTAGATCTGACAAAGGAAATGCTGGAACAGAAGAAAGAGATAAGTGAAGTGCGTACAAAGAAGGCTAAGGAAGCCGAGTACAAGGCGATAGTGGAGGGCATCAAGGATAACGGAGCAGATGAAAGCGAGAAAGTGATTAAAGCAGTTTTGGCAAAGAGACAGGCTCAGGTACTAGGCAGTTTTTTACTTTATACACGGTAGATGTGACATACATGTTCTTTAATAATTAATGACACTGCATTGATTTAGTTAAATCTTAGGTGAATCAATATTGACTTGAGGTCAACAATATTAGTCTGAGGTCAGCTATATTAAGCTGAGGTTAAAACATTTGCCTGTAACAGTGCCATATATTAAATAGTTGATGAATAGAAATGTCATGAATCAATTGATTTCGTATAATGCAGCTGACCTGTGACTGGGCCAATACAAAATCACTTGATTGATTACATAAAAGTATTCTACCAACTTAGTGTACATACTTCTATAAGCACACACAGAGTTTGTTTGAATTTTGAATGCTATAACAGCTCTCTGATTTTCAGTAAGTCCATTGGTGCAATATCAATATTTATATGGATTCACTCATAGAAAGTCAGCCTGAAAATGCTGAATTGGGCAGATTATAATAGTTTCTCTGATTTATTTTCAGTTTATTTAAAGACAATTTCCAGACTATTTAATCTTGATATTATTTATATTCTCAAGGCAAACTGCAAGATTTCAATATGAGCTCAGCGGAAGAGTGCTTGTCTTGAGATCGAGGGGTTGCGGGTTTGAGCTTCACTGGCATCACTGCATTGTGTCCTTGAGCAAAACATATTAATTCTTGCTTAGTACTGGTTCAACCCAGGAAGACCCATTCCAACTCAACTGAAAGTTGACTAGAACGTTAAGAATCAAATCAAACAAAGCAAGATTTCGGATTTAATTTTTTTTTTAAAGTTCATGATTTTGGAACTTTCAAAGTAAGTAAGGGTACAAACTTTCACCCTCTACTATAATTGTTTTTTATAAAGGAAATGGACGATCTTGACAAACAGTTTGGTGCCGAAAGAAGAATGATGGTAGATGATGCCTTGAACAAACTGAATGACAGATACGATAAACTCAGAGATGACATGATGAAACGTCATGAGAAGGAACTAGCAGATCTCTTGGTGAGTGTTGGATTCTATAAATATTGCCTTTAGCTGTTATACTCAACAGTCATAATATGAGCCGTGACATGGGATTTCCAACATTGTGGTATGTGCGACCAGCAAAGCCTCTGCAGATTAGCCTGAGCATACGCGCAGTCTGATCAGAGCCTTTGCTTGTGGCTTGAATATTTTATGAATGTTAAGCTACTGACTGAACATCATTTAGAATTTCTAAGCTTAAAAGGGGGCTGGGCAGGCTCGTCTGAGTCTACACTTGTCAAAATGCCACATTGTTGGAAATCACATGTCGCGGTTCATATGCTTTTAACTCTTTCCTTGCTAGAGGGAGACTTTTTTCATCTGCTGACAACGTTCTGAACAGTTTGGACCCAGATCAGGACAGACAGATTGTGCGTTCTGATCTGGATCCAAACAAACTGAAACTCTGATAGTGTTCCTGAAAGAATTTTACTTTTGACCATCCTGACTTTATTGTATGTAGCTTTATGGACAACTTCATAGGTCTGAAAAAGGTTAGTGCATTTTGAAAGTCTAACCTGGGACCCCCTGATATTTCCAATGAACGATCCCATTGTATCAAACCAGATGGAAGAAATCATTATTATGCAAAGGGTAAACAAGAGCTGATTTTCTATGTCTATTTTGTAGAAGCAAGATCTGAGCCCTGAAGAACTCCAAGAGAAGCGTGCTGAGCTACTCAACAGGCACCATCAAGAGTTGTCTACCCTTGACCGTAAACATGCGAGAGAGAAGGGAGATGTTGAGCAGGGTGCACTGGCTGATTGTGAGCTTAAGTTTGCCAGAGCTAAGCTGGCTCTTAAGGAGAAACATTACAAGGTTTGTTGAAATCCAAATACTTTATTTGACCTAATGAGCGCACATGCTTCTAAAAGTGCTCACTGACCCAACCAGCATACAGTAAAACCTGTCTTAAGCAGCCACTCAAAAATACAGTGAAACCTGTCTTAAGCGGCCACTCAAAAATAGATAAAGATCTTAATGACAAATGGTAGCTTAATGAAGGTTGAAAGCATTGTAGAGTGCTCCCCCTTGGAGCATTCTGCAATACTTTTGACCTGAATTAAGCGACATTTGGTCTTTAAAACCAATTTTTGACCTTTTTGAGAGTGGCCATTTTAGACAGGTTTTACTCTAGACAAAACAAATGTCTTAAGGTTTTACTCTAGACAAAACAAATGTCTTAAAGACAGATGTTAGCCTAATGCAGGTTGAAAATATTGCAGAATGCTCTCTGCAATACTTTTGACCTGCAGTAAGTGATTATCGGTCTTGACAACCAATTTTTGTTCAGTTTTTGAGTAGCTGCTTAAGACAGGTTTTACTGTCTGATCACATGACTGAAATATTGTTGACTGGGACTTTAAGCCTTATCTCAATCTATCAATGTCCCTGCAGTCTGATAACTGCCTTTTGTTATTTGCACTCTCTGTAAAGTATAAAAAGCTTTACATTTAAGAAATAAGTGCTTCCTTACTATACATGTATTTGTAGGAATATGCTGATGCTTTACACCAGTTCACGCCCAACAAAAATGCTGTCAAGAATGCTGAGTCCACACTGTTAACCTCTTCATTTACATTAGTCAATAATGACAGCAAATATATGCAGCTGATGACTTAAGCAGATGACATTTTTAGATACATTGTTTTGCAGGTGCTTTAAGGCAATATCAATAAAAAATAAGTGCTTCCATACTATACATGTATTTGTAGGAATATGCTGATGCTTTACGTGAGTTCACGCCTGACAAAAACGCCGCTAAGAATGCGGAGCAGACGGCCGCCGAGCTTGAGGATATCAAACAGAGACTGGAGCAGGAGAGAAAAGAGCAAGAAGACAAAATCAAGAAGGAACAGAAAGGTGAGAGTTTTCAGGATTATTCCTGAATTCAGGATTTTGAGGCTGACTTTCTATGGAAAGTCAGCCTCTTCTATGGAAAGTCAGCCTCAAGATACTGAATTCCGTTGATTATGATAGCTTCTCTGATTTATTTTCAGTTTATCTCAAGACAATCAACATTTAAACTTGAAATTCATTATTTTGAGGGCATTTTGCAAGTTTTTAAGATTTGAATTTTAAATGTCATGATTTTGGAAATTATGAACTTTCACCCATGTGGTGTATGCTTGTTAAATTTTGATGTTTATTGTCGTCTGCTGATTTCTTTTATTTCCTTAAATTTTCTTTATACTTAAAATTACTAATATACTTGTTCTTTATACAGTAAAACCTGTTTTAAGTGGTCATTCAAAAAGAAGACCAAAAATTGGTTTTCAAACCCAATTATCACTTAATGCAGGTTAAAAGTATTGCAGAATGCTCCAAGGGGACATTCTGCAATACTTTTGACCTTCATTAAGCTACCATTTGTCATTAAGATCATTGTTTTGTCTATTTTTGAGTGGCCACTTAAGGCAGGTTTTGCTGTATTCTAAGCTTCTTTTGTTCTGCTTTCCATATAATTTTTACTGATTTTTCTCCTGTATAAAAAGGTATGGCCATTTTACTCTCGTTCCAGATCCTCTCATCCAAGCAATTAACTCTTGTGTCTACTAGTGTTGTCTACTTATAACCTTTGCACACAGATTGGACTCAGATAAGGCTCGACAAAATGTCCAATCTATTTGACACTAAGATGATATTCCTATAAGAATTTTTCGAAAAGTTGATTTTGAAAAAAATCAGCAGATGACAAAAAAGCATGATAAATTTCCCAGGGGGCAAAGAGTATTTGGAAAAGTTACAAATATTAATATTGTTTTTAGAAAATCATTTATATCCTTGTTAAAAGCATATTCCATATTTAACCCTTAAAGCGCCACCTATAATTTGCAGCAGACTACAATTACAAATTTTGCTGTTTTTTTCAAAAACAACAAATAAGGCATGCTATTTCATGTGAATCATCTGCTGGCAGACGATTCTCATGAAATATCAAACCTTATTTTTGTCGAAAACTAGGAAAGATGTCGCAAAATTTGTCGTCTGCTGCAGTCGTGTTTGGCACTTTAAGGGTTCGGTATTCAGTTTAATTTACTGTTGAGTCCTTATCCTTGCTTTATCTCCTTGTTATATCTTGATTTATATGTTTTAGGAGATGATGCATTGATAAGTTAGGGGTCTTTCATGCAAACCAAATATCTATGTGTCTTGATCCACATCTGAATTAAGGGTGAGGTTGGCGCCGTTGAGCCGGTTTAAGCCCTCCAGTAAAATATTTTACTGACCGTTCCAAGGCGGTACTTCTTTTGTGGATCTTTTATGTTTTTGTTCTGTCTTGTGTTTGCTATGTTTTGTGCGCGTCTGTTTATATGTGCTTTTTGGTCACCTGCTGGGAAAGGGCTGACCTCTTGGCTCTCGTTTGTGGTGTCTTCTGTGAGTTTGTCACTTTCCCATTGGTATCCTGGGTCAGGTGTGGTACTTGATTGTATCGATTCCTGATCTTTGCACCATTACTTACTTTTAAGGGGAAGTGTCATATTTAGGAAGTCTTGTTTTTCCCTGGTTTTCAGAGTTTGAGAAAGCAGAACAGAAGAGAATGGAGGAGCAGATGGGTCAGTATGCTAGAGATTTAGAAAGGGAGACAAATCAGGAGAAAGAAAAGTTTGAGAAGAACTTTGAGGCCCTCAGCAAGAGGAAGGATGATATCATCAAGAGCAAGCGGGATAAAATGAAGGTACAGTGTGGTTACTCTTTTCTCGCCGTTAAAATAATTATTGTCTTTATTTATTTTGGTGGCCTTTGTTGTAAACAGTATGGACCCAGATCAGACTGCTCCCTTAGAAGATATTTGCTCGGTCTCCAGTCAAGCGCTCTACTAAAGAGTCACTGAGCTCCTATGTTTGAAATGGTTTCAAGCAGTCCAGAAAACTTGCCACTTTTATAATTGGGGAAAAAATTAAATTATTCAGGGTTTCAGTCCTGGCTTAAAAGGTATGGCTTAAAAGGTACTGAATTTTATAAGACCTAGTCATGAAATGTTGTTTTTGGTGCATCATATGACTATTTATGAGCAATATCTCAGTCTATCATTTGCAAAGTTGAATTTTAAATTGTAAATCAACAGATCAGATCAGAGTGTGTAATTGAAAAGAGAGACTGTTCTTTTGAGCACCCAAAACAAATTATTAAATGGATGGATAAGAAAATATTCACAGTTTTAGTCTGATTTTTTTTTTGCATACATAACCAACTCAACCAATACAATCATGTTCTATTTTATCTCCACAGGAAGAGGTGGAGAAGATAAAGGCACAGGGAGCCAGTGAGGAAGAGCAACGTCAGCTACTCGAACAGCACGAGCGCGACCTGCAGAACCTCCTCAACAAAATGGCCGCCGACAAGTTGCGTCAACAGAGCATGCTTCAGGAGAGACTGAAGAAGAAGAAGGAAGAAAAGTTACGCGCCAAACAAGATGAGTTGATCAATAATGCTGATGACGCAAAGAGAGAGTTAGATGTTAGACAGCAGAGTAAATTGCAGAGAATGAAAGCTGATGAGGTACAGTTTTTTTTTCTATCAAACATAAGTTATGAGCGCTGAAAAGAAACGTCTCATGGAGAAGTTTCTTTTGCGCACACAAAACATATGTTATTATAAACAGTTATTTAGATTGAACGTAAATAGATCCTATTCTCTGAATCCAGTGTGCCCCAATTTTTTTCAAATTAGCAAGTATTTCAAAAAATTAAATTTTGAATTTTCATGGTTTAACTGTATTGGTAAACATGCTCTTTTTTAAGTACACATCTGAGTTCTTTTTTAGTCCTTTTACCTCATAGAGACGCCTTGTAACACTTTTGCAAACAGAGCGTACCCAGATCAGGCAGCTCTTATAGAGCTGCCTGATCAGGGTTTACTCTGTTTGCTAATAGAAATATGATTAGATGTGATCCTACACTAGTGGACCTGACAAGTAATTTCTTTGCTCAATGTACAAGCTTGAATATCTATTTATTTAATTATTCATAGTGGATGGAGCTTAGCATGAATATTCATGAAGGAAAGGGTTAAATGTGAATGCTATAACAGCTCCCAATTTACCAGCCAGTCTATTTGCGCAGTATCCTTATTGATAAAGACTTGTGGTGTGGATGAATAACAGTGTCGGATCATGAAATCTGGATCTACACTATTTACAGTAAAACCTGGAAAATTTGAACTTTGACTTTTCAAAATACTAGCTAAAATAAAATAAATTTGGGACCCACAGAGAATAGGACCTATCCATGAAATTAATAACTGTTTATAATAACATATATTTTGGGTGCGTAAAAGAAACGTCTCTATAGCATATGTTTGATAGAGAAAATAACAACAATAATAATTTTTGATGGTTATATATTTTTATGGACTGTACATAAAATTGGTATAAAATTTTGAAAAATTTAATTGAGATTAAAGCATTTCTTGATTTCAATGCGGATTTCTCTTGAATCAATTCTGTAATAGTCTTTACTCCCTTGTTACAAGCTATTTTCATCAACTTTTTTGAATTCTTAATCTCTTTCAGGCCTTGACCCTGAATGAAGCCCTAAATATAGATGCAGCTAATGCACAAGCTGTACGACCTTCATCTCCCATCAGCAGGGTAGAGTATGAAGAACAGCAGAGGTCAGGAGCTTCCGATCTACCACCTGCCTACAATAGTGCTGCTCCTTTGAATGAAGCTGAACTTTTGGCATTACTAATGGCCTCTCCGCTTTACCAGAAACTGGAAAATATCAGGAAATCAATGGAAAAGGGTGTCGGTAAATCTGATGGGAAGGATTCTGTCACAGGTATGTTATGCATCTATATTACCTATCTTTTCTTTAACTGAAATGTTTTCACAAGGGCGGATCCAGATGGGGGGGGGGGGGTGGACGGGTCATCTGCTGCATTATATTTTTGCTAGCATTATTGAGTAATGAAAGCTATGATGCAAAAAGTGGGAACCCGGATCATACAGGAGCAGTCTGATCTGAGTCTACACTGTCAAAGGGGCTTTTAAATTATTTTACCAGATGACAAAACAGATGACATTTGGCCATGTGCAGTGGCTCATTTGGTAGAATGGGGATCGAAGGGTTGCTAGTTAGAGGCTTACCACCGGCAGAGTCACTGTGGTGTGTCCTTGAGCAAGACACTTTATCCACTGCTTAGTACTGGTTGAACCCAGGAAGGTCCGTCCCGACATGACTGAAAATTGTTGACTGGGACCCACCGGTAATGCATCAAATCAAAAACAAAGACGACATTTATAGTGATTGGTGCTTTAAGGATTGAAGGAAATTCAATTATTAAAATTACTTAAACTTTATGTTTTACATAGACAAAAGTAAAAAAAACCTGTGTAAAATGGCCATCCAAAAATAGACAAAACAAAGATCTTTAATATTAACAAATGTTAGCTTAATGAAGGTTGAAAGTATTGCAGAATGCTCCACTTGGAGCATTCTGCAATAATTTTTACCTGCATTAAGCAATAATTGGTCTTGAAAACCAATTTTTGAGAGTGGTTGTTTTACTCAGGTTTTACTGTATATTTATTGTCTCACAGGTGATGGGTTCCAAGATGTCAAAGACTCACAGTGGGGACAAGATTCCAAACTTGAACCAGTCGACCTGAACAAACTAAACGCACGTTCGTTCATCGTCTACAAGTTTGGATGTTTCGTTTCGGAGCTTGTCGCGGCCCATTGTCAACACAATCATGTCACCATTCTTCTGGCGGATAAGATTCCGCCAAACGAACAACTTGGACGTAACCCATACAGGAATTCCTTCTCTTACGATGCCACTAACCATATTCTGTACGTTCGGACAGCTCGGCTGGATAGTGTTGGAGAATTTGTGGTTGTGCTGGTACACACACTGGCTCATATCAAATCTGGTAAGATTTTTCTCTTCTTAGAAAAAAATCTGGTAAAAATTGAAAT
Organism: Loripinus fragilis; assembly: GCA_964019695.1. Taxonomy (NCBI): domain Eukaryota; kingdom Metazoa; phylum Mollusca; class Bivalvia; order Lucinida; family Lucinidae; genus Loripinus; species Loripinus fragilis. Next base: position 47,885,042 of record OZ026522.1, read on the forward strand.
AAAAATTTAGGCCAGTCCATCAAATAATGGTACTTATCACATATATGTATGCATCAAGTTACTATTCAACCCTTTTAGGACAAATGGAATTTTCCATAAAGTTTTATACAGTCAAATCAGGATTGTCCATTATAAATATTAAGGGCTCACAGGTTATAATTTCTGAAACTTTATTGTATTTATCTGAAGATCAATTTTGTTTAAACAACGGTGCAGACCCTGATGAAATCTGGGTTTTCACTGTTTGCCAAAGAACCCGTTAAGGAGTTTCCGGTATTTTTAGTCCAACAGGTTAGAGGTACTTATGCACTCATTTATTGATTTGACTTTTTCTAGATGTGCAATGCGTTCCAAATGACAACAAAAAATGAAAATGACAATATGTAAATGTGAAATATTAATAACTGGAATGCAGAACTCTCATGAATGGGAGTAGACAGTACATATTCATATGTTATGTTTACTTGCAGGTGATCTGCGGGATGACCACAATCCTGACTTCCAACGGGAATACCACCGTGCTTTATCCGTTGTTTGCAGTGACTTCTTTTTCGCAAGATTCAGACGTTCAACAAAGCCGCAACCCGAGGATAGTACTCAGGGTGCATTGCAATTACTCCAGAGTATGTTTGGAGAGTGCCACACCGAAGATGAAAAAGTTAAAATGGTGGATGACCTTCTTGATGTCAAGTTGCTACCGGCAACCAATATTGAAGGTGTTCATTTCAACTCACAGAGATTAAGAGAAAGGTAAAGTTGTAGTCTTATCGGATCAAAAATAGTTTGCAAATTGGTACGTAATCCAGACCCAGAGGTTATAAAACATTTTGTGAGCATGAAATTTCAACAGCTCCTTATAGCTAAAATACAAAAAAAAAAAATTATCCTGCTTATAATATTGGGACATTACCCTACTAATAAGTGTTAAATGTAAACAATTTAAAACAACTAACTTAAACATTTAAGTGCACACATGACATTGTGTACTTTGACATTCATGCTGGACGGGACTGTAGGAGACAATAAATTTTAGGTTATTCCTTTTGGGTTTTCAAAGAAAGAAACCTTGATATAATACAGTTTACCAGCTTGCTTCACTACAACATGCAGTAACTGAGCTGGATCCATACCATATACAATATAAATGTGAATAAATGCAGAAAAAATACTTTGCCATTGAATAAATTCCTCTCAGGATGAATACCCTGCAGAAAAAATCCCCATGGGAAAAATTACTGCAGGGAAACATCCCCGCGGTGATTTTTCTCCATGGGGAAAATCAAAATGTTATTATATGCTTGAAACATACTCAAATGTGTCAAACAGATTGCAAGAGTGGTTGTGAACCTAAGCTTGATTTTAGACCCTTAAACAGATGTTTTAAAAAAAATCCCCTGTCCAAAAATCCCTGCGGGGAAAAATCCCCACGGGTAAAAGTGAAAAATTGTTATTACTAGTGGACATTCATTTTTACATACCATTAACATGAGTTGTCATATTTGAATAAAATGAACTTTAGAATTTTTTAAAATCCCCGCGGGGAATTTTTCCGCTTCGGGGATACTGAAAAATCCCCACGGGTAAATATTTTTCCCGCGGGGATTTTGACCTTTGTCGGGGAATATTTTCTAGGTCATTATAGATTTTAAGCCAAAAACCTATAGAATTTCATCAGTATGGTCTATTCTACTGGAAGTCACTTTAGCTTTCTATGTCAACTAAAAGTACTAGGTCATTTTGCCAAAAACTGGTTTGGCAAAAAAATTCCGGTGGCAGTTATATTATGACCATTGTCTGCTAACAGAAGATTCACAGGAAATATCAAACTTGCTAGTCAGACTAAATTTGATTATAATGTTGGTGTGGTGCAAATTTAAGGTTTAACTTTTTTTGTTGATTTTTGCTTTTTCAGACTGTCCAAGTATTCCAGTTTCTCGACAACTAACCGCCTTCACACCATGCTTGGCAGTATGGAAGATAAGGTGTATCAAGCCAAGGGCCAGGGATCTATACACAATGTGGACTCAAACCTCCTGTCCCTCAGTCAAAAATACTCAACTTCAGGTAAGGCATTTTCTAACTCTTTTTTGATCGAAGGTAGCTAGTTCCAGCCTCACCCCACGGTAGAGTCACTGTGTTGTGTCCTTGAGCATGACACTTTTCATCTTAACCCAGGAAGATTCATCCAAACATGACTGAAAAATTGTAGACTGGTACGTACAGAACCAAACAAAACAAATAAAGCTTGAACTATTTCCTAGCTAGCAGCAACCTTTGTCTTCTGCTAATAACCTTTGCAAACAGATATCTTGATCCAAACAGTTTGACACTCTGATAGCGTTCCTGAAAGATTTTTTTTTGAAAAAGTTAATTTTTGAACTATCTGACTGAGGAGATATGTTGAATAATGGCTAACAATGTTAATCCTGATTACAAGTTGCTCTGTTTGATCAGAACCATAGCTAGCGACCGTAATATTTAGGGTAAATGTGGTCGTAACAATTAGAGCTGCAACGATTCACTGAAATCGTATCGTATCGCGATACATTTGCTGACAATACGTGTATTGTATCGTGAGGTTATCTCACGATACGCTAACGATACAGCACTTTGTGTTATATATTAGAAATGAATTTTAAAAATATATGTTTTTGTACAAAAGGAATGTTACCATTTTCCCTTTTAATTGTTCTGCTTTAATCAGTTAATTCTTTTCCATGCTAACCATTTGATATATCCTGTTTTGAAACAATGTAAAAACAAGATCAGCTGGCTTTTGAGAATCCAGCTGATCTAAATCTACACAGATTGGGCTCTGCTTGTGAATACATGCTAATAATTGAAATATTTTAAAAGAATTTGATAAAAACTGGGGAAGAGTGTGGTACATAAAAACATCCAGCATGACAAAGGTTAATATTTGAGTATTTACTTCTCCTAATTTCATAGATCTATGTTATTTCTAAGGTTCTAAAGTTGTCAAAAATGAATCGCGATACGTATTGTATCGTGAGGTAACCGTATCGTTGCAGCCCTACTAACAATGTTGCATATATATTTTAGCTTTTTCACGCCATAAAAGGTCATAATGATGAATAGAATTTAACATTCATGCTCCTGTATCAGGAATTAAAGAAAATTGAGAATTTTCCTTTTGTACCGTAACCAAATTTTAAAATGGGAGAATGAATGAAATTGCTAAATTTCATTTAAATTTGGTCCGAAAATTACCCAAGTCCTGTCTTAATCTCATTTATTGAATTTATTAAACACATGCGAAAGAGCCATAAAAAGAGTGGCATGCAAGCCTCGTATTTCATCTCTTTCCCCCAACTAATGTTATAAATTTAAACAAAACATGAGCACTCATGCAAGATCCTCTATTCATATATTTATCACAGTTGGCACAAAGATTGAGACATTTTACTTCAACACTTGTCCTGCTGAACATGGATTTATTCTTTTTTGAAAACATCTTAGATCCAGAACAGCTGGCTTCTCAGGAAGCCAGCTGATCAGGATCTACACTGTTTTCCACTGTGATTGAAAACATATGCTTACAACTGGAATGCTGTAGGTAAAGAGGATAAAAATTGGGGAGGAGTGTAGTATATAGAAATATTTAGCATGACAAGGGTTAAGAATTGTTTATTGCAGGTTCCTCTGCAATGGCAAGAAGACTTCCACTCCGTTTTGTGACAGCTAACATGACAGGTCACGCCCTCTGGCAGACATTTGCAAACCATGCCGATGATCCAGACCAGACTCCGGGAGAGATGCCTGAACCAGTATGTAGAAATAAATGTTCATTTTCTAACCAGTCCAGAACTTGGTCTTGACTCAAATGGAGCCGTGTCCAGCAAAAGTAACAAGTTTGCGTGCATGCCCATCGAAGACTCAGATCAGCTTGCCCATGTGCAAAGTCTGATTAGAGAGACTTTGATTGGGGCTCTATGGGTAGCCAAGGGTAGCAGAAAACTAAGACTCTAATCAGACTGTGTTGATGTGCAGACTGAGCTGGCATATGCCAACTTGAATGTTAGATTAGATATCAGTTCAGTTGAATTACAATAATATATTACATATATTGAGATTTTTGAGTGGGAACAAGAATTATTATCCCCCGACGAAGTCGGAGGGATATAGTTTTGGCGTCGTCCGTGCGTCCGTCCGTCTGTCCGTCCGTCCGTCCGCACTTTTTGTCTGTCCGGAACCATATCTCAGTACCTATTGGTCAGATTGAAGTCATTCTTGGTACAAATGATCAGTACCATGGACTCTTGATATCCTATAAGTTTGGTCAAAATCGACCCCTTGACACTTGAGTTATTGCCCTTGTTTAAGTATAGGCAATTATAAGGCAAAATTTATATTAGCTTTTTTGTGTGATGATCTTCACATTTCATCAAAGCTATTATATTTAACAACTTCTCGCTATAGACAATGATTGCCAAGTGCCTGTAGATAAGAATGGCAGTGTCAAAGTTTTACCCCACCCCCTTTGACCCCACCTAAGGGGTCAAAGTTCAAATATTTAAATTTCGCAATAACTAAGGCAATTATTAATATTTTTTGCTGAAATTTTGCATGCAGGCAGAGCAGCAATAGATATGAAACATATCAAACGGGATTTTAGTTTGAAGGCCTGATTCCGAGCCCCTTTGGTGGACTTAGGGGGTGGGGGCCGAGGTCAAAATTTAACTTTTTCAGAATATGGTCATGTTGCATATCAAATTAAAGCTGATGACGCTGGCAGCAACATGGTAGCAAATATTTTGCCCACAGACACACCCTCGACCCAGGGGGTGGAGTCAAAAGGTCAAACTATATATTTTTCTGAAAGTAGTCATGTTGCATATCAATTTAAAGCTGACGACGCTGGCAGCAACATGGTAGCAAACATTTTGCCCACAGACACACCCTTGACCCAAGGGGTGGGGTCAAAAGGTCAAACTATATCTTTTACTGAAAGTAGTCATGTTGCATATCAAATTAAAGGGAATTGAGCACAGAGCACCATGAAAGCAAGTGTGCTGTCATTACACGCACCAACAACCCCTGGGGTGGGGTCAAAGGGTCATTTTTGTTCTTTTCTAAAAGTGGTCATGTTGCATATCAAAGTAAAGTGGAAGAAGTGTAGACCTTCATGCAAGGTAACACTTTGAATTTACACACAATCTTGACCTCTGAGGTTGGGTTTAAAGGTCAGATATTTAAATTGTGCAGATGTAAGTATATTTTTTATTGAACTAAGCACTAAAACATACTTGACAGGCGTTTGTTATGATCTTAATGATACTGTAGGTGAACTAAGGGTTAGATAAATGGGATTTATGTTTTGTGATTTACATGTTTCTCTCAAATACCCCTTCGTCGGGGGATATAAATTCGTCGAATTTGCCTTGTTTTTTTTGCAAGGGAACAATTTTACGCAGTAAAACAAAATATAGTTTAGGGTAAAAGCAACTTTGGAGTTCAAGAGTTTTGGAGAAGCCTATTAATTTCAGTGGGTTTAAAGTGTAAATCATGAGATCATATGGGCCTCAGAGCAAGAAAACCTGTCTTCAGTGGCTTCCGAGCAGGTCAAATTCAAACCAGCCTGCTCAGCTACATAGACCAGCTAAAATAGTGGAATTTGGTATGAAGCAAGTTCACATGTCATACTTGGCAGGAAGCAAATAGGCACTGATCAGACTATGCGGATGTGCAGGCTGGGCTGTGCCTTGTTCTCCATTCCCAAGGACAGGTTTTCTCGTGCGGAATCCAATATAATACTGGTCCTTGAAAAATAGTAGAGCTAATCAATTGTCCTTGAAAAGTCCGTGAATTTTTAAATAGCTTTGATCAGTTCCCAATATCAGAAGGGCCTCAAAGCAAAAAAACCTGCCTTCTGGATTTCAACAAAGTTAGACTCAAACCAGTCTGCTCAGCTGCAGAGGCTAGCCAGAATATTGAAATTTTGCATGGACTTAAAGCGCCAAGAAAATAATGCATCTGAAAATGTTGTCTGCTGAAGTCGTCTGCTGCAAATAATTGCCTAACATTACTGAGGAATTAAGTATAGAAGCAAACAGCGTGGGCCCTGAATAGACTGCTCCTATCTGTTCTGGGTCCACGCTTTATGCCATAGAGGCTTCTTAAACATTTCAGCATATGAGAAATGCAGACGACTTTTGTTGTGAATGGCACATTAAGGGTTAACTACTTTACTTTCCAGATGGTGAATTATGAAAGCACTGATCAGACTGCACAGGCTGGTCTGCGTCTTTGTTGTTCACATGCAACAGTTGGGGTTTGTTGTGTCGAGGCCTATAAAATTATGTTGTTTGGGGCTCTGGGTTTTACCAGTTTATGTATTTTTTTTTTCCACAGACATCAACTGAGGACAAACATGATGACCTATGTGCAGATTTCTCCGAAGTCAACAAAGCCATTCTAAATGTAAAGGAGAGAATTCAAGCGCTAGCAGAGCAATCAGCATCTCAGGCTCACCCTACAGAAAAGTCCAAGGGAACCAGCAAAGGTCAAAAGACAAAGTCAGAAGTGTCGACCCAAGCCAGTCAAAAATTGGCCGAGTTACGCTCAGAGTTGACTAGGTTAGAGATGGAGAAACTGCAGCTGGTTGATAAAATGGAACAAGTTGAGTAAATCAACCAAAGACAAGAACAGTTCCAATAACGAATATGACATAATGAATCTGTGTTTGAAGTCATTTGAGTTATGAACCAGTGGATTGAATAACAAATGAATTACTGGTATTTTCAAAAAATATTCCAATGGAAATTTATTTAAAAATAGAATTTCTATGTTTGAAATGAATTAAGTTATGAATCATTGACTCAAATTATTTCAATATTGGGATCAATCATGGTTTTTCATGCATTTATGTTCACAGGTCCCCAGGGAGATGTTCAAAACAGAGCTAGGGCTTTGCCCTCTGTTTACATAATCTCCCTTCGGACCAATACATAAAAAAAAGTTTATTATAAATTCAACCAAATGTTCACCAAAATATGGGGGAAAATATGGCACTATATTTTGTTAATGTTTCACAGTCAATGCATGGATGGACATTTTTATTAATACTGGTCTTCCAGGACCAAACTCAATACCATTGTTTACATAATAATACATGTATTATAAGCAAACCTAATTAAGACCTGCTTTGGGACTTTTAAACTACATAGCAGTCCCCTTATAACACTATGTTTGGGGTCCATAGGAATGGACCATGTTACAAGTAAATTGTGTTATAAAGGGACAATTTTACAAAGCAATGATAGGAAATGACCTTTGCATTCTATTATATTTTACAAAGGAATTATAGGAAATGACCATCGCATTCTATTATATTTGACAACGGAATTGTAAGGAAATGACCATGCATAGGAAATTCTAATGCGCTTGCTTTTGTAACGCGACGTCTGATTGGATAACGTCAAAAATTTGCGACAGTATATTCTGCGATATACTGTTGGAAATAATTTGATGTCATTAATTACGTCACATTACGTTGGATGACGTGCGGCTTTATGCGCTTCCAACGCTTCAATTTGAGAGGAAACTGTAGAAGTGCATTAGAATGGGGATAACCATATTCAAAATTTTCATTTGGGGAGGTATATCGTCGGATATACGGTCGGAAATCACGTTTTACGGCTCCGCTCGCGCGTCGCCGTAAAACTAAATTTCCGACCGTATATCCGACGATATACCTCCCCAAATGAAAATTTTGAATACAGTTATCCCCTAAATGACCATTATAATTCCTTTGCATAATTCCTTGGTAAAAACTTTGGGAGCCACCGCATGATCGTGTTTATATCCAAATTTGTGTTATAGTGAGGTGGGTTATAAAGGGACTGTACTGTACTCATTCTGGGGCCACTAAATTTATTCCTACAGCTGTATTGGTATGTAAACAATGGTCATGAGCGCAGGCTATGATGAATTAAAGACTGATGTATTCACATATATGCACATGTTTTGACACATTTCAGTGCGCACCTGCCATATGACATCATCAGTCAAATTATTCCATGACATGTTTTCATATTTTCTTCTATGCAAGCATTATTTGTATGTTCACCAAATTACTCAGCATGCCCACTCATATTTCTGTTTGGGGGTACATGTACCCCCTGGTGTTTCCATTTGGGGGTACATGTTCATTTTTGAGGGTACACATATTTTAGAGCTGTTTTTTCATAGTAAACGTATAGAGGCCATGAAATCAGATCATTTAGATGTGTATAACAGTGATATCATTATGCTGTGGAAATGCTAATAAATGAGCCCTGCAAGTAACCACCCCACCCCCTGCAAAAAAAACTAAGTCCGAACCTGAGAAAAATTTGGGCATAGGTTCCCCTAGGGGCGTAAGCCCGGTTTCATTCACCCCCAACCACAATAACCCTAGCCTTTGAAAGTTTTGGGTAAAGACAGAATGAAGAAGAGTGGGAGGGGTGACAGAAAATGTAAACAAACGTATCCAGATCACCCTCTTCTTCAGAATGATAGATGATTTTTGAAAAATAGAATACAGTAAAATGTCACATACCTCTTAGATTGTGTTACTCCTATATTTAAATTAAAGCTCTGAAACGTGTCAAGCAATTTATCAAGTTTTCTTCTTCCACACATCTGTACTTTCAATTTTGCCTGTCCACTTAACATGGCATATGTAAGCGTAATGCTGATTGGTTCAGTAGTAATAGACAACCAATCAATATTGACTTTACTAGAAGCGTGGTTGACTGTGGCCCGAGATTTGCTATATTATACTGAACAGTTTACTATCAATGCAAGATACCAGTCAGCGGTAAATCTGAGCCGATAATTCTAAAAAAAACTGGACTTGTTTTCTTGAAAATTTCATGAGATTCACACACAACGTTCACTGGTTATGCGTGCACAAAAATTACTCTACGTTTTTGCACGTAGGTACCAAATGATAAGTGCGTGCATGACCGTTTCTGTGCGTGAATTACGTACTGCAGTACGTGAATGGGCATGCTGTATACTAATATCATGGACATTCTTTTATGCAAAATTATCATTCAAAAGAGTTGTATATCAAATCATCCAAAATTATCAAAAGAGTTGTGTATCAAATCAAAAGAGTTGTATATCAAATCAAAACAGTTGTATATCAAATTAAAAGAGTTTTTTTTTTTTTAAATTATGTTTAGAGCAGTCTATTCTGGGTCTGCACTGTTTGCCTAGCACTTTTTGTGGTTTCCTTTTTTTTCGCTTTTTGCAACATCCTTAGAAACCAAATGCGACTTGTTGGTACATTTAAAAGAAATTTTTAAAAAACAATGTCATTTTGTACTTGTACAACTCATATCATTTTTGATCATTCTTTTATTCACATTGTTGTAGAAAATGTAGTATTCTTGTTGGATATTTTCTGTTAACTTATCCTATTTGTAAATAATCATTTCAGCATTCAAATATGTATTATTTGTTTTCAAAATGTGATATGCATTTATTTAAGACCACTTAAATTTTCACTACACCTCAAAACTTGTCTAATTTTTTTTTTCTTTTACAAAACGTACATGGCAAGCCTATAAGTACAAATTAAGTTGAGAGGGGCATCATAATTTGCAACTTATCTTAAAGTTTGCAAGAGGGGTCCCAAGTAAGAACCCAGACCCAATGAAGCTGGCCTCTAATTTGCAATATGCAACTATTATTGTTAGGCTAAGAGAATAATTTTTGTGGTCATTCATTCTATTACACTCCAGAACTAACAAAGTGCAATCATTTTCTCTCCATTATTTCTGAGACACATCAAAATTTTGAGAAGAATTTATTTTTATTCACTTCAGTAGATGGTTAACCATTAGATTTGTTTTATATTCCGTCCAGATTTTTTTCTGCTTTATATATACATGGTTGCTTTTTTCACCAGATTTTCTTATTTATGATTGAATCAATCCGTCCAACCTAAAATATTCACCACATTAAAGCTAATAAATTATTCCTGATCATAGGCATTGTTTCCAGTCAATGAGACCTTAGCTCATGATGACTCTTTGCATGCTGGGTAATTTTTCATGCTTTTGTTATAGTCTGCTGACTTCTTTCAAAATTGATTCTTTTCAAAAACAAAAAAAAAACTATTAGAGTGTCAAAAGGTTTTGATCCAGATCAGGTTGAACATTCTGTCAGTCCTGATAAGGGTTCAAACCGTTTGCAAAGGTTATCAGCAGATGACAAAAGTCGCCGCTAGCAGGCATTGAGTTAATAAACCTTAAAGTGCCGATCATTACTATGATCTGGGGAAAAACACAAATAACCGCTGAACTTAAGAAATTGTGGTGTCAGCTGCAATCCTGACAAATGTTTGGCATTTCAAGGGTTAACTGGTTTTCCCTAGTTGTGACTTGTCAGTTCTTTTATCTGCTTATGTTCTTAGGTAGCCTCTTTTGCGAATAATATGGACCCAGATCAGACTGCTCCCATGGGAGCAGTCTGATCAGGGTTCATAGTATTTACTTCAATGATAAAAACCAGTCTGAAGTGCACTTGAATACATGCAAACAGACGTAAAAAGCAGACAACATTTTCAGGACCAAAAATGTGGGCACTTCTAAATAATGTTGTATATATAAACACAGATGTCTCAAAAATTTACCTTTTTTCTCAAAGTTTACATTGCTTTCTGATGTTGAGTCATAATAACAAAAATTGTTTATAAATGTGATATTTTGCTATTTCTACATGTACTTGTCTTGATGACAGCTTTGTTACTTTTGTTGACTGATATGAATTTTTTAACAAGTCTATTTCATATAAAAAAGCAACTTTCTCAGTCTCTTGTTTGTTGTATTTCTCTGCCATTTTGATGAACTGATTCTCTCTCCCTATACCTATATATAGGGTCTGGTACAAGTTATTGCAAATGGTCCAAAGCTGAACAATGAGAGTTGACGAGATTCTGTGTGATTCATGGGAGGAAGCAAGTGTGAAAAAATGATGGGGATGATAAAATGTATGAAATCTCCTGATACAAAAATTCAGCAAATTCAGCCAGGTATATAATAAAGTTTGTAAACAATTTTTAATTAAACTTGCTTTGTTTCACAAATAAAACTTAAAACTGTTGTGAGTGTTTGACAGTTTGCAATCCATGCCACAGTTGAAACAAAATGTACCAGGCCTAAATTTAAATTTTATTTGTTTCCCTTTACCCAACCGACCCTGAAAAAAGGCCCTACTCAAAAAAAATATTTCAATTTTCAGTCAAGATTTTTTTTTTAAAAAGTTCATTGCAAACTTAAAGAATTGTCCAATGTAAACAGTTTTATCTTAGCAAATTGTTTGTGTATTTAATTTTTTTGCCTATACATTTTAGAAGTAGGACTATACAGTAAAACCTGCCTAAAACAAAGACAAAATTGGCTCTAAATGCAGGTCACTGGATCTACAGGCAAAGACTCTTTCACTTAGCTGTAAAAGCCAGCTTCTACTGCAAAGGCAGTAAAAAAAAAATATTTTTGTCTTTTTTTTTGAGTGGTTACTGTATACAATTGAGTTTAATGGGTATCTAATTTGAGGAGTTAAAAAAAATAATTTTCCGATCGACCGACCCATACAGGTAAAACAGGACCGGGTAAGGGGAAACAATAATATTTTTAAGGTTGGCCCCAACACAAGTGAGATCCAATAGCAGCAAACAGTACAACAGTACAACTTGAAATTTTTATCATCTCAATATGACAAAAAGCAAAGACTATTGGCTGTTAACTCAATATGACAAAAGGCAAAAAAGACTATTGGCTGTTTGGGTTTTACTGGTAACCCGTAGTTTTCATCCATTTCAAATCAGAAAACGCTTGATATTTGAACTGATTTGTGAATCTGCCAAAAATTATTCATTTCAGAAATCCAGAATCAACTTCATGAACAAAGGGCAATTACTCCAGAAAGCATTGTTGTGGTATGGATCATTTATCAAATTTGAAGACATTATGGTACTTAACAATGTGACTAATTTGTCCAATTAAGTTTCATAAAATTCTGATCAAAACTTTTAAACTTAGAGAGCGGACATCATTTAAAATAGTGAATTTTTATAAACAAAGGGCCATAACTCCTGAAAGCAAGGTGCCATATGGACCATTATCAAACTTGAAGCAGTGTTTCCGTGAGAGTGTGTTTCTTGCGTTTTTGACGCTTTCGTCGCCCAACTCATATCGAGCACGGACTCTACCCTCACTCAGCAATAAAAGAAAATTATAACAATCTGAGGGTTGTGGATTCGGGTCCTCAGTGGACGCCATTGTTGTAGAGAGAAATTATTTTGCCTGCCACAGCTGAAAATCGAACCCAGGTCACTGGATCTACAGGCAAACACTCTTTCACTTAGCTGTAAAAGCCAGCTTCTACCACAAGGCAGTAAAAGTGTACTTATATATATCTTGACCCTAATGTCACATAATGAAGTCAGGTTGAAAAGTAAATGTGAAGATATGAGATACAATATCAGAGTGCAACAGTCAATGCCAAAACATAAATGTGCAAATCATTGCCAAACATTCTATAATAGTGTATTGACTAGTTGGCCATGGCCAAAGATACAAATCAGGAAGAGGCATAGTTCCCCATTTGACTTGTCAATATTTTTGTATATTCAAACAGGATCTTTTTAATGTGTACTATGTTTTGCTATTGTTGTTGTTGTTCTGCACATCAGATCGACATGCGGATCGAGGAATTTTCCTCAGTGTGTGTGTGTGTGTGGGGGGGGGTTGTTATTTTTAAGTCCTCAGCTTATTTTAGAGAAGTCCAATGGTTAAAACTATCATTTTTCAAGGTTTGGGAGGTGGCCCAACATTTCCCAGGGGGTACAACTTTTTCCGAGGGGGGGGGGGGGGGGGGGGGGAGTCCAATTGCTTATTCCCTATAGAAACACATATAACTTGTGATTTTTCACCGGACCCCCTGTCCCCCCCTCTGGATCCGCACTTGGATTGGTAATTACCGGGAGCCAATTACTGCAGAAATTACCGTGAGATATCATTACCGGCGAGATACTACTGTCGTTTCAACAAAGAATCCAAGATTGGTCAGGGTAGAAATGACTCCTGAATTCGCGACCACTTAGGTGCAGTCTGGAATCATAAATGCTGTCTCTGGTTTAATTGGTGCATTCTATTCTATTTGAAATAACCCTTACATGTAAACAGGGATGAGAACAGTCAGCCATTCTCATTCAGGAAAATATGTCGTTGACTCCAAAATGGAGAAAAGGTAATTTCTAAATCCCTTATTAAAGGCTTAAAATAACAAAATATCAATAGAATCCATTGAGTTTATGCTTATTTTATAGCTTAAACTGATCAATCCTGAACTTTCTCATCCCTGTGAAAAGGAAGCAGTGCTGTCCTGAGTGGGGCATAGCCCCATTATTCAACAAGCAGAACATTAAGATTAAGTCTTATGTCATAAACTGCTCCCATTAAACAAGAAGTGGACCCTCAGGCCTCTCATTTTATAATACTGGCGTAAATTATTAGCAACGCTGCCAGTAACTAAGATCGATAGATACTGGGGCCGAAATTGCGAGGTGCGAATCAAATGTAATGCGGTGCGAATCATATGTAACAAATTTCGGCTTATTTGAGACATTGTCAAAATTCGTCAAAATTCTTGTCCGTTTCACCGCTGATGTGATCATGAATTTTTTTTCTTCACACAATACTACTGATCATACTTAATAAGGCTAGCTGATAAAACTGAAAAATATTGGTGTGTAAATATATTTTTTATTGCATTAAAACCCCACTTTTTGGCATTTTTGTCCATCCCACGGAAAAAATTGAACTTTCGACAAGAATTATTAAAAAAACTGTCATCTTCTCAGGAATTTAAACTGGCTGTATTGATAAAAGCATTATCAAAGTAAATGTAGGAGGTTTCAATATGTGATTTTTCATTACTTTTTTTGCATTTTTTTGCCAAAAAACCTCTGTCCCAAGTGTTAATGTCAAGACCGTAACACCTGATAAATTACAAAAATAATATGGGATCCCTTATGGTGCTGAATCTGGTTTTCTGTCATACTAATTCGACACTTTCTGTTTACTAAGAATACATGTGTTTTGTAAAGCATCTACAGAACTGGCAAAAGAAAATACTGTTTTGGTGAGTGAAATTTTGATAGTATATTTTTTTTTGTGTCAAATGACCGTAACACAAAAATGGACAATGGAATTTGATAAAAAAAATTCTGATTTTAACATCTTGACCAAATACAATTTCAACAAAAAATCACTCTTGTTGCGATGTTTTAGGGAGTAATCATTATTTAGGTAAAAAAATATGTAGAATATATCAATACCGTAACAGTCAATACCGTAACAATGAAAATGTTGTGGTATTGACACATCTTGTTGCGGTTTTGACATATGCTGTCAAAAAAGTACAGTTTTGAATGCAAAGATATTAGTTTTAGTCAAGTTTATTAAGTGAATTTATGATAAGAATGCTTTATCAAATTTAACAGAAGCATAAAACACAAATTGAATTATGAATTTGAGTATAACAGTTTGTTACGGTATTGACATATTGTTTTGTTTTCAGGCAGGGTTTGTCAATACCATAACGGTTTAGTCAACCCGTAACAATATTTTGAAATAAATGCAATCTACCATATATTCCAAAATTCTTTCTGTGCACATGTGTCAAGAGTATTAACATTGCAAACTGGTCAACAGTGCTCTACACCAAATCTTAAACAGAAGAATTATGCTAGCATATATTCTTTAAAGGTCAATACCATAACATTTTTGTCAAGTACCGTAACAGTGATATTTTTGGGAAAAAAGTATATCAGACAGAGACAACATGTAGATTTTAAGTATCTGATCAATTCCTTTGGTTGATTACAATCATACCAAAGCATTTTAATTATCTAGAAATGTGGTTTTTAAACAAAATACTGAGAAAATAGTATGCAAAATCACTTAAAAAATAAAAAAAAAAATGCATTTTACTTTTGCTCATTGTCATAAATAATCATTTTGTTCAAATTTTACCTTTGACACAATTAAACACATGATTTATTGAACAATGCAACAAAATAAATACCCATGACTAGATTTGAAGAAAAAACAGGAATAAAAGTTTGTTACGGTATTGACATTTTATCTGGACATGTGATCTTTGAAACTTAATTAGAAGGATCTGATTGGCTGTTAAGGTTTCTTTTCGCTTTTCATATCGTCATCGGACCTAAAATCGCGACCAACCTTGATTCGCGGCCATTTTTGTTTACATGACGTTGTGCGCGAGACTCTTCACTGCGCATGCACGAGTGTAGGAAAAAGGTTACTACAACGCAATTTAGCGTATCCAGCTGTCAAGGTGAAAATTTTGAGGTTCAAGCGAGTAACCTCTGCAAAATTGTTTCAAACATGCAGTTATTTACATTTTCTACTATTCCCCAATATTTCCATCTGAAAAAAGTAAGTAAAGGTGCAAAGATCAGGAATCGATACAATCAAGTACCACACCTGACCCAGGATACCAATGGGAAAGTGACAAACTCACAGAAGACACCACAAACGAGAGCCAAGAGGTCAGCCCTTTCCCAGCAGGTGACCACAAAGCACATATAAACAGACGCGCACAGACATAGCAAACACAAGACAGAACAAAAACATAAAAGATCCACAAAAGAAGTACCGCCTTGGAACGGTCAGTAAAATATTTTACTGGAGGGCTTAAACCGGTTTAACGGCGCCAACCTCACCCTTAATTCAGATGTGGATCAAGACACATAGATATTTGGTTTGCATGAAAGACCCCTAACTTATCAATGCATCATCTCCTAAAACATATAAATCAAGATTTAACAAGGAGATAAAGCAAGGATAAGGACTCAACAGTAAATTAAACTGAATACCGGAGCAAAAGAAATCCAACAGGTAAACCCCGGTGGGCCCGACAAACAGCCAAAGCATCAGGCCCCTACCATCTCATCAATAGATAAGTCTTTGAGTCGGAACCATCATAGAGTCTGAAGTCCGACCCACCGGCGTGCAATTATTTTAAAGAGGAAAGCAAAGTTGCCAACCGTGATTGGGTTGACTACCAAGCATGCAGTCTGTTGCAATACATTAATGTTATAGCCAATCTTTTTATAATGAGAAATTATTTTAATGAACTGCCCATTTATACCACAAAAGCATGTACTTGAACATAAATTATTGATCCGTCTGCATTGTTGACCAATGGAGGTCAATTATCATTTGATTGGTCTAGAAGGTTCTTTATGCTAATGACATCACATCCTCGAATCGAAAGTGCACCATTCAAAATGGTGGGAATTGTTGACAGCTCAATTTTTTGACCTCTCACTAATTACTGAATGGGTAAATTTGTAGGCTAATCATGCAAAATCGCAGCAGAATGAATTGTTTTTATCAAGTAAGTAACTATTCATATGCACTTTCAGTTTTAGTACACTGTTTTGAAGTTTGATTATTAAGGTCGCGAATCATGGTCCGACGAGGATAGTATTTTCAGAAACAACTTGCTACTTTCATGAAAAAAAGAGTATCATTTTATTTAATTCCTATTTTTCCTTTTACTTCTTTCAAACAGGGATGTATACTTGCAGGGATTAGCTTCTTATCTATTTCATCAATATTATTGCCTACGCGTAAATCGGGTATACGCCGAGATAAATACCTTTCTGCCGCCATTTTCAAAGAGGCTGTTCATAGCGATGATTCATAGGAAAGTTTGATGTTAAAACCGTGAATATTCAATATATGTGGAGAAAATTCTTACGGAATTTACGAGAATAAGTTTTTAAGTATATCTCATATGAGTTATGTTGGAATAAAATCCGTGGATAATGGTTAATTTTCGTGTTATTTTGGACAGATTGCGTTGTTTACAAGCCGCCATCTTGAAAATGGTGGATATTAGAATATTAATTAGCTACTTGTCACTTTAACTGTGGCAATTTGAAGCGCTCAATGAGTGTAATTCTTTAAATTCCTAAACGTTGATATATTTGTCCTAAGTTTGCATTTTGTAGAATATCGTTATATTGCAAACTTTTGTTGCAGAGACGATATGAAAAAGAGGCAAAATGATAACTTTTCGTACTACATCTGATTATTCTATACCATTGAAATTGTCGGTTGTAGAGCTAATTGATGTGAGTAGATTTGATATACTTAACACTTGATACGTAAATTACACATTTCGGAACTAAAATTTTAAATTTTTTAGCAAAAACAAAATAAAATCATGCAGATAAGATGCTAGCAAAATCGTCTTTCTTTCATTTTTCCGCATAACGCTCCACTCTACGGAGGTGTCCCAACACTGGGAACCTAAACATTGCCTCTAATGTACAATGGGAATTTAGCCACATTTGCAGGGTTAAAAAGCGTGAAAACATACATTTAATTGATGATTTGTCAACCATAGATACACTTCATTTCATTTAAAAAGCGTTTGTTTAACAATTAACAATGTAGTTGGTAAGACAGCTGTGAGCAGTAATTATTTCCGTGACTGCGTTAAATATCTATTCAACCAAAACGACTGACAATAATAGCCAATTTAAGAATTTAAACAAAAGATACTGAATTTCTATTTAACTCATTTACGCCCTCTCCACTCAATTGGACCAGACGATTTCGTTTTAAGGGGTGTTGGTGTCATTTTCATTTTCTTAAATTTTTATAGAACATTCTGTAAGCAAACGGTGGAGACCCTGATCAGATACCGCGTTCTGCTGGGTCTCATCTGGTTCTGCACTGTTTACCTATGCCCCACAAAAAGGACGTTAGGCATATGTGGGTTAATTGCGTTGTATGAAAAAATGCCTTTTTCCATGTCTGAGAAATGAAGAAAAGCCTGATGCGTTATCTTTTTACTTGGGTATTTTTTTTCTGACAACACTAGATTGTTTGGTATCATATGGGCCTCGTTGTGAGAAAAACTGTTTTCGGGGGTGGGGGGGGGGGGGGGGGAGGGTGTTTCGACAAAGAGTGTTTCAAACCAGTCTCCTCAGCTAAAGAGACTAGCTTGAAAATTGAAATTTCACCTGCAGCAAGTTTACATATGATACTTTCCAAAAAGCAAAAAAAAAAAAAGGCGCTGATCAGACTGCGTGGATGCGCAGGCTGGTCTGCGCCTGTGTTTTTCACAAACCCCCGAAGACAGGGTTTCTCGCGTCGAGGCCCATATTATAGCTGTATTTATGATCCGTGCAATAGTGAATGAACTGCATCCCACGTTTTTTTTTTTTTTGTTTTTTTAAATTCTCATCGAAAGTTCATTCTCTTTTGTTGAATAGTTTTACATTTCATTTGTTTTACCAAGCGATGTTTGGCTAATTAGCGCTCATAATCACGGACGTATATTGCGGGGGGTGGGGGGGGGGGGGTAAATTTAAGATCCGTCAAAGGACACGGATAAGATGGAAATCCTTGGTTCATTTCTTCCGCAGAATTAATTTACTTTTTACCGGAACAACATCGTGTTTGGTATCAAATTGCAGCTTAGAAGCTTCTCCATAAAATGGTGCTATTCTTTCAGACCTATCGCTTCTTACCGAGATGCTAGGTGTTAATTTCTATGTATTACTGTTCTAAACATGTTAGATAACTCTCACATAGCTAATGGACTCTTCTTTATGAGACAACGTTTAGTGACGTCATGATGTAACAGAAGGTTGCTATGACGTCGCTTATTGTAGTGTTTCTAATATATATCAAGATGGAGTCATAATAAAGTGATAAGCCAAATTATAGTGTTAGTGTAATTATCAATGGTAGCAGAGCGTGAATAACGGTCCTCAGTGGTAGAACAAGACTCTGGGAAAGTGTTGCAGAGAAGAAAACTGGTGTTTAACAGAAAGATTGAAGACAGTGAATAGGAATCAACATGGGAACTAGGATCAACCCACCAATATTTAATAAGTCAAAGAACTATGAAAGATTCAGACAAGAACTGTTAGCCTGGAGAGAAATAACAGACCTAAAAGAAGACAAACAAGGTATAGCAATAGCATTAACATTACCTGAAGATGATGAATCCCAAATCAGAGAAAAAGTTTTCGATCAAATCCCAATAGATGATTTGAAAAGTCCAGATGGACTAAATGTGCTTCTAAATTTTTTGGACCAGCACTTAGCTAAAGATGATTTGTCAGATAGTCTAGAAAAGTTTGAAGATTTCGATGATTTTTTTAGATCTCAGGGTCAATCTATAACAGAATATATAGCTGTATTTGACTCTAAATACAAGAAAATTGAAAAGAAAAATATGACGTTGCCTGCGGAAGTTTTAGCCTTCAAATTACTTCGTAAAGCTAACATTACAAAAGAGGAAAAACTCCTTGTTTTAACAGGTATGAATTATGATAACAAGAAAACATTGTATGAAGAGGCTAAGAAATCTCTGAAGAAATTCAAGGGTGATAGTGAATCTAACAGCAGCAGTGGAGCTTTCAAGCTGGAACCTACTTTCCTAGCTGAAAATGAAGAAGCCTTGCTTGCTGCTGGATACGTCAAGGGGAAACGAGGTAAACAGGGTGGAGGAGACAGAGATGAAACCTGGCGGCGTTGGAGGCCTAGGAGAGTCTCAGGAGTTCAAGAATTTCCACGGACAGAGTATAGGAGACAAGGAACAAGAGGAGGGTATCACCATACAGAATCAGGTTCTCGTATAAGCCAACCAAGTGACAGGAATAAAAAGAATATTAATCCTTTAGGGCCAGATGGTCGTACTTTAACTTGTAAGTCTTGTGGATCGTACCGTCACTTATTACCTGCATGCCCAGACAGTTGGGAAAACATGGCAAAAATTAATATTGCAGAAGAGGAACATGCTGTTTTATTTACTGGTTATAAAACTGAAGAAGTTCAACGCTTGGGAATTGATGCCCGCAACTGTGCTGTGCTAGATAGCGCATGCAGCAGTACAGTTTGTGGAGACAAATGGATTAATAATTACATCCAATCACTGGACAGCATAGATAAAACCAAGGTAAAGCAAAAAGATGGCCACAGAGTGTTCAAGTTTGGAGGGGGTACATGCTTGAAGTCAAAAAGTGAATATAGTTTACCTGCTGTGATAGCTGGAAAAGAGGTGACAATTCAGACAGATGTTGTAGATTCTGATATTCCTCTACTACTGTCCAGAACAGCCATGAAGAAAGCTGCTATTAAAATGGACTTGGAAAATGACACGGCCACAATAATGGGGAGAGGAGTAGCTTTGAATTTGACATCTTCAGGCCATTACTGCATTCCCATAGATAAAACAGAAGAAGTTCCTGTGGAAGAAGTGTGTGCTGTCAGGCTACAAGAGCTGACCAGAGAGGAGAGATACAAGATATTACTTAAGTTACACAGACAGTTTGCCCATCCGCCAAAGAAAAGGCTGATAGCATTATTAAAGGATGCTCAAGTATGGCAGGAACAGTATGAAGAAGACATGGTACAGATAGAGGAGAGATGCGAACTTTGCAAGATCTATGCTAAGACACCATCAAGACCAGTAGTAGGTTTGCCTATGGCTACAAAATTCAACGAAAAAGTAGCAATGGATCTTAAACAATGGAACAGTCGATGGATATTGCACATTATTGACATGTGGTCAAGATACACGATATCTATATTTATTGACAGAAAGAAACCAAGCCATGTTATCGACACTTTAATGACACACTGGATAGGGAAATTTGGAGTCATGGGAGCTTTAATGACTGATAACGGCGGAGAATTTAGCTCCGAAGAAATGCGTGAAATCACATCTATATTGAACATACAATTATGCACCACAGCTGGAGAAAGCCCCTTTCAGAATGGATTGTGTGAAAGGGTTCATGCCATTACAGATATGATGCTGACCAAACTGGAGGCTGAATATGGTAAAACTAACTCCCAGACATTGCTTTCGTGGGCAAATATGGCCAGAAATTCACTCCAGATGTGGAATGGGTACAGTAGCCACCAACTTGTTTTTGGAGAAAATCCAAACCTACCAAATATAATGAATGACAATCTGCCAGCATTAGAGGGGTCAACTAGCAGTGAAGTATTTGCGAAACATTTAAACGCTCTCCATGCTGCTCGTAAAATATTTATACAAACAGAAGCTGAGGAAAGGATAAGAAGAGCTCTTAGAAACAAAGTTAGGGCATCTGAGCAGATATTTGAAAATGGTGACAGGGTTTTTTATAAGCGTGAAGGTAAAGAGCGATGGCTTGGACCAGGAAAGGTAGTTTTTCAAGACGGGAAGGTTGTTTTTGTAAGACATGGGGGCATATTTGTAAGAGTTTCTCCTAACAGGCTGCAAAAAGTAACCAACTACTTGACAGAGAATGATACAGAAGCTGAGCAGGACAACAAAGATAGTGAAAATAAAGAGAATACTGACTCAACAACTGGTATATCAGAAGAAATACCGACAGTGACAGAAGAACTCAATGAAGACAATACCCAAATTATCCAAAATACACCAGCAGGGACAAGGGAACACACAGAAGACATACAGGCTATCCAAAGAAGCAAACAAAAACTGAAGGTAAATGACATCATTCAGTATAAATTAAAGAATACTAATGACTGGATAAAGGCTACTGTAATAGGAAGAGCGGGTAAGGCAACAGGTAGAAATAAGAACTGGTATAATATCAGGGAGGATTCTAGTGAAGAAACGAAAAGTGTAAATCTGGATGAAGTAGAATGGGAATCAATAAATGACCAAGCAAGCATAAATTTAGTTTCAAAGCAAGAACAGGGTTGCACTGGTACTATTGAAGCAAAAGTAGCTGAGTTGCAGAAACTGAAGCAATTTGATACGTATGAAGAAGTGAAAAACTGTGGTCAGTACACTCTTTCAACAAGGTGGGTGATTACAAAGAAAGATGAAAAGATGAAGGCAAGACTGGTGGTAAGAGGCTTTGAGGAAGAATTCATGATGCGTAGAGACAGTCCAACAGTAGGTAAGGGTACCATGAGAATTTTTCTGGCTATAGTAGCATGTAAAAATTGGATAGTGAAAACAACTGATATCAAATCTGCATTTCTTCAGGGTAAAGAGCTTAGACGTGATGTTTACATTAAACCTCCAAAAGAGTCTGACACTGATAATGGAGTAGTATGGAAATTGAAACACGGTCTTTACGGGTTAAAGGATGGAGCAAGACAGTTCTATATAAGTATTAAGGAGGAATTACTCAAGTTAGGGTGTAAAATATCTGAAATGGATCCAGCCATGTTTTTTTTGCACAAAGGAGACAAGCTTAGTGGAATAGTATGCTGCCATGTAGACGATTTCCTTCATGCAGGTGACGAGCATTTTGAAAAAATAATGAACAGATTGAGAAAAAGATTTGTAGCAGGGAAAGTAGAAGAAAGAAACTTTAATTACATTGGTTTCAAAATCATTCAGGACAAAAATGGTATTGTTTTAGATCAATCAAGATATGTAGAAAGTATTGAAAACAAAGCAATTGATTCAAGACGTGTCTTGGACAAACACTGTTTATTAACATCAGCAGAACAAACTGAATACAGGCAGATAATAGGTAAAATTAACTGGGTTGTACAAGGATCTAGACCTGACATGGCTTTTGAATTGATAGATCTAAGTACTAAGCTCAAACATGGAAACATTAGTGATCTGTCCAGAGCTATAAAGACAGTGAACAGATTAAAGGATGTAAACTCTATGATTTTATTCCCAACTTTGAGCACAGATGTGAAGAACTGGAAAGTTGTTGTATTTACAGATGCATCTTTGTGTAATATCAGTGATGGAACTGGGAGTACAGGGGCTCATATAGTTTGGCTAGTAGATAACCATGGCAAATGTTGCCCACTGTCTTGGCATGCAAACAAAATAAAAAGGGTTGTACGATCCACGATAGCTGCAGAAGCTCTTAGTTTGCAAGAAGGACTTGAAAGTAGTTTTTATTATCGCAAAATGCTTGAAAATATCTTAGGAATACCTCACAAAACAATTCCAATAATTGCTTATGTTGACAACAAGAGTGTAATAGAGGCTGTAAATTCAACAAAACTTGTAGACGACAAACGCCTTAGAGTAGACATTGCTGCAATCAGTGAATCACTGGCAAGAAGTGAAGTTAGTGAAATTAAGTGGTGTCCAGGTAATATCCACTTAGCAGATTGTATGACAAAACGGGGAGCCGCAGGGTACAATCTTTTAAATGTATTGAAAGATGGAAGGTT
The DNA here is from genome assembly GCA_964019695.1 of Loripinus fragilis. Lineage (NCBI taxonomy): Eukaryota > Metazoa > Mollusca > Bivalvia > Lucinida > Lucinidae > Loripinus > Loripinus fragilis. The sequence continues at coordinate 47,908,285 of OZ026522.1, forward strand.
ACCAGAGGACTATGTTTAACGATACAACCACATGGACAAAGCTAGGGGGATCATTGTTAAATCTGTGTTATTATATTTTAAAATGTTTGTTTTTTTTTTTTGTTTTTTTTTTTTTAATTTTTTTTTTATAATTGTCTGTACACTATTTAAATTGCTTACATTATCTATTTTTCAATAATTTTCTTTTATATTTCAATTACGTTTTAAATTTGGAAAGCTCAAAAAGACACTAAAAATAGAAAAGTATAATTAATGTTAATTTCTATGTATTACTGTTCTAAACATGTTAGATAACTCTCACATAGCTAATGGACTCTTCTTTATGAGACAACGTTTAGTGACGTCATGATGTAACAGAAGGTTGCTATGACGTCGCTTATTGTAGTGTTTCTAATATATATCAAGATGGAGTCATAATAAAGTGATAAGCCAAATTATAGTGTTAGTGTAATTATCGCTAGGGGCGAAGAAACACACGCCCATACACATGCGCATCTCTTTCTCGTTAAGTGATTCGTCACTTTATCGGAAATTGCCTGCCGCCTACCTGGATTTCAGCGCGGCAAAGATCGAATAACGATTATCGGTAAATCTATTGGTGTTTCCAGTCCAGGTTATATAACGTCCATGTTTCAAATTTGACGAATTTTGACATTGACTCATTTACGAACTATTTCCGTATTTTTAACAATGTGCTGCGAATTCTCATTGATAAAACTAAACGTATGTGGTTGCTATGCATCCGACAGTGTCTTATTAAATGAAATATATAAGCGTGTATAGGCAGTTTGTCATAGGTTTTCGTGGGTATTCTAAAAGATCAGAAAACATATTTGCAACTGTACTTACCGCTTACCCGTAGTATCTTAACCTTGTTTAAAACGTGCCCTCTTGAATAAATCACACAAATTCACTCTGGTTTTCGTGAGTGTTCTAACTGTATAATGGTTAAAATTGCAAGATCCGGTTGTTTTAGCAGACGTTTATCGATGGAAATGGACGCGCTAGCCGTTGCCAATGAGATCTTTTAAAACAAAGGCTTACAGCCAATGGCGAAGCTTCTTACATTCAAAGGTAACTATTCCCGCCTCGCGCAGGAAAATCTGACCGACGTCACCAGCGCGTGCAATTAAGGAATATATAATTTTTTTACAATAAATATAAAAGACCTGAATAAAAGAATTCTTAAACATTTACATGCTACCTTTCCCATAAGGGTCATTACCGGTACCTAGATTTTGGAATATATTAAAATGTAATGATCAAGTGTAAGTTTTCACAAAAGGTTTTAGTCTACACCCATACAATGGGAGTATTGCATCAATGAGCCAGCCAAACACATATGCAAGCCTGTTTATGACTCTACCCTTGGAGTAGGAAGGCATACAGGTGTTTGTCTGTCTGCTTTCACAAAATTTTACTGCTCTCTGACTTTCATTTTTAATATCTTCATGAAACTTCAAAAATGACAATGTGGGGAATGCAAGAACAGACTTACAGTATTTCTGGTTTGCCTATTTTTGGAGTAAGGCAATTTCTATCTATCTATCTATCTATCTATCTATCTATCTATCTATCTATCTATCTATCTATCTATCTATCTATCTATCTATCCATCCATCCAGCCAGCCAGCCAGTCAGGCAGCCATCCATCCATCCATCCATCCATCCTCTATCTGTCTCTCTATCTATCTATCTATCTATCTATCTATCTATCTATCTATCTATCTATCTATCTATCTATCTATCTATCCGAGAACGAGGGGGCACAGGTTAATTTGAGCATCACCCGCGCCACTGCGTTATGTCCTTGAACAAGACACATTAACCCAGGAAGACCCATCCCTATCTATCCAGCCAGCCAGTCAGGCAGCCATCCATCCATCCATCCATCTGTCTGTCTCTATCTATCTATCTATCTATCTATCTATCTATCTATCTATCTATCTATCTATCTATCTATCTATCTATCCGAGAACGAGGGGGCACAGGTTAGTTTGAGCCTCACACGCGCCACTGCGTTATGTCCTTGAGCAAGACACATTAACCCAGGAAGACCCATCCCTAAATAACTGAAAGATTGTTGATAGGTCATCTAACCAGCCAAAGACCCACCCACCCATCCGTCCATCTATCTATCTATCTATCTATCTATCTATCTATCTATCTATCTATCTATCTATCTATCTATCTATTTTTCCATATGGACACGTTTTTTGTCCAACCCTTTTTTGTTACATCACTAATCACTTAGTGTCCAACTTTTGCCAAAAATTAAAAGTGTATTGAAGCGATTAATTTCTAGTGCAGTGTCAAGCCTAAGTCAACTGCCTACAACATCCTGAAGAAGAAAAACTTTTAGTAATTTTGAAGTTATTTGCAATTTTATATTCATATAAGTTAGTGATGTAATACTTGACGACACACTGATAACAGGCTTATAAACAAAATAATTCCCCCTTTTCCATATTTTGAACTACTGATTTTAGAAATCATTCTCTTGTTTTATCTAAATACTAGACATTAAATGTTTGTTAACACAAAACTAAGGTGCAAATGTACGTTAAGCACTTGTGATGTAACTGGACAGTAAATTTTGGAGTCTTCCTTACATCTTCACGCTGTATGTTTTACTTTACAAAATATTTCACTTTTTTCCTGTTTGGGTAACTACTGTATTTAGGAATCATTCTCTTGGAATATTTTATAGTTAGACAATACATTTTTATTATCAGAAAACTAAAGGGTAAACTTAAGTATTTGTGATGTAACTGGAAACGAATCATGGAATCCCCATTACATCTTTGCTGTAATTGTGTATTTGAATAGAACTCCAACTACAATATTACAAAACTATACTATGACTAGCTCAGTTTCAGCATTTCTTTTTAAAGAAGAGTTTCAAAGATATAATTGAGTTATTGTCATCAATAACTAACATAAAATGCGGTAGGACACCTTTTAATTGCGTCTTTGTTACTCTCAATATATTTGGCTTTATTTAAAGTAAATGTAAACATACAAACCTGAAAAGAAGATCAATGGATTGACTAGCAGCATTAACGCAAATTTCAGCATCACATCCTTAATGTGAAGTAGATCTCTCGTGAATATTCTCCTATATAAGCCTGGCTGTAACGGAGACACAAGAAGATAATGTCCACGTTACATCAATTAACATTAGTCTCGTTTTGATAAGCATTCTCCACTAAATGACATTTTTCTGTGCATGGACATATTTCAATTGTGTATACCCACGTGACAAAAAACCCGCCAATTTTTCGATGATAAAGTGCTTAGGTACATTAATATATCAATTTTCTCAAAAGTTGCTGACGTACTATCACATTGGTCAATGTAAACGCACCGGAGGTTGCTACAACGAGCTGGTGGTTGCATTTTCAGCACTGGTGGTGGCGTATAAGGTAAAAAATCTATACCTGTTGACTTTATTATTTATTTATAAACTTGCATTTATTTTATTTGTGATGACACCTGGCGCACAGACCACCGGTAACATTGCAGTTTATGGCTCTGCAAAGCAATTGGTGATTTTATTCATGGTTTGGACTGCAAATCCAACAAAGTTCTGGAGTTTTGCCGTGACAGGTGCTTTTTTCTAGTGTAACTGCCTAAATTGAGTGAAATCTGCAAGTCTAAGCGCAGCTGTTGTCATATTCCCATGAAATAACATCCAAAAATTGTGGAATTTTTATTACAACGCACTGGGAGCATTTTTTGACGCATTGATACAACGCACTGATGGTTGCACAGAATTCCTGTGGTTGCTGGTGCAGCATCACCACAGCATTCACTGTTCTTATAAACGGTACATAAATCGTTATTTGAGCCAGCACATGATATTTCAGTACCAGGACGAAGACTCAGGTGAGCCTGTGCAAATGTACAGACTCGCCAGAGCCTTCTCTGCATTGAAAAAATAGAGAGTAGTAATCGTTTTTGGATGCTATTTCATGGGACTATGATAACATAGCTGCAGCTGTGCTTAGACATACAGAATTTCCTGAAGTTAGGCAGTCACAATAGAAAAAAGAACCTGTCACTGTCAAACTCAACAACTGTGTCGGATTTGTCGGTCAAACCATGAATTAAAACGCCAATTGCATGGCAGAGCCATAAACTACAATGTTTCTGACGGTTTGTGTGCATTGGGTCATCAAAAGTAAAATAAATGCAAGCTTATAAAGAAATCATACAGTCAATAGGCATAGATTTTGTGGTTTTTGTACACTGATGAAGGCTCAAGCGTGACTCTGCAAATGTGTAGCCTCACCAGAGATGCTCCAGAGCTAGCCCTGTTCGCACTTTGAGAGTGTTTCCGCCTATTTTTCAGATTGGCCCTAAAACTTTTAATTAAATGAGATTGTACATTACAATAGTTAATAAGCCTCCATGCGAGCTTAAAATTTTTGTGCTTCAACAACAGCAGATTCTAGGGCGAAGATTTGGTACCAGTAAAATACAATTTTAGCACCCTAGAGATATAGGCTACTGTCTGTTCTAAGGCGGTGATTCTGTTGTTGTTATTCGTTGTTGATTGTTACTCCCGTTACAGGATTCTGTAATTGTTCTTTATTTTGTTACTTTATGTCCATTCTTGTTTTACAATCATCTTGATGGGGAAGAGAGAGAGCTGGCTGCTTTGCTTAGTTTATCTTCCTGGTGTTTCGTGATTGTTGTGTGGCTATTCCTCTCAGTGCCATGGGTTTGTCTGCAGTTTGTGATTGTGATACTCACTATTTTTGGGTGTCATTCATGCGAACAGCGATGGCCACATTTGCTTGGTCTAGTCTGAGCCTTCGTCACAGTTTAAAATTCTCATGTGGTGACTCAAATGGCGATTAAATGCCATTTTGTGCGAGCAGCGAAGGATCTGGCGAGTCTGCACATTTGCACAGGCTTACCTTAGCCTTCGTCACTGTACAAAATCTCTTGTGCTGTCTTGAATGGCGATTTGTGTGCTATTCACGCCAGCAGCGAATACTCTGGTGACTCTGCACATTTGCGCAGGCATTCACTGGACAATGTAATAAATATCAAGATCTCTTGTGCTGGCAGCAAAGGCTCTTGGGAGTATGCACGTGTTGCACAGGCTCGCCTGAGCCTTCTATACAGTATCGAAATAGCATGTGCTGGTTGAAATGGAGATTTTGCAACGTTTATGTGAACAGCGAATGATGTGGTGAGTCTGCACCAGCAACCACAGGAATTCTGTGCAACCATCAGTGCGTTGTATCAATGCGTCAAAAAATGCTCCCAGTGCGTTGTAATAAAAATTCCTCAATAAAACATTATTTTGCTAGTTTACCAAGAAAAAAACCCAAAGTAGCAATCGTTTTTTGGATGGTATTTCATGGGATTATGACAACAGCTGCGCTTAGACGTGCAGATTTCACTCAATTTAGGCAGTTACACTAGAAAAAAGCACCTGTCACGGCAAAACTCCAGAACTTTGTTGGATTTGCAGTCCAAACCATGAATTATATCACCAATTGCTTGGCAGAGCCATAAACTGCAATGTTACCGATGGTCTGTGCGCCAGGTGTCATCACAAATAAAATAAATGCAAGTTAATAAATAAATAATAAAGTCAACAGGTATAGATTTTTACCTTATACGCCACCACCGGTGCTGAAAAATGCAACCACCAGCTCGTTGTAGCAACAACCGGTGCGTTTACATTGACCAGTGTGACTATACTGGACACCATAAATACCCCAACATTTAAGGTCGATATTTTCTATTTGTGTTCAATGTTCTAAGAATACTGATTGGCCCGCGTTTAAGTACATTAGGACATGACGTAACATGGTTGCACACGAAATGTTACATCAGCAAACAGTTTTTTGAAAGTGATTTTATTTACAAAATTACGTAATAAATGATATTTATACGTTTCAATCTGAAAGAGTGTGCTTTTAGAAAGACACTAAACACTTGTTGCATTTCCTAAGTCTTTATATTAAGTTTGCATGAAAGTGAATTTAAACGCGCTTCTCAAAATGCCACCTGAAATGTCCAAAATCGCCATTTATTTTTGTTTTTTCTATATTTCATGCTCACACAAAACACAAGCTTTTGAGTTTAAAAATAAGAGAAGGTACTTCTATTCTTTCGCTTCTTAACAAATCTTGTATTACATGGCACACTAGAGAAAAGATATTTTAGCATTTGGATAATTATTGCTGATGTAACCAAAAGTGACTAGACGAAAAAAATGTGTCCATATTTATCTATCCATCCATCCATTCATCCACCGATCTCCATTTCCATCCATCGATACATCAATCTATCTATCTATCTATCTATCTATCTATCTATCTATCTATCTATCTATCTATCTATCTATCTATCTATCTATCTATCTATCTATCTATCTTTCCATATTTATCTATCCATTCATCCATCAATCTCCATATCCATCCATCCATCCCCTCTCTCTTGCTTCTCTCTCTCTCTCTCTCTCTGTTCCATTCATCGATCCATCCATCTGCCTCTCTCTCCATCTCTCTCTCTCTCTACCAACTAAAATAAATATTCTCATTCTGTACATTTACCTTAAAGATCAGACCCTAAAATAACCCCCAAAAGAAGTAGTCCAACTTGTCCCTTTACTGTTAGATATCAATTTCTCAACCAATCAAGTAGTTTCATATTGATATAAGTAAATAAATATATTACATGCAGCATTTGAATTAAATATTCATAGAAAAAACATCCAATAAGTATATATTGATAGTTAACTACTCAGGAAAAAATCATTTGCTGAATGATTCAGATAATAGACCTATACTAAATTTAGGTCAGTAGAAACTAAAATCTGAATACTTATATAATCAGAAGCCGTTCCAACTTTGAATATTGGTAGAAAATTCTGAATCATGATTCAGATTTTAAATATTGGTAGAAACTAAGTCTGAATCATTTAGATGTAATTGAGATGAATTCTGACTTTAAAGATTAGAAAAAATAAAAAATAGTAAGTGAGTATGATCAGGAAATACCACAATCACAAACCACAGACAACCCCATGGTACTACGAGGAAGAGTCGCTCAACCATTACGAGACACCAGGAAGACAAATTAAGCAGAGCAACCAGCTCTCTCTTCCCCATAAGTCTGAATCATTCAGATATGTAACTCAGAAAGTTTCAGACTTTGAAAATGGTAAAAACTAATTCTGAATGATTCACATAGATTCAGGGTCGGAAAAGTTGGTAGAAGAAAGTTCTGAATGATTCAGATGTTATTCAGATAGATTCAGACTTTATTTTGTAATGTAGAGTGATTCAGACTTATTCAGTCGTCTGAATTCTTCTGATTCAACAATGGACCAATACTAAATTTGATTCATAAGATTTCAGAAATGATTCAGAATGATTCCAACTGATTCAGAAAGAATATGAAATCATCTAATTGGATTCATATTGATTCAGACTGCATGCTATGGATTCAGATGAATCCAGCTTTGCTTCAGAGAGCTTCAAACTGATTCAGGACTGATTCAGAAATTAAGGCTCATGAGGGCATAGTGGTCATATGAACAAAACAATTTGTATAAATTTGGGCTAACCTACATGTATCATAAGGAGTCTTTAAATGAAATTTGAGTTCAATTGACCTAGTGGTTCCTAAGAAAATTATGTTTTAATATATTGATGGGACTCCAATATAAGCTACCTTGGCTGAAAGGTCAATTTAAGGTCACCCTTCACCTTTGAAACTTATTTATAGCCACTGTTTCATTATGTTTAACATGTCAAGTGAGAATAATGACTGGCTTCAACAGTTTTCAAAAACAAACTTTTAAAAAAAATCCCATTTAAATACATTAGGAAGCAAATTTGACCTTGATGTTAAGTAGGTCAAGATCAACATAGGATCACCATTTGAACAAACTTGATAGGCCCCACATTCAAAGTCCCAAGGTCATCAGCCTTCTGGTTCTGGGGAAGATTTTTAAAGGGGTTTTACCATGTATGGGCATGGCAGGCATCTTGGTCATTTGACCATGGCCATTTGAACAAACTTTCGTTCCCCCATCCTAAGGGGTCTCCATATGAAATTTGAGTTTAACTGGCCCTGTGGTTTCACTGGTAAAAGGAGAAGCTGTTTGAAAATGTTGACTGAGGGAGGACAGACATTGGTATACTATTAGCTCACCCATGAGCCTTTGGCTCAGGTTGGCTAAAATTGTGAAGGAGTGTAGTACTTGAACATAAGTATTCAGCATGATACGGGTTAAGTTGTGCAAGAAATTAGTCTCAACACATATTCAGATAAGAAAAACAGAAGAAAACACATTTTTTAACATTTATTTTAACAGCATGTAACAAAAATAATACTGATAGATAATGCTAGATGAAATATTCAGAAAGCAAATGGATTGAAAGATGATACTGCTCGTATATGTGGGTCTGGATGGGGATTAACTGACAACAGAATGTTGACATATTTTTAACTGATAGGAGAAACATGTTCAACAAGACAAATTCGTTTAATTTCTATCCCTTATTGAAGAGTTGTTTTAGAAAAAAAAGTAAATCAAAAAATATATCGCTGAACCTTAAGTTATCATAGCTAAAGCCTGACATTTTTGTAGTACATATTTTGTTTTTGTTTCAACATGTCAATTTCAATTAAAATCAATACATAACAGCACAATTTTGACCTTTTATAATTTAATCCGAGCCCAGAGGTCAGGGTATAAGTAAGGTCTTGCATTTTGTTCTTCCCTTCATTCTCTTTAATTTGATATGCAACATGACCACTATCAGAAAAAAAAACCTTTTGACCAGGCCTTTAGTTCAGAGTGCGTACCAAAAATATAATTTTCTTATTTCTAAACCAAAACATATGTTGTGGGTACTCAAAAGAACTGTCTCAATAAGACGATTCTTTTGAGCACCCAAAACGTATGTTAAAACTGATGGGTAAGAAAATATTTACAAATTTAGGCTCATAAATTTCGTTTATCTAAACCTGTGCTTTGTCCCTGCCCCAGGGGACGAGGGTGTTTGTAAATGCAAATTATTATGTTGTGTACACTTCATTCTCTTTAGCATGACCATTTCGGAAAAAAAAATTGTTTTGACTTTTTGACCCCACCTCAGGGGCCGGAGATTATGTGTAAGAAAAATATTTTGCTAGTATGTTGTTGTACATTTCATTCTCTTTAGCATGACCATTTTCCAAAAAAAGTGTTTTGACATTTTGACCCCGACCCGGGGGTGGAGGTTATGTGTAAGATAAAAATATTTTGCTATTATGTTGTTGTACGTTTCATTCCCTTTAGCATGACGATTTTCCCAAAAAAAAGTTTTGACTTCTTGACCTCACCCCAGGGGGTGGAGGTTATGTGTAAGAGAAAAATATTTTGCTAGCATGTTGTTGTACGTTTCATTCCCTTAAGCATGACCATTTTTTGAAAAAAAATGTTTTGACTTTTTGACCCCACCCCAGGGGATGGAGGTTATGTGTAAGAGAAAAAGATTTTGCTAATATGTTGTTGTACATTTCATTCCCTTTAGCATGACCACTTTCCGAAAAAAATGTTTTGACTTTTTGACCCAACACCAGGGGGTGGAGATTATGTGTAAGAAAAATATTTTGCTAGTATGTTGTTATACATTTAATTCTCTTTCTGAAAAAATGTTTTGACTTTTTGACCCCACCCCAGGGGATGGAGGTTATGTGTAAGAGAAAATATTTTGCTAGCATGTTGTTGTTCATTTCATTCTCTTTAATTTGATATGTGAAATGACCATATCACAGAAAAGTTTATTTTTTGCCTTGATCCAATCACCCAGGTCCCAAATCTTTTATGATATGTTTCACATCTAATATTCGTCTTCATGCATGCAAAAGTTTTGTTAAAAATATTGACAACTGACTTATTAGTTATTGAGAAATTTATATCTAGGGGCCAGGGGTAGCTAAAATTCTCGACACAGCCACTACTAGTAGACCATGGCCCATAGTCAGAAGTTGTTAGATATAATAGCTTTGGGGAAATGTGAAGCTTATTATGCAAAAGGCCTATATTGTTTCTGCAGTACAAGTGCCTATTCAAACTTAGTCAAGGACAATAACTTGGGTGTTAACGAGTTGATTTAGAACTAATCATGTAAGTAAGACTTTATGAGAGGAGTTGAGTGTTTTATGAAACTGAGCATACATTTAAGTGTTTTGGACTTTATGAAACCAGATGAGCTTGGAATGTAAATGTTTTACTTGTACTTTGGACTTTATGAAACCAGATGAGCTTGGAATGTAAATGTTTTACTTGTACTTTGGACTTTATGAAACCATATGAGCTTGGAATGTATGTTTACTTGTGCTTCGGACTTTACTTTATGAAATCAGATGAGCTTGGAATATAAATGTTTTACTGAGGATAGATGTATGCACTTGAGACTTAACCCGTTGAATATGGGAAACCCCATAACAGGTACTTTTACAAACAGTGAAGACCAAGATGAAATGCCACATAATGCGGCATTTCATCAAGGTCTACACTCTTTGTTAAGGTAAAAAGATCTACATGTATTAAGAAAATACATTTTTTCTAAAAAATTATTACCTGACAACCCTAGATATGTACAATGGACTATAAACCAGCAGGAAGAATCCATTAGTATACAAAGGGTTAATGAATCTGCAGGTGAATCAATAAATGAGCCACGGCATTGAGATTTCCAAAAATGTGGTATGTGCGACCAGCAAAGCCTCAGATCAGTCTGCGCATATGCGCAGTCTGACCAGAGCCTTTGCTAGTCGCTTGAATATCATATGAGTATTAAGCTACTTACTGAACATCATTTGGAGTTTCTTAGCTATAAAGGAGTCTGCACAGGCTCGTCTGAGTCTGCACTTGTCAAAGTGCCACATTGTTGAAAATCACATGTCAAGGCTCAAATGAACATTTTGGTACTTATCACATAAGTGAGAAGTGAAATAAAGGCTTAGACACAAGTCACTACAGTCTTCACTACAAGTACGCACTGGGCGCACCCTGCCATTAGCCATTGTAGCCATTTGCTCCTAAAAATGTAGAGTGGCTACAAATATAAGTCATTGGCTAAAAGTACACTATAGGTGGTTCATAAATTACATATTTGCAAAAAAATTTGATCAGGTGATTTTCCAATATTGCTTTTATTATTCCTTCACTCTTCATTATTGTGCCATATTCTACCCTTTGGATGCTAGATTTTTTCAATACATTCAGGGTGACAAACAGTTTGGATCCAGATCAGGCCCGACATTTTGTCGGGCCTGATCTGGGTCCAAACTGTTTGCAAAGATGATCAGCAGATTACAAAAGTTGCCACTAGCTGGCGATACAATGTACTACTTTCTGGATAAAACCTTGGCTAAAGACAATTTCATTTGGCTCCAACTTTTTCCATTTGGCTAAAGTGTTGGCTACCAAAAATTCTGAGCTAGGGTAAGCCCTGACACACATAGTACAGGGTTTATTCTAGGCAAGGGGATTCCCCCTAATTTTTTAAATAACCCCCCTAATTTTAAGAAGAAGGGGGGATATTTTTATAATGCCATATATAGACAAAGAGAAAATATTAAAATTTATGTAAAAATCTCGCTATACTGTTAATATTCCCCCTGGTGGTCGAATCCTAGAATAAGCCCTGATAGTAAGGACAGCTAGAAGGTCTGGCCCAAAATTAATCCTCAGGCTCTACTAGATAGTTGCAAGCTGCATGTGCATTTTTAAAAAGAAACTTCATGCATTTAATGAGTAGCAAAATCTTATGAGCTGTCTCAGATAAACTATACTCTTTCCAGGCAGTCCAGTCTCTTGATTCCATTTATTAAGCAGGGCTGTGGAAATACCATGCCCAACTTGTCTGACCTGGTCCCATTTCATTCAGGAAAAGTTGAAAATTTCTATTTACTTGTCCTTGGACAAGTACAAATGTATTAAGTTAATAAAATTCTCTATTTCATATTTTGATTAATTATTACGGGCTCACATCTTGCATTAAAACAGTGTGGATCCTGATCAGCTGGCTTCTTCAGAAGCCAGCTGATCTGGATTTACATTGTTTACAAGAGAAGAAAGCTATCAGGATCCATACTGTTTACAAGAGTTAATATATATCTGGTTTCATACTGTTTTTGAAAGAATAAATTGTTTAAGCACTGTAATGTATAAGCAAATTTGTTCTTTCGCACAAGTAAAATTTTCTATGGACAAGTATATTTTGGCTTTTTACTTGTCCCTGGACAAGTAGAAAATTTTACTATTTCCACACCCCTGTATTAGGCCTAAAACATTTTGTGTTTCAGGTTACCAATCAATGCCTAATTTTTGACCTGACCCTTAAATTTTTAAGCATATTTAAGGAATTAAGAAGGGATTTCCCTGTTCTGCTATATGTTTCTCTATTATCCCCATGTAAAAACTCAACAAAATAAAAGTATTTTCCTGGTACCTACCCGGACGGTATTTTAAAACGTAATAGTTTAAAATTACATGTCACCTGAAACACATTTTTTCTGCTTATTACAAGAATTCATAGATAGGATGCAAAAGTGCAGATTCTGATCAGCTGGCTTAGCTGATCTAGATCTCCACTTTTTTTTAAGATCGGATATATCATGGTTCAGCATGACTAACTAATAAGTAATGCTTTATGAAACTTGGACCGAGCTTAGACCTGGAAGTTTATAAACACTTTCATCAGCAATTACTGAATCAATACTATCATTAGTTTTCACAAAGGCTAAACTTGGTTTAGGTATATGTGGCCTCTCGGAACTTTTCCCTTTATTTTGAGAAACTCTTCGTTTTAAAGTTGATGTCTTTTTCACTTTCTGACCAGGGTGGGTTCTTTCTAAGCTAGGGGGAGCACTGGCTATTTTACTGTGACTAAAATATTCATTATCTGAATCCGAGAGTCCAGACTCCAATGAGAATGATGGCTCCTTTCTATCATAATCAGGTATATTATTAGTCTGTGATTGTCTTTGTTTACCAGCTGATCCAACACCGGAGTCTCTACTTGTACCAGAAAGCTTTCTTGCTTCACTTTCATCCTCATTCCCTCCTAGATGATCATCTATCCTAACATTCTTATTGTCATCTAGAGAATCTGTGCTGAGTCTTGTTTTATCATTTTTAGCTTTAACACCATGTAAAAGTGAAGTAAGCTTATCCATTTTATCTGAGTCACTAAATTCATCATCACTGTCTTCTTCGTTCACAGCAAAAAGGGATGTCATATCTTTTTTTGATGAATCAACTCTTTTTATTGCTGGGTCAGCAAATTTCTTGGATGAGTTCAGACTTGTTCTAGTTTGGTTTGAATTTAGATACCTCGTTTTACCTATTGTGTGGTTACTGTTATTTTTATCCTTTGAACCATTTCTTAGACTGTCAGCTTCATCCCTTGCTTTCAAATATTCCATATTATTCTTCAATTTTACCCGTAATTCATCAACTATAAGGTCTTTATCTTTTAACTTTTTCTCTAGTTTTGAGATCTTTTCATTCTGTTCTGTAACTTGAGCTGATAGTTCCAGAATCAGCTTCATTTTTCCACCTCCAGGAATACTTTCTGTATCTCCAGATTCCGAAGAGTTTTTCTCTTTATCACCTCCTGCTGATCCTAAAATAATAAAAGATAGTATCTTGTTAACCCTTTTCAGGCCTCCAGATAAGAGTGTGTATTGGAAAATAATTCCCTTTATTTCTCATCCAAAACATATGTTGTGGGTACTCAAAAGAGCCGTCCCAATATAACGGTTCTTTCGAGCACCCAAAACACATGTTTAAATTTATGGGTAAGAAAATTATTAAAATTTTACGCAAATAAAATTTCCTTATCTGGATCTAAGTCTGTTCATCCTTACATAGAGAATACTAGGTCAGTGTCTTTTGATATCAAGTTTACCAGGCAAGGCTTTGAGAAGGCTTGTTGACATGGTGAGGCTTGTTGACATCGCGAGGCTTGCCGAGCGATTCAAAATGCGTTCTCAAAGCTGAACCTGGTAAACTTGATATCAAAAGACGCAAATCTCGTATTCTATTTATCAGTTTACCTATTGTTTCTCTCTTCAAACAAGCTATAATGACGTTATTTTCGATTTTTTGTGTTGATTCAGCATCATTAGCGACGTCAATCAAAAAGTGCAACGTCATCATGACCTGATAAAGGCACATGCCATGAGATAGACTACATTTATCAGGCAAAGTGCGACAATGCAGTAATAATGTGAGGTAACTGATAAATATTGATACAATATTGTTCATTTTATATTTTAAGGGGCTGCCAATCAAAGTTTCAAACAATATATACACTTACATCTCCAAAGATTGTTTTTATCTTAGTAAACAGTGCACACCCTGATGAAATGCCACTTTATTTCAGCTGGGTCTTCACTGTTTACCAACTGTACTTTCTGGCTGTCCTGATCTGGATCCAAACTGTTTGCAAAGCTTATCAGCAGCAACTAGCAAGGAAAGAGTTAATGTGTAAACCTGCCAAATTTGGAAAAATGAAAATTGAATGTCATTTATATTTGAACTGAAAACTTTAAAGTGTACATGTGTAGCTTCATTTGATCAAGATCATAAGAATCTATCATGATTGTGAGGATAGGTTAGAAAAACCTGTCCCGAGGATCACCATTTGGCATCACGAGGCTTGCTGAGTGATGACGTATGGTGATCCTGAGGGACGGATTTATATCCCACCCTTATACGAATAATGGATTTTTTTCTTGCTCACCATTAAATACCGCATTTCACATTATAAAAAATCTCCCGGAAGTTCCTGAATATGCTGAGATGTGACATGATGAAGTGACTTTAACATAACAATGACATTACTTGACGACCATGTGCGTGAGTTCCAATACAACCAAAGTACAACCCTCATGTGGCAGCCTGGGTAAGATAACATGGGTAAGATAAGAATTTCTGACCCAAGATAAAATACCAGATATCCTTATCCGGTGTACAAACACTACCCTTCTGGTTTGGGTGGAAGCAGGTACAACTGGCAAGTCAAATTAAAAAATTAATGAAATATCTTTAACACAAGTCAAGAAAGTATCACACTGACTCGGATGCAAACTGCACCAAAAACAATATGTCACCCTCCCCTTCGGCGTAGGAACATATTTTGCTACCTACCTATTGCTAAAACCTACATGTATTTGTATTTGGAAGTGGTGAACCAAATATGTTTTAAGCACGGCCTAATATATATGGATGGATCCATATCTCTAGAACCCAGGTTTACATATGAGTGGAGTGAGTTTTACTAGTGTTACTAAATAATGAGCTGCGACACTAGATTTCCAACAATGTGGTATATGCGACCAGCTAAGACTCAGATCAGCCTGTGCATACGCACAGACTGATCAGAGTCTTTGATAGTCGCTTAAATAATCTATGAATGTTAAGGTACTGACCTAACAGCATTTCCAGTTTCTAAGCTAAAAAAGGAGGCTGCACAGGCTTGTCTAAGTCTACACTTGTCAAAATACCACATTGTTGGAAGTCACATGTTGCGGCCCATTTGTACCTTGAAGCGTGAGATTTTCTTCCTTAAGTCTAGCAATTTCTTCTCGTAACTCCATCATCTGAAAGTTGGCTTCTTGCTTGAATTCTGATAACTTTGATGACAACATTTTGATCTTTTTACGACTTCTCTGCTTCTGAAATGAGATGAGAACAATACTCTTTCTACTGTAAATTCAAAAGTTTTCCTGGGATTTAAAATTACATGAATAACTTTAATTAAAAGACATATTTGTGATGATAAAAATTGGCAAGTGCAGCATGATTAACCTACAAAAGTAAACGGCAGAGTGATTTTGTGAGAGCTCTATTTTCGCGAAACTTGGCGCAAATACAACCCCATCAAAAATTTCAAAGTTTACAGTATCTATAGGTTGAATACAGTATTTTTGCTGATAAAACCTTGCATTTTTTCCATGCCTCATAACAGTTACAGAATTGCGCTTCGACGCGAGAATATTAGAATTTATCATGACTGTGAGGTAAGGGTAGAAAAATCCGTCCCGAGGATCACTGTTTGGCATCACGAGGCTTGCTGAGGGACAGAATTTTCTATCCTACCCTCACACCAATAATGGATTCTTTTTCTTGCTCACCACTGTTTTTATTTATTTCTTATTTATTTATTTATTTATTTTAAGATAAGCTTACAGAAGTCCCTGAATACGCTAAGATGCAATTTCACATGATGGCGTTACTTGACGTCCTGGGTAAGATAGCATGGGTAAGATAAGATTTTCTATCCCAGGGTAAAATCTCAGATATCCTTATCCAGTGTGCAAGAAAACCTGTTCTAGCCTATCTGGGCCCTTTATTATCTAGCCTAATCAACACTACTGGGACAAGCTTGAAGTAGCTAGAGTAGTAAAAGTTTGCCTGTACACAGCAAATTGAGTTATTCTCCTTTACAGAGAGATAATAACAAATATGCTGATCAGATTGCATGGATGTGCAGGATGGTTTGCACCTTTGTTTTTCGCATGCAACAAAGTAGTGTTTTCTCGCCCTAAGGCCCATAATAATCCTTGAGAAGGTTGGGGACTTACAGTTAACCATAACACACTTTGTGATGCCTGTCAGCCATAACACTAACAGATTGCACAAAATCCCACTGAGAACGGTGATTTAATCATTCTACAGACATTTTCATATATAGTCATAGTGCCAGTTAAGCAAATATTTTAGTGTAAAATTGCGATTATTTTCTTACCCATCAGTTAAAACATTTGTTTTGGGCGCTTAAAAGAACCGTCACATTGAGATGGTTCTTTTGAGTACCCACAACATTTGTTTTGGTTGATAAATGAGAAAATGATTTTCTGTTACTTACTTTTATCTGTGGGCCTGTATAGTATGAATCTTTGTACCACACTAACTGTTTATAGGCCAGTTAGAGTCAACATATGGGTTATAGCTTATAGAAACATGATTATCATCTATAGGAAATGAATAGAAAGGCTTAGGCGATCTTTTAAATAAATTTGTTTGCTGTCACCCTATTCATTATTTTCCCAGTGGGTAGGTAGGCAGGTATATAATTTTTGCACTATTTTGTTAAAAAGGCATTAAAAATAAAAATAAAATGTCTAAAATAAAAATACATGTACATAAAATCTCCGAAATGGCCATTATAAAATGTTTTGGGAAGGTGGCATTTTGAGTGAGTCGTTCCGGTAATGACAAACAAAAATAATTTAAGGGTGGCCTTAAAAGTACTTACCAGTTTATTTGTCTCTGTTTCCATATCAACTTTCTCTTTCTCTAATTTAGCAATATACTGATCTTTGGCATGTAATGTTTCATCGCAGGATTTCTCTTCTTTAAGTATGTCCTGTTTGTTGTAATATTCCAACTGTTCCTCAAGGTACTGTACTCTATCTTCAAGGTCAAGTCTCTGACTCTCACTTTCAGTAAGTTGTTTATCAAGGTCTTCGAATGATCTACTTTTAGCATCTTGTGAAGTGTTGCTGTTTCCCTGTGTGCTGTCTTCTTTTGGTAAAGGTTTCTAAGGAAAAGGAAATACAAATCATTCACAGTGTTGTTTAGCCCTTTCCTTCATATGCTCCACCCACTATCATAGGGCCAGTTAAGCAAAAATTTCAGCGTAAAATTGCGGTTATTTTCTTATCCATCAGCTTAAACATGTGGTTGGGTGCTCAAAAGAACCGTCTCATTGAGACTGTTCTTTTGAGTACCCGTACGAAAATTCTAGACGGAATCCACCTGGAATCCAAGCGGATTCCAAGCGAAAAGGTCACGGATTTGAGAAAATCCTGGCGTAATACGCCTGGACACGTATTTTTTTCAAAATCCAGGCGTACTTTATGTCTTTAATACAAGCGTACTTTTTTCAGAGTCCGCCAGGAAAAAAAAATCCACTTGGATTTTTCATACTTAAACTTTGAGAAACAGGATTCTTTTTTCAGAATCCGCTTGGAAAAAAAAATCCACCTGGATTATTTATACTTAAAACTTTTTTCAACATGGAATTTTTGGACTTAGAGTTGACCATGACTGGATCGATGGAAAGTAACTCAGACTTTAAGATGTTGGTCGCACATTTTAGTTACATGCTTCTACTAATATTCAAACTTATGACCATTAGTTTAAAAGATAGAGTGCAGACAAAGCTTTCTCACAGAGTTATATGACACTAGTGACCTTGTTTTTGTCTGTTTGATTTGATTCTTTACTTCCGATCAACAATCTTTCAGTTATATAGGGACCCGTCTTCCTGGGTTGAACCAGTACTTAGCTAGGATAAATGTGTCTTGCTCAAGGACCACAACGCAGTGCACCGGTGAGACTTGAACCCGCGGCCCACCGGTCTCGAGTCAAGCACTCTACCACTGAGCCACTGCGTTCCCTACTAGTGACCTTGAAAATTAGTTCAATGTCACAAAAATCTAATCATTTTATACAGTCCTCCCAATGATGTAGCTGTGCCAGTCTAGTCAAAGTCTGGTCAATGGGTCAGAAGGTACAATGCAGACAAGGCTTTTTCTTAGTAATATGACCCTGGCGACCTTGAAAATTAGATCAAGGTCACCAGATTCTAATTATTTCTTAAGATCCCCCCAAATGGTGTATATGTACCGGTTTGGTCAAAACCTGGCCTTATAGTTGGAAGAAAGAGTGCAGACAAATGACATACATGGTGACCCATATAAAAATTAGGTCAAGGTCACCAAATTATTTCTTAAAATTGTTCTAATGATGTATCAGTTCCAGTTTGGTCAAAATCTGGCCATTGCTTCAGAAGATAGAGCACAATGTTTTCATAGTTATATGACCCTAGTGACCTTGAAAATTAGACCAAGGTCACCAAAATCTGATCATTTTTATGATCCTCCCAATGGTGTATCTGTGTCAGTTTGGTCAAAACCTGGCCATAAGTTCGGAAGAAAGGGTGCAGCCAAGGCTTTTACATATACACACATGACCAAATTGACCTTGAACACTAAGTCAAGGTCACCAAAATCTGATCATTTCTTAAAGAACTCCCATTGATTGATCCATGTATCTTTGCCAGTTAGGTCAAAATCTGGTCATTACTTCAGTTCTAAGAGAGTGCAGACAATGTTTATCATAGCGCTTAATGAGACCCTGATATCCTTAAAAATAGGTCAAGGTCACCAAAATCTTATCATTTTCTTAAAACCATAACAATGATGTATCTGTGCCAGTTTGGTGAAAATATGGCCATTGGTTCAGAATCTAGTATCCAAGTGCGTTTTTTTCATGGTTGTATGACCTCGATAATGACCCTGGTCAGTGGTGACCTCAAAATCGGTCAAGAACACTTAAATAGCTGAAATTTCTTCTCCAGCAAATGCCTGAGCTTTCATGGCCATACAAAGATCATTCTTGTGTATTAGCAAGCATTTGCAAAAAAAGGCTGCCAGCTGGAAGAATCAATGTATAAATTTTCTAGGGCTGGGGCCAGTCTAAATTTGAAAGTAAGGAAACGATCCAAGATGCGCACAAATCATCCCGTTGTATGATATAGTATCTTTTATATAGTATCCTGTCAATGTTCCGAAAATAAACAATACGTTTTTTTTTTTTTTTTTCAAAAGGAATACTTGTTAGCCTCGTTTCGGCTTTCTTTGTTCAATTCGAATTTATTTTGTCAACACACACGCGGGAAAGATGTGTAACGATTGAATGTAGAAAGAAACTTTAGAAAGAAAGATGTTTCGTCGATATATCGCGACCAGTCTGCACTTGCGAAGCCTAGTCGATAAAGCTGTCCATCGATGTTCCAATTATGTGAGTATTTACTTTTATTTACTTTATTTATATGGAATAAACCACGCTTTTTAGTGTACTAATCGGCGTGAAATATCACATGTATCGATAAACACAAACGATGTAATCTCAGTGTAGCTTTTCTTTCCAAATTTAAATAAAAACGTGTCACCTTCAGAATAATGACACATGTACAGATGTACACGAGAAAGAGCTGTGTAAATTCACTGAAGTGTTTTGCCGACGTCATGTTTTGCAGTTTTTTTTTGCACGCTTGTGACACGTACAGATGTGAAATAAAATTCATGTCTGGGTCGTAATGGTTTTGTCAAGCCTGATCTTGCGATGTGTAGGTACATGACACAGACAGTTCTTCAACACATTATTAAACCTAAATCATGTTCTTGCTATTGCCATACTGCAATGGGCGTAGACCGGGGGGGGGGGATCTCTCATTTTTTCTTCATACGTAGGTTCGGGCCCTACATCTACCGTTCACCCCCAAAAACATATCAGGAATTTCAAGCACCCCAAAGAAATAGTTGAAATTTTAGCAACCCAAAAAATATCCCTCATACCTGTACGTTGACCTTAAGAAAAGACCCTAAAATGTATAGAAATGGCCCCTAAATATAGTCCAATTTTGTGATAACAAAGTGCAAGTCTTTTTTTACTGAAGTTTATTAAAATATTGGCAAATAGATAGCTCAAACACAGAGCACAGAGACTTTTATAATTATAAAGCCACCAGGTAAATTGGTCAATAGGTAGGAAACGGGTTATTATGGGGTTCAAAGTAACCCTCTAGTCGAATAATTGAGTAAAGTCTTCACTTTACTTAAAAGCTGATAAGCTGGTTTATTATAGTTCCTACTCCTTTCCATGAGAAAATATCAAATGATATTTTGAATATCGATACACATATTGATGATATTGTTATGAAAACAGATTGATACCCAGCACTAGTGTAGATCCTAATCAGACTTCTCTTGTAGGAACAATTTGAGCTGGGTCCATACTGTTAACCTCATTACCTATATTAAATGTAAATAATGATAGACAACTTAGCAGTTGACATTTTGGTGCAGTTTTTAGTTGGCACTTTTAGGGTTGATAGACAAGGTCTTTGACACGCATGAAATAATTTTTCAGGGCATGATAATGGAAATTGCTTGACTGAAACCATCCTTCCCAGCCTTAAACAGCTTCCAAAACAGCACAACTGCCAGAAGTGATTCTAGAAGTGAAACGGTCCTTGTATGTCTAAACAAAGTAAGTACAAAATAATTGTCAAATTATTTTACCTTTGCCTGCATATATCATACACCTAAGGCACAACCTTCATTTGCACCAAATCAGTTTAAGTCAGCTTTAGGTCCGCCTGAAGAAGCGCAACCCTTTTCATTCTGATTGATTTTTCAATTATGCATTTTGATAAAATGTGTATAGTATTGCCCATTTTGTATTTCAAGGGGTCACAGGTAGAAATTTTTTAAATTATGAATATGATGTTTTTCTACCATGAAGATTTGATTTTGTCTTTACAAACAGTGCAGACTCTGATGAAATGCATGTGCATTGTAGTTGCATTTCATGAGGGTCTTCACTGTTTACCAAAGAATCTGTTTGCAGACCATGTATCCAGAATGAGAGGGTAAATAGTTCTATGACCAGTTTTGGTGCTGAAGCTGCTCCCACCCCGAAAAGTGTTTTTTTGGTCTCTCAGTCTGTCCCTAACATTCGCTCCACATCTCCTGAATAATCTGAAAAAATGGAAGCCTTTAAACAATTTTCTCTAAACTTCACTCAAATGTTCCTCTCAAGTTCCTCCTTTCATTTTGTGTCCACTCAATTATGTCCTGACACCTTTGAATGATTTTCATTAAACTTCACCCAAATGTTCATATTCACAGTGGGACTGTGTGAAGAACCCATAATCCACTATGCAGGCTCAAAGTCAAGGTGACACTTCAATGTCATGGGATTTACCCTTCAATTTCGTGTCTGGTCCATACTTTTACTTACCATTACTTGCTGAACCCTTTGAACTTTTTTGAATAAACTTCACCCAAATGTTCTCTCAGTGACAGTGTGCAGAGTCCACGACTCAGATGCCCCGATTCAACTTCAAGATCAAGGTCACACTTCAAGGTCATGTAGTAATATACCCTTGAATTTCGTGTCTGCTCCACATATCTCCTGAACCGTTTGAATGATTTACATTAAACTTCACTCAAATTTTAGTGAGACAGTGTGCAGAACCCATGACTCAGTTATGCAGACTCAAGGTCATTGTCATATTCTCATGTAATTAAAGCCAGTTATATTACTGAAATGTATTCATACTGTTCATAATGTTAAAATTTATACATTTGTTTGCACTTTAACATGAGAAACTAAATTTCACGCTCAGTTGAGTTGAGCACAAACAAGTTTTATATCCAAATGGCAAATTGGAATATGACCTCTGTGATTTAATAAGCTTATTTTCATATCAGTTATGGTTACTTTGTTGCTTGTAATATATGAATTCATGTGTGGATCCAGAAAGTTTTGCCAGAGGTCAAGGTGTCCAACTCTGACCACATCTTTTTAGGGGGGAGAAGATTCAAATACCACTAACAGCGGGCCATTATCTGCCCGCCAGTGAAACACCATTTTTGAATGGCGTTTCGCTGACATGCCAATGATGACCCAACATTGAATGCTGGCTTGCCGCAGCTTTGAGAATTTCAGGGGATCCGGACCAGTAAGTGCTAAGTAAGAAACCCTATATTTTTTTCAATTTTTCAGGGGGGTCGGGACCCCTTGCCCCCACACCCCTCTGGATCAGCACATGGAATTGATTCTCTGTGTGTTTACAGTTAACATGTATTTGCTTTGTTCATTACAGGCTGTTATGTGGAGAAATGGGATGTTCCAGTGTGAAAGTATAAAGAGTGTATTTTATAAAAGAATATTTTAAAACCATCAAGAGGAAAGACGAAACATTAAGCTTGTGGAAGCTTGAGAAAGATACTGATGTGTCAATATATTTTGTAGATGGCCTGCAATTGAAAATTAAATTGTAATCATTTTCATTATTGTCATTTTTAGTTCATCTGAGTCATAGACAAAATACATAAAATTATAGTATACCAATGACACTGTTGTCCGTCAGAGCACTTTGAGTAAGTAATAAAAGTACGCCCGTATTTTATGTAAAAAGTACGCTTGGATTTTTAAAAAAATCCAGGCGGACTATTCTATAATGACGCCTGGATTTTTAAAAGTACGGCCGGATTATCTGAAAATACCTTTAATTTATACGTCAGGAATCCGCTTGGAATCCGCCTGGATTATTTTCCAACCCGCCAGGAATTATTCTCAATTTGCATATTGGACGGACTAATTTAAATATTTCGTCTGGGAATACGCCTGGAATTCCTTTGATCTGTTACTAAAAATAAAATTCCGCTTGTACTGTATATTAGTAAAAATCCAGACGGGATACAGGCGTAATGTGCTACAGAAGTTCGTGCCTTTTCCACCCGGAAACCAAGCGGGTATTTTCATACGGGTACCCACAACATATGTTTTGGTCGGGAAATAAGAAAAAAAATTCAAGTACGCACTCTTGACTGGGGGCCTGCACAATGAAAAATTAAATAAACAAACTCTCATGTTGGTACATAGAACAAAGAAATAACTTGTCAGGTGCACTTGTGTAGTTGGATCAGATACATCATATTTCCATAATCAGACGGAGACTAGACTCTGGGTCTGCTCTGTTTGCAAAGTGTTAAAAGGCATCTCTATCAGGTAAAGGAATAAAAAGGAATTTACCTGAACCCTCCACAATAATGAATATTACAGAGAAACCTGTCTTAAGCGGCCACTCAAAAATAGACAAAACAAAGGTCTTAAAGCCATGTGGTAGCTTAATGCAGGTTGAAAGTATTGCAAAGGGGAGCATTCTGCAATAATTTTGACCTGCATTAAGCGATAATTGGTTTTGAAAACCAATTTTGGTCTTTTTGAGAGTGGCAGGTTTTACTGTATAATGAAAATTAACCCTTGTCCTGTTGAATCTGGTTTATCCTTGTTTTGAATACACTGCAGATTCAGATCTGCTGGCTTCTGATGAAGCCCCATCTGATCAGGATCCACACTGTTTCCACTCCAATTGAAAATATATCTACAGTAAAACCTGTCTTAAGGGGTCACTCAAAAATAGACAAAACAAAGATCTTAATGGCAGATGGTAGCTTAATGAAGGTCGAAAGTTTTGCAGAATGGAGCATTCTGCAATCATTTTGACCTTCATTAAGCGATAATTGTTCTTAAAAACCAATTTTGGTCTTTTTGAGTGTGGCCATTTTAGACAGGTTTTACTGTAATGCTTACAACTGGATTGTGTAGGTTAATAGGATTAAAATTGGGGAGGAGTATTGACTGTATTGTATATATTAAAATATCAGCATGACAAGGGTTAAATATGGAATATTGAATATGGCTACATAGACAGTGCCATCAGTTCTGATAAGAAACCTTTATGACAGTGACTAAGACTTTCTCGTTGCATGCCGTTCTGCAGTCTTTGTATGCTGAAGAAATCACCTGAGAAAAGGAAGATTTCCATTCACTGTATAGTGTGAATATAGCGAAAAAATGAGAATTCAGCGCTCTGTTCTGATCTTTTTTAAAACTTCTTAATTAGTCTGATGTTTGCAAGCTGCAAATTGGGTACAGTTTTGGCTGAATTGTTTGTGTCGTGGGGTAAACAAAGACCAATTTATAGAAATACAGTTATCATTTTATCGATATGCCTGTTAAAATGCTATAAAAGTAAGTATTTTGATAATCTAATTATGTTGTTTGTTTGTCTGATTCTTTACCCTTCTGACATGCAAAAATAATGATCAAGTATTGAGACCAAATAAACAAACCTGGCTCTGTCTATATCGGCTGGCTCTGACATTTGAGGGTTCATTTTCTTCCTTTTAACAGAACATTGTAAAACAAGTGTGACGGTCGGGATTGGCATATTCCCTTCTATCACAACATATGATTTAAACATTCGGTAAAATACCTCCTTTTTTTATATAAATTGTGACAATTACAATTTTTGAGAATGTGCTTCAGCCTAGCAGTTAAGTGCATGCCCCAAGGGATCATAGGGCCAGTTAAGCAAAAAAAAAATGCGTAAAATTAGATTATTTTCTTATCCATCAGTTTAAACATGTGTTTTGGGTGCTCAAAGAACCGTCTCATCGAGATGGTTCTTTTGAGTACCCACAACATATGTTTTGGTTGAGAAATAAGAATGGTAATTATCAGTAACACACTCTTATCTGGGGGCCTGGGGATTACAAGTAATGAACATATAACAAGAGTAAGTAATGGTGCAAAGATCAGGAATCGATACAATCAAGTACCACACCTGACCCAGGATACCAATGGGAAAGTGACAAACTCACAGAAGACACCACAAACGAGAGCCAAGAGGTCAGCCCTTTCCCAGACGGTGACCACAAAGCACATATAAACAGACGCGCACAAAACATAGCAAACACAAGACAGAACAAAAACATAAAAGATCCACAAAAGAAGTACCGCCTTGGAACGGTCAGTAAAATATTTTACTGGAGGGCTTAAACCGGTTTAACGGCGCCAACCTCACCCTTAATTCAGATGTGGATCAAGACACATAGATATTTGGTTTGCATGAAAGACCCCTAACTTATCAATGCATCATCTCCTAAAACATATAAATCAAGATATAACAAGGAGATAAAGCAAGGATAAGGACTCAACAGTAAATTAAACTGAATACCGGAGCAAAAGAAATCCAACAGGTAAACCCCGGTGGGCCCGACAAACAGCCAAAGCATCAGGCCCCTACCATCTCATCAATAGATAAGTCTTTAAGTCGGAACCATCATAGAGTCTGAAGTCCGGCCCACCGGCGTGCAATTAAAGAGGAAAGCAAAGTTGCCAACCGTGATTGGGTTGACTACCAAGCATGCAGTCTGTTGCAATACATTAATGTTATAGCCAATCTTTTTATAATGGGAAATTATTTTAATGAACTGCGCTGAAAAATTATTAGAGCCAACAATCTTCTTCAACTTATACACCAAGTCACCATAGAAATCAGGTTCCGAAAGGCCTACTTAGGCGTAACTAATATAAAGAGTTCACTAAAATAGTCATTGTGTGGTATGAGCAGTGGCTCAGTGACAGAGTGCTTGACTTTTGATGTCTAGAGGTTCCTAGTTCGAGCCTCACCACAGACATTAAATTGTGTTTTGTCCCTAAAACAAGACAAGATCATACACGCAATTTATCCATATTAAAAAATGAAATTGCTCCACTAGATTGAATGGAAATCAGATGTTCATATACATGTAGTGAAAACAACAAATAATTAAAGTACTGACTACTGAGTAATAGCTCATACTTCTGTGCTTATAAGGTTGAATATGGTAATTTTATGAAATGTCCAAGTCCAGAATTCTTGCTTTTTCTAGTATCTATCTACTAATACTGCAACACCCCCTCGCGGGAATTATGTGCAGGTGTCCGGTGTGCTTCAGACCGGGCGTCAGTGCAGTGAAAGTTAAAATAGGACAGAAGGATAAAAACAGGTGAGAGTGGAATAAAAGATGATAGGTTAAAATGTTAAAAGTCTGATGAAGACAAAGTGCAAAGATAAAAGTTAAAAACAATGCTTCCGGTCTAAGGCTTTGAGTGGGTCAGACTGCTGACTGCCAGTCTGAACGAGTCAATATCTGGCAGTAATGCTATGCTTGGAGGCAGCCTATTCCACTGGACAATGGCGAGGGGAAAGAAGGAGTACTTATAGTAGTCAGCAACTGTGTGGATTTGTCTAAATGCTAATGGATGTGATGCTGAATGTCTTGTAAACACCTGAGTATGCACAACATATGGTGGTAGTGGTACTGCAACTAGACCATGCACAATCTTATAAAACAGACATAATCTGGAGTCTGTACGCCTATCCTCAAGAGACCTCCACCCAAGATCACCCAGCATGTCTGAAACACTATCATAAGAAGAGAAACGACACAGAGTCCAGCGTGCAGCTCTCCTCTGTACCATTTCTATTTTATGTATGTTTGATTTGGTGTGGGGGCTCCAAACAGGGGATGAGTACTCAAGGATCGGACGCACTAGTGTTTTATAAGCTACTTCCCTGATACTTGAGTCTTTTGTGCGGATGTTTCTTCTCAGGAAACCTAAGGTCTTGTTTGCTGAGGTTACCGTGTTCTGGATGTGATCATTCCAGGTGAGGTGGTCGTTTAGAGTCACTCCCAGGTACTTTGAACTACTAACTGATTCTAATACCTGTCCATATAGGGTGTACTGGGAGGGGACTATGGATTTGGAGCGTGTTACATGGATAACTGTACATTTACTGGGATTAAATTCCATGTCCCATTCCAAAGACCATTTTGCCAACCTGTCCAGATCCTCTTGGAGTATTCGAGCATGCTCTAGGTTTGATACGGCCAGATAAACTGCTGTGTCATCAGCAAATAACCTCACCTTTGATTTGATGTCTTCTGGGAGGTCATTTATGAAGACCAAAAATAAGATTGGGCCTAGCACAGATCCTTGTGGTACTCCTGAAGTAACTGTTACCTGGGAAGATTTCTCGCTTTCTAAGACGACAGTCTGTGATCTGTTTGACAGAAACGCCTTGATCCAATGGAGAACCTGCCCACGAACACCACAGTGATGAAGCTTAAGGAGCAACTTTTCGTGACTGACCTTATCGAAAGCTTTACTGAAATCTAACAGAATGAGGTCAGTCTGTTGCCCCTTAATGGCATTCCTGGACAAGTCCTCCATCAACATCACCAGTTGTGTCTCACAAGATCTCTTCGATCTGAAACCATGTTGGAGATCATAAAGCAACTGATGAGAATCCAGGTGGGTCACAAGGTCTGACGCAAATATGTGCTCTAGGACTTTACACAGTATGCATGTAAGCGATATGGGCCTGTAATTTGAGGCTATGCTTTTATCACCTTTCTTGAACAAAGGGCACACATTTGCGTCATTCCAGTCTTTGGGGACCCGACCAGTCTCGATAGACCTCTGAAATATGACCACCAACATGGGGGCTATTACCTCTCGGAGCTCCCTAAGTACAAGGGGTTTCAGCTCATCTGGTCCTGCTGCTTTATGGGGGTTCAAATCTTTCAACAGCTTCAAGATTCCATTCTCAGACACCTTGATATCTGGCATAACAGGCTGCTTATTTATATTTTTAGCTGGGACAGATCTAGTGTCAAGCTTACCTGTGTCCACCAGGTCCTGAACTGCTATCTGAGCAAGGCTGCTGAGTGCCAATGGGGTTTTGGGAGTGAAAACTGACTGAAACTGGCAGTTGAGGATATCTGCCTTGTCTTTGTTCTCAGTAAATAGCTTACCATCCCTGCATAGAGAGGATACACCTCTAGAGTCATTTTTGGACCTGTTTAACATGGTATAGAGCTTTTTAGCTGAGAGTGAAGACTTACCAGGTTCAGCATCATCTTCAGTCTTGCTGATTCCAAGTATGTCTTCTAAATACTGGTTGTGGGCAAGATTAAGTTTGTGCCTTACCTGGTGCCTCATTTGGATAAATACCTCCCTGTCTTTAGGGGTTCTGTTTTTCTTGTACTTTTGAAAGAGGCTGTCTCGTTTTCTAATATTACGCCGTATTTCCTGAGTCATCCATGGAAGAGATGGCTTACTGCTGATGGTTTTCTTAGGGACAAATTTGTCAATACCTTCCTGAAGTGCAGTCTTAAAGTCCAACCATAATTTATTGACTGACTTTGACTCATGATCTTCCATGAATGTTTCCTGAAATGTGCTCATGTGGCATGATAATGCATCCCAGTCAGCTTTT
Organism: Loripinus fragilis; assembly: GCA_964019695.1. NCBI lineage: Eukaryota > Metazoa > Mollusca > Bivalvia > Lucinida > Lucinidae > Loripinus > Loripinus fragilis. The sequence continues at coordinate 47,937,015 of OZ026522.1, forward strand.
TTATACACTGACATGACCCTTGGCTTTTGAGGCAATATTTGAGGTTTAATACTCACTTCAGTGTAAACAATGTCGTGATCCGAGAAACCAGGTATAATTTCAACCTTGTTGACTAGAGTTGAATTGTTTGTCAGAAAGAGATCAAGCACATTCTCATACCTGGTGGGTTCTGTTACCATTTGCGTCAGGTTATGGTCCGCCAACATGTCTGCAAAGTCACTGTATAGGCTGAGATACTTACAGTGCTGTTTTAGTGTGGGTATATTATCTTCCCATGAAAATTTTGGTAGATTGAAATCTCCCAGCAGCCACACATGACCCTTTACTTGGCTTACCCTTTCCATAGATATCTGAAGTTGATCCAGACTAGCACTATCAGACTCATGTGGTCGATAAAATGCTGCAATATGCAATGGCTTTGACCCTTTTATTTCAATCTTGACCCAGAGTATTTCACATTCCGTCTCAAATTGTTCTACTCTATGGGCAATATATCTCTTACTTACCAAGATGAGAACCCCTCCGCCTCTGGATGATCTATCTCGTCTAAACATTTCAAAGCCCATGTCATCTGGGACTATTTCGGCATTATTGATGTCTGAGTTGAGCCAGGTCTCTGACCCTATTACTATGTCAGGGTTTGTCTGGTCTAGTAGAGTATGAAACTCATCCCTTGTTTGGGGGTTGTTAAGTGACCGAAAGTTGATGTTCAGTACTTTTAACATGGCATGCCTAAGTCCTGGAGCTTGCTTTTTAGCAATGTGAGGTGACCCAGATGGATTGCCTCTCTCAGTCTCAGATCCCGGGTCAATAGACTCAAGGTCTGGGTCCGAGGACAGAATGCTGAAACTATTTACAGACTCAAGGGATGAAAGAGGTGTTTGAGTTACTGAAACAGAGTGATTTGGTGAGTCACATGTTGTGCAAACCCACGAGAAATTCAGGTTTTCTGTATGAAAGTGGTATGTGTCATCCTGCATGTTTTGACATACAGGGTGGAACCACTGTAAACAATTGTCACAGAGTATTCCAAGTTCCTCCACTTCCAGCCCACACGAACCGCATGGAGCTGGACCAGAGTCACTGGAAAGCAGGTCAGTCATGGCGTGTATAAGAATACACAAGAATGCAAGTGTTTTTAATGAAATACCTGTCACAATCATGCCGACAAAAACATAAAGCACGTTCAAGCCGCCTACATCATTGAGAAATGGAAAAACAATATGGCCGCCACCAGCATAAACAAAGACTACCTGAGCGGTAAATTTGGCTTGAAAGAAAAACAATTTTTACGACTCTTTTGAATGAAATGGTCACAACAGGTGCCAAAACTATGCAAAAAAGTCATAAAACCTTCCCTCCATAATGAATTTACAAAGATCGTAACTGTGGAAACATCATTTTCAGATTTTTTTTCAGCACAGCAAAAGAATGTTAGTCTTGCACTTGACATGCGCACACCGGATCTCATAACATATGCTTGTATTTCAATTTGGCAGAAAAATATTTAAAAAAAATACCTCAGCAGGGTCCCCACCACTTGCCACTTTGCTGTTACGTAGACTCTTATGTCTGGCAGGTCCAGCAGAACTTTCTATTTTCACCTTTGAACTATCTGGTGCAGAACTGTAAGAAAAATGACTTGCATAATCATAGGTTTAGATAAACAAAAAATTTCAGCATAAAATTGTAAATATTTCCTTACCTATAATTTTTAGCATATGTTTTGGGTGCTCAAAAGAACCGTCCTGCAGAATTAAATGTGGCACACATCGTGAGTAAACAAGTTTAAGTTTAACTGTAAATTTGGAAATTTTCGAGAGGGTTTTATTTTCATGTCATTCTTCCCCCTTTTATTTCTTGAGAGCTGGGCATCAACTGTTCCTACAGACATACAGCGGAGTATAGCCTACTACCGCTCCGAGAGGCCGACTCAGGCATTATCGAATTCCTTCTGACACCATTAAAGTAATTCCAAGTTGAAAATCTTTTGCGTCAGCCAGGAATCGAACCCAGAACTCCTGCGTGACAGTCAACCACTCTAACCATGTCGCTAAAGAGTTAACTGAACAGCGAGGCTATTAGGAATGGCACTGTCACTACACCAGAGACATAAAATGTGTGGTCTGTGCAGCAACCGCTGAAGGAGACCATTCCAATTCCTCGATCAGTATCTGATCATTACCGCAATGTAAGTTGCACTGAAATAAAAAATCAATGAATTCAAAAGGGTGAGAAACCGTGAACCGTGATACACATGTAGCCTCTAAGTTCGGGTGCTCGTCATAAAGACTAAAGGCTTTTACTTCGATGAATATGCCTATAACTTACGTTGCTGTTCCAAATTTTGCTTGATTTTGTTGTAGATGAATATCTTTGACGTGACTACTTGAACTAGAACCCATAATCAAGCTGGCCGATTGTAAATCACAAGAAAGAAGATTGTCTAAATCTAAACATTAAACTTTCACGTTGGCCGCCATGATGTTTACATTGCGCCTAGTTACAAAATATCAGACTGGTATTTTCATAAACCAGTCAAGCACATGCCTATAGCGGTATATCTAAACTGCGAAACGACTCGTATTAGACATTATACCACCTTTACCAACTTTAGCATGAAATAGCTCATGATGTGCAAGGTCAACACTGATGTAGGTGGCATAAAATAGTTATACCATGTTTGTCCACCTGTACGTAAGATAATCCACTCGCTAAAGCTCGTGGATTATCTCCACGTACAGGCGGACAACCCATGGTATAACTATTACTTAGCTTTTCAAAAAAGCTGGCGGTCGTTTAGTCTTTCTTTCTTTCTTTCTTTCTTTCTTCCTTCCATTACGTCTTAACCCCCGTGGAGGACATCAGACGGGTATTCCGGAATACCAAGTGCTGAGGGGGGTTGTTAAAACAAAGTGATAGAAAAGGTGGTGAGATGGGTTTGTACAGTGCAAGAAGGAGTGTTAGTTTGATAAAAGATGAGGCCCCCAGGGGGGGTCTGTGCTCCCTTGATCCCTGAAAATAATGCAATGATCTCCCCGTCTCCCTGCAAATAATATCATCGGCTCCCTAAAAGTATTTGTCTTCGCTCCCCAAATCGCTAAAATAGTTAATTGAGCTTCTCCCCAAATCCCCCAAAATATAAGCCAATTCTCCTTAAAATGTATTTGTCTTTCAGAAGAATTAAAATCACATTCTTAAAAACTATGAAGCTATATAAGAGCGCATGACTTAATGATCACTTAATATTGTGTCTTATATACGTTTTAAGACAGGTCTTTGCCATGGAATACATGTGACATATAAAACCCATGGAATGCATGACATATAATTAATTTTAATGAAATGCATTATATACGGCCCAAAGTATGAGGCCATTTTTAAAATGTTGTTGCTGTACCTGGTAGAGTAGGCTTGGAGGTCTAGAGATACACCCTTTGGTTTTCTTTTTGGGAACAGAGTCTGATTTTTTACCAACAGCTTAAACTAGATTTTTCTAGACACTTTAGTGAAAGCATTTAACCATAAAAAGTATTTTCTACAATTGCTTATTAGTGTCTATATGCTTGTTCAACTCCAGTTAAATCAAGTAAGTATACATCTGATAAGAATTCTTCAAAAAATCCTTTAAAAAGGGCTAAGTACCTAAAATGACAATAACATAGCAGGTCTGTAGGTGGCCCCGTAACATTATGTAGTCACACTGTTGCTAGGGGGGTCCGGGGGCATGTTCCCCCAAAATCAACAATTTTAAGGGAAAAAAAATCAACAAGAAAACTTAATTGCCATATTTCTCTCTCAGATCAATCTTGATGAGCATTTTAGTACGAAAATAAATACATTTAGAATTTACAAGGTGGGTCTGGGGGGCTAGCCCCCCCAGAAGCTTTTGCTTTTTGGCAAGGCTCCCTAAATCCCCGAAATTATGAGCTTGCTCCCTAGCTCCCCTAAAATAATTACCAGTGCTCCCAAACTCCCTGAAAATAAATAGCCATTCTCCCCAGATCCCCAAAACCCCTGGGGGCCCAAAAATAAAACCAGGGGTTGGTATTTAGGGGAACACATGGATCACCAGGTAGACAGCACTGCTAAACTGTACCAGTGTGGGACGGGTCGGTAAGTTGGCTGGGAGGGCATTCCGATGGATGATAGTTCTTGGAAAGAATGTGAACCTGTAAAAGTCTTTGAGAGTCTGGATCTGTCTGTATGCCAGTGAATGGGTGTGTTTTGATGCTCTGGTATTTAGCCCTGTCATTGTATGTATTTTTATATACTGTATGCTTCCATTTTAAACTTTTTGAGATTTACCATGTACATTTGTTCCAAGTTCTGATTATTAACGTCCGAGCTGTGACTTTTTAACCATTTATTACTTGCTTCCAAAGAGTACAGGTCTACTCTTTTTATGTGGCCGGATCTTAAGTGCCTAGCCAAAGCTCAACCATTTATAGTCTAAAGTGAACAAGATATGTTACGGTAAATGATCTAGCATGCGATGCATGTATGGAAAGTTGTTTGACAACTCTGGACAACCCATTTTTACAATATTATTCTAATACTGAAGTCAGAAATTAAGGTCAATGTATACGACACTCCATGACCACAAAATGCATCCACAATCTAAATTTGGGTGTCCTGTGTCAAATAATATAGGATTTATGCTCCTGGCACGATTTTTCTAGATCTGAGGGCAGATGTTAGAGTGTGATACGTGGCGCTCCGCGACCCCGAGATGCATAAACACACGAGTTTTGGCATTACTACCTCAAATGTTATAGGAGATATGCTCTAACCTGATGTGAACACTCAAACACATAGGCCACCAAGGACAGGCAGTTTGGTTACTATATGCCTTCCTTTGAGGGCATAAAACCCTGTTTGACAAGACCGCCATAAGACAGTGCTTGAATTCATATTAATTACATATGATGTGGATGAAAATCTCATGATTCGTTTAGCCAAACTAGGGCGTTTTGACTTTGGGACGTTTTACTGTTATTTTGTTACGCACGATCGTTATGCTAACAGTTTGTAACGAACGACGGTTGTGCTATCAGTTTTTACAGATTCGCTGGACAGGTTGCTTCGCACTATAGGTAGACTGGTTCTCTCCCTTTAATAGCTTGTCAGCATATGGAATCAGACCACAATTATTTCCCTTGATTGGTTGAATAGAAAACGGATATAATTCCACACAAGATAGTTCCCTTTTCAATGGGCTGTAAATCTGCCAGTTGATGTGAGCATCCTTGTTCTTGGGCTTGTCTGGGCTGACCAATGTTTAGGCTTCTAGAGAGTGTTGCTTCTGTCCCTGTAGCTGTTCATTCTGGATAGATTGGGGCCTCTGCACACCCTGGGTAAAATATTGCCGAAATGACCCTAGAGAGCTGCTGAGTCAAAGAGGGTTTGTTTACATTCAGATTGTAAACAAACGAGCCAGACTTCCCCTATCTAAACACCCATTGGAGTGATTGTCAGGCCATGCAGAATTGGGGACAAGCTATAGCAGAAAGCCAGGTTCGTCATGTTAAAATGTAGGTGTTGTAAGGAATGATTAAATTATATAGTAGAAATAATTGCGGTCTCGTGCCTGTTCTGATGTTAGTGTGTGGTAGATTCATTTTTTATTTTCCAATTTTTGAGATGTTTGTGTCCTGAATGAGCTGACAGTTGGTCCAGAGATAAGAAATTAGATAAGTTTCAAGCCTTTCAAGATAAAATAAGCAAAAAACTTGGAATATTTTGTTAAAATTGAGATTTCTAGGGCCTTGATAGTGTCGAGAATTAGTGCCTGTCAGAATGATGTCATTTTGCAGTTGCCAAATGTATTCTTACTCCATCTGAGTTTCTAAAAGTCATAAATGGAGGGATTTTTTGAAAAATATAAGTGTCTTTTTGAAACAGAATGCGTCCCGGCCCCAAATGGAGAGTGTCTCTTGTGGCCTCGGAAACCTCAAAAAAATGGTTATGGGGCTGTAAAATATAAATGTCCGATATCTGGCCTGTGGCGATGCACCACAGCACATCGGCTAAGTTTTATGGTTTTCAACCAGAATATTGACATTACTGGCCAAGATATAAGCCACCTTTGCCATAACAAGCTGTGCGTTCGCGGCGAGCATCTTAGTGCCGAGCCCCATGCAGTGAATAATGCACCACAAAAATGTGTGACCGTTGCTGTTGTAGTGGACATGGGGAGTTTCGTGATTGTGTTTTGTATTTGAAGTTTTGATTTTAGGTAAATAGTAGGCTCAAAATGGCTTAATTTGTGCTCACATGTTGGTAATCTGTTCTTCAAATTCACTTCGATTGATTTTGGAAAACGTTGATTTTCTTGGTGTCTGGCAATGTAAGTGTAAGGTCTTTTTTGGTGTTAGTGGGTGGGGGTGGGGGGGTGGTGTTGGCAAGTTTTCTTCTCTTCATTTTCTTTAATTTGATGTACAACATGACAGCTTTCTGAATAATGTTGCAAAAAACGTATGCTGGGTGCTGACATTGGAGACATTTCAATGAGACTCTGAAGGGTCTCATATTGTCTGTGATTGTGGCATTTTCTGGGCATATAATTATATATTTTTTGTCACAAGACTCAAATATGGTGTCTACCGTATCTACCCTAAACATCAGTTCAGCTCATCTCCCCCAGTGACCAAACGCATCCTAAAATTTGAACATGCCCCTTTACAAATCTGACAAGGCTAAATGTAGCATTGGAATGACAACTAGTGTAAACCCTGACCAGACCTCCATGAGCAGTTTGATCTGGGTTGACATTACATAAGCTGACAATTTAGGATAGATATGGTAACACCAGTTTTGTTTCAAACTCCAGTTAAGGTGGTTTTTTTTAGTGCAGTAATGATGTGTGATGGAAGATTCCATTGTTGATGAGAGAGTCCAGGAGTCAAACCTCGAAGACATGTTTATTTGTCGTCATGTTCAAATAGTTTGGATACCGTATTTACCATAAATATTGGGACTTCTCAGTTACCCTGCAAACTTTTTCTTAAGTCTAAAAATGATTTTTTTTTAAAATTTGATGAGGTCAAGTTTTGTAAGCCCAGACCAGAATATTCCTATGCAGGTTGTCTGATCTTGGTTGACACTACTTGCTCATGCCTGTTAACATTTAGGATTTATACGGTATCATCTGTGCGGCCTCAAACTTCAAGTGTTGTTCACAAGCAGTCTGGACTCTGATCAAACTTTTCCTCTCAGAACTGTCTGATCTGAATCTAAACCGATTGTGATTATATCTGCACCATGTTAGCTTGTATTGATTTGTATCTTCTGCTTATGAGTGTAGACCCATATCAGAGTGCTCTTAAAGGGCACTTTGATCTGGGTCTGCACTATTTGCTAAGAAGGTCAAAATTGCAATATCAGTAACTGACAACTGTTAGTAACTGACAACTGACAACAACAAGATTATTTTCTTTTTTTAGTACACATGTAAGATTGTGCAATATGCTTTACTATTAATACAGGTTAGATTGTCAAGTTACATATTTAAATTTTAGGAATTGGAGACAACGGGAGTGATCTGACTGCAACGCATCACAGACAGTACTGACAGCCTACACAGAAGACAGTTCTAAGAGCTACAATCTCCAGATCTTTTCAGTAAGTATGATCATTTTTTAGTCCGCTAGTTGATGGAGATGCATCTAGCTGTCCTTTTCTATAGTCTGATTTGGTTTTAGTTACACGCTTATATTCCGAATGTTCTTGAATTTTGTTACTGTGTTGAATGAGTTTATGTTTAACAACTTCTGATCGCGTAGCATAATCTCTGGAATATTCTGCCTCAACATCAAATGATCGCAAAGCTCTCTTCGCCCGTGTTGACAGCTCAATACCCGCACTTTCACATTTCTTAATTGAAGATGTTCCTGGATCATTATTAATCCTGTGAATTGCTGATGAAGCTCTTCCTTCCATCGTTGCAGAAAAATTGACATTTTTCGGCAGGGAAACACTTAAAGCTCGATTGACTGCTTCGCATTTCTGGGTATTGGTATATAGTTTCATTTGCTCAACTGCAGCTACACTCAATTTCATCTTCAGTATTTCAAGGAGTAACTGTTTATCATTATCATTCATGTTCAGGTTAAAGAGCCTATTAGAAGCTAAGAACATAGAACGAGTCCACCAGTTGTTAGTGACACCACCATTACAGACAACGGAATGGCTGGAACATCTAGAACAGTCCCCATCATAACAAGCCAGCGTTGATTCCAAAACCTTTGGTAAGATTCTTCGTAATGAATTCATGTCTCCTGCAAAGTCCATCATAAGTTCCTTTAAAATAAGGCTACACCTTGCTTTAATATCCTGACTTAACACTTTCTGCTGCTCTTTGCGTTGTTCACGTGTCCTTCCGGGAAACATCTCTTGACTGAAATCTGCCTGGTTACACTTTCTAAACTGAGACTGACCCAAATGAGTTGGGTCGGCCAAGCGCTGTACATTCCACATAGGGTGAAAAGACTTCATCGCATGATCTATACCTTCGGCTGATCTCGAGTCTCCATCTGTTGTTGCATACTTTATAAGCATTCCTTGAAGCGCAAGCTGACTGCCTATATCATGCCCCATGTCATACTCTGAGAAAGGTTGAAACACGGACATATTAGCTGTACACTCTGGATGTCCACCGGGACACTGCACATCAATTCCTTTTCCTTTGAGCCAATTTCCAGTCCAACACAACTTATTTTTGAAGCTGGCCTGAATCACAAACTTTTTGTCCGTCATAGTTTCACATGCAACCCTGATCGCTTGAGATGCATTCTGTCCGGGCTTCTTGCGGCCCGCAATAGTAACTGAGTTATACCGTCCATCCATGGCAATGTTTATTTCTGATGCCTCGTAGCCACGCTTGATATTAATGTCCTTGAGCATTTCAACCTTTTGAGCCATGTCCCTGTCATTGAGATCTTTCACAGTCTTTGATACTATCTTTGATTTCCTCTGCATACTACTTCTAGCTGGAGGTGGCATATCCATATTTGACATGAGTAGACGGGCACCTTTGTTTCCCAAGGGTGTGTCTTGCAGGCCAATACCAAGGCCAATATTAGGTGCTCCTGGGTTAGGTCCTGGCTTATTGCTAATGATCTCGTTGTACAGTTTGAATTCAGGAGTGTGAAATTTACAGTTAACACACCTTAGAGTCAATCTCCAACAGACGCCCCACTTCCTCTCATTTGCTATTACCATGTGCGGCATATCACACTGTGAGCTCTCCTGCCGATGGAGCCTGTATGCTGTATTCCATGATTCTACCATTTTGTCATTATCAACAAGTCTCATTCCATCAGTGTCTTGAGCTTTTCTGTCTGTTTTCAGGTCTGATGAAGGCGTTCGTGCTGGTCGAAGAAGTCTAGTAGAGCCAGTTGAGCTAGTTGATCCCTCACAGTCTGGCATGGTTCTTGAAGTACCATCTCTTGATTTGTTGGTTACCAGGTAATACTCTTCCTCTGTCATTCTTACTGTTCTGTTAGCCTTTAACTGAGTGCTAGGTGGGTCTGAAACATCACTGGAGTCTACACAAGCCTCATTAGAGTCAGCACAATGAGTGGATATGCCCTTGTTCCAGGGCACATTGCCCTTTTTTGAATTTATGTGATTTCTTCTTGTCGCCTTTCATATTTATTACTAATAGAATGAAAAGAAAAAAATCTTGTGCTATTTATACCCATTTTTACAAAATGTCAGATTTTGGGGTATTCTAAATAGTGAATTGCATCATATTTATAGTGACCTTGCCACTTTTGATGACACAGATTAGCATATGCACATGTCGTCCAGGTGGTGGTGTGTATTCCGTTGACACTTTTTGACACATACCGCGTTTGACTGCTTTGCATTCTTCAGCATCATATACACAGAAGCTGAAAGGGCTCCTATCTTCTTTAGCATTGTTATAGAAATAATTTAGACTAAAATTTAGTTGTTTAAATTTTCATTTTTATTTTTAAAATTTGAATTTAAAGTTTAATTTTTTTTAAAAATATTGAAATTTAATTTTAAAATGCCCTAGACCTGCTGGGCTGATATTTTTTTCATCAATTTTGGATCATGTTGAGAGAGGGCACTTCAGAGACTCTGACATTTTTACTTCATTCCAAAATTTTAAGAAATAAGAAAGTTATTGCAAAAAAACTGATGATTCGACCAGAAAAAATTTCCTCTCGGGAGGCTCTTTTTTCACAAATATGGTACATGTGATTAAATGGCTGTCACATTAAGTGATCTCATTCTATTGTTCTAATATTACTATCACATACTCATTGAATATGCTGTTGATGGTAGATAGGTTCCTTTTTTCAATATGGGGTAAAATGAGGGTCTGATAGGAATCAGACCACAATTATTTCCCTTGATTGGTTGAATAGAAAATGGATATAATTCCACACAAGATAGTTCCCTTTTCAATGGGCTGTAAATCTGCCAGTTGATGTGAGCATCCTTGTTCTTGGGCTTGTCTGGGCTGATCAATGATTAGGCTTCTAGAGAGTGTTGCTTCTGTCCCTGTAGCTGTTCATTCTGGATAGATTGGGGCCTGGGTAAAATATTGCTGAAATGACCCTAGAGAGCTGCTGAGTCAAAGAGGGTTTGACTTGTTATATCTTGATTTATATGTTTTAGGAGATGATGCATTGATAAGTTAGGGGTCTTTCATGCAAACCAAATATCTATGTGTCTTGATCCACATCTGAATTAAGGGTGAGGTTGGCGCCGTTAAACCGGTTTAAGCCCTCCAGTAAAATATTTTACTGACCGTTCCAAGGCGGTACTTCTTTTGTGGATCTTTTATGTTTTTGTTCTGTCTTGTGTTTGCTATGTTTTGTGCGCGTCTGTTTATATGTGCTTTGTGGTCACCTGCTGGGAAAGGGCTGACCTCTTGGCTCTCGTTTGTGGTGTATAACTGTGAGTTTGTCACTTTCCCATTGGTATCCTGGGTCAGGTGTGGTACTTGATTGTATCGATTCCTGATCTTTGCACCATTACTTACTTTTGTTTACATTCCGATTGTAAACAAACGAGCCGGACTTCCCCTATCTAAACACCCATTGGAGTGATTGTCAGGCCATGCAGAATTGGGGACAAGCTATAGCAGAAAGCCAGGTTCGTCAAGTTAAAATGTAGGTGTTGTAAGGAATGATTAAATTATATAGTAGAAATAATTGCGGTCTCATGCCATATTATATGCGTAGCGGAAGTTGAGCTTTATCAACGAGGGGAACCAATCTACACTATAGGTAAACCTACAGTTCGAGAACCAGTCTATGGCTGTGTTTCTTTGGTACCAAAACGTCGTACCCCGCTGCCGTCTTACCCGAGCAGCTTACTGGAGCGGCTTACGCGGATTACATGACCGGGGATGGGTAGTAAGCAGCTGCAATTGAGCAAAAACGGCGCAACAGTACTTACTTAGATGCAAAACATGCCTCGCTGCTTCCACACCATGGTTGAAAGTCGACAAGATTGGTGTACGCCAGTAGTGTGCCTATCGGGTGATCGGCCATGTGATCAAAATCAATCAAGTGCCCTGCCGGTTATAGACTACAACTGGTTTACGCCCGTCGAGGCCAAAGAAACGCATCCTATGTTATTTGGTATCAGGTTCTCCGCTCGTCGTTCGGCAGCAAATTAAATATACCCCAAGCAGGGCGGGCAATGCAATCATTTATCTGATGTGTGTAGGCCGGGGTGTAGACCTAGACGTTAACCACGGTTTCAGGCCTCATTTATGCCAGCATTTATGACCTTTGATTCAGATGTCAAAATTTAATTTCCGACCACACATTAAAACTTATTCCAAGAAATCATTTTTGCCTGCTGTCTGTGAATGAGCCGCAAGTGTGTGCTATTTTATTTCCGATTTTGGTCCCTATAATGCAAGTAGCAAATGCTTTGGCGAGTATGCGCATTAATAATTATAATCTCAAGAAATCGTTATTTGACCTGCCTTGTCTTCTTAAAGAAAAGTGTATGTGAATGCGATTTTATTTCTGATTTAGACCCATTTATGCTAGCAATTGTTGCATATTTGCGCAGGCTCGCCTATATGGCGCCCGTTTAGGGCCAAACTATGGGATAAGGTTTGTGATCAAAACTCACTGCATTTAGGAGCTGCCTACTAAATAATTAATAGCTACCAGTGAGGTACTTTGATATTTTCACACACACGTAGGCTCAGACCATTTTTTGGAGTCAAAATATTGAACTTCAATATTTTTGGGGGTTTTCAGAAAAATGATTTTTTTTGGGGTTATGAAGATTTTGTGGATATTTGAGGGAGCGGGGTAATCACAAAACTGGACTGGTTTTAGGAGTCATTTCTGTGCATTTTAGTGCCTTTTGTTGAGGTCAATGTACTGAATTCGGATATCTTTGGAGGTTGCTAAAATTTGAAATATTTTAGGGTATGCCGAATATTCCAGATAATTTTTTGGTAGACAGGTGATGCATGGTCCAAGCTTACGTATGAAGAAAAAAAATGAGAGTATCCCCCACCCTGGAGGCTCGCTTTCCATTGCTCGATCAGCAATGGCGAAGTTTAGTAGTGTAGAAATGGAAACTGCTGGTTACTTCTCAAAGGAAGCAAATGAGCCAGCATGCTAGTGCAAGCAAGCAGCGAATGCTCAGGTGAGCCTGCAAATTGGCACAGGCTTGCCCAGACAAAGTGATAAGAACCAGACATGGAAAATTACAATCTTCAGATACCGATTTTGCCCTGTTCCTGGTTCGATTACGATTTATAGGCATGATCTGGTTAAGGGCACATATCTTTCAAAAGCTCTTACTTGCATGAAATTTTTCCTGTTGAAACAAAAATTGCTTTTTTTATCAAGGAGACGGATACCATTGGCCACATTGTTGTATGAACAATTTATACATCTCACATAGATCACTTTACGCCCCAATATACAGCTTTTGAGCCATCGACATGCTGGGTGAACTTTAGAGAAAACCATTTGCATGAACATGAACTACAATTATCTGACTACAATAATTAGAAGTATTTTGACCCATATATATGTATTTCTGGTATCATCTAAAAAAACATTTTAAACCTTGAAAAGTTCATAAGCAAAAATTGTAAATACATATTTTTCTATCAGAAATTTGTACATTTGGGCGAAAATACTCCTAAATATTGTAGTCAGATAATTGTAGTTCATGTTCATGCAACTGGATTTTTCTAAAGTTCACCCAGCGTGTCACAATATTGCAAACGGTATCTAACCAGGAAGTGACTCTAAAAAGACTTATAATTATGCTGCGGATTGCTCAAAAGTTGTATGTTGGGGCGTAAAGTGATCTATGTGAGATGTATAAAGTGTGGATCATGGACTTTGCATTATTGTTGGTTAACAAGGAGAATTTCGTTTGAGTATATACTGGGTCCGAGTTTTCATACAGCAAATTAATGAGTGCTCTATATGCATCGGGCATAGGTATGTCCGGTGACGTACATTACATTAGTCACTAGTATAATCGAATGAAAAACGATGTGGTATGACTTCACACCCTATGGTGGTTCCGACTTAAAGACTTATCTATTGGTGAGATGGTTGTGGCCTGATGCTTTAGGTGTTGTCAGGCCCACAGAGGTTTACCTGTTGGATTTCTTTGCTCCAGTATTCAGTGGTATCTACTGTTGAGTCCTTATCTTTGCTTTATCTCTTTTTTATATTTTGATTTATATGTTCTAGGAGATGATGCATAGATAAGTTAGGGGTCTTTCATGCAAACCAAACATCTATGTGTCTTGATCTACATCTGAACTAAGGGCGAGGTTGGCGCCCCATGAAACCGGTTTATGACCTCCAGTAAAATATTTTTACTGACCGCTCTAAGGCATTGCTTCTTTTGTGGATCATATATGTTATTTTTGTCTGGTTTTTGTTATGCTTTCGTGTGCGTCTGTTTATTGATGCCTTGTGGTCACCTGCTGGGAAAGGGCTGACCTCTTGGCTCTCGTTTGTGATGTCTAATTGTGAAGTTGTCACTTTCCCGTTGGTATTTTTGGTCAGGTGTGGTGCTTGATTGTATCGATTCCTGATCTTTGCCCTCTTTCTTACTTTCATTAGCTATATATATTAGTCATTCGTTTAATATTGTCTCAATTAATCTTTCAAATAATATATTCCATGTATCAAGATACAAGATGTAGTCTAATAAAATTTCCCAATGTAGATGGAAATCAGTTTTTCTCAATTTATGGTGAAAAGCAATGGGATGTGTTGAGCCTCCTTTTATTTAATGTCTTTATAAATGAGTTAGATAAAAAAGCTTAATATCTATAACTGTGATCCAGTTGTGATAGAAATATACCATTTAATTATCTTCTTTATGCTGATGACATTATTCTACTATCGAGTTCTGGAAACGGATCACAAAGGTCACTAGATGTTCTTAATGAATTTTGCATGGACTGGAAATTAGATGTTAATCACGAAAAATCAAAAGTCATTGTATTTAATTATAATGGAAAATCACATGAAAATACATTCAAATTACAACTATATTCTCGAAACAGTTAAATCATACTGTTATTTTGGGGTGACTTTTAAGTATTCTGGGCATATTGGTGGTTCCAGTAATTTATTAATGGAAAAGGGTAGAAAAGCATCTTTTAAGATTAAAAAGTCTATTGGGCTGAATAATCCTTGTGGTTTTAATACTAGAGAAATTGTTTGACACGTTAGTTGTCCCTGTCATTCTAAATTGCAGCGAAATTTTGGGTCAGGTGTGGTACATGATTGTATCGATTCCTGATCTTTGCACCCTTACTTACTTAGAAACCATTTTAAATGATTCTGAACCATTTGAATATATGTATATGAAATTTTTGAGAGATCATGGGTGTGCATTATAAGGCCATAAACGAGCAACCCTTAAAATCAAAAGTGCAGACAGTGGCCATTAATTTTTGGGAACATATTATCACATCAAATAACTCTCTTGCCAGTAAAATTTATTCTTTGACTGAACAATCAAATGTATGGGTTAACAGAGTGAAGAATATCACTAGTGTACTGGGTTATTCTTTTATAAACTCTGATCCAGTAAATATGATCCCTTTACATCTAAAAAGTATACAACAACGTATACGTGGGTCATCCAGTAAGTTCTGACAATGACCTCATATCTCAGAAACTGTTATTCAAATAAGAATTATATTGCCCATTGCATGTGGCCATGGGTGTTGCCTACTCATGTGCGAAAAATGGAGTTTTTATCATAACCTGATCCAATGCTATACAGATTTGCAAACAACACTGTGAGAGCCCATGGCTGCGAAAATTCACGTTTTTAGCTGAGTTTTGCTGGGGGTAGAGTTAGTTAAAGATGCAGTATGCATCTTTGGAAAGTTATATTAGTGGTTTGTGGTGTTCTCTGAATACTCAATTGACCCATAAAAGCAAATACGACAATGACATTAACGTAGTTGCTCTGGACGTTCTTAGTTGCTAGACAACAACAGAAAATTAGATTTTTGTCCCACTTTAAGCGCTAATTATAAAATTGAATATTTTGAACACATATATAAGCAATTACGACAAATTTGGATGTTAATAGACACATGTTTTGATAAATCTGTTCTATAGTCTTCTTAAACACATAGAAAATAATAACTTTCAATAAATGTTTTATACCAAATATAATACACTATTAGTACAACCCATTTTCAAAAAAAAATATTTCTTGCAAAATCGGTGATATATCGTAATCAAAACCCTGCTGACACCATAGTTGCAACCTAAATCAATATCTATGACGTTCAACATCAACACACACAGTCTTTATATTTATTTATATAAAAATTTTCAAAAAGGAGTCTGTAACTTCTTAGAAATTTGGGCATGTATACCGCATATAGTGTCCCGTCCATGGCCCTTTACCTTGTGTTCTTTAGTTGCCTAGCAACAGTTGCGATCACAACGTGGAAAATATTTTATCTTGTGATTCAATTCCCTATATTCAAAATAACATGTGAAGATTGATGAAACACATCCTAGAGAACAAGGTTTTGTTTTATGGGGTCGTTGTCAGAACATTTTGGATGACCCTCGTACATGATATTGTGTCACAAGAAATCAATTCTTAATAGTTATATAATAGTAAGTGAGTATGATCAGGAAATACCACAATCACAAACCGCAAACAAACCCATTGCGCCTCGAGGAAGAGCCACACAACCATCACTAGACACCAGAAAGACAAACTAAGCAAAGCAACCAGCTTTCTCTTCCCCTTCAAGATGATTATAAAACTAGAATGGACATAAAGTAACGTACAACAAAACATAGAACAATTACAGACTCCCACTATGGGAGTAACAATAAACAAAAAGTCAACAACAACCGAACCATCGCCTTAGAACGGACAGCAGCCTAAGCCACTGGGGAGCTTAATTGCATTTTACTTGTACCAAATCTTCGCCCTAGATTCTGCTGTTGTTGAAGTACAAGAAATGTTCAGCTCGCATGGAAGCCTTCTAACTAATGCAATGTATCATCATGGAGAAACACTCAAATCAAATTAGCACACTATGATGAAACAAAGAAAAGGGATCACGACTCACAGATAGTCAGAGCTAAAGAAAACCCCAAAGTGAGCCACGGTGGGTCCAGCTACAGATAAGCATCAGGCACCAATCCACCGATTAAAGCTTAACGTCGAACCATCATAGAGTCTACGGCCTGACCCATCGTCGTGCATTTAAAGAGGAAACCATAGCTATGAACTGTGATTGGGTTTAAAACCAGGCATTTTACAAAATCATTTACAAAATTCAAACACGTGCACAGTATGTAGATAGTATAAGTAAAAGCAAAAATGAGAATCAGTACTCATAATCTGGCTATCGAAAAAGGTAGATATAGTCAGGGCCCTTAGGGACAAAAAATAGGTCCTGTGCGAATTGTGTGCCGATTTATGGTGACCTATATCAAAACCTTCAGTGGAGTCTTAACTTTAATTTAAAGGTGGTCACCCATCTCAAATCCGCGTCTGAGGCTAGTTATGACGTCATAAATATGGCGACCATAATAAGAAACTACCCGTTAATAAAAGCTATAGTTTGTGTTGGTATGGTCATATTTATCCAACACGAACGCTTTTTTTAACATAATATCAATTATTTTAGTCATATGATGGTTACATCAATGCTTTACCTGACTTTAACAATGAATTATTAATCGATAACTATATTTTGCATGCAAAACATCGTAGATTTCCTATAAATACCCAGCTTATCGGGACACCTTTAGACTAATTGCTGAGAATGTTATTGCTCCCCCTGGGGAATTTTGCAAGTTTATCCAATCTTAAAGAGGATTCCAAGCTGCGTCTTTTAATAGATGTTTGCACTATGTTCGTCGGGCGTTAGTCTCTGACAGCCTGTTACATATGTTACCATATTAAATTTAGAAAAAAAATTAAAAGTTTGAGCTACAGAAAGATTGCTAATTATTTAAATTACTCATATGGTCTGCATATTGACACCTTAAGCTACATATAAATTCTTTTGGAGCAAAATTACAGCTTCCTGTGGTGTTATGTACGTTACTTTAATTAGATAACCCTTTAAACACGAAACTTGTGACCAATATCATTTACTTTTTAGCTAATATGTGCATTTTCCAAAATGTTTTGATTTTTTTGTACTAACAAACTCATTTTGGTTAGAGAAAATCCAAAGTTTGCTTTTATACTTTAAATATAGTGTCTTATACGTGCAATTAAACAACCCAAAGGCTAAACCCAATTTTAAGGAGCCGAATTCGGTAGGCATCATTTAAGTAAAAATATATGAAAACACTTGCTGCTGTTGAATATCTTGCATATTTGGGATTGCCTTGCTCATATTATTAAAATTATAGAATTTGCAGGTTTAACAACAAGAATGAAGCACTTGTTAAAGGTTGTAACATATGTTACATGACATAATTAATGAGCAAGGACATTGACTTGATGTAAGAGATGATATTTCAGGATAAAATGAATATATTTCGCATGTTTTCCTAGCTAAAGTCTCCAGCCTCTGGTGCCTAAGTCTTAGGTATTGATGATTATTAAACCCCTGTACTTTTGTTACAGATGTTATGAATATTTGTTTTCAATACTTCCTAATATGAATAATTCTAAAATAAAGATACATCCTAAAGGAACATAGAAAATAATCGTTTCGCATTTGAACAGTACAATTTAGTAAATGTCCCTTTCTAATGTAAATATTCTAAACCAATCCTTATCCAAGTCATATACAATATCGATTATTATTTCTGCTTCTCTGGTAAAATAATTGTCTTCCTCATCTCATGAAAAAAACAACAGAATAATCATCAAACAAGATTTTGACTGCAAGCTGAGTATTGACCAGCTCCATCCCAAACTCTTTTAGATATACTCTATCGTATGTACCAATTCTAGGTGCATCGAATAGGAGATGTTTGCACACTGTAAGCATGGGTGTTAGCCTGTAACAGCTTGTTACACATGTTACTTTATCAATTTGAGAATAAGAAAATTGAAAGTTTGAGTTACAGAAAAAAGACTTTAAAACTAGCTAATCAATGAACATTCTAATAGTCTGCAAATTACTGGATGACTTAACTATATATGACAGCTGTTTACGGCTACATGTTGTATATGTGCGATACATGAACTTAACTATAATTTAAAAGTGGTAATTTTGGCTATCGTCATTTAGTTTAACGACTGCCCTGAGTCGGTTTCAAACCGTTTTAGATTATCATTATAATTTTACTCTTAATTCAATATTTCGGCCAAAGGCCATTATCAAGAAAACATGCACTTCAATGTCAACTACAAGATGGTGGAACAGAGACTATGTAGTTGACATTGAAGTGCATGTTTTTTCTTGATAAAGGCCTTTGGCCGAAATATTGAATTAAGAGTAAAAATATCATCTGTGTTTAACATTGTTCCCTATGGAATATATATGAATATCGTTTTAGATAAGGTTTAACAAACCTATACTCAATTGACGAATACAAAGACCAAATTTTGCTTTTCTATCTTAAATATTTTGTCTTATATGAGGTATTGCACAACCCTACTTCTAGTTTTGCAGAGGAGCTTATTTTGTTTTCGCCGCTTAAATAAAACATATAAAAACAATTGAAGAGTGTTGATATTTTACATTTTCTTAAACAGTCTTGCTCATATATCATCAAGTTTCTAAGATCAGAACACTTATTAAAAATGTCAAAGTGGCATTGGTGATGTCACAACCAGGGCTCTGATCGAATTCCATGCACTTTCAGGTGCTGATATTAACTACTTCAATTTCAGGAAAGAGCAAAGAATCATATTGGCAGGCATTTAGCTATGCTAGAGACTCTATCCACGAAGCATTCTTTCACCTCGGCTAGGTACCCTTAGAAAGCACTGTGGCGGATGCACTAGAGTAATATATTTGTAAATTATCCTGACTTCTTAGCTCTCGTCTGTGATGTCTAACTGTGAGTTTGTTACTTTCCCATTGGTATCCTGGGTCAGGTGTGGTACTTGATTGTATCGATTCCTGATCTTTGCCGTCTTTCTTACTTTGTATTAGCCAGTCACCGATATTGTTCGACTCACTGCGTTGACGTAGTGGATATTTGGGAGAAAAAAAAGCTGAATTGCAAAAACTACCACTTCCAAGAGCTGTGTTTCTCGAAGGTGTCAAACGTGCACAGTACCAGTGCATCATTTGGAAAACTTCATCTGTCATTAATCCTGACAAATCAATGCCTGACAATCATGGTTAGAAGCGGGACTGTGATAAATATTGTCCCGTTATAATGACATTGCCCATGTGCGGATCCAGAGGGGGATAGGGGGTCCGGACATCCCCTCCTGGAAAATAACAAGTACGTACATGGGTTTCTAAAGAAATTAGCATTTGGACCCCCCCCCCTGGAACTTGAAAGTTTGACCCCCCCCCCCTGGAAAATAATGGACCCCCTCTGGATCCTTGGTAAAGTATAAGTATAGTTTTCTCAGCAATTAGACCATTGGACCCCCTCTATAAACTGTAAAATAAGCTGAGGACTAAATAAGACTGACAAAAATCCCTGGATCCGCGCATGTTGCCTCCTGCCCCCGAAACCCCCCTGCAGCTGATAAAATGTAGTTGCAGCATGTCTGTATGCGAAACATCTCGGTGTAAGTACAAAGTAAACCATTTATATTGTACTGATTTGTGTTGCCGTGGAGCAGATTATATATATAAGAGATTATATTTACACCGTTCATTATCGTGGTTTTCATTCACTCCACTGTCTTTTTATTCATAAATCGTGACGGCATTTACGTCCCACCCTCAAACTGACTTCACACTATCTGAATATATTGTGTATGTTACGATTTAAAAGAGTTTGTATTCAGTCATGATAAGGCTGCCAGTTTATTAAAGGAATATTTCCATGCGTTGGAAATGGACAAACCGCATACATATGTGGTATTTACATATTTGGCGTCATTTCAATGACGTCATCTTTTTGTTCTGATGCGAAAACACTTTGGGTGACATGTTGATTTTAATTAAAAAACCTCCTTAGATTAAATTTGGTGCATTTCGACTGATATTGGCAAACAAAATGCAAGAAAGTCCTGATCGCCATAGACTACAATGGACATACCGTTTAAATTGCACTGATACAATATACGTTATTTTGATGACGTCATAATGACGTCCAGACGTAAAACCCAGATGGGTGACCAGGTGATTTTCATTAGTTATCCCCTAGAGTTTGATTTGGTATAGGTCACCATAAAGCGGCATCAAATTCGCACGGGAGTCCCTATCGCCCCTGACTAATACACTGGTATCTGTAGACATGATAGGATCTGCAAGTTGCTTCTTTTGTGGATACTTTTTTTTCTGTCTTGTTTTTGTTATGCATTCATGCGTGTCTGTTTATTAATGCCTTGTGGTCACCAGATAGGAAAGGGCTGACCTCTTGGATCTCGTTTGTGATGTCTAATTGTGAAGTTGTCACGTTTTCATTGGATGCGTTTCTTTGGCTTCGCCGGGCCTTAGGCGGTTGTAGTCCATAACCGGCAGAGCACTCGAATGATTTGGATCACATGGCGTCTTGACCGATAGGCACACTACCGGCATACGCTGATCTGGCCGAATTTCAACCAAGGTGTGGAAGGGGCAAGGCCTGTTTTGCCACAACGTAAGTACTGTTGCGCCATTTTTGCTGGATTGTAGCGGCTTACTACCCGTCCACGGTCATGTGATTGGCGTAAGCCGGAGGCGCATGTGAGGCAGCGGCGTACGCCATTTTGGTGCCAAAGAAACACAGCCATAGGTATCCTGGGTCAGGTGTGGTGTTTGATTGTATCGATTCCTGATCTTTGCCCTCTTTCTTTCTTTGCAATACAGGATCAATAGAAAATGAACAGCATTTCTATTAGAATGTCCTGCATATGAGCTTCTTTGGGAAGATTTTATTCTATAGTTTGAGAAAGTAGGCTTAAAAGTGCCTTCTCATATCTCAGAGACTCATATATGTTTTGATAACAGACAATATTTGTATGGTTTACTTAATAGTTAAAATAATATTATTGTAAAATTGATGACCAAATTTATTAGGTCTTTGTTTAATGTGCGAGAAACATTGATTTAACTGGAATGATTAGTTAATTTTCATTGCCTTATGTTAAATTGCATTTCATTTTATATGTCTGCCATGACCGGTGTTAGAACACAAATACAGTCTTCCGGCTTGGTAGCCCACGAAGTAGTACCTTAGGAAATTTAGCACTTACCGTTTCTGGGCCCTTTATGGCGTAAATGGGTGCATTATCCAACTTTAAATGTACATGTGATTCAACATTGGTCTATGTTTGTCAGGCTGATGCAAAAAAATGCATCTTTGTGTGGACTATTTTGTCACAGACTTCTCGGTGCACTTCCCAGGTGACGTATAACGCAGGTCGGATTTCAGCCTGATTTTTTTTTACTGTTCCTCAAAGAACGGAGAATGCTGAGAAAAGGAGATTATCAAGGTAGGTTGTCTTTTCACTTTTTTGATAGGTGAATGACAGATCTTGCCACTCACAAGCAGAAAAAGTCCAAGCAATGTCCTGGAAAAATTCGCAGATGCTCGAATTTTGTCTTTTTACATTGAGTTGAATGGGACCAATAAATTGTGCATAGAACCCGACCATTCATTGTGGATGTGTGATGTGTTAGTGCAATAAATTCATTGACACTGCCATTAATAGTAAAAATGTGTCATTCGTTATTGACGAGTCCAAACACTACGTCACAAATCAATATCATCCGGAACACTAGGGTCTTTATCCAATAGCCGGTAAATACTCTGGTTGGCAGTAAACCGTTGTTTACCTGTATCGGACACGGAAACAGCACATGCATACGGGACTTTAACGGACATCCAGGTATCTGCGATGCACTGAAGCGGTAATAGGGAATTATAATGGAAGGTGTTAGTTTTTATACTATATCTTTTGAAATTATGAAAGAAGAATTCCTGTGCAAACAAATGTTTTACCTAAATATCTTACGATTATTCTGATATATTTTTTATGAATTTCCCTCTGCAAACTCTTCGTCCTTTTTGATGGTTTTTGATAGAACCCTAAGAATGATTAAATTATATAGTAAAACAGGCTTTTTTAGATCTGCTCATTGGTAGATATTCTGTCATAGTTATTAAAGTATGCAATATATTTTCTCTGTGCAAACGGGACACTATGCTCAGATTAATTGCGAACAAATTGGTATATTTTCTATACAATTAAAATAAAATTTGATGTAGCCTTTTGAATTTTTCCTGGTACAACCCCTACTACTTTTTCACAAGCTTCCCACCGATTACGGAGGTATAATCTATGTTTAGCAACTGTATCCAAGGTAACAACAGGTATTGACCACACATACACTTTAGTAATCGCGTGTCTATAACTTAGCTTTTTGAAAGTTAAGCTTCTTTATTTATTTATTTATTTATTTATTTACATAGGTTTAAATAAACAAAAAAAAAAATAGCGTAAAATTGTAAATATTATCTTACCAATCAGTTTTAACATATGCTTTTGGTGCTCAAAAGAACAGTCTCAGTGAGACGGTTCTTTTGAGTACCCACAACATATGTTCTGGTTGAGAAATAAGAAAATTAATTTTTTGGTACGCACTCTTAAATGCTAAAGTCCTGATTTATTTATTTATCTATTCTATTATAAAGTTGCATTTGATCAGGGTATGCACTGTTTGCATAAAGAACATTCTATCAAAATTTAAATAAAAATGAAAAATACCACACAACTTAATACAAAATGGACTTGCCCTAATGCCAAGAGTGGGAAATTCTATTGACCTAAATTGGTTATGATTCTTCACTTGCTAGTGGCGATAATTTTGGTACAAATAGTTTTGCGCCGAATAATGAATGATCATTTTTAACGGACTTCGTGATTTAAAGGATACGATTATTCACAGAAAGCATGACAAGGATATACATGATAACAATATTATTGCGCATACTAAGACACCAGCGCATTAAATTTCAAAATGAAAAGGCTGCTATGATGAGGATTACACAACGACCATTCCTCGCCCGTTTGGACGCACTGTAGCCATTCAGTGTCTCCACTGTGATATGTTTGGATTACCACTGCTATTTGTGGGTTTACCTTGATTGTATTTGTTTGTTCACGCTGCGAGAAAACCTGACTTTGTTACCTGTGAACAACAAAGGCGCAGGGCAGAATACGCATCCGCGCAGTCTGATCATCACCTTTATTTTTCGCTTTTTCTTGACTTGCCATATGCAAAAATTCAGGATTGCTAACAAGCCTGGTTAGCTTCAGAGACTAGCTAAAGCTAGTCTCTATAGCTAACCAGGCTTGTTTGAGCCTACCTGGTGCAGAGTTTCTCTATCTGATGTATGATTAAGCTTCTGCATGAGTTTGGCTGTCTACTGATTTTCTTAAAAATAAATGTTTAAGAAAAAGCAAACTTTCAGTAATACCACCAGATATCCAGACCCGGAAAAGAGGCCACAGAATGCAGCGTTTAATCATGGTCTATTGTAGATATTTTATTTATAAGTTACTACGTCACGAGAAATATATCTTTGACTAATTCGAACGGGTTTAGCGTCCCTTTTGTGGGACATAGGTGAACAGCACAGACCCAGATCAGAGGCTATAAAATCATTTATCCTAGCTTAGTACTGGTTCAACCCAGGAAGACTCGTCCCTATATAACTGAAAGATTGTTGATGGGACGTAAAGAATCAAATCAAACAAACAGGAGGCTATAGAAATCAGCCTTTAATCAGGGTCTTCACTGTTCACGCACACAAGGTTCATCTAAAACTTAATTAAATTGAATATCCTGATCGATGATCAGACTGCACTCGTGGTGTAAACTTATCTACGCATCCGTTAACCCTTAAAATGCATTTGAAAATGTCGTCTGCAGAAGTCGTCTGCTGCGAATAATTGCCTAACATTACTGACGAATTAAGTATAGAAGCAAACAGCGTGGACCCAGAACAGGAGCAGTCTGATCTGGGTTCACACTGTTTGCCAAAGAGGTTCTAAAACATTTCAGCAGACGAGAAAAGCAGACGACTGTTGTTGCGATTGGAGCATTAAGGGTTAATAGCATGCAAGAAAAAGATTTTTTTTCTTACGACGTTAATCAAATTTATTATTAAATGTATTAAAATAACATTTATGAAATTGACCTTTGTTTCATTTTAAAGTTCAGCATACGCCGCTGAAGCACATTCTGGTCAGTATTCCATCCACACGAACAGAAACCCTTAATTGGCATACTATTCTAATGTAGTCTAAATAATTTCAATAAACTGTGAAAACCAGTCTAGTGGATAAAACGCCCGTAGCTATGGTTACTCCGTCATCCGCTTAGAGATAAAAATAAAAACAGGTAATAGGAAATTGGTGCCTCCTGGCGGATTAAGCTAAGAACACGACAAACGGTCAGCTTGGAAAAGCAGATGTCCGTTAAAGTCGACATGTTTTATAGCGATTTAAAGCCAAATTTATTTCATAAAAAATAATTCTAACGGCTGGTTCCCATAGTTTGATCATTGACCTATCAAATGATGTGTTTTTTTTCACATATTTTATTGTCATTTAACAAAAATATAGGAGATTGAAACGGTCGACATCAGACCAAAACACCGGATATGGGGCCTGTCAAAAACAAATATAATACTAATAAAATTAATTATTTTTTTCACAAGAAAATTATTGTAAATCAATGTCCGATAATTATTCTACATATCCAAATCAAAACCTGGGGCTAAATTATCGTTTAAGATGATTTTTTCTCACGTAAATGTTGGCTCATCTCAATGGCCATTGCATTGAGCGGAAGGTCTTTTGCCCACCACAATAAAAAGTCACGTGGTCAAAATTGTTATCACGTGGTCAATAAGCCCGGATGTAAACAATAACATTGGACTGGTCTATAGTAACGATAAAAAAATGCTGGTTAACTGTCTTCAATTCTCTCGGTGAATTGTCTTTAAAAGTGGTGTCGGTGAACTGTCTTGTCGGTGAACTGTCTCGATTCCGCGATTATCGGCGTCGTTTTTACTTGGGGCCATTTTTTAATATGTACCTAGGGGCAGACTTGATTTAGCTGTTCGCTTTACTCCTTCCACTCCGAACAGGCAGAACAGAAATCAAGTGGGCTGGAACATCTGTGCTGGCGTACGCCGGAGTACTCCGTCTTTCGAGGTGGTGCAGACAGAACAGTCACGTGACCTGTTCCAAAAAAGATGGCGGATCATTGCCTGCATGTGCGGAAATATTTTGTATCGCTTGATTTATTCCGGAGTACTCTAAAGTGCCCAGTTTTACTTGTGTATGTGGCTTTTCTGGCGTACGCCGAGTACTCTAAGAATTGCTAAATCAAGTCCGTCCTAAATTTACCGGAAAGACTCGAATTGCCGGAAAGACCGCCGAAATACCGGAAAGACCAAAGACTAATAGGGAAATATTGATTGGTGCTTCAGCGAAACTTTTTATTTATTAATAATAGTATGTGCTGTTTATAATTTGATAAGTTTATTTCAAAATTACAAAAACATATCTTAATAAACAAGTCATTCAATAAGTTTGAAAAAATGCAGTGTCAACTATTCACATGCTGGTATGTTCACCTTTACTAATTATGTATGTTGATTGGATTGTTAGTTATTGGTGTTAACAATGGTCCCTTAATTGGGCATAAAACATACAAAATGTTTTTCGCCCCAAACAGTTTAATTTACTTAGCATAAACTAAGTGGATATCAGATTTTAATTCTTTATTATTCTTTGGTCTTTCCGGTATTTCGGTGGTCTTTCCGGTAATTCGAGTCTTTCCGGTAAATCGAGGCACCCATTTTTAATCTTTGCACGTGCGGGGGCCTGGCGAAAATGTCAAGAAATGACAGCTAGATTGAAGAGAAAAATAAACAAGTATTAGCTTTTCAAAAAAGCTGGCAGTCGTTTAGCCCTATCATTGTATGTATTTTTGCCCACTGCATGCTTCCATTTTGAACTCCTAGAGCTTGTCCATGTAGATTTATTCTAAGCTCTGATTATTAACATCTGAACTGCGATTTGTTACCATTTAACACATGCTTCCAGTGTGTATGTTGCTTGATCTTTTGAAAGCACTCGGCTTATGCATGGTATGTTATGGTAATGTATCTAGCAAGCGACACATTTATGGAAAAATCATTTGACAACACTAGATGGCACATTTTTTCTTAAAACTGATGCCAGAAAATCAAGGTCACAGTGGTCGCTTAACTGTATATGTACAGACTCCGTGACCCCAAGATGTGTTCACAAACCAAATTTGGGATTCCTAGGATTTATGCTCGTGACACGATTTTCTAGATCTGATGGTAGTGGTAAAGGTGCGTGGCGCTCCATGAACCTAAATACATTAAGACACGAATTTTGGTATTCCTACCTAAAATAATATAGGAGATATACTCTGGATATGATATGAACACTCAAACACTTAGGACACTAAGGACAGGCAGTTTGATTACTATATGCCTCCTTTGGGGGCATAAAACCTGTTTGTCATGACTGTCATAAGGCAGTGCCTGAATCGATAGTAATTATATTTGATCAAATGTGGATGACAATCATATAAGTACGTTTACTGATGTGAGGTTCGCTCGCACTCTTTGCCAATCAAGGACGTTTTGACTTTGGGACGTTTTACTTTCGCCAGCTTTTTTGAAAAGCTAATACTTATTGCGCTTATATAAGCGGCAGGGCAAATAGACGCCTTCTTTGTGAAATTCGCAAACGAGCTTGCCTCGCGCTATAGGTAGCCCTACAGATTTCACGGACAATTTACTTCGCGCTGTAGGTCAACCCACAATATTTGGTACCCCACTCGTTGTTCGGCAGTGAATAAAATATAGCCTGAGCACGGTATAAAGGTTTGGTCAAAACCTGAATTTGATGTGTGTTTGGATTGAAGTTTATATAAGCGGCCGGCCATGGCCGACCGCAATAACAACAGCTGTAAATCGTATAGACTAATAACTTCAATTTTGATTAGAGACGTATGCATTCATTTGCTGGTAAAATCCAGATATACCCGACTTCGGCCTACTAATTTTCGGCCCATAACAATTTCGGCCCACGTTGTCCTGTTGTCAACTGATCTCTTTACTTCTGCAAGCATCACAGGCAAAGCGGTTGAAACAGTGTATACAAGTACAATTTAAAACATCAGAAACCTCTGTTGAATGATTGGATGTGTACAGCGGATCCAGAGGAGGGGGGGGGGTGTGGTGAAGAGACCAAAGGACCTCTGATGGTGGTAATGGGAATCACAGTGTATCGCTGCCTATAATTTTGCTAAAAAATAATGTCGATCAAATGCTTCCATCTTCATATATAAGCTCGCTTTTGGTCTCTACTTAATGATTTTGCATTTGAGTTCCTGTTTCCATGAATGTACCGCTTTATTTTGGGGCTAAAATGGTCACTTTCTGTATTATACATATAGGAAATAGAAAATATTTTTAAAACATCATTCCCCCCAAGTTCCAACTAATCCTTTTGCATGTAAGTGTATTCTCATATTTTACATAATATATGTGAAAAGCTAGTTGGAACTCGGGGGGGGGGGGGGGTGGTCCCACAGCCCAAAGTGTGACGTCTGGGCGAGCCCGAACATTAGCATGTCGATTTTTGGTGTGCTCTCTTAAAAATATTTATTTCCAGTATGATGATATAATTAGTACAAGTAAACTATCTTTTCATAACCCATTAGTCATGAATTTTGCAACGTTTTTAGCATATTTTTTCTTTAGATTATTGTAGTGGATTGAAACACGACAATGTTGGTTACATACATCTAACTTTATTCACTATCAAAGTATATCTGAATATAACAAGCATGCACATGTAAATAATACGAAAACATAAGCCCTGCCTACAATGCCAATATGCCAGCTTCTTAGAATCAGAGGCGGTCCCTAACAGGTAAACTCATGTTAATATTTTAATGTACTACATCTCTTCCCCCACAAAAATAAATGAGAAATCTAATACGAAGAAAAATAGAACACCGGCAGTCATAATCTTGGATCTTAGTAGATTTTCTTGTAAACAAGTGATTAAAAAAACAGCTGGTTGTCATAATTCCCCGGTATGAAACTGAAAAAGGTTGCTGTTCTCACAGCTGAAACTGGCATTTTAGCTATCTTGAATAACTCTGCGTCAAGAAAGTTATGTTTTATGTCCATGGCATGTATAAGAAAACCATTAAATGTTTGTTTTTCCAGAAGTATTTTCCATCAAAATCATAACAAAGTCAAGTACCGTTACGAATAAACTCATTTATCCGTCAGTCTGTCTAGAAATGTATATATCCAATATCCTGTAGACATGGTAGAAGTCATTTTTACATGATCATAAGGTAGTCCGATACACCATGAAAACAGTTCATTCACATGTGGTAGTCCTTGAATCTCGCAGGAAGTTTAGAGTTCCGCTTTTGTCTTTCAAGGCATAAACCTTGATCAGCAGTTTTCATAGAAACTGTTGGTTTCTGACAGATATTTCTCTCAAAATATGGTCTCACATGTGTGACATTCCTGAAAATAAGTACACCACTGTCTGATCGTAATTTCAGTGCTGCCCCCTTTTGGTAAACTACTTTAAAATTCTGCTATCCCAATTTGGGGACATTTTCCCTTTTCCAGTCCTGAGAATTAGTACCTTTTGCCCAACAGTGTATTTTCGATAGCCTTTACCCTTCGAATTGTCGGCATACTGCTTGATTTTCTGTTTTCGCTGGGCATCACAAGATTTGAGACCCTTAGGTGCTTTCGGTTTGTCGACCTGCGGTAGCTTAGTTTTGATTTCTCGATTGTTTAATAATCAGGCGGGTGTGAAGCCAGTTGTACTGTGTTCTGTCGCGCGATAATGTAGAAGGAACGTGTATAGTTCAGTTCGCCAGTTTTTCTTTTGCACCTGTGCGACACGAACTGCTTTTCTAACGCTACGATTGAAATTCTCGACTAAACCATTGCTTCTTAGAATCAGAGGTGGTCCCTAACAGGTAAACTCATGTTGATATTTTAATGTACTACATCTCTATTATGAAAATTCTCTTTTTACTAAATTCAGTTGGTAGATTATTTTGCACATATAGTGTATCTACCCAATACACATAAACTACATGACCCTTGACCAGGTGTACTTTACGCACGGGTGAATGGTTATAGTGCATTGCTGCATAATATTGCACCAGATAAATACATTGTCATCAAGCTTGAATATGGGCTACAGTTGCACTTCAAAATATTTCTTAACAAATCAGATAGAAAAAAAAACAAAAACAAAAATAATCATTAAACTTCTCATGATTTTGGACTTTAAAATACTTTCACTGTGATTTGTAATCGACTATTGATGATATAATACCCTTACACATGAAGTCAAATTGTGCAACCCCTTCCCCCTTTAGTAGCGTCTCCTGTTTTGTTGTAGAGGTCTGCCTGTCTTATTATAACCTTAATTCGTTTCCAATACATCAATTGTCATATTCAAAAGGATACTAGTGATCTCTTATGCATAGGGAAGTTTTGGGAAGCATCTGAAAAATAGGCAGATACGATGGTCATCCAATAAAGAATAAGACTTTTGCTATAGCGCAGTGAATTTACATAAGAGACTTATGAAATCTCATTCAAAGCTAGCACGTCTTTTTGGCTATTGACATGTACCATATTTGACGTGTTACATAGTTCTAATTTTTGTTGCTAGGCAACACAAGAAGACTAGGTGAATACGCGTGGACAGCTCACTATAGGTGGTCACCATGGCAACAAATTAAGATGTATAGTTTATTTTTCTAGTAATACTTGTATATGCTTATACAATCTGTCTACGCCCAATAGGGAAAGGTAATGCTCCAGAGTCCTCAGCTGTTACCATGGAAACAAAGCTTAAAAAATCAAGTTTCCAAGAAATATCTGGTATTTTTCGCTGACCTCTTGACTTTAAAAGTTAAAATCAAATAATCAAAGGCAATTTAAGTGAACAGGGTTTTGTTCATGTAACCTAAATAATAATCAGCTGCACATAAACATACCTTTTGTAGGATATACATTGCTAACATAGTTACCATAGCAACCCAAAGTTGTGTGTTTTTAAAAAATCGAGTAAATTGGTTGCTAGGCAGCCAAAATAAAGGATATGCATATTTGGTTCTTCTTTTATAGAATGTTATGCAACACTAAGACTGTTCAGTTGAAGAAATAATTCTATCCGTGATCGAAAATAGACGACTTTGAACGGCCATATGTATGAAAAAAATAATACAAACGCGGCCATACATCTTCAAGTCCTTCAATGAAACATCCCGTAACTATGGCAACTGATCAATCACAAGCATATTATTTCTATTCCTGAATTGCTAAGATGTCAAACTATCTTTATTTCATTTTCATGAGATAAATCAGCATATCAAGCCACCTTTATAAATCTGAATCATATCTACATGGAAAAGCATTGCCAGATTTTTACATAGTAAGCCCTTTATTTTACAAAAAATCAAAACAAGCGAGAGTACCAACCTTTGTTCGGCTTTGTTCTGCTTTTCCGTGACGTTGCCACTACTGCGAAAGGTCCCGGATGTGACGAAGGAACAAATTTACATTAACGCGATTTCGTGGTAGTTCCGCTGATGCCCACCCCTGTGGAGTTAACTTCCCTTGAGCATCATAAAAAATCTGCATAGACCTACAATAGGAGATCTGTTGTGACCACTCTAGCACCTTCATTTTTGAATGGATTTCCTCATTTGTAGGTAACAAGGACTTCCATAAAAGTTTGAATGAATTTGATTTTCCGCCACACCCATCCACCAGCTACAGAGTTAGCTGCCCTTGAGCATCTAAAATAAAACTATATAATGTTGTGACCACTCTAGCACCTTCATTTTTCATTTGATTTTCTTCATCCCGGTAGGTTACCAGGACATACATAAAAGTATGGATGAGTTTGAATTTCGGTCAGATCCCATAACTGACTACGAAGTTAGCTGCCCTTGAGTATCTGAAAACTACACTTTCACCAGGTTTCCAATGCAATTTTTTTTCAGATCTTTTTAATACTTGCAGATAACTAGAACCACCATAATATCTTATGTTTTTGAATTAATTCCTGCTCACTGTTTCAAGTTCAGAGTTAACTGCCTTTGAGCATCGTAAATTATGGTGTCTCCAAACATTATGCTGGCTCCATGGTGAGCGATGGTTGCCCATTGGGCTACTTGTATTTTTTGATATCACTGCAAGAACAAGGTGACACATTGGCACCAGGGCTACAAACTATGCCATCTAGATTAATCTGTGCAACAATGTTCTGTCTACTTTGAAGGCTGGTGAAGTCTCGTAATCTATGGATTGCCATGTCCTTGCCTGTGTCCACTGTCTGCACTAGCATCTCAGCTAGACCATTCTACACCAAGATATCTAAGCCTGTGGTTGCGTATGCATTGGTGTCTGTATACCTGCTTTGTGCAAGAACTCCTGGCTGAAGCAGTTACCAAAGCTGTTTGGAAAACCCTGCACCTGGTTTTGCTAAATGATGACAAAAAGCTCTTGCCTTTACATTTGTGAGACATTCAGTGGGAGAACTTGGCTGCCAACGTGGATCAGTGCCTTGTCTTGTCAGACTACCTACAGGGTTAAATATTTGTGAGCTGGTATGAACACACAGACATGTATTTGAGGCTTCAGATTTGGTCCACCAAGGGCAATTCAGACAACACAATTTTGGAGAAACCTGCTCAGTTGGCAACTGTCGATTTTGGCTTTTGATATTGACCTATTTTTTGTGACAATCCTGTCATGATTAACTAGAAAACAGCATTGAAATCCAAATGGGGCCCCATTTTAATGCTGGTTTCTGCTGACATGGTCAGGATGGTAGCAAGAGAGTGGGGTTAATCCAGAAGCCAAAGTGGGCAGTAGCACTTAGCAGTTCTCTTCAAAGTGCCTTTGTCTGTATTGATCTTAGTGGACCAAACCTTGCTGCCAATGACATCAGCTTGTGTGAGCATATTAAGTTGCAAATGTTTTACCCTGAGGGCAAGCTGCCAATGCAAAGCACTAATCCAGGTATGTAGCCCGGCTCTGTCACAGTTTTGCATTACCATTGTGCATGCGAATGTGTTTTGCCATCTTTTGGCTAGACTAGGTCTAGGGCTTCCTGGATGCCTTGATAGTTATTTCAGCCAAGAGGTCTTGCATATAGCAGGCATACAGATTTCTATGCGTGTTCAGCTTTCAGGCTTGGAAATCCTGGTGTATGATTGCCTAGACGAGATACTGGTTAATCCAGTTACATAGTCAGGGAGATGGAGATCACTAGTTTCTTGGACCTCCTAGTCTTGAAGGTTGACATAAACTTGTTATGCAGTTTCATCTGAATATTATGGCTTGTGTCCTTTGTACCAATGAGTCACTGAATTCATGCGGTGGTGCGGAAAATCATAAGGTTTTCTTCTGGATAAGCATTAGACAGAAACACTTACAATAGGGTAAACCTCTTTGACTGTGCAGCAGATTTCGTGTTCAACTGGTGTTTGCTATAAAGGACAAAAGAGAAATCCTGTTTTGTAAATGCTTCTGATGCTGTAGTTATAGACCACATCTGGCATTTAAATTCTTAGAGGGAGATGGTCGACCTTTGAAATTTTGGCCAAGGTTGGCCATTTTGTCCCATCAATATATTAAAACATAGTTTACTCAGAAACCGTTATGCCAATTGAACTCAAATTTCATATGAAGACTCCTTACAATATGTTAGCCAAAATCTCTACAAATTGTTTTGGTCACATGACCAAGATGACCAACACACCCATATGTGGTAAAAACCCTTTAAAAATCTTCTTCTCTAGAACCAGAAGGCTGATGACCTTGGGACTTGGAATGTAACATTTGGGATGTGGGGCCTACCAAGTTTGTTCAAATGATGGGACTAGGTTGACCTTGACCTACTTAACATCAAGGTCAAATTTGCTTCTTAATGCATTTAAATTGGAAATTTTTTGAAAAGTTGATTTTTGAATACTGTTGAAGCCAAAGTCATTATTCTCACTTGATATGTTAAAGCTGATGAGACAATGGCTATAAATAAGTTCCAGAGGTCAAAAGTGACCTTCGACCTTTCAGCTAATGTCGCCTATGTTGGAGTCCCATCAATATAGTAAAACATAGTTTTCTCAGAATCCACTAGGCCAATTGATTTCAAAGGGGTACGTGCATTAAGAGGCTATTTTGCCCCCCCCCCCTACGAGGTCAAAAAATAAAAGTTGGTCTTCACAAAATCCTTCTTATTAGTTTATTAGAACAATAGCCAAAGTGTAAAGGTCTGGTATTAATTCGACTTTTACGGTTGCTATGGTAACAAAAATGGCCACCAAGATAGGCTGAAAATAGAAAAATGACCATTTTGGAGCAAATTTGAGACATGTAACAGATGAATTAGTATAGAGCACAAGCAAATACCAAAATAAATATTTTAAAAGATGATGAGAACTATCACGGCACACAATATATAAAAAGTTTTTTTTTGGTATTTGCTTGTACTGATATCTAACTCTTAAAAAATCGGTCTCCAAAAGCCTCAAATTTGGCCTAAATGGCAATTTCTCTATTTTAAGCCTATTGTTTTGGCCATTTTTGTTACCATAGCAACCGGTAAAAGTAAAATAAATGCCAGAATTTTACACTTTGGCTATTCTTCTAATAAACCAATAAGATGAAATTGGTGAAACGCAACTTTCAGCTTTTTGCTCTAGAGGGGGCCAAAATAGCCCCTTTATGCACGTACCCCTTTCATATGGAGACTCATTAAGTTCAGTAGAGTAAATTTATAATGAAAGTAAATAATCACATGTCTAAGATGGCTGCCATGCCCCTATAAGGTAAACACCCTTTAGATATCTTCTTCTCTTCGACCTAATAGGCCAAATGCATTGGTAGTTGGAATGGAGCATTAAGATTGTGTGCCCTAACAGGTGTGCACAAATGATGAATCTGGGTTGACCCTGACCTATTTTACAGCAAGGTCAAATTTGATTCCTAATG
The DNA here is from genome assembly GCA_964019695.1 of Loripinus fragilis. Taxonomy (NCBI): domain Eukaryota; kingdom Metazoa; phylum Mollusca; class Bivalvia; order Lucinida; family Lucinidae; genus Loripinus; species Loripinus fragilis. The sequence goes on from OZ026522.1 coordinate 47,971,685, forward strand.
CATGTATATTGGAAAAATCTTGAAATGTTTAAGCGGAAATCATATATATACATATATTTAGGTCACTTGACCAAAATTGCCACCATGCCCATATCTGGTAAAACAAATATGTTTAAATAATAAGCCTAAATTGACCGCGACTTATTTAAACATTATTAAGATCTAGTTTTATCCCTCTTAGCTTTTTACTCTGTACTCTGAAATACCTCACCAAAAAATTTTGCTCGCTCGTACTCACATAGGTCCAGACAAGGAAATTCAGTATGTGCGTAAAATTGTTATTATTTCTTACCCATCAATTGAAACATGTGTTTTGAGTACCCACAACATATGTTTTGGATGAGAAATAAAGAACATTTTTTTCCAATACGCACTTATAAATTAAATCCGTTGCTTTGATTTTAATATGCATGTGTATAAATGTATGCAGATTCAAATAGCTTTTAGGCAATATAATAACCAAAACTTTCCTTTTTCACTTCGCTAACTTGAATTTAAATTACATGTATATATTTGGGTTTTATGCCCCCAAAGGAACTTTGGGAGGCATATAGTAATCGCACTGTCCGTCCGTACGTCCCGCTTTCGTGTCCGGTGCATATCTCCTATATTTTTTGAGGTAGGAATTCCAAATTTGGTGTGTGGATGCATCTTGGGATGGCGGAGTGTCGCGTACCATTTTCGGGTCACTGTGACCTTGACCTTGACCACTGACTTAGTTTTTATAGTAATAACAATGTCTGTCCCTCCGTCCCGCTTTCGTGTCCAGTGCATATCTCCTATATTTTTTGAGGTAGGAATTCCAAATTTGATGTGTGGATGCATCTTGGGATGGCGGAGTGTCGCGTACCATTTTCGGGTCACTGTGACCTTGACCTTGACCACTGACTTAGTTTTTATAGTAATAACAATGTCTGTCCCTCCGTCCCGCTTTCGTGTCCAGTGCATATCTCCTATATTTTTTGAGGTAGGAATTCCAAATTTGATGTGTGGATGCATCTTGGGATGGCGGAGTGTCGCGTACCATTTTTGGGTCACTGTGACCTTGTAATTGACCTCTGACCTAGTTTATAGAATAATCGTGTCCGGAGCATATCTCTTATATTATTTGAGGTAGGAATTTCAAATTTGGTTTCTGGATGCATCTTGAGATGAGAAAGTGTCGCGTACCATAATTGGGACACTGTGACATTGAACTTGACCTCTGACCTAGTTTCTAGAAACTGCATTGAGTCTGGTGCATATTCCTATATTCTTTGAGATAGGAATTCCAAATTTCGTGTTTAAATGCATCTTGGAGTGGCCGAGTGTCACAAACCATTTTCGAGTCACTGTGACCTTGACCTCTGACCTAGTTTTAGAATAATCATGTCCGGAGCATATCTCTAATATTTTTTGAGCTAGGAGTCTCAAATTTGTTGTGATGATGCATCTTGGGATAAGGAAGTGTAGCAAATCATAATTGGGTCAGTGCGGCCTTGAACTTGACCTATGACCTAGTTTTTAGAATAATCGTGTCCGGAGCACATCTCTTATATTATTTGAGGTAGGAATCTCAAATTTGGTTGTGAAAGCATCTTGGGATTACAAAGTGTCGCATACCGCAATGGGTTGCTATGACCTTGAACTTGACCTCTGACCTAGTTTCTAGAAACTGCATTGAGTCTGGTGCATATCTCCTATTTTCTTTGAGATAGGAATTCCAAATTTGTTGTTTAAATGTATCTTGTGATGATGGAGTGTCACATACCATTTCAGGTCACTGTGACCTTGACCTCTGACCTAGTTTTAAGAATTATTGTGTTCGGAGCATATCTCATATATTCTTTGGGGTAGGAATTCCAAATTTGGTGTGTATATGCATCTTGGGATGAGAGTGTCACATACCATTTTTGGGTTACTTTGACCTTGATATCTGACCTAGTTTCAATAATAATTGTGTCAGGAGCATATCTCTTATATTATTTGAGATAGGAATCCCAATTTTGGTGTGTGAATGCATCTTGGGATGGTGGAGTGTCTTGTACCATTTATGGGTCACTGTGACCTTGACCTCTGACCCTAGTTTTTAGAAAATCGTGTCCAGAGCATATCTCTTATATTATTAAAGGTAGAAATCCCAAATTTGGTGTGTGGATGCAACTTTTGATGGCGGAGTGACGCGTATTATTTTTGGGTCACTTTGACCTTGACATTTGACCTAGTTTGTAGAATAATCGTGTCCAGAACATATCTCTTATATTATTTGAGATGGGAATCCCAAATTTGCTGTATGTATACATCTTTGGATGCTGATGTGTCGCATACCATTTTTACGTCTCAGTGATATTGACCTTTGACCTAGTTTTCTAGAATAATTGTGTCTGGAGCATATCTCCTAGATTATTTGATGTAGGAATCCCAAATTTGGTGTGTTGATTCCTCTTGGGATGGCGGAGTGGTGCATACCATTTTGGGACATTTATACCTTGACATTGACTTATGGCCTCATTTCTAGGTTTTTTCGTGTCTGGAGCGTATCTTCTATATTACAGCTAACATTCCTCGAATGTGTCTTGTGCTAGACAAATTCCTTTGGGGGCATTCGTCACATGACTGTGACATTTCTTGTTCATAGAGATCGATTGCTTTGATTTTAATGAATTTCATACCAGGATGTAAATGTATGCATGCATTGGTGTATGAACATTTAGCAGCATGTACATGCGTGTGCATGCATGTCTGTATGTACATTTTGCAATACCCCCCAGTATTTAAGCCTCCCCCCCAACATTTAAAGCTACCTCGCCTATGAAAATTGGGAGCCAGAACAAAATTTTGTTTGTGTTGCATCCATATCATCGATGTCTTCACTATTCACTTTTTGCCAAAGTACCAGTTGACAGGTTTACAGAACCACACAATAGCAACAGACACCCCTACCCCTCAACAATATACAGGTGAATATGTACAGGAAATGTCACCATCATAGACCGGGTTACTAGTCCGATACTGCTTTATATCCTTTTAAGCAAGACACTTTAGTCTCTGCTTTGTACTGATTCAGCCCAGGGAGACAGGAAATTGTCCTGACATGACTGAAAAATTGTTGACTGGGACATAACATGATTTTGTTGTGACTCCCAATTTTTTTTATCTCGGAATTTTGCAAAGGAATTATAGAAAAATGACCATGAAATTGTTCGTATGGTCATTTTCCCATAATTCCTTTGAAATGGTCATTTTCCCACAATTCCTTTGAATTGGTCATTTTCCCACAATTCCTTTGAAATGGTCATTTTCCCACAATTCCTTTGAATTGGTCATTTTCCCCTAATTCCTTTGAAATGGTCATTTTCCCACAATTCCTTTGTAAAATTGTCCCTCTATAGCACCGTTTACTTATAGCACAGTCCATTCCTAGATACCCCAAATATAGCATTATAAACAGGGTTCGCACAGGCTTGAAAAGTACTTGAATTTAGAGGGTTTCTTGAAAAGTTCTTGAAATTAAAATAAGCCTTGAAAAGCTTTGGAAAATTGCACAAAGGCCTTGAAAAGTCCTATTTTCTGTAGGAATTAACACTAATGATAGAGATCTAAATCAGATAAAATTGTTATGCCTTTATTTGGTGCAGCAAAAGCTGCTCCAAATAAAGGCACAACAATTTTATACCAATTTTCTAGTACTCATTTCTCAATTATCTCAGTCTAGCATTTCTGAAAGAGAATTTTAACACTTAAATCGGGATTTTTCATAAACTTTTAGTCCTTGAAAATTGTAGGATAGTCTTTAGAAGTCCTTGAAAAGTACTTGGATTTTACTCAAACTTGCCTGTATGAACCCTGTATAAAGGTATATACTGAACTGTATGTATGAATCTGACTTCAGATGCTGATGAAATGCTACATTTCATCTATGTCTTCACTGTTTGCCAAAGTACCAGTTTACAGGGTTAAAGAACCATTTAATAGCAACAGACACCCCTACCCCTCAACAATAAAGAAGTGAATATGACCAGAAAATATCACAATCATAGACCAATTGCTAGTTCGAGACTCACTGCAGTCACTGCGTTGTGTCCTTGAGCAACTTTACCCTCTGCTTAGTGAGGCTTGTATAGGGATTTTAGGGATACAGGATATTTTCCATTTTACTTCCAGGGATATAGGATACTATCCATTTTACTTCCGGGGATATGAGATACTGTGTTCAATATTTTAGTTACTTTCAGGGATATTGAATATTTAGAGAAAATAATTATGGGGATATTGTCAGCTTACTTCAAGGGATATGGGATATTTGCTACCCCCTATACAAGCCTCCTTAATACTATAAACCCCAAATAAAACATTATAAAGGGACTGAGCTGTAGGTATAAATCTGACTGCATTTCATCGATGTCTTTACTGTTTGCCAAAGTACCAGTTTATAGGACTGGTTTCTTATATGACGTTACTGTTATTCAGTTGATAACGTCATGTCATAAATAATGTTATGACCTCATGTTACATAACACTTTTGGGGGAAACAAGTAACTTGTGACATGTCTGTGGCAACAATGCAAATTTTCATTGAAATAAAAAGTATGATCAGGAAATACCTCAATCACAAACTGCAGACCAACAGGAAAAGCTACAGGACATTTACAGTAACAAGTCATCCTAAGGACAATAGAAGCAAAGCAATCAGCTCTCTCTTCCTCATCAAGATGATTACAAACAATGGGAGGTACATAAAACAATAATTCAACAACAACAGAACCACGGCCTTAGAACGGACAGCAGCCTAAGCTACCGGCGCCAAATCTTCGCCCTAGATTCTGTTGTTGTTAATACACAAAAAATGTTAAGCTCGCATGGAGGCTTCCTAACTCACGGGTGGTAAACCTAGGAACTACCACGAAATTGTGTTAACGTAATTTTGTTCCCAAGCCACATCCGGGACACGTCGTGGTAGTTTCCAGGCCGAAAATTGGATAAAGAAAGGTTGGTGTCACTTTCATTTTTGTTTTATTTTACAACTTAGAACAAACAATGGTGAAATCCGACAATGTGGTTCCGTGTAAGTATGTCTCAGCGTCCCCTCTAGCCCAAAATTTTGTTTGAAAAGTTATTTTCTTTCTTTTGGTACGTGTTTCCTCACTGAGCATCGGACCAACTTTCCCCAAAGTTTGAAGGATTCTAGCCCATATCTGTCAAATTGAATGGAATTTGATATCATTTGACGATGGAAATGATAAAAAGACCCTGAATAAACATTTCTACACAGAAAAAAAATCTGAGCATTTACTCGTAAACGATTCATGCTCCATTCGTCCTGTGTGGTAGTTTCCAGCTCATCGTGGTAGTTAAAATGCTATCGTGGTAGTTTCCAAGACTTTGTAGGAATTTAGTAGTAGTTCGCATCAGCAGATTTCCACTATTCAGGGGCTACTTCATTTTTATAAAGACAGGGTGTGCGGGCCGAACCTTGAATACTCCTCTTATTCATACGAAGACCTTTTCAAATAACCTTTTGTCAGATAACAAATGACGACTGCCTGAATTTTAATTTTAGTTGGCTATTGAAATGATGAGAAGAATGAAAAGAAGGGATATACACATTTTTTGTTTTTGAATAAACATGCTTTTTAATTATCAAATAACATGCCCGTTCATTGTCACACTCGCATGTATATAAAATGTGTCCCAACCCGAGGATATTTCCCTTTTTTCCGAAGCGCAAGTACTAACAATACTTTGGGCCAGTAGTCTTAGCCTGCCATTTTATCTTAAAGCTGACTGAACATGGAACAACGTAGCGAGTGACGCAATTTTTTATATCATTTTTTTTGTCTGTTGCTTGGTCCAACACGGCTCAACTGATGACCTTCTTTTGCTTTAGATTTCCAGAGGTGTTGTTTGGCAGTCCAGGGCATGGTCTCCACCTGTCAAGCATCACATTGAATCTCGAGTCCTCAGCTTAGCTTCCTCATGGTGTTGAAATGTGGTTTATTTGTTTACCGTGGTAATTAATTGACGAGTTCGAGGGTTATCATGCGAAACAATCAACCACTATAATGTTTTGTAACACTTCAGAAACGTATCCTATAAAGTCTTGTAAACTACCACGATAGCATTTTAACTACCACGATGAGCTGGAAACTACCACACAGGACGAACGGGGCATGAATCGTTTACTAGTAAATGCTCAGATTTTTTTTTCTGTGCAGGAATGTTTATTCAGGGTCTTTTTATCATTTCCATCGTCAAATGATATCAAATTCCATTCAATTTGACAGATATGGGCTAAAATCCTTCGATCTTTGGAGAAAGTTGGTCCGATGCTCAGTGGGGAAACACATACCAAAAGAAAGAAAATAACTTTTCAAACAAAATTTTGGGCTAGAGGGGACGCTGAGACATACTTACACGGAACCACATTGTCGGATTTCACCATTGTTTGTTCTAAGTTGTAAAATAAAACAAAAATAAAAGTGACACCAACCTTTCTTTATCCAATTTTCGGCCTGGAAACTACCACGACGTGTCCCGGATGTGGCTTGGGAACAAAATTACGTTAACACAGTTTCGTGGTAGTTCCTAGGTTTACCACCCGTGTAACTAATGCGCTGAGCATAAAATTTCAACTGCATAAAAACTAAAATGCTGAAAAACACTGATTTTTCTTGCTTTTAAACTCACAGATGTTGTATTTATCCTGGTAATACATGTTATGAGCAGGATAAATTTCGTGCTCAGTTGAGTTGAGCATGAAAAAAAAGTTTTATAACCTCGAGGCCAGGACATGTCACAAGCATAGATTAATTCCTAGATACTTTAATCCAACTTAACTCTTTGCGTGTTGGGTAATTTTTCATGCCTTTTTTGTCATCTACTGACTTTTCAAAATTATTTTTTTTTTCAAAAAATTCTTTCAGGAACACTATCAGAGTGTCAGAAGGTTTAGATCCAGACCAGGACCGATGCTCCGTTGGGCCTGATCTGGGTCTTAACTGTTTGCATAGGCTATCAGCAGATGACACAAGTAGGCAAAGAGTCAGGACCAGTCTTCCTGGTTTGAAGCAGTAGTAAGCAACGTGTCTTGCTCAAGACTCAACACTGACTCCACTGGCTGTGAGGCTCCTTACCAACTGTTCAATATCCAGGGGTCACGATTTTGAACCCAGCCCGGTCCCATTCTTTTGTGAAGATTGATCATGAAATAATTTCAACGTTCATTCTCCTCCCTTCGGCTGAATCACTCAAGAAGGGTTGTATGTGCAGGAAGTACTGGTTAACTGCTTTGCTAGTTCAAGCTTGCCCAGGAAGAAGTGTGGTTAGGTAAATTGACTTGGGACGTAACAAAACCAAGTGAAAATTTTGAATACTAGTTGCCCACCAAAAAGGCATGGACAAAACAGCCCAGACCCAGATCAGACTGCTTCTATCAGGGTCTTCACTGTTTGCGTTTCAGACAAGCATTTTGTGATGAGCAACATTTTAAAAAGTGTTCAAATATTAGAACAGTTACCTTAGTATTCCAAATAAAATTGAATTTTCTTTCCCTTTTATGGCTTTGTTTGACTTCGATCAGAGAAATACAATATTTTTTTATGACCCCTCACTAAATATACAATGGACCATTCCAAACTTAGTATATCAAACCAGAAAGAAGAATCCATTAGTGCATAAAGGGTTAATAGCATGAACAAGTAAAAATCAAGGTTCCAGACAAGCCAGATAAATCAAGACTCACGATAAGTAAAAACCAAAGCTCAATCAAAATAAAAATCAGCACTATACAGATAAGAAAATCAAAACCCAAGGTAACAGATAAGCAAAAAATCAAGCTCCAGACAAGTTGCAGATAAGTTAAAATCAAAGCTCCAGACAAATATAAAGCAACCCTTCATAGGTAAATCAAAGCTCCAGAGAAGTAAAAATTAAGATTCCAGATAAGCGAAAAAAAATCAAAAGCTGATAAGTAAAAATCATGCATAGCTCCAGACTAGTAAAAAACATAAGCTCCAGATAATAAAAACCAAAGTTCCAGACAAGTAAGACCGAATTTTCATACAAGTAAAAAGCATAGCTCCAAACAAGTAAAATCAAGCTGCAGACAAATAAAAATCGAAGCTCCAGTCAAGTTAAAATCAAAGCTCGAGACAAGTAAAAACATAGCTTCAGGCAAATAATTACAACTGTCATAACATTTATTGAGATCCATTAATCTGATTGGTCAAGAACGGTCATCTGATCGCATTGACCTGTATTTCATTTTTCAATGAACCAGATCGATTCATGAGGGGCGGGTCCATTCACGACAGAACTACTTTTGATGCTTCTATGAAGAGAAATGGACAGCCTGCAACTACTGACACTTTACCTTACACTTACACCTATGTTTTCAGGTGGAAAAGCAAAGAATAACTTACATACGGCCCCTGAATTAAAGTAGTAATGCCAATCAACTGTCTGCTGCAATCTATCCAGTACCTAGTCCGCGCAAAATGATGTGAACACCCTTTTCACCTGTGGCTGTGCTTGTTTTCCTGCAACTTCGTTGTATGTTTTCAGTCGAGCCCCGCAATAAAATCGTTTCTTGAACTTACTGATTTCTTTTTGCTGGGGCAGTGGGGGTTATTTCTTTTAGACGGATGGCTGAGAATGGGTTTGCTCCCCCCCCTAGGGAATTTTGCAGACATATCCTATCTTGTAGAGAATTGAAAGTAAGTAATGGTGCAAAGATCAGGAATCGATACAATCAAGTACCACACCTGACCCAGGATACCAATGGGAAAGTGACAAACCCACAGAAGACACCACAAACGAGGGCCAAGAGGTCAGCCCTTTCCCAGCAGGTGACCACAAAGCACATATAAACAGACGCGCACAAAACATAGCAAACACAAGACAGAACAAAAACATAAAAGATCCACAAAAGAAGTACCGCCTTGGAACGGTCAGTAAAATATTTTACTGGAGGGCTTAAACCGGTTTAACGGCGCCAACCTCACCCTTAATTCAGATGTGGATCAAGACACATAGATATTTGGTTTGCATGAAAGACCCCTAACTTATCAATGCATCATCTCCTAAAACATATAAATCAAGATATAACAAGGAGATAAAGCAAGGATAAGGACTCAACAGTAAATTAAACTGAATACCGGAGCAAAAGAAATCCAACAGGTAAACCCCGGTGGGCCCGACACACAGCCAAAGCATCAGGCCCCTACCATCTCATCAATAGATAAGTCTTTAAGCCGAGTCTTTTAAGAATTGTTTGCACTCTGTGCTCCGGGGCGTTAGTCTGTAAGAGCCTGTAACATACGTTACTTTATCAAATTAAGAAAAAGTAAATTGAAAGTTTGGGCTACAAATTAAACACATTAAATTATTTATTTTTTTAAAAATCATTAATACAGTCTGCATACTGGATATCTTAACTACGTATGACAGCCATTTGAACAAAATTGCTGATTCCTAAGGTGTCATATGCGCTACATAAATCAGATAACCCATTAAAATTTGCAAGTGTGGCTAGTATCATTTACATTCACAATTTCTCTGTGTGTTTTGCAAAATATTTTTAACCATGTCTGACTAGCTTATGCAATTGGCTAACAGAAAAATTAAAATTTGTTTCCCTAGCGTAAATAATTTTTCTAGAATAAGCAATTAAACAACCCTACCCCTACCCAGTTTTAAGGTGAAATGTTTGGTATTAAAACTAAAGTAAAAATAGTTAAAGAATATTTGCAGTTGATGAATATGTTTCATTGTTTGGGATTTATTTGCTTATATGAAAAGACTCATAAATCTGCAAGTTTGTTGCATTTTTTTAAAATCAGTGGCTGTAGCATATGTTACCTGATGTAATAAATGGGCGAGCTCATTGTCTTTACGTAAGACATGCCTAAAAATGTTTTTAGCTCCTCGAGGGAATTTTGCAGACATATTCTTTCTTATAGCACAACTCAAGCTGCATGCAATAAGGGATATTTGCACTCTCTATCAATGGGCGTTAGTCTGAAACAGCATGTTACATGCGTTACTATATCAAATAAAGGAAATGTAGCTTGAAAGTTTCAGCTAAAATGGTGAAAAAAGCCGCAGCTGCTGGATATCTTACATTGTTTAGGGATTTTTAGCTGGCTCATATGATAAAGACTTATAGATCTGCTAGTTGTCCTCAAGTTTTAAAGATCAGAGAGCGTTACATATGTTAGCATGATAAGTATAATCATCAAACAGAATTTAGACCTCAAGCTGAGTAAGTGCCTGCTCCATCCAAATCCCCTTTGGAATTCTGCAGACATATTACATCTTATGTAACCATTCAAGGTGTATTTAATAAGAAATGTTTGCACTCTGTAAGTCGGGGCGTTAGCCTGTAACAGCTTGTTACATATGTTACTATATCAATTTGAGAACAAGAAATTTGAATGTTTGAGCTACAGAAAGAAGACATTAAAATTATCTAATAAATTGACATTCTTATAGTCTGTATACTGGATGTGTTACTACATATGGAAGCTGTTTAACATTAATACGGCTAACTGTGGTGTTATGTGCGTTACATGAACCTAATTATGATTTAAAAGCTATAATTGTGGCTATCGTCATTTAGTTAAACAACTACTATGACTTGGTTTCAAACTGTTTTATAAGATTTTACAAACATATACTCAATTGATGAATAGGAAATACCAAGTTTGCTTTTCTATCTTAAATATATTGTCTTAAAGGAGCTAATACACAACCCTACTCCCAGTTTTACAGAGAAGCAAATTTTGTTATTACCGATTAAATAAAACACCTGAAAACGATTGCAGCGTGTGGATATTTTACATTTTTTTAGTCTGCCATTAAGTTTAAGATCAGGACACTGAATGTGTACTTATAATATAAGTCTTTGGTGTCAAAACGCGCTAGAAATTATCTTCATTTCTGATTATCAAGCCCATGGACTGTTGTTACAGATGTTATCAATGACCTTTTGGACACATTTCCTAATACTGTGCATATAATGCTAAATATAGAGCCACAAATAGAAAAGATAGTTTTACATTTGTACAAGACAATACAATAAATGAAATGGTCCAAACTAATTTTCATTGATTTAACATTCATGTTAAACATTTGTCGTTGTCTGCTTCTGTGGTAATCATTATTATCACACGCCTCCTTGCAACTAGTAGAATCATCACACAATATTTCAATCATTTACTGTTATACAATTTTTACCACCAGTCCACTCAAAATTGATGAGCCATTTTCAGCTTTCCAATTTTGCCATTCATGGCTTGGAACATTCGGAAACTGATATGAATTCCTAATAGTTGGCTCTTTGAGTATGTGTTTCAAGTGATACTCTGCAAGTAGGAGAAAGACTAAAGCTTACAAGGAGGAAAATTATGCCATTAAAAGCAATGAGTACCTGGACTGATGTACCTTGATATTTCTGTGATAAAGAATCATATCTTAGCTGGTTAACTTTTATAGATGTAGCCTTTCCAAACATGCAACACACATATTTTCATCTAATAATGTCTCTGCACTTATTATCTTTCCCCAAATATTCAAAAACTTATTTGAAGTCTTAGTACTTCTGAAATGCTGAAACTAGATGTATCACAGCAGCTATAGCAATGAAATGCAGGATGAACAGAGCGCAAATTAGACCCTTTCAATTCAATGATTCACTAAGTTTCTAAGATAAGAGCTCTTATTAAAGGATGTAACATATATAACTCATCATAATAAATGAGCAAGGGCATTGTCGTGACATCCTTTTTGATTTCACAGTCAGAGGCAAGTGTTTTCGATTTCAGTGTTTTCAAAGGATCAGAAATGAGGTACCTTATCAACTTAATTACTCTGTATAAATCTTCCATAGAGCATAATATAGAACTACTGGTTACCCATAGTCCACTTTCCTTCTTTTAAATACAACAGCTAATGATATGGCTGCAAAACTGAGAAATCATAGGTTTTACATTACATTTTTTTTAAGGCTTGCTTCAATGTACTGACATAAAAAAACAACCAGCTGCAAACATAATTGATGGCAATGTCCAACTTCATATTCTTTCTCTTATACCAGATAACTTTCAAGGTGTAACAGAAACTGTTTCAGACGGTCTGCCAAACCATCAAGAGTCAACATTGTAACTAGAGAAAACTTATAAAGTGCTTCGGGCGCAGCAAAATACTATTGATCTAAGACCTGAGGACTTAAGCGCCAAAGGACTGGATAGGTTCCATGGCAAATGATGCAAAAAGCAGCCTATCAAATTTCTGTTTGACCAATGTCAGAAATCTTTAAGTATTCTTAGAGGTAAACGGTAGAGACATAGCTTTTGCAAAATCAGAGCAAAGTTATCATTTGACTAGCACGGATGCAGAGGCAGCTGCAGTAAGATTGCTCTTGCCACTTCACAGGAAGAGACATTTACTAGAGTCATACTCTATTGTATGAATATATGTGAAATGGCATTAAACCCATATTTAATCAGGTGTTTGATCCCATGACACTGACATGCTGTTTCAGCTTTTGAAGAATGCTAGGGATTCAATTTATTGCTGAGTCAATTTGTTAGACGCTGGCACTGGCCACACATACAAAGAAAATTATGTCTTTTGATGGCAAAAGAGGAGGATCACACGAAATGCTTATAAGTCATGTTTGTCACAATTACCAATTTTAAAAAGTAATCTTAATTAATGTTACACATATAACACCATAGGACGCTGTATATTTGTTAAAAAAACACTTTCTTATGTATCAAAGGTATTCAGCATGCAAACTACATGAATAATTTAAATAGATAGATAGTTTTTTGTCTTCTTTCTGTTTCTCAGACTTTCAATTCATTTATTCTTAAATTGATATGGTAATATACGTATCATACCATTACAGGCTAACCCCCCTAGTTAATAGAGTACAAACATCTCTTATTTGATGCAGCTTGAACTGTTTTTTAAGGTAGGATATGTCTGCACAATTCCCAAAGGGGTGGAGAGGAACAGAATTGTACTCGGTTTGCAGTCCTAATACTATGCCATGATTCTACTGGTTGTGATGAAATGGGTGATTGTTTTGCATTAGAAGCAGACACAATGATAGACATTGTGAAGGTGACTTGAATAAAAATTGTTTTTGAATAATTATATTTAATAGATAAATTTATTAAATTGTGTCATTTAAATGAGAACTATTATTTTCTATCTATATGTCTATATATTTTAATATTATAGGCATTAGGAAATATGTGATAAAAAAGATTATATATAACATCTGTAACACAATTCCATGGGTTTGTTATCCGCAATGACTATAATTACTAAGACAAAGGCACCAGAGGCTGGAGTTTAATAGGAAAACATGTGAAAAATAGTATTTTTTTCTGAAATATCATCTCTTACTTTCAAGACAATTTCCTTGCTCATTCATTATGCCATGTAACATACGTTACATACTTAAATAAGTGCTCTGATCCTGATGTCAAACTTGCACATGTATGATTCTTAATTGCATTAGCAAGACAGTGCCAAAAATATAAGATATCCACGAGCGTCAAATATTTTCATATATTTTTCTTCAATAATAGATACAAAAATTGGATACTTAAAATTGGGGGTAGGTTTGTTTAATAGCTCATATAAAACAATATATTTGAGATAGAAAAGCAAGCTTTGTTTTTTCTATTAGTCGAATAAGTATTTTATTAAACTAAGATTAAAAATACTTGTAAAAATAAACAAATCGTCTGTAAAATTGAAGATGCTAGTCACGATTTCAACTTTCAAAGGGAAAATTAATCTATGTAACGCATATAACACCATTGAAGGCTGTAATTTTGTTCAAGTTGCTGCCTTTATGTAGCTTAGGCATCCAGCATGCAAACTACATATGAAATTTGAATAATTAGATGGTTTAATGTCTTCTTTCTGTAGCTCAAACTTTCATTTTGATTTTTTCCTTAGTTTGTGACAGTAACATATGTAACAGGCTGTCAGAGACTAACGCCCCGGAGCACAGAGTGCAAACATCTCTTAAAAGATGTGGCTTGAAATTTTCTTTAAGATAGGATATGTCTGCGAAAGTCCCTAGGGGGGGAGCAGGACCTTTTTTAGCTCGAAGTCTATTTTCCTTTCCAAGCCATTTTAACACAATATTTTTTTCGTCATCAATGTAAACGAATGACGTCATATCCGATGACGTAACTATCGTACACATTCTAATGAACACCCATGTAAAGTATTGTCGGTTGTCATTAAGTAAAAAACGGGATTCTAGTCGCTGAAAAGTAGTTGTTTATTTTCAATTGGAGAACGGCCGCCATTGTTTTTTTGAACGTCGTAGCGTCTACGTAGTACAGTAAGCACGTCATAGTCTAAATGCGCGAAACGTTATTAGCTCGAAACATAATTTTAGGAAAACATAATTATTATAAAAAATAGTAAGTGAGTATGATCAGGAAATATCACAATCACAAACTGCAGACAACCCCGTAGCACCGCGAGGAAGAGTCGCTCAACCATCACGAGACACCAGGAAATTAAGCAAAGCAATCAGCTCTCTCTTCCCCATCAAGATGATTACAATACTAGAATGGACATAAAGTAACGTACAACAAAACATAGAACAATTACAGACTCCCACAATGGAAGTAACAATAAACAAAAAGTCAACAACAACAGAACCACCGCCTTAGAACGGACAGCAGCCTAAGCCACCCGGGGGCTTAAATTCATTTTACTGGTGCCTAATCTTCGCCCTAGATTCTGCTGTTGTTGAAGTACAAGAAATGTTCAGCTCGCATGGAGGCCATCTAACTAATGCAATGTATCATCATGGAACACACTCGAATCAAATTAACACTCCATGATGAAACAAAGAAAAGGGCTCATGACTCAAAGATAGTCAGAGCTAAAGAAAACCTCAAGTTGAGCCACGGTGGGTCCAGCTACAGATAAGCATCAGGCACCAACCCACCATTTAAAGATTTACGTCAGAGCCGTCATAGAGTCTGAGGCCTGACCCACCGTCATGCAATTAAAGAGGAAACCATAGCTATAAACCGTGATTGGGTTTAAAACTAGGCATGCAGACTGCCGCATGATTTCCAAATTATATCCAACCCTTATATAACGTTTTACTATCTTTTTGAATTGATCACAAAAATTAGGTTTTCCAACAATTCGTTTGAATTTATAGACTAAGTCACCATAAAATATATACCGGGCCGCATAGCGCAGTCGGTAACGTGTCTGGCTTCAGATGCGTGTCTGACTGCAGATCCAGGGGTCGCGAGTTCGATCCCGGTCTGGTACCATACTTTCGTGGAGATTGATCATGAAATGATTTCTACGGTCATTCTCCTCCTTTCCGCTGATTTATTCAAGAAGGGTTGTTGTCAGTTATAAGCGAAAGTATGTGCACGAATTACTGGTTAACCGCTTGTTCAAGGTGTGGTTAGGTGAACTGACCGTCCCGCAATGACCATAGCTGTTGACTTGGGACGTAAAGCAACAAAGCAAACAAAAACCATAAAATATAGGTTCTGATATGCCTTGTTGCAGAAGAGTTTTTAACCCAATGTTGTATTTAACAATTAACTCTGAGTGTCTGCGGTAGAATTTAGAAAATGCTTTTCGAATTTTATGATATCTATAACCTTGTTTTTATAATTTAGCAGTTAAAAATAAGTTTCTGTTGTTGAAGTCATCAACATTAGAGCACATTCTAGCAAAACGAATAAGCTGAGAAATGTAAATTACACCATAGGAAGAAGAGCGAGGAACATCTCCATCAAGATATGGGAAATTTACTATTTCAAAATTAAAATCATCCCGTTTATCATAAATTTTAGAAGAAACTATTCCATTTGTTATTGACAAGTTCAAGTCCAAAAACGGAGCTTAAGTAGCAGAAGAATTCGCCTTATTTAACTGAAAAGAAATAACGAAAGAATAACGAAAGAAGTTGTAATTATAAGACTGGAAAGCTATTTTTCGTCGTTTCTCTCAGGTAAATTACATCTAATTTTAGCATGAAAGCCTTCGGTTGTAAATGTAATTTTCCCGACATTTCATACCTCAGTGAAATGCAGTAAAATAACTTTCAATTCTTAAGTAAATATCTAACCCTTACTTTAAAGTGTACCAAAGTTCCAAATTATGGGTTTCAGATTCAAATGGGTTACTGTACAGTGTACTATCTATAGTCTGTTTTTTCAATTCAGACTATCTAATGACCGCACAATGATGTCACCACTGATCGTTTTCTCATGTAAAAACGCGTATATAACATTTCTTCTATGATAAGGCAACACAATATCAACACAGTAACGTAATGGGATAGCAATGAGTAAAGGTGAATATATGTATATGACGATTATCCACTCATCCCGAACATATACTCTAAATGCTGTTGTTAGAAATACTGCTGCAATTAGGAATCCCAGCTGACTTAGCGACGCAGCTTGCCAAACGCGATTGAAAGGATCTTTGAAACGTCTTAGGATCGTCAGTGGAACCAAGGTTATACTTGCTGAAACAAACATATAATCTAAGTGTAACCAAGAAATAATATTGATAATAACAAGTATGGTTGTTTTTATGATTACACGCCGCGTCGTGTATCAGTGTATGATAATGAAACCAGAAATGATGACTTCAATATTTAGAAAATACACGTCAAATTAAAACACATGCTATAGTTCTCCCAAGATCTAATGGCTATGTTTACATTTGCTCGTTTGTAAACATTGAAATAAAAACATTTGGGTGGCATATTCAGAAGTCATGTGTGGTTTTGAAAACTATTTGTTGTGTCAGCATGTATAGCTCAGTAGGTAGAGTCGCCGCCAACAGAAAATCCATTCTTTTCCCGTTATGCGCGGGTTCAAATCCTATCAATGCTTTCATTTCTTTTTCGTCATTTTTATTGTAATATAAGTTCATATATTTACATTTTCGAAGCAATCCTTTAATGAATCTTTAAATTTTTGCAACCGTTCATAGCCTCATGAATTACACGAATTTGATTGACAGCTGCCAAACTCACTTGCCCGTGCAATACGCTTTGAACATCGAACTCATTCGCCAGAAGTGAATATGGTGTTGTGATTGACAGCGAACCACTCCAGAGTCGCATGTGCAAAATAAGCCTCTTGTTTGCTCCATTGGCTGTCCGTGTTCAAGCTGGCTGTTCCGCTTTTCCATTTTACACTCCGACTAAACCGTTAATACGATTATATTTTAAATACAAAACTGTTTTAAATCCTAAATTAAAAATATTTTTTTTTATATTTTAGATATTTATCATAAAATGTAAATATAAGCAATAAATTCAATATTTGGAATGTTCATGGAATCATGAATACTTCGGGTCTCTTGAAAAGTTAACGTGAAGCCCTTTGGAGCTTCGAAGCCCTTCTTAAATGTAACCTTAAATCATGTTTAGACAGCAATTTAAACATTTGTACAAAGTGTCCCTTAAATGGGGCATTAGCAAACATGAAAATGCATATCCGAGATGCCACAGAATGCATCAACTCAATAGGGTATGGACTGTTTGTTGTCATTATTTAAAGCTATTTTCATCAACCGAAATGATTTGGAATTGATTATGAAGTATATTCAAACAATTGTATAGATAAATAAATACATTATATATATATATATATATATATATATATATATATATATATATATATATATATATATATATATATATATATATATATATATATATATATATATATATATATATATATATATATATATATATATATATATATATATATATATATATATATATATATATATATATACAAAACAAAAGAAGGTATGGTGACAGGGTTCGAACTCGCAACCTCCATGACAGTGTGCAAGCGATTCATCCACTATGCTGCGAATATCTCCTTGTGATCATATGTGAATAAAACATTTTAAATAAAATAAAATTCATGTAATGTTCTAAAAATGTTGAGTTAAAAATAACTTTGTTATTGGTAAATATTATTGTAAATACAGAATGTCAACAAAGCCAGCATAACGCTGTGGGACTCGAACAGCTCATTTTCAGAAACATTTCAATAAGTTACCTTTACGTACAATTTCATTACTGACATTATACATTTGGCACATTCTTTGAGGTTAACATCAGAATTTGTCAGCCCATGAATAGTGATGTTCACCGAGGCAAAGCCAAGGTGAACATCCCTTTTGAGGATTGATGTTAACCTCAAAAGAATGCACCAATTCTTTTGTTATATGACACTGCATTTCTCTCTTTTCCTAGTTTTATATAAAGTAGTTTCATATTTATAAATTTACTCAAGTCAGATGTTAACAAGATTATTTAACAATTGCTTTTCAAGTCTCTAAATCTCTTATGGGATGTGCAAATGAAATGCATTTTTTAAATTATTGTTCTCATAAAATGAACATATTTTTAATTAAAAACATTTGACCTGTGAATATATACAGTTAGAAATCATGCTATATCTTGAGTCAGTTTTTCCAATATCTTTTTTTAGCTGCAAGGTAGCAGTGAAAACACTTGAAGTCTACATGTCCTGTGCTAAAATTAGCCCGTCACTGGTAGACATTAAGATCTGTCACAACCAGTCAAAAAGTAAGTGAGTATGATCAGGAAATACCACAATCACACACCGCAGACCAAGCTACATCACCATGAGGAAGAGTCACAGAACATATACAGTACAAGGCATCTTTAAGAAATAAATGCAAAACAACCAGCTCGCTCTCTCTTACTCTTCCTCCTCAAGATGATTGCAAAACTAGAAAGGACACAAAGCAATTCACAACAAAACAAATAAAAACACAAAATTGTTTAGCTCGCATGGAGGCTTCTTAACAAATACAGTGTATCATCACAGAATAACAATCAAATTAACACACTATGATGAAACAATGAAAAGGGCTCATGACTCGCAGATAATCAGAGCTAAAGGAAACCTCAAGTTGAGCTACGACGGGCCCAGCCAAGGACAAGCATCAGGCACCAACCAATGGATTAAAGCATTACATCAGGGTCGTCATTGAGTCTGAGGCCTGACCCACCGTCGTGCAATTAAAGAGGAAACCATAGCTATAAACCGTGATTGGGTTTACAATCAAGCATGCAGACTGTTGCATGATAAAGCTAGTTTTAGCCAATCAACGGAGCTCTTTTATAAGCGTCGTAAAACAATTACTACTCACACTGACAGTCATATGGGGAATACGTTTTGATTTAAATCAATCATGTCAGGAGATATGTTGTCAGGTATTGAGAACGTCATTAAGTCAATGTTAACTTCACTTGCACAATACAGAGAAATGTGATACATGTAGCGTAATTTATTCATAATTTGTTATTCGCATTTATGCATTATGGCATTAATAACGTAAAGATGAAATGCAGTGTATGGTTGAGGATACCTGGAAGTCAGCAAACCTGGAACAGTATGTTATCCCAGTGACGTATATAAGAGTGACTGGACACTCCAATGAAATAACAATACTCAACTCAAATAACTCTGCCGGGCATCTAACACAGGTAAAAGCTGCATAGTCTGTAACTTTTGATCTTTTAATTTTAGAATTAAAGTTTCTATTTTTCAAGAACACAGTAAAATAACTAAAATTCAGGTAAACATTTTACCAATTTCGTAAATCTTAACAAATTATCGGTATCAAAACAACAGCATTTATGTTAAAATTAACTGTCTATAATTATTGGAGGGACGCAAATAATTACCAACAAGAGAAAAACATACCTGTTTTATAAGATAATACACTTTTCCGTGCAGTTTTCAGCTATAGTGAACAGATTTATTTTGAAAACATAACTTAATTCACCTTTTACAAATGATTTAAAAAGAGAATAAAAAAAAATCGAAAACTATCAAAAGTTACAGACTATGCAGCTTTAATGTATCTATACAATTTGCTTCTATCCACACCGTAGGCGTAATTACTCTACTGTTTACCAAAACTTTTAACACCTGTACCAACACCAGAATAGTATAATTACGATGATTACGAATCACAAAACATCTTAGTTTAAGAAACTTAATAAAGAAAGGCACATAGCCATGTTTGAAGCTTTAATCGTCACAGTGAACACAGTATTAGTGAAGTCATATTTGACGAACTCGGTAACTTTCATAAAATCAGCCGATATTTACACGGTCATAACTATATGATTAGTTTTAACATTGCATACATATCATTTAAACATATTTTAGCAATGGTGCTTCAGAACTTTGAATGTTAACAAGCAAAAAAGTATGACGAGGAAATGCTCCAATCACAGACTGCAGACCAACCACTATCACCCGGAGGAAGAGACACAAAAGCACAGACAGCCACAACACAATTAAAATAAAGCAACCAGGCCAAGACCAAGAGGTTTTAAAACTTTTTTTCATGCTCATCTCAGATGAGCACGAATTTCAACTGCTTATAAAAACTAAAAATTAACAAGAAAAATAAAGAAGTTTTTAAACATATATGTGTCTTGATCCACATCTGAACTAAGGGTGAGGTTGGCGCTGGGGGTTTAAGCCCTCCAGTAAATATTTTTACTGACCATTCCAAGCCGGTACTTCTTTTGTGGATCATTAGTGTTTTTTGTATATACTAGTGTTTCTCATGCTTTTGCGTCTGTTCATTGCTGCCTTGTGGTCACCTGCTGGGAAAGGGCTGACCTCTTGGCATTTGTTGGTGGTGTTTTTTGTATTTGTTACTTTCCCATTTGGTATCCTGGGTCAGGTGTGTTACTTGATTGTATCGTTTCCTGGTCTTTGCCTCCTTTCTTACTTTAAGTCTCTCAGATGATGCATTTATCGTGCTAACAAATGTTTAAATGCCATCAACTGTTGGCATGTTAACATTTATGAACAGAATAAATTTTGTGCTCAGCTGTATTGATTATGAACAAAAGTTTTATAACCTCGGGGCGGGAGCTCTCTTCCTCAGCAGTAATGATCATTCAAACTAGAAAGGGCACCAAGAAACACACCACAAAATAAGGATCCAACTCAACCCCCTATGGAATCAAACAATGAAGAAACAACAACAGAATACATTGAAAAAATTTAACCTACGATCAAACTGGTGACCTTGGGATGGGGTCAAAGGGTAAATTACCATTAGATTTTTATTTCAACACCTGGGTCATGCCCCAGGGGTGGGTGTTGGGGGTACCGTGGGGGGTTGGGAGTCCCAATTTTTTTTTCCCAAATTAAACTAGATTTGGTGTGTGAGTTACTTGCATGAATGGCACATGCAGCGGCACAATTATTTGGGTCCCCAGCCCCTGACCTTTTTACCCCTCCCTTGGGCGCCAGGGGCAGGGCTAAAAAAGTGCCATTGCACGCCCCATTCATGTGAGTAACTCACACACCAAATTTGGTTGAATTTGGTCCAATGTTTATAGGAGGAGATAGCAAAACGTCCAGACGGACAGACAGATGGACGGCCCGATGACATTACAATATCCCCTTTGCTTAAAAAAGCCTGAGGATAATAACTGGCACCCATTCTTAAGAGATGCTGCTTGATCACTACCCCTTCCCTGTATAGACAAATTATATCTTGTGAAATATTTTGCAAGTTATTTTAGCGTTAAATTGTGATTTTTTTCTTACCCATCAGTTTAAACGTATGATTCGGATGCTCAAAAGAACCATCTCATCGTGACGGTTCTTTTGACTACCCACAACATATGTTTTTGTTGAGAAATACGAAAAATAATTTTCTGGTACGCACTCTTATCTGGAGGCCATATATCTAGGAATACATTAAGTTTTAAGAGACTAAAATAGTTTGAAATAATTCATTGTTTTGTTTGTGTTGTAAGAAATTAACTTTAATATGTTAACCTGAAAAATGAAAGTGTTCCTGGCATCTTTTGTTTCCTCCCCTATTTTTCAATGGCTTTTTACCTCGACGTTATAAAAACGGTAAAACTTATTTAACAGTTACCAATTTGCATTTCTGTTACTGATACATACACATGATTACAGTGTCCATTAAATAAATAGGACATTTCAATATATATTCGATAAATACCCCACAAAATATTTAAGGGTTATGTAATTTGTTTTACATACACAATACACCGAAATCGCTATGTGTACTTTTTCTAACAATCTGGGTGCTAGGAAGAGATTTCACCTAAAAGTAACGTCGATAGAAGTATTGGCAGTAGATTGAATAGCAATTATTCATTGATGTTTATCTAATTATCAATTACCAAATATCTCTATATACTAGTATTGTAGTGCTACTGTTGGTGATGAAGCTGGTTGATTGTGTCATAGATGTTTACCTCGGTATCAATTATCAATTATCTATTTATATTACAGTGCTACAGTTGGTGATAAAGCTGCTTCATTTGGTCATTGATGTTTACTAATTATCAATTATCTCTATATATAGCAGTACTATCATTGGTGATGAAGCTGCTTAATTAGGTCATATGTGTTTATCTCAGTATCAATTAATCAATTATCTCTGTATAGTGAAGTGCTACTGTTGTTGAGGAAGCTGCTTGAATGGGTTATATATATTTTTCTAATTATCAATTATCTCTACATTTTGCAGTGCTACTGTTGGTGAATAAATAGCTTGATTAGGTCATAGACGTTTACCTAATTATCAATTATCTTTATGTGTTGCAGTGCTAGTGTTGGTGATGAAGCTGCTTGATTGGATCATAAACGTTAACCTATTTATCAATTATCTTTATATGTTGCAGTGCTACTGTTGGTGATGAAGCTACTTGATTGGGTCATAGATGTTTACCTAATTGTCAATTTCGCCATATGGTTTCTCCTCCTTACAGTTGGTAAGGTTTTCTGTGTGTTTGTCTGTTCTTTTATATGATAACACTTGCTGTCCTTTTGTTTTTACTGTTGATCATAAGAATTATTCATGTTTGTGAGGTGCGGGAATTACTATGCAAAAGCATCAGACCACGAAATTATATTATAAAAAACTACTGTAGATTTGGAAATTTTCGCGAGAATTTTATTTTCGCGAATAGCATTAAAAGACATATTATTAATGTGAAAAAATCGCCACTAAGGCAAGGTTTACCTATATATATCAATAAACGACATAGTGATTTTGCCATTTCACAAGGGTTTAATTTTCACGAAACTTCGCATATGTGAAGTTTTTGCGAAATAAAGTCCTCGCTAAAATTTCCGTATCAGAGGATGACTAAATCCACCAAATCGTAAATTGAGTGAAGATTGCTTATCAAGTGACTTGATTCTTCTCTAATTTAGCACTCAGTCCAGTATTGCATTTTTGCCATTACGTGGTAGTTGTAGTATTCTGTTGTTGTTTCTTCATTGTTTGATTCCATTGGGGGTTGAGTTGGATCCTTATTTTGTGGTGTGTTTCTTGGTGCCCTTTCTAGTTTGAATGTTCAGAAAATTAAAATTTGACCCCTCCCCAAGGCCCCAGGGACTGGGGACCCAAATAATTGTGCTGCTGCATGTGCAATTCATGTAAGTAACTATCACACCAAATCTGGTCGAATTTCGGAAAAAAATAATTCCCCCCCCCCAACCCCCACGGTACCCCCAAGTCCCACCCCTGGGCATGACCCAGGCGCCCTGATGAAAATCCCGTCCGATATGTTTTATATCTTTCATATGTGAGAAGATACACAAAGTTCGGTTTAAAAATCTTTGAAATTGACTTTGTAATTCAGATTTAATGATATTTGACCTTTTGGCCCCTCCCCAGGGCCCCAGGGGTCAGGGACCAAAAAAAAATGGTGCTGTTGCATATGCCATTCATGTAAGTAACTCACACACCAAATCTGGTTGAATTTCGGAAAAAAATAATTTTTGACCCCACAACCCCCCCACGGTACCCCCAAGTCCCACCCCTGGGGCATGACCCAGGCGGCCAAATGAAAATCCCGTCTGATATGTTTTATATCTTTCATTTGTGAGAAGACAAACAAAGTTTGGTTCAAAAATCTTTGAAATTGACTTAGTAATTGAAATTTAATGGTATTTAATGATATTTGACCTTTTGGCCCCTCCCCAGGGCCCCAGGGGGCGGGGCCAAAAAAAATGTGCCGTTGCACGCCCCATTCATGTGAGCAACACACACACCAAATTTGGTTGGATTTCGTCCAATGGTTTAGGAGGACAGACGGACGGACGGACGGACAGACGGACGGACGGACAGACGGACGGACAGACAGACGGACGGACGGACGGAGGCGATTGCAATATAGCGTGGGGATAATGATGGATTAGAAAATGATCGCAATTTTACGCATTTTTTTTTTTGCTTAACTGGACCTATGCCCTGTATATCATATAAACTTCAGCTGTTCTACAGTATACCATAAGCACCAGTAAACCTCAAGATAAGAGCAAGTATTTGAAATATTTTTTTCTTATTTCTCAACCAAACATATGTTGTTGGTGCTCAAAAGAACTCTCTTACTGAGACGGTTCTTTGGAGCACCCAAATGATGGATAAAACAATTTAAAATTCGTTCAAATATTTGCCCTATGTACCTATTATGTACGTAGGGCAATGTATACATATCTGGTCTCCATTCTAGACGATGTCTTAACATTTTATTGCTATATAACATTTATAATAAAATGAAAAAAAAAATGCAGAAAAAAATGATAAAAAGTTGTACAGGTGTCAGTAGTGACCTTGAATCGATGTAAAATTAAAATAGAGAATCTTACATGAGTGCTCATGATTTATTGAATTTATTAAATGAGGTGGGGAAAAGAGATAAAACTCGAGGCTTGCAGAGCATTTAATCGCTTTTTTGCAACAAGTTTAATAAATTCAATAATACAAGAGCACGAAAGTTAGATTCTATTTATCATATGACATTAAGATTACTTTGAAATTTCATTTCTGGCGTGAAAAAAAAATATACATTTGTCATATGCAACGTTGTTATGAACGTCAAAACGTTTCCCAAAAATCTGTAAACCATGGTGTTATTCACTGATCCCAGACGCAACGTCATATGGGCCTCGTCGCGAGAAATCCGTTCTTCGGGGTTTCCATCAAAGCAAGATTCAAAACAGTCTTCTCAGCTACAAAGACTATCTAGAATTTTGAAATCTCACCTGTAGCAAGTTTACATATGAAACTTTCCAAAAAAGCGAGTAACAAAGGCGCTGATCAGACTGTGCGGATGCGCAGGCTGGTCTGCACATGTGTTGTTCTCAACCCCCGAAGACAGGTTTTCTCGCGACGAGGCCCAATTATGATAAGTTGATGTTACCGTCAATCAAATAATGATAGTGGGAAACAACATACAGCATTGTATTTTCATATCGAAGATGCTTGCTTATATAGGCAATTGTTAATCCTATTATAAATTAATACCTTCTTTCAGTAATAAATCATCCTCTTCAAGGCTGTATGCAAGGTTTGGTTCCCCTACTACATGACAGGACACTGTAATGGAAGAAAGGAACCATCTAAGGTTGATGCAATTTTTTATGGTCAACTCAACTGAGCATGGAAATTAATCCTACTCCTAAATATTAATTACACCAACAATTGTTGGCATTTTAAAAAAGTCTTAGCAGGGTAAATGCGTTAAAATAATAAATATATGTTTATTTTCCAGTGTTTATTATCTATGAGCAGTGGAAATTCCATGCTCAGTTGAGTTGAGCATGAAAAAAGTTTCCACCCTCGGGCCCTGATCTTATTAACGAGCCTGCTCTTCAGCCCACACGAGCCTACTTATCTAGTTAGACTTATCACACGCTAGAGAACCTCTGCACTCGAAAGGTGCAGTCATCGCGGGCTGGCTTGCAGTCGACGAGTGCACAAAATTGTGTACCTACCTCTTAAAAAGGGTAACATTTTGGTCAATATTTTACTTCTTAAAATATTCATCGCGAATCTTCGTCACTTATTAATCCAGCTATGTATCTGCTTAACACATTTTTGTGGTTTGAGTGATAGTCGCTACAGCGCCATTGTTATGCCAAAAATGTGATTTTTTTTCCTGAAAAAAGAGGACAAAACAAAGTTACGCTTATGTTCTGGAAGTTATGCTTCCTTTGGCTAAAATGCAAGATAACAGTACTTTAATGTGAAAAATGTACGAAATCTATGCGTACAGTATGAAAAGATTGAATAACTTCCAAAATGCTCTGTCCTCAGATTTCAAACTTTACGCACATTAAAGGATTGGTATTTTGCATTTTATCGAAAGTAAACATAAATTCCGGAACATAAGCAAAAATTTCTTTCATCCTCTTTTCAGGAAAGAAATCACATTTTTTGCATAACTCTGGCACTGTAGCGACTATCACTCAACCCACAAAATTTTTGTTAAGCATATACACAGCTGGATCTATAAGTGATAATAATTCGCAATGAATATTTTCAGAAGTAAAAAATGACCAAAATATTACCTTTATAAACAGCTAAGTACACTTTTTTGTGGACTCTTCAACTGCAACCATCACGCGCTGACTGCGCTGTTCGAGTACAGCGGTTCTCTGGCGTGTATCAGAGTTTTCGCAGTTTACACTTGCGAAATTGGATAGTACTAATTAGAGGAATATTCAGTAGTATGGAAAATGTGCATACACAATTTAAGAAACGCTTGGGCTGATCCCGGATTTCTGGAAAGGGGGTTCACATGTTTCAAGGAGTGGGGGGTTTGTTTTGCGTTTTTTTTATTTTCTTAAATATTCCATGAAAATGAAATAATTTGGTCTCACAAAGACCAAATTATTTTATGTTCATAGGATATTAAAAAACGGTGGGCGGAGAAGGGTTCAAGCGAACCCCCTCTGGATCCGCCACTGAGAAACGGTCTTACATACTTTGCTTTGTTTGTCTTCCTGGTGTCTAGTGATTGCTGTGTGGCTCTTCCTCGGGATACCGCGGGTTTGTCTGCAGTTTGTGATTGTGGTATTTCCTGATCATACTAACTATTTTTTTACATATGAGACATGTATGCTAGCTTGATACAGAGAAACTATTATTATAAGAGGTAAGGATCTTTCATGAGTTACTGAATTTATTAGAGCTGGAGAAAAGAGATAAAATGCGAGGCTTGCCGAGCAATTCATGTTTTTTTGCAACGAGTTTAACATATTCAATAATTATTTCATGATGTCATATTGCATGTATCTATTGATTGTCCTGTGATGTTGTTGTGAATATGTCGGTAGAGAATTAAAATAAGTTAGAACCCCCCAAACCCCCCCCCCCCCCCCCCTCAAAAGAAAAACGAAACAAAACAAAACAAACAAAAAACCTGAATGCATTAAAATTACTTCGAACTCGCATGTTTAGCTAGAAAAAGTTTTAAAGATGTGTCGTTGTTAGGGACGTCATTAAATATGTACGAGGGTCGTCCCACTAAATCGTGGACTTTTGCGCTGCATTTAAACCATAAGACTTCTCTAATTCAAATGTTCATAAGTTCTACTCGTACATGGTTTATTGATTTTAATGCATAGTGATATATCACTCCCAGACGCCACCTCATGTGATAAGTTTATTTACTCAATACTAAATCAACATCTAAGAGCTGCATTTGATAATACAAATGCAGAAAAAAATCAGTTGAGTCTGCGTCATACTAGATACTAAATGAGTGTATTATTTAGATTATTTTCGTCACGCCTACCAAACGCTCGAATGCTCAACATCTGGTTGAATACTAAGACGACTGCTCTTTGAAGAAAATCAAAAATCGGGGAATGTCATGCAACAGCCTGTGGATTATTGTGTTTGTGGTATAAATACAAGCTCAGAAAGTATTCGCATTAGGTCGTATTTACTTTCCTGTCGAATTCTGATACACCTATTTTACGCGAAATGTAAATCTGACAAAACGAGAGAACTTTCTGACCTCAAATTTATACCACAAACGCAGGAATGCATAGTCTGTTGCATGACCTTCCCCGATTTTATTCTCTTCCTGGAGGAATTGTTTTTAATATTCAACCAGATGTTGATCATTCGAGCGTTTGGTAGGCGTGTTCGTGTTTTTATCAATCTCAACATATTTGACTATATATATTTGGTGCTAAAGAGAACGGTCTTATTGAGACTGCACAATAATATTTCTGAAAAAGTGTAAAGTGATATCCGCTTACCTGGAGGCCTGTGAGATTTGTCTGGTTAACCCTATTTTTTTTTAATTCTTCCAATCTGTTTTGATTGCATTGTGTCGTGGGTACACGCAGTATATTTTCCAAACAGTCCCTTAAAGGGACAAATATTTGAGCAATAATACTGGTACCACTCATTATGACTCTCTCCAGGGGTCATACTGGGCAGATCAAAAGGACAGCCATAATGAGGTGATTATGACTTCCTTACTGGGGCAATAAAGTGGTCCCATAAAGGAATTAGCTATTTTATGATAAAATATTGATCTTTATCTTAGTGAATGAAATTGTGTTGCATACAGGTAAGTCCCCTCTTGAGGCCCCATTAATTTTGTGAGATACTGAAACTGTCCCTTATCAGTTAATCCTTTAATGATCTCTATTGGACAGCAATCTTTGTCTTTAAGATGGCACTTATCTTAGCAAACAGTGCAAACCATGATAAAATGCCGCTTTCTGTGACATTTCATCTGGGTCTTTACTGTTTGCCAAAGTACCCGTTATGGGGCTTCCATCATGATAAAAGTTAGAACCAAATAAATCTACATACAACAAAATATAGAACACAATAAGGTGCTTTTTGAAAAGAATGCAATACAACAAGCAAAAGCCGGACCGTAACGTGTCTGACTGCAGATACGTGTCTGACTGCAGATACGTGTCTGACTGCAGATCCAGGGATCGCGAGTTCGATCCTGGCCCGGTCTCATACTTTCGTGGAGATTGATCATGAAATAATTACTACGGCTATTCTTCCCCTTCCGCTGATTCAAGAATGAGTGTTGTCAGTTTCAAGCGAAAGTATGTGCAACTGCTTAGTCAAGCTTGCCCAGGAAAAAGTGTGGTTACAGTTGAACTGACTGTCCTGAGATGACCATAGCTGTTGAATGGGAAAGCATTTAACAACCCCCCCCCCCCCCCAAAAAAAAAAAAAAAAAAAAAAAAAAAAACAACAACAAAAAAAAAAAAAAAAAAAAAAAAAAAAAAAAAAAAACAACAACAACAGAAAAACAAAAACAAACAAAGCCAAAACAACAGCAACAAAAAAAAAGTAAACTTATACCAGTAAATTTTTCAATTAAATCGTACCTAAACGCAGTCTTATTAAAATATCTGCCCAAAGACGCACGTCACTGTAATTTGAATAAGTTCTTCCAACAAGCTCTGCTGCCTTAATTCTCGAGATTTCCGGCGTCGGCACAGCTACCATGTAAATGCCAGTTTCTTCGTATTTTTGTTGTCTAAGGCGGGACTTGATTTTATCCGACTGATGTCCGCAAACTATGCACACACTTGATTGATTAACAGCAGCAAGTGTTCCAAGTTTCTGGAATCTATCGTCGGTAGCCATCAAGTAATTCAGTCCGAGCCCCTTTATCGTTGTTTCAAGTTGTTCGGCCACTTTCAGTTCTTGTATGAGGCGATAATCAAACACAACAGTGCAGTCATATTGGTATCTACTCCTATATATGTAAATTGGTCTTGCATAGACAAAACGTAAAACGTCAATCCACCAAGTCGTAGCATGGTTAAATTCATCAACAATTATGACCTTAGCGTGTCTTAAGCTTTCATCACCCAGCTCTGGCGATGGCACATCAGTATCCTGCTCTGGCGAGGGCCTGCTCTTCTGGAGAACTACCAAAGCCTTATCCGCATCCGTGAGAGTATCCTGCACGAGAAACATAAATGAGTCATTCTACAAAAGAGGAGGAATTCCTGTTCCACGCCAAAATACTTGTATATTTTTTATTCTAGTCCAACTAAAGTACTGCCGCATTAATAAGAAACGCGAAAATCGACTTTAAGTGCATCTTTTCACGTTATTTTCTTTAGAACTTTTCGATATGCGGATAGAAAAAGCTGTAGTATTTTTGACAAAATTTTCAACCTGATGTTTTTGCTGTGTTTTTCTGTAATTAGATGGAATTTTGGCATTTTGTTTTGGTTCTTTTCAACGAGGGAATATTACTGTTGGTAGAATGGACATAAACTGACCCAGATTATTAATAATATGCAACGGTTGACTAAATAATTCGGTGTTTTTTCAGGGCAGTGATCCCCGTGTAGGTTATTTACTGAATAAAAGTGAAAACGTTACACCTGAATTGTTTGCCATTTGTATGCGAAATAATGCAATCCAGTAAAGCAAATGAAAGTGCATCTGACTGTTCAAAGACTGGGTTATGCATAAAGTAAAAGGTTTACGGATGTTGTCCCAAGGAAACCCATGAAGGTAAGAAAGAGCGAAAAGATCAGAAATCGATACAATCAAGCCCACACCTGACCCAGGATACCAATTGGAAAGTGACAACTTCAAAATTAGACATCACAAACGAGAGCCAAGAGGTCAGCCCTGTTCAAGCAGGGGACCACAAGGCATCAATAAACAGACGCGCACGAAAGCATAACAAAAACAAGACAGAAAAATGTCATTTAAATGTGACAGGGGTCCAATTTTTCAGGTTTCAAATTTAAACAAAAATTTCACACAGTTTAGGTCTTCAGAAATCCACTGCCAACCAGATCCGACTGAACGAACTGTAGTCTTAGACTTGCGACAACCCAAAATATGCGTTGATCGTTTATAAAAGCAACCTAAGAAAGTGGGTTTTTCATCAAATTGGCCAAGCTTGAAATTTTAACACTGAAATCTCTTTAGGAAAATCAACGTGTTGTTGCATCTTAGTCTGAGCACATAACTGTTCGAGAAATGGTAGGAATAATTTATCGAAAATCGTGATATATCAAAGATACTAAATATTTAATATTCCCTATTTGTTTTGTCAAAGGGAGACAGTTTACATTTTTTTTTTACAAATTCGATATTTGAAATTGATTTCCGAGCTTGTTTGAAGAGGTAATACAGTTTTCTTGTGTATTAATGCAACACAAATATGACGTATTCTGATAAGCCTAATAACCTTTATTTTGCGCATGCGCAATTGCAAAATTCAGTGAATAAAGCTTTAAACGCAAAAAAAAAGAAGAAATAACTCAGACATCAAATGAGAAAAATTTGTGGAGCTTCGACGAATCGCTTGCTGGATGTCTTAAAAACATTATTAAGCTTTAGTAAATCCTTTTCGTCCAATGCTTTCGTACAAAATATAAAATATTGTAGTGTAGCATTTTCACTATTGTTCAGTATAGCATAAAGTGTATCGTACATATAAAGTGCTGCTGCATAAATTAGAATCGCTCATAAATGACTTAAGATGTACATTTGTACGTTTTCAATTTACATCGCATTGAGCATTTAATAATCGTAAATCATTTCAGGCAGTATTTTGAGATATTAGGTGGTATAACGGTTAATTTTACTCAAATATATCTGATGGTAGAATTTGGGCATTTTATTCTACTTATTTGACACTTGACAGGGATAATCCTGGGATAGGACTAATCCATTTTCTTAGAAAACTATTATTTCTGTTATAATGGACATTATTTTTAGCTGGGCCTCATATATAAGCTATTCAAAGCCCATGTCAATTATGCTCTAATATAGATATTAAGGATTCTTGGGCCCATCAAATTTTGCAAAGGGCACATAGAAATTTCAACAGGCCCATTAGAATTATTTAATCTGCATGTGTTTGAACAGGATATGGGCCATTGGCCCATTTTAAGGGCCCATCATCATTTTGGTCAAGGATTATCCCTGACTTGAGTGTTACCATTAAAAGAATGTATGCAAACAGCTCAAATTAACTTATTACAGAAAAAGAATGGTTGACTATAATACTACATATGTAGTTGATAATGTTTAGGACATTTACCACTGTAAAAGTTGTTTTTATGAAACTGTCCATGATAGCAACATCATGCTGTTTTAGTAGAAAATGTCCTTACAAACATAGCAAACAGTATTTACCCGGATCAAACTGATTTTATTGGATCAGTTGGATATGTGTCTAAGCTGATTGAATCTTTACTATCAACTGAATGGCAGTGCTTAAAAAATAAAACTGGCATGTACAAAGCAATTACATTTTTAAAATGTGTGATGCTTTTGACACTTACCTGTAGAAATTTAAGTACAGATATAGAGGCCATCACATGGCTGTTACATCGTTTAAATTCCCCCCGCTTTTCAGAAAGCCTAAAATGTCGAAATTCCCAAGAAATTGGGGGTCAGGGCAGTGGTAATAGATTCTTCAAACATTTTTCTTCTGACACTGCAGGATATTCTAAATCCAGATTTGAGATTAACTTTTGGAAAAATGCAAGTAATAAGATAATATTCCAGATTTTCGCGTTTCTTATTATTGCGGCAGGACTATAGTCCAAGTATTTTGCTTTTGGAATTTTGTTTTGATTAAAGCGTTCGATTATCTAACATTTACAACAGTGACTGGGATACTTAATACAGACGTGCATATAAATTTCTTAATGAATTACTGGTTACCCCCCTTATATTTGCCTGTCCCATCGCAAAATAGTGGAGGTTAAGCTTCAGTTTGACGAAACAGCTTGACATATAAACGAAACATACACGTGGTGTTAGTCTTTGGTAGAAATATACCCATGACAGACGCATCGTATATCCATTCGTATTGATTTTAAGTTGTGCAATGTTTGTTTAGGTATACTCCTCAGTTTCTGTCACCCCTGTTACCGCAGTTACAGGTATATATCATACAGAGTTACTGCCTATGAACATGACATCGCACTAGACAAGTGTGAGGTACTGAGTGTCAATTTTCTAAGAACATTAGATTATTTAATAAAAAATTGCTTAGAGGTAAATATGATACGATTTACTAAAGTAAATAGTGAGTCAGACAGGTAATCTGTCATCCCTAGGCCTTTTACCCAAATTTCTATAAAATGTATATGCTGCAAATAAATAAAAATCGAAAAACTATATCAGTATGATGTGCCTCAATATTATTGAGTAAACATTTGAAAGTTTTTTGCTTCCAGAAAGCAAAGTAAGTGTGAGTTTGCATACTTTTTGACATCCCTGATACTGTCATCCCTGTTACTCACCACCAATAGCAAATATGATTAGATATGTAAAATGTTAAAGGTGGCTGTGTTCGACAATTTATAATTCTTTCAACTAGGCTAATTTTAATATGCTGTGTCTGTACTATATTTTAATTGCGTCATTTGAACGATTTTCATTTAACTTTACTCAAGGTCAAGGTCACACTTCAATGTTGTGGGATTTACCCTTCAATTTTGTATCCGCTCAATATCTTCTAGACCGTTTGAACGATTTAAAGTTAACTTCAACCAAATAACCCTCTCAGTGAGACGGTGTGCATAACCCATGAACCGGGTCTGCAGACTCAAAGTCAAGGTCAACTTTCAAAGTCATGGGATATACCCCTTTAAATTTCCTGTTCGTTCCATAACTCCTGAACTCTGAATGATTTTCAGAAAACTTTACCCAAGTGTTCCTTTCGGTGAGACGGTGTGTAGAACACATGACTCAGCTTTGCAGTCTCAAGGTCAGTGTCACAAGTCAAGGTCATGGGATTTATGCTTGAAGTTGGTGTCCGCTACATATCTCCTGAACCCTTTGAAGGTTTTTCATTAAACTTCGCCTAAATGTTCCTCTCAGTGAGACGGTGTGCAGAAGCAATGACTCAGCTACCGATACTTTAAAAGGTCATTGTCATATTTCAAGGTCATGGGATTTATTTTTATTGTTTACCCTTCAATTAAGCGTCTGATCATATCGCCTAAGCTCTTTAAATGATTTTTAAGTCACTCAAATGTTCCCCCCCCCAGTGAGACGTGGTGCAGAACCAATGACCCAGTTACGCACAATCAAGTAAAAGTAATGGAATTTACTTTTCAGTTTAGCTTCCGAACCCTTAAACGATTTTCGTTAAACTTCACTCAACTGTTCCTCTCAGTAAGACTGTGTGCAGAGCCCATGACTCAGCTACGCTCACTCAAGGCCAAGGTTACACTTCGATGTTATGGGATTCTGCAGCGGGGGATTTAGCTGTCCTTCAAACTGCTGTCTTGTTCAAATTATGTTCCTAGCGTCAAAATTATACATACGCATAAAGGGGCCTTGTTCTGACTATTTGATATGTAACATAATTTACAGGACCTTTTCGAAGTTTGTTAAAAATATGTCCATGGGAACAAAATGCCTGGGTCGGGGGTCACATGTTTTACATATGCTTACATAGGGATAACTTAAAAATATCTTCTAGTCTATAAACACTATGCCTAAAGCCTTCACAATTAGTACAGTATATAGCATCAACTGGTTTACTGCTACTACTATTGAAACCACTACTGTTGCCACCGCCGCCGCAGCTGCTACTACTACTTCTACAACCGTGAACAAAAACAACAACTACTACAACTACTACTACTACTACTACTACTACTAATAATAATAATAATAATAATAAATTATCATAAATGTCAGCCTACCCAGAAAGCTCAGAACATTCAGTATGAATTTGACTTGTTTTTTGTGTGTTTTTTATCAGTGACACATGATACAGAGCTACTTTATTCAGTTATTCAAATCTTACGCTGTAGAGTGTTCTACAAGCTTCCTGGGTGGGACATCAAACCGTAACATTTAGTATTATCTGAACCTATTCTTGTCAAACGTAACTGCTCTCTAGTGTGTGTGTGTGTGTGAGTGT
Source organism: Loripinus fragilis (assembly GCA_964019695.1). NCBI lineage: Eukaryota > Metazoa > Mollusca > Bivalvia > Lucinida > Lucinidae > Loripinus > Loripinus fragilis. The sequence continues at coordinate 48,006,459 of OZ026522.1, forward strand.
GTGTGTGTGTGTGTGTGTGTGTGTGTGTGACAAACTTCTGCTATAATAAGCTGTATTTCAAACTTGTCCTATGTGCACAGGGTAGTTCCTAGTGAGACGTAACGATTGCGTCTTAAAGGTATTTCCACTGTGTCTCAATGTCCCATCAACGAATGGGTTAAAGCATGGAAAACTTTCAATTTTTTAAAAAAGCCTAGATAACTCCGAATTATTTATTTGAAAATGTTTGTATGTGTAATGTGTCTTTCTTCTTTCCTCTGTCTATCTATTTCTTTTGGAGCTGTTGGGGTAGGTTATATGGTCTACATGAACCACTACTGTGCCGCACCTTCCTACATGTATTTCCAGAACACTTTTGAATACATCTGCATAATGGCGATTATCCTGTACTTGATTTGGCTGACCACAATTTCATGAAACAACGTCGAAAGGGTAGACTCGCCATTATGCAGCCATGCATTCGATTTTATCCGCATCCAGTATCATTTCCTTAACAAATTCTTCTATTACTTTTCATCCTTCCACGGTCAGAATCTGTCTTCTCCATTAGCTTGTCTCTGTGAAATAATGCACGTATCGCTGACGAAATCGTGTGTTGGCAAATGCTGAAGCATATATTGCCTGGCAAACGGCTCAAATCAAACATAGCATTCACACGCTTAGTTTGTTCTCTATTATTTACATTAGTAACAGTTATGTGGACACTTTGCATTATGATGCAAGCTGGGGATATACATCCCAACCCTGGTCCTGCAACAGCATCAACAAGTAGTATTTCTAGCTTAGCTTCCGTCTCCTCTGCATTTAATTTTTCCAAACTTTCAAATCACTTATCTGTCGTGCATTATGATGTCCAGAGTTTGGTGCCAAAACTTGACTTGTTAACTACAGAACTCAATGAATTTGACATCTTAGCTTTTACTGAAACTTGGTTAAACCCTTCAGTCCCTACAAATGATCTCACTATCGACTCCTATAAAATCCCGGAACGCAAAGACCGACCAGGTGATAGTCATGGAGGTGTCATCCTATATGTCAAAAATAATATCCACTATACACGACGTCATAATTTAGAATAAAGAGGTGTTGCAAGTATCTGGATTGAACTAACCCTTAAACATAAGCACATACTATTTGGGGTCTATTACAGACCGCCTAGTTCAGAAGCTGTTGTTTTTTCTGCAATAGAAGATTCGATCAACCTGGCAGTTGATTCTGGTGTTAATGATATTATTATAACAGGTGATTTCAATTTGAATATGCAAAATGTCCAATCAGCCCGTAAAATTACTTCTCTTTGTGAACAGCTCTCTCTGGTTCAATCTATAGAAGAACCCACTCATTTTACCGAAACTTCTTCTTCTCTCATTGACTTACTTCTTGTTAATAACAAAGAACATCTTATACTTAGTGGAGTTGGTGACCCTTTCTTGCACCAAGATATACGCTACCATTGTCCTGTTTTTGGAATTTTTAACCTTAGCAAACCCAAATGTTTATCTTTTAAACGTCGCATATGGAAATATGATGATTGTAATTATGAAATGTTAAGGCAAAAAGCATCAGCTACAAACTGGAACGACTTTCAAAACAATGATATTAACACATACTGCGAAAATTTAATAGAACACCTACAGTCTATTACCGAAATGTGTATACCTAACAAAGTCATTACTATTAGACCTTCAGATCCGCCCTGGATAACAACTTCAATTAAGAGACACATTAGAAAGCGCAAAAGAGCTTATAAAAGGGTAAAGCAAGCGAATCTTCCTATACACTGGACCAAATTTAGAAATTCGCGCAACTGGGTAACTCAGCTAATACGAGAATCAAAGCAATCGTTTAATGACAGCATGGCTACTAAATTGAAATCGAATTCTCTATCACCTAAACAGTGGTGGAAATTGCTAAAATACTTTATAGCTCCTAACTCAAAATCTTCTATCCCCCCTCTTCAAACAAATGGTCAAATTTATGCAGAAGAGTGTGAAAAGGCAAACATATTAAATGATTTCTTTAAAGACCAAATTGCTCGATGAAAGAAATGCTGAGATACCTGATATTCATAGTTACCCTGTTGACAGTCCCTTAAGTAATATCGTTCTTACTTCAGATGAAGTTGAGTCTGTCTAAAAAGGCCTTCCAAGTGGTAAGGCTGTTGGGCCAGATGGGATAAGTAATCGCGTATTAAAAGAACTTAGTAGGGAGATATCTCCAGCTCTATATGGTTTCTTTTACCAATCTCTTCATACAGGCATAGTCCCAGACTCTTTTAAGCAGGCTTATGTCAGCCCAGTGCATAAAGGTGGTGATCCATCTGAAATCTCAAACTATAGCCCTATATCACTTTTAAGCAATCTAGACAAGGCTTTTGATCGACTTATTTTTAAGTATGTATATAATCATTTCTTGGAAAACAACATTCTTACATCTTTTCAGTCTGAATTTAGAAGGGAAGACTCTACTGTTAATCAACTATCTTATCTATATAACACTTTTTGTCAAGCTTTAGATGCAGGTAAAGAAGTTAGAGCGATTTTCTGTGATATTAGTAAAGCATTTGACCGTGTTTGGCATGCTGGTTTAATTCATAAGTTAAAATCAGCTGGTATATCAGGCAATCTCTTATCATGGTTTACCAATTACCTAACTGGTAGAAAACAAAGAGTTGTTATGTCTGGTGTTCAGTCTGCCTGGAATTTTATCTCAGCTGGGGTACCTCAAGGCTCTATACTTGGTCCACTTCTCTTCCTTCTTTTTATAAACGATATTGTTCAAGACATTGGATCATCTATACGTCTTTTTGCAGATGATACAAGTCTATATATCATTGTAGAGGATCCAAATGTCGCAGCAGAACTCCTTAATGCAGACCTTGAAAAGATAGCAGAGTGGGCACTAAAATGGCTTGTAAAATTCAATCCCTTAAAAACTGAATCTCTTTTAATCTCACGGAAAACTAACACTGTTCATCCTCCTGTATTCATGCTAGATCAACAGATCAAAGAAGTCGAATTTCATAAACACATAGGTGTTGTTCTATCTAATGACTGCTCTTGGCAAAAACATATAGATTATATTAAGGAAAAGGCATGGACAAGAATAAATATTATGCGTCGGCTGAAGTATGACCTTGACAGAAAATCTTTAGAAACTATCTACAAATCTTTCATAAGGCCACTCCTAGAATATGCAGATGTCATTTGGGATAATTGCACGCAGCAAAACAAAAACGAAATTGAACTCATACAATTAGAAGCTGCAAGAATATCAACAGGAGCAACAAAATTAGTTTCAGTTGCCAACCTTTACATAGAAACTGGTTGGGAGACGCTAGATGCAAGAAGAAACTAACATAAACTGGTGTTATTCTACAAAATGTTTAACGATCTTACCCCACCTTATCTATCATCTCTTGTGCCTCCTCTTGTCCAGAATGCGTCACGTTATAACCTACGTAATTCCAATGATACTCAGACTATTGCTACTTGCACTACTTTGTTTTATAATTCTTTTCTACCCTCATCAATTCGAGATTGGAATAGACTAAATCCTGATATCAGAAATGCTGGTACGCTAGATGCTTTCAAACTTAGACTAAATCAAAACTTGCCTGTTATACAGTGAGCCACTTTAGTTACGCACCACTTTTTCAGGGCCCACATTTTTTGACAAAAATGCTGGAATCGAACATTCTCTATGATAATTTATTTATTGACATTTTATCTGTTTGATGACATCGAAAAAAATATTGGAATCACTCATGCGAATCATTCTGCTACGTCAAAGGCAATTTTGACAAAATGACAAAAATGCACGTGCAACCTGAACGTCCATATTTTCTATTTTTGTTTTGCGCTAGGCATTATCCATGGTGGTCGTTGTGACAGAAAAACACCAAAAACAATTATTTTATTCAAGCAAAACCCCTTTTTTCGGCCGTTGAATTTAGTAACACCGTTACTTTTTGAAGAAATGTTCGTTTTGACGTCATATTAACGTCAGTTACAATAATCAAACAGGGTTTCCTTCACAAATTGTTTGGTTATGAGTCACTTGTTGACATCGAAGTATCAAAATACTAAAACATCTTATCATTGCCTCGTCTTATAGCCTTGGTAGTAGTGACGTCATCACTAACGTCAACACTATGACGCCAATAAATCCATTATTTTTTTTACAACAATAGACGGCGGATACATGGTTGTTTAAAATGAAATTATAAAAGAAGTGTTTTGATAAATAGTTTACTCAGAATCATACGAAATTTTAACTAATGTTAAAAAAGTACTAAAACCAACTTTTTTCAAACCTTGGCCAGCTTGGAACCAAAATAGTAAAACATTAAAAAAAGTGATGAAGTTAACAAACACATTCCAGTCTTAGATATTGCCAAGAATGAATCGGCTCTTATCTCTGGCATAGCAGAAATTCGACCCTGAAAAAGTGCAATGTGATCTGAGTTTCATTCGAGATAATGCAATGTGAAATGGTGTTTTGAGGGTAGTGCACTTAAAGATCCATTTTCTCATTCGTTTCTGATCTGATCACAATGAAATTTCAATGGCTAATGCAAATATAAATGCGCTTTACGCTGGTAGTCGCAGAATAAAAATATCACATTGCTTTTTTGAGTAATTTTACATTTATCAACTGGTGCGTAACTAAAGTGGCTCACTGTACCCAAACATTACTACTCTGGAATAAGGAAATACCAAATATGGCACACAAGAATTCGTACAGGTTGTAGTTCACTTAAAAATGACTTATTCCTAAAAATATTATTGACTCTCCACTATGTACTTGCAATTCAGGAGAAATTGAGAATGCCTACCATTTCTTCTTTACTTGTCAACTATACACTCACCTTAGGGTAGAACTTCGTCAATCAATAACACAGTACTGTAACATGACTCTGGATGTAATTCTGCGTGGTGATGAAAGACTTTCAACAAACATTAACACAACCATATTTGAAGCTGTGCATAAATACATTCAGAAAAGTAAGCGATTCTGAGCATCTAAATAGATTGATTTATGGTAAAAACACCAAAAGCAATATAAATTGTCTGTATCTAAAATACTAAAGTGATACTGGAAAATGTAACCATTGCCAATATCCCAAACAGCTCCCGTCTGACATGGACAAGTCAGACTATTCCCATCACATCTCTCTCTCTCTCTCTCTCTCTCTCTCTCTCTCTCTCTTAATTATGGTTTAGCCTCTATTGTCTAATTGTCTTCAAATAATTTGAATTCTCAGCTTAAAACTGCTAGTAGCAACACTTGATTGGTACTTAAAGTTAGAGACAAACCAATTAACTTGTATCTTGTAAGTTAAATGTTGTTCTCAAATTTGAAGATATAGCTCAGCATAATAACCAGTCAGGTGTCATTGTTATAAGAAACCTTAGTCTCTGTTAAATACAGCAAACTTGTTGCTAATGTCGTTTTAGCCCATGAACTTGTATTATGCAAAACTGAAGTCATTGCCTTATACACTTTGTCAAAATATTGTAAAGGAGAAGAACTTGATAAGCTTTTGCTTCCGTACTAATCCTAATGTTTGTATGTTTGACAATTGTATTGTATTGTATAAACTGATTTGAAATAAATATGTTTAAACCAACTGGTTTACCTGTACCAAATTTGTTCAAATAAAAAGGTCCCGCCCTTGGGTACACTTATTTTGTGTTGGTTTATTAAAAGAATCAGTTGTAGCATAATTAAATTTATTTCGAATAACCCATAGGCCTAGAGTCTGTAGCATACTCAAATGTACCTCTATTAGGTTTGTTCAAATAATGGCCCTGGGGCCAAAATGGTTCCGCCTTAGAAGTTCCATGCTTTTTTATTGATTCATTCAGAGAAAGATATTAGCATTTTTGTGTGTTCTAGGCTTGATATTTGGTATTTAGCGCCACCTAGTGTTTTGCCAACTTTGGTCCATTGATAGTTCTTCCACCCTCGGGATCACATATTTTATATTGTCATATAGTATCTAATAAATCCGAAGTCCTTGGGACTAGAGATAAATATCGAAGTATCGAAACTTTCAATTTGTAGGGAGGAAGACGCAAAATACATAGCCCCAAAAATGATTATTTTCAGTGTTTATTTTATTCTTAAACATTTGTTTCTGTTTGTAAAACAAACGTCTCAGAGAGACGTTTCTTTTGCGCATCAAAACATATGTTTTAATTGACAGTTATTAAAATAGTTTATATATAGGCTCTATTTATTATCCCAGCATACCTCAAATTTATTTCGAAAAAGCGAGTATTTCAAACAATCAAATTCCGTGTTTTCGAGATTTTGCTGTTGAGTTTTGCTGGTGTGTGATTAATAGTGATTTTAAGTGAGAACTGAAAAGTCACTTTGAGCATTTAAGATCTCGTTCTATCCTAAGCACATTTACCAGATTTAGATTGTTTTCTATGGTCTGAAGAAAAATGGTGATGTCATCCCTGTTACTGAATGTCATCCCTATTATTCGTCAACTTTGTCTCAATATATTAACTAATCCAATGCTCTGCTGTTGCATTTAAGTTAGCAATTTGTAAGTTGGTGCCTGCGGCTACCTACTGCAGAAAATCAACATGCTCATCCTATTATTTCTCAAAATGGATCTGATGTTATTTGTCTTAATACACGTTGTTTCAGTAAAATAACTAAAATTGATTTTATTATCAGTAACAAAATAAATTTCAGCGGAATTGTTTTGTAAACTTAAAGGTCTATAAAGGAGATTTAAGTATGTAAAAAGAAAATAACTTCGATAATAATTTTATTAAGGAAAAAAGGTTTCTTGTCGTGGTAACAGTGATGACATTTTAAACTAGGACAGCCATCAAAGAAAGCCAACACATGCATTATTATGCAAATTCTTTTGTCTAGATGGACGGTTTATTGCTGGTAATTGTTCAGAGTTGAAATTAAAATTAAAAAAATCCAAATAAGTCGTGTTATTTTTTGCAAAAAGAAAAGGAATAGCTCAAATGTCATAACTTTTGTAGAATGACTCAATATATATACAAATGCAGCTGAGCCGGTACTCAGCATTAGGAACAAGTTGACATGTGCGTACAGTTAAGATTGAAATCATCTGCACAGTCTGATCAGAGTCTTAGTTTTATATCTGAACAAACGTTGGACCCTTAGCTACCCATAAAGCGCACACCGAAGACACACTGCGTGGATGTACATACTGATCTGAGTATTCGGTGGGCGCACATACCAATATGTCCTTGTACTGGACACCAGTATTTAAAGACTTCTTTAAATTCCCAGTAGGCAAATACATTGAAATAGTCTAATTTGAGTACATTTATTGTAATTCGTACAGTCGTGCGTGTCACACCGACCGAAATATTATTTATTTTCAGCACTAGTTTTTATGCTCAGTTTAATTTTCATGCTCAGTTGAGTTGACCGTAATTTTTTATACCCTCAAAACCAGGCCTTCTCATGATAAGGTGTATACCCCTATTTCTTGGGGTGGGGGTGGGGTGAACATCAAAATAAATCAGGAATGACTTCCAATTAAGAGCATAGCTTACTGTCATGACATATGTGTGAATTTAGAATGGTTCGATAAAATATTGTTTAAATCAAAATAGATAAATAATAATATAAAGTTAAATCAAAATCAGACAGGCCATGTTCCAACAGATGTTTAAGAATACATGTATAAAGAATTTACCGTGTACTTATCATCTTCCACCATTCTTTTCAGAATTCGGCCATCTTGTAAAAACAGCACCAGTTTCCTGAATGTACCCAAGTAGTAATGAAAAGTCGTGGGAGTACAGTTATTTATCGCCAGCTTTGGTCTCAGATCATGAAGCATAGCATTAACTTTATTAGTCCAGATCCGAATTTCATCCTTTTCTTCAACAAAGCACAGTAGATCAGTAGGCTTAATTATTTCTCCAGTTGGTCCTAATGTTTCAATTTTGTTTTGATCCATTGTTTTATGGATTTGTTCTCGTATTAAGAAGTAGTTCTCCAGTCTTCATTAGGTTCCATTTTCTTTTACTTGATCGTTGGTAAGATCCATTATTTTATGCATTCTTTTTTAAATTATATTAGGCGCATTACGTGCTTTATTAAATTCCACTAAATTGTATTAATAGCTTCTTTAACCCTTAGCCCGCCAATATTTTTTTGTCCTCAAAATTTCGTCTGCTTTTTACGTCTGCTGCATTTATTCAAGATCAATTCAGATTAGATTTTATCACGAAGGCAAATACTATGGATCCAGATCAGACTGCCCCATGGATTCTGATCTAGGTCCATGGTGTTTGCAACATAGACTACCTAAGAATATAAGTAGACGAGATGAGCAGCCAACAAAAATCGTGACTGTCAGAAATACTTGAGCCAGTCCATCAGATTTAGGTATAAAACATAAAAGGCTCAGACCAAAATATAGGCATCTAGCCCACTAGATAGCTGTATATACATGTATAATCACACATAATGTGATAAGTACCTGAACCTCACGACCTTGCTCAAACGAGTCATTGCATTATCCGTCTGATTAATCATACCTGTATCATCGAAAGCTTTTGTGTTTGACAAACCACTCTTGTTACCATTAGGCTTAAATGAAATATATGTGTGGTTCCTGTTGCCTACCTACCCTATTTTTTAAACCCTACCCTAAACATTAAAATGGTCTTTCGAGAAAAAATACCTAAAATGGGCACTTTTTCATATTTTGTCACTATTTTCTTTGTTAAATGTTATAACAAAAATTTAATAATTTCCCTACCTACCTACCCCAAATTTTGTTGGTATGCAACAGGAACCACACATATATTTCATTTAGGCCTTACATATATTTCTATTGTGAATCCTTATGTACCACTTGTTGGTCTAAGTGAATAAAGTTATGTCTATGTCTATGTCTACAATAAAGATTCATAGGCATTTGCAATCTACACATACTTCCTATCTCAAGTACGAGGGCTGTTCAAATATGAGTGCAACTGGCTTTATAACTTTCTTCACATATATGCTACGACATAATGGTAAACGATTCTATAAAGAAATATATGTCGCCTTTAAACTGGCACCAGACCTAAAGATAAATACGGTATACTTATCGAGCTATAGTCCTTTGAATGAGGGTCACGTTAGTATACTAACAAGCTCAATGCTTTGAACATATACCAGTGATATAGACGAGCGTATAATTCTTCGATAAACAGTTGCAATTTCTTGATATGTTTAAGGAAGTATCCTCATATTCTTATATAATGATTCTGTGAAAGTTGCGAAATCCGACATGCTTTTGTTAAATTACAACGAATCGTTTTCACTAAAATCTCCTTTTGTTTGCAAATAAGTGGTAAACAAAACACCACCTTTCAGTTTTCAGTTAAACTTATCTCTAAAAAATGTACGAAGCAAAATTTAAACTAGTTTTAACTCAAAGCAAAATGTTGATAGCTCATACTGAGTTGTTGTTACAAATTATTGATGGATAGTGGGTAATATTTAAACGCTTAAAAAGCATTGTTTTAAGTCAAAAATGCCTTAAGTGAAGGGGTTATAGAATTTATACTTATTTTTTTATCATAACATTGCGACTTTAATCTAAATTTGAACGTAAACTTTAAGTTTGATCACTATAGGCATTATTTACAATAAAATTACTCACCTGGTCTTGAGGACTAGACGGATTGAACATGTTTTGATAAATGTAAACACGAAAAATGCTTGAAAATGAAAAATAAAATGTGATAACTCAGTAAATACAGGGCGGTGCGTTTTAAAAACTCCCTTACGACATAATTAGTATGTTTTGAGCAAAACACAAAGAAAACGACACAGCGATGTTCATTATAACATCACCAGTAGATAACTCAAAATGACGTTTATTATAAAATTAATGACGTCACAAACGTGCCTATTTACTCGAGATTGAAACAGGATTATATAAACTTTTTCCCGCAAGCAACTTTTGGATTGTTACTTAAACTCGCATCAAAAATTTGGTGCCATTTTGTCTAAAACTTACAAAGATAGGACACTATATCCGCACATGTACCAACACGTGCATTGTAATATGTTTCAGAAAAACTTCAGTATACAGGAATGACCTTTATATAAGGGTCTGTAACTCGAGAAATATAGTGAGTGTGTATGTTTGGAGCCATTTGAAAGGCGACAAATAGTTCTTTTCAGAAAGGTATGACATTTTGTTGTAGCCTATTTGTGAAGACAGTAATGAAGCTACTTGCATTCATATTTGAACAGCCCTCGTAATACAGACTTTCTTTTAAAATTTTGTTTGCAGGTAGTTACTGCATATGCAAGCAGCGAATGCTCAGACGATCCTGTGCAAACGCAGAGTCTCGCCAGAGCATCCGCGTTCAAATGCTCAAAGTATGAAAGTAAATATGGGCTTAGGCCAAAAATATGTATATAACTTTGCTTGGTACGAGGGACGTTTTTTATGTTCGTAGAGAGGTAGATTTTATGAAAACGGCGAAAGTAAATGCATATATCATGCATATATTTGGAAAGATTGAGCTTTTATCTATACATGCAACCTTAAATTATTTAAAAATACATTACTTTAATGCCTTCTAAGAGGCAAACACATACCTATATATCGCACACTGGAAATATGGTAGAAATGTGACATTTTATGGACTTAGTCTCTGACAGAACGTTAGAAACAATTGCATGAAAATTGGTCCATAGCCATGAACAGCTTCTGAAACTTTGGCTGCAGATCAAGGACACCACGTGCTACAATATTATATAAACATTATAGCAAATGCGCAGCAATTATTGGATATGGAAGATTTGTTTGGAACCTCAGCAAATTGAACAGTAGGCATATAAACTTTTATTGTAAAAAGTTGACACAAGCAGAAGTTGGACACGGGCTTTTGATTGTGGCTTAATATGTTAGCTGTAAAGTAGTATTATATTTTTTCTTGTTTATATGGTAGATGGAAGTGTTATGGTAATTTTCATCCAAAAACAAAGTTAATAATTTTGTTTTATTAGAAATGAACTGCAAAATAAATAGCCTAGGGGGTGCTTAAATCCCTTATTTTGTACATAAATGACGTCATGGAGCGTTACTATATTTAGCAAATACATTAAAACTGTTTTCGTGCTTCTAAACAGGTGTTGAAATCACTACAATAAGAAAATTATGCAGATCCGATTGTTATTGTGTTTTCTACGCGGGGTTGATTTACCCCACCCACTTTTTATAACATGGGGGTATGCCAGTACCAGAAGTTGCCAGTTACACGCTTAAATCGATACATCAATATAGCTGCTGACGAATGATTGAGTATACCATGTGCTATGCAAAACCAGGAGAAATTTTAAAATTTGTTCAGAATCGTAATTTTAACAGATATAATAACTAGCACTTCACTGTGATTATTTTGGTATATTGATGGGTGTTTTAAAATTGTTATAGAAGAGCAAACGACAAACTTATAGTTTTGCTGCACTTGTCGACGATTAGCGTTTGAATAATTAGTTTTGGTGGTGCAAAAGAAAAATCGGCTTGAAAAATGCTTATATCACCATAGCGAATGGAACTTAACAGCGTCTTATTTCCTGCTTGCTGCGTGGTTAAAATGGCATGGATTTCGACCAGTGTCCTTTATTAGCCCTATTCAAAGCTTTATATCTTGACCGAACTAAGCGCTAATGATGTAAAATTTATATCAGTTGATAGACAAAGGCTAGACCTTTCAAAATTTATATACTTATGGTACCATAAATTCTATATTTGTAGAGATACAGCCCGATTCTACGAACATAAAAAATGACCCTCGTAGCTGCGCGTTTAATGATTGGCTTTACGTTAATGAGAAAAGTACCATTATTGCTTGAGGTGGCTTAAAATTATCTTTTAAATTAAACAAACTAAAATGAAGCAAGATATTGACGCAAGAAAAAATCAATTTCTTTGGCCGTATTTATCACTGTAGGTGTTGACCCCAAGGAAACAGGAAGGTGTTAATAGACTTTTCGCTTACTGTAAAGGCGGCAACTTTAATATTCATATCTGGGCGTGGTTCGGCTATTTCATCTCCCAAGGAAGGGAAATCAGGTTTTATTTATAATTTGGCGAAGAAATAATAAGTTGTTTGGGCCGCGCAAACGTGCGTGCATTTCATGAAAATCCTAACCGTATACACATGGACCCTTAAAGCGCATAATCACAAAATGATTTTTTTTTGTCGTCCACTAAAATATTTGAAGCCTCATAGACAAACAGTGTGGACCCAGATCAGACTGCTCCTGTAGGAGCAGTCTGATCTGGGTCCACAATGTTTGCCTCTATGCTTATGTTAAATAGACATTTTCTGATGCAGTTATTTTGCTGGCGTTTTAAGGACTAAATAATGTGTTTTGCGTCTATACAGAGGAAATGGTGCAAGATGATACAGTTACTTTTGAATAAAACCACGCCTCAATTTCAGCGTTTACCTATGTATAAGGTAGACCAGTCCAAATTAAACATTCATGAGGTGCCGCCTTTACAGTAACCAAACAGTCATATAATACATGCGGATCACATAGGAACAGCGAAACGCGTGAAGACATGCCGTGTTTGGATGGGGTAACCCATTTCTGCCAAATCAAATTTCCCACCATTATCATTTGTATGAGTCCATTTCATATTTAAGGCTAGTAAGCGGTATTTTATATTCTTATACAGACTTAAATAGAACATTCTATAAGCCTGGTCAGACGCCGGCTGCACTGTTTACAACGGTTTATCGCCACCAAAAGAACGCTAGGCTGGTTGTATGGGCTAGCCATATTCCTAGTTGAAAAACAATATAAGTAATGACAGGGTGGGTAGTCACGTGGTTTCTGTTAGGATACACTGTACGGAAAAATGGCGGACTTCTTTCCACACCGATGTTTTAAGCAAAAGTAAGTAGATATTTCTGCGTGTTTTTTTCATCTTTACAAAGAATGTTATACACCATTTTCCAGCCCCCATTTTTCCCGATCGAACGATGCCAGGATATCCTCATAAAGCTTCTTACTTTGAGTACAGACTCTGTCACAATTTTTTTTGCGGCGAAGATCGGGCCTGAATTTGGAAATAAGCTGTACGGACAACATTTGTGACAGAGTTAGTACTCAAAGTAAGAAGCTTAAAGATGCTATCCTGGTAGCGTTTGATAGGGGAAAATGTGGGCTGGAAAATGGTGTATAACTTTCTGGGTATAGATGAGAAAACATAGAGAAATCTTCCTACATTCGATCAGAATGTCCGTACAGTGTATTCGAACATCCGTACAGTGTATCCAAGCAAAAACCACGTGACTACCCACCCTGAATGAAAAAGAGAGAGATATGGTGCTGGAAAAGAAAAACAACAACACATATTTGTCGCTATTGTGAGAAAAAGACAAGCGGTAAATTTTCTTTTCATGGAGAAACAGCGCAAAAAAGAGAGAATAGCGAGCAATTTCTCGGCGTTTCTCCGCGAAAAAGATAATCGTAGCTTGAAGATGAGCAGCTAAAATTAAACTTACGTTTTTCCTCAACGAAAAAACGGTCATCGTGGTGAAATGTATCGCGTCGAAATCGCGAACATTGAAACGCGAACTTCGTTCACTTATGCGCCGATATAATGGCCGCCGATCGTGGAGAAAAGTGAAAAATATTTTTTTCTTTACCAGTACTGTATTTTTTACGGAAGAAATATGCTTATTTGAACACTTTTTGGAAAGGGTGACGAAAAACCATTTGAGCCGTGACATTTGTCATGTGATTTCCAACAATGTGGCAGTTTGACAAGTGTGGACTCAGACGAGCATGTGCAGCCTCCTTTTAAGCTAAGAACCTCCAAAAGATGTTCGGTCAGTTGGTTAGCGCGTATGCGCAGGCTGATCTGAGCCTTTGCTGGTCGCACATACCACATTGTTGGAAATCTCATGCGCTGGTCCATTTGCATTTAAAGATTTTTACGAATGTGATCTCCTATACGAGTAAATGTATACGAACTGGAGAAAAAGAACATGGGCTCTGGCGTTTTTTAATTGCTCTGAATAATTTGAATACTTTTTTCTTTCTTATTCAACGGCGATTGGTGCTGATCAAACAAATCTGACCAGTAGTTTCTAACAAGATTTTATGTCATGTATATGAAATATTAGCACCACCCTCCGACTGCCATACTTGTCGTGAGCACAGTCAATGGAAGAGACGGTTCTGTGCCAAAACCTTTTCGATCTGGGACAGTAGATTTTTACAAGATGTCATATGATTATCAGGAAAATCAGTCCCATCACTTGACGTCCACATATTTTAACTGATCAAAGTATTTGAACATAATTGGTAGAGGGTAAAATAAATTATCTCGCCACTGGAATACATCTTTGCTTATTATAGAAAAAAATATAAAAAAAAAAACGGGGCAGAGTATTGTGCAAGTTTTACCCTCCTTTGACTTGACGCAAGGAACCTGTCATCACGGCCGCCACTAGATTATTCTGGAACTAGCCTGCCCAACTAGCAAGATACAGCCAATATACTATTATGCTTTCTAGACGCAGAATCAAAGTGCCGCTTTTGTAAGAATGTGTGGCTCACGATGGTATTCACGGGTCTTTACTGTCGTGCCAACCAGGAGTGACAGTAACGCACATGTACTATTTTGTAACCAGCTGCAAAGTATAACAATAACTTGTACACTCCACTTGAGCTTATACAAAACGATAGATCACTTTTGTATCAATCCTATCTCGAGGATAGGATTAATACACATGTGATATATCGATTATAAGTCAATAATACCTTTGTAAACAAATAATTAACGTCACTGTCACTCTTGGCTGGCAGGACAGTAGCTAAGAGAACGCACCAAAACTTATTTTTCTTATTTCACAACCAAAACATATGTTGTTGGTACTCAAAAGAACCGTCATAATAAAACAGTTCTTTTGAGCACCCAAAACATATGATAAAACTGATGGGTAAGAAAAAAATACAATTTTACGCTCAAAAATTTGTTTTATCTGAACCTGTGTTTTCATCACGCAACCCTAAATTGCCATAAGGTTATGTTTTCTGTCATAATGACCGATTTATGCAGTTTTACGTCATAAGATTCAGTAGTGCAGAATACGACTCGCCTGACTGTTGAGGGTGAGTTTGCTGGTTTGTTATGCCTGTCAATCCATCCTGTCAATAGTTTACTGCGAATTACTGTTATACCCCTTTGACCAAGGCAGATGAAAGCAAGGGAAATGTAACATGCATGGGCCTCTGTGTGAGAAAATCTGACTTTGCTGCATACGAACACTAATGTAAACACACAGACCAGCCTGTGCAATCGCACAGGCTGATCATCGCCTTTGTTTTCGCTTTCTTGAAATCATTGATTGCTAAACTAACAACCTGCTGAATTTCAATATTCTAGCTAGTCTCTATAGCTGAGTTGACTGGATTGAGTCTTACTAGGCATTGAGCTGGCTATAGACCCACTCCCTACCAGGGAGAATTTTGTGCACTATGATTTTCTGAGACTACATTATATAAGACACATAATAAAAGATGTTAGCCCTCTGAGAGTGACAGCGTTAACGTGTAACATAACGCTATATATGTTACCCCCCGGAAATAGCATTAAACGTGCCTGATAATGTCTCAACCATGACATATTCGTATATATTTGCATGCTGACCGAGGTTTATGAGCTCTTTGTAACACAGTTACATATTTTTAGTATTAATTTTATAAATATATTGAGTTATTACCGTTGTATACGTTACTTAGTGTTTCCTGTGTTATTTCCGAGTATCAGCATGGTATTTAATGACTATACCTGTATTACATCTGTCACAAAATATAGTAAATCTATAAGGCTGCTACTTAAATGATTTAAAGTTCTTTATTATGGTCACTTACACTATTTTCAAGCACATGTTACGTATGTTATCTTCAAAATAGCATTAAACACTCAAGTTAATGTCTCTAACAAGCCCTGTTTATACTTATTTGCATGCTGGCACAGGTTTATGTACTTCTTTTAACAAGGTTAACCTATTTTAAGTATTCATTTTATAAATGTCTTGAGCTTTAACTGGTATGTGTGTTACCAAATGATATGTAAGTTATTCTGAGTATCTGACTATCTGTATAGTAGTTGTTGACTAAACATGTATAAAGTCTCTCAGAGAATTTAGAAAATTTATAAGGCTGAAATAAATTGAAGTACCATTTTAATTTATGGTGATTTAAACTATTATTATAATGTGATCTATCAACCTTCGCTGTTTGCTCACATTAACAGTAGATACCATGCATTCAAAGCGGAAGTTCTGAAAGACAGTCACTGTGAAACAGCTCAGTTCTGGGCTTGGTATATGTAAATAATTCAGTTGGTGTTGACACTGATTAGAGCTACAAGGAAAACAACTTTGAATTGCATGTCAGCTCTATCTGTATGCCTTGTTCCCAAATTTCATTGCACGCAATCACAACAGCTACGCACAATATGTACCCGTGTAACTGATTAAACTCATAAATTTGTCTGATACATATAGCTGATGCAAATCACTTCACGAACAACATGGCCATAGTGTGTCATAATCATTGGTTCTTGAGAAATGCTTTTGGCATAACTATAAGGCAAACAATAAACCACATGCCAAGTCAAATGAGGTAGTATGGGCTTCAGCAGCTACAACTACGCTTCGTACTACAGATGGAATGGTGTATTACTCATCACACCAGAGCTCAATATATTGGACAACTCTTCTATGTATTGAAATCAAATATTCAATCTGCTCAGGTGCAAAGTAGAACTAGTACTAGAGGCAGTTTCTGGCTTCACCAATCCTTTTAGTTCTAGTTTTGAAGACAATGAAGTGTACTATTTGTCTTTCGGTGTTCCTGCTAAGCCTGGCATAGCTAAGGAACTTATTGAGGCTGATGACATTGGCAGGAAAGCTGTTGCAGACTTCATTGACTCACATTTAGTTGAAAATCTGTCTTTCACAACACCATAAAATGCCATACTACAGAGCATAATAGCGTTTCCTGTCACCTTCAAGGGTCTGATGGAACAAGTATTCAACCAGACTCAAAGGCAGGGCATGTTGGTTTTGCCACTGATACATATATACAATGTATAAGCAGCCGTCTTTAAAGTCTTACAAACATTATCGCAGAGGATAACCTTGGTGTTTTGTTCAACACTAGTCCTGCAATAAAAGGTGCTCCTTCTGAATGTCAACAACATTGGCCAGAATATGGGGGAAGATATCTACAGTCATATACTGTTTAACACATTGCGACACTACCAATGTGCCAATGTGTTAGTACAACGGAAAGGTTGTTCCTATCAAACTGATAGAGAAACCCTCCTCACTAGTTCATCTACATTCTAAGCAGGGTAGGAAAACAAACAAACACTTGCTCTAGGCACTCATCAGTGACATGAAGCCCTAACATGTACCTTTTATGTTAATGTGAATTAGCTGCAGTATGAAAATTTAATGTTTCTGAAAAACTACTAAAGTCATACACATATACTGATTATTTCAAATAGCATGAACATGAGCTTACTTCCATCCTGCTATTCTGTGCTTAAGATGCACATACAAAAATTGAACTATCAAGTATTTCCCATGAAAACAAGTGAGGCTTTCCAGATATGAACAAAATGTGTGGAAAATAAATGGGAAGGAAATCGAGTACCTCTGGGTGAAATAAAATTTGATTGTACCCTAACAAAAGAGCCACAGAATTATATTTCACATTTTGTGTGATATGGGATTACCATGTTCAAAACTCAACAGCTCAAACCTTATAAAAGATAGAAACATAGTATTTGCAGTTTCCAAAAGGTACTTAAATATTTTTAATACAAAATGAATTAGTAAGCCCATTCACATTTAAAAAATCAAACTATATTAGTTTCATAAATCATTTATATAGAAAAAATGAAAAAATATAACTAACGTAACACTTTGGGTGCAAATTTGTTTTCAAAGGTCCATATCTGTGATGCCAAAATAACTTACTTGGATGATATAGCCAATTTGGAAAACTTACCTTATAGTTTGCCCTTTTCAGAAGTAATGTGATTTACTAAAATTATCAAAGATGTTGGTAGGTTATATGTGTAATTGGCTGTTACAAGGTAATGGTGCCATTACCAGAGTGCTAGCATATTGCCTTGCAAAATAAATCTGATAGAGGATTAATAAGCTGTATTGGAAAATTCTTTAACCCTATGATAATATACGAAGAGATGCTAGCTTGGCAAGAAATAGCTCTATAACTTCCATTTTAACGCTAGACTAAATACAGCCAGAACACAATTAAAGTAGTACAACCATTTCTCCTTTCCTCTGCAAGATGATTAGTTTAAACTTTATTTCATTTGTACAATACATAAATACTTACAAAGCAAAACAGTAATAATATGTATAAGCATTATACAAAAGGGATTCAGAAGGAAGTCCGAAGACTTAATCGAATCTGTATCCCTCACAGATGCAAGATGGTTGCAAAACTACAGTCGAATCTCGTAATTTTGAAGTCCTAGAGACTAGAGATTTTTGGTGGCCGTGTTCCTTGGCTATAACCAGTAGTGGCCGGATGGGTTTATGGGTTAAAACTTAGTGGTTTTTACGTCCAGTACACTCGAAGGCTCAACCGGCAGTGGTTCTGGTTTTAAATCGTCTCAAAAGACGGGGCCACGGTTTAAAGTCTCATCTGGGAGAAGCCGGGTATTTTGAAGTATCGAAAGCACGAATTAAAGGGAGATAGACATATAAATATATAACACACCAAAATGATTTTTATCAGTTATTCCTATCATATATATTTCGTGTGTGTAATAGAGACGTCTCAAGGAGACGTTTCTTTTTCGCACACAAAACATGTGTTTTCATAGATAGTATTTAGAATAGTTTATAAATGACCCTATTCTCTGAATCCAATGCGTCCAGAAGAGTATTTCGAAAAATCAGAATTCGAATTTTCGAGGTTTTATTATACTAGAAAGTAAACCATGAACTACATCACAAAACCTAGAACAAAACAGAAACCCCCCCAGAAAACAAGAACCAAACACAAAGCTGGTCGGATAAAACAAGAACCAAACACAAAACTCCCCCAACAACAAGATCCAAAACACAAAACTCAAACAAAAACAAGAACCAAACACAAAACTCCCACAAAAAAAACAAGAGCAAAACACAAAACTCCCACGAAAAACACAAAAAACAACACAAAACTCCCACAAAATCAAAATAAACAAACACAAAACTCCCACCAAAACAAGAACCAGACACAAAACTTCCACAAAAACAAGATCCAAACACAAAACTCCCACAAAAACAAAATAAACAAAAACACAAAACTCCCACCAAAACAAGAACCAAACACAAAAATTCCACAAAAACAAAATAAACAAAACACAAATCTCCCACAAAAACAAGAACCAAACACTAAACTCCCACAAAAACAAGATCCAAACACAAAACTCCCTCAAAAACAAGAACCAAACACAAAACTCCCACAAAAACAAGATCCAAACACAAAACTCCCTCAAAAACAAGAACCAAACACAAAACTCCCACAAAAACAAGAACCAAACACAAAACTCCCTCAAAAACAAGAACCAAACACAAAACTCCCACAGAAACAAAATAAACAAACACAAAACTCCCACAAAAACAAAATAAACAAACACAAATTCCCACAAAAACAAGAACCAAACACAAAACTCCCACAAAAACAAGAGCCAAACACAAAACTCCCACATAGACACGAATCAAGCACAAAACTTCCACAAAAAGCATTTGCGAAGCTCCAAAAACGCAGTTACGAACGTGTGTAATAAAATAGTAATAATGAAGGGAAGTCACCTTATGTGGAAAAACGTGATTTTCCATTCCGTAAGGAACGTTTTTTTCTGTCAAACATAATATGTTTCAGGGTAAAATTTAATATAGTCTCAAATGTTAAATGAGAAATGAAAAATATGCGTTTCTTTTGCTGTTAAGTATATAACACAAATATTTTTTAACTCACATGGCGGCTAATCCTAACGCAGCGAGTGTATCATACCAGGGTAACAATCAACTGGAATTATTTAACTGTTATGAGAAGGGCTCTTATTCAGAAACAGTCAGACATATAGTTGAACCACTGTGGGCCAGGCAAAATCTGGCCATTTCGGTAAAGCGCTGGGCACTGATGTTGACATTATTAAAACTGGCGTCTTTTCTCGCCGATATTGACAATATCAGTGAATTTGACGACTTGCTGGTATCCGTTATATAGAGAGGATCTTACATGAGTGCTCATGTTATATTGAATTTATTAAACGAGTTTGGGAAAAGAGATAAAATGCGAGGCTTGTCGAGCATTTTATCTGTTTTTCGCAACGAGTTTAATAAATTCAATAATACAAGAGCACGAATGTTAGATTCTACTTATCATATGACAAATACTTTGAAATCTCATTTCTGGCGTAAAAACGTTATGGTTTTGTCATCATGTACGCAACGTTGTTTTGGACGTCATAACGTTTCCCTGAAATCTGTAAACCACTAGTGGTTTATCGATTTTATTGCATGGCGTTATTTCACTCCCAGACGCGACGTCATATGATAAAGTATAGTAAATTGTTTATAAAAACCATGCGCGGTTTCAGAAAGTTATCTCAGAGGGGGTCCAACTTAGACTACGTTTTGTTTAGTTGATGACGGGAGAGAGGACCCAAATACCACTTTAAGCGGGCCATCATTACCAGCGAAACATTGAATGCTTGCTTGGTAGCTTTGTGGTTTTACAGGGGTTCAAGACCAGTATTGCTAAGGAACCCCATATTTTTGTGATTTTTCAGGGGGGTACGGACCCCATGTCCCCCCTCTTTATTCGCACGGGAAAATGAACTTCTTAAAGTACATGTGATAGCTCTTTTACGTTGTTACATGTACACAATTGAAACTTTTGAAACCTGTCAAAATTTCATAAGTTTCATCATATGAACTGTCAAAAGCTTAATTTTCGTGGCACCAAAATTTGGCGATTTTTAAGACTAATATGTTGGCGTTGTTTATTTTTGGCGGTTTCTCAATCTATCATCTTTTACAATCATTTTCTTTTCTCCTAGGGGCTACTCTTAAAAGAAAGAAGATGCTCCCTTATAGTATAGTATCCCATTTGCAGACGTGAACATACGAGACTCGTTTATCGATACAGATACAACATGCTATGGATTGAATCTGTATTTCGCGGTCTTATATTTCGGAGAATTTCGTTTATGTCGACAAAAGCGCCAATTTGAATAAAAATGCCCGCCAAAAATAAATGTTTTACAGTATATTTGACACGACTTACATGGATTAAGTAACATTTTTATACGCGCTGACATAATTTCTGTTCTGGTTTTATCTCTGCTATCACTGATTCTGGTGCTTTCATAGCCTACTAACCTTCTCGGCGAGGGAAGAAATTCAATTGTATTTGTCTTATCTGACAAGATTACTTAAATCGGCAGAAAACTTTTCCGCATTCCTACTGTGTTAATGAATTGTCTAATACCTTAAAAGAGTTGACTTTTACGATCAAAGCTCTTAATCAGCTGTAATAATTACAACACACTGCTGGTAAGATTGATATTGCTTGCATTGATGCACGGCCATGACATGTTCAGTGCATCCGAACCCCAGAGGGGTATATATAAATTTGCTTGACCCAGTTTTTTTTTTTTTTTTTTTTTTTTTTTTTTTTTTGGGGGGGGGGGGGGGGGGGGGGGGTCAAAAATTTAAATTTCAATAATTTTTTGGTGTTTTCAGAAAAATGCATAATTTTTGGTCATGAAGATTTTGTGGACTTTTTATGGTCATCGCAAAACTGGACTTGTTTTAGGGGTCATTTCTATGTATTATGGTGTCGTTTCTTAAAGTCAAGGTACAGAATGGGGATATTTTTGTGTTTGTTTGAGGCATGCTTGATATTCCTGATATTTTTGTTTGGTAAACAGTCGATGCTCTGTCCAAGCCTACGTATCAAGAACAAACTTGAGTACGGACCCCCCCCACTTCCCGCGCACGTCGAACAGCTACTCTTTTTTTTTTTACTCTTTGTGGTTTAACAGGGGTTCGGAGGAACCCTATATTTTTATATTTTTTCAGGGGGGTGATGTCCGGATCCCCTGTCCCCCCTCTGGATCCGCGCATAAAGGGGACAGTTTTTATCTTTAGATATCAAGTTGCAGCACCCTCATGTTTAAAGTAAAAAAAGGGATTGTGAGAGATAAAAGTTTCAGACAATTGGAAGTGCTACTATATTATTTTGTTTTAAGTAAACAGGGCTATTACGATAAAACATTGTTGGAAATTTCATGTCGCGGCTCATTATGTAGGCTTATTATAATGTTAATTTTACCAAAATTGGTGCTAACTCATTTTTATTTACTGCAGAAAGTTCTTTTTAACATCGTTTACGTATTTAACAAGAAAAAAATCCAATGCAGTTGAGTTAATGCGTAGAAGTATTATTTCTTTAGTGCATGGCCTTTTCCAACTCATTCCATTAACGCCATGTACTTTATAAACTGGATTAATCAATTAAAGAAAATTATTGAGACATCAAGATACCCACATTCATCTAAAAGATGATCGCGGATGCAATCAGTTCCTGAAGCAAAGACGGGTAGCTTTTTTTTTCTTTCAAACTTGTTTTCATATGTGTGATTTTCTTTGTTTTTGGTGTCTAATGTTAAAGCGGTGTATGAGTATATTCTGATTGTAACAAGAAACTTGAAAACACACACACACACACACACACACACACACGCACGCACGCACGCACGCACGCACGCACGCACACACAACAAAAAATAATATTAAACTAACCATCCAAGCAAAAACCAGCAAAACTACAACAAACAATCTGGGGAAACACAACAACAACAAAAAAAACAACAAGTTCAGGTTCAAAGAAAACATGTCAGCAATATAGTGCTTACGAACATGGGCGTTGTTTCACTTTACCAACATGTGGTACATAAGGATTCACGGAAAAAATACATAATGGTAGCTAGCGTGGTTCGTCAGTTTACAGTTACCAGGGGCTAGGCGGGGGGGGGGGGGGGGGGGGTGGGGGTAGAATTATGTTGATGGTCGCGGGATCCAGACAGCTTTATCAACTCTGACAATGTTTTATTATTATTATTATTTTTTAGTTGATGACGGGAGTAGAGAGGATCCAAATAGCAAACACTCAAAGTGGGCCATCATCGACCCACCAGCGAAACGCCATTTAAATGGCGTATCGCTGGCAGGCCGATGACAGCCCAACATTGAATGATTTTGTGGTTGCCGGACCAATATTGCTAAGAGACCCTACAGTTTTGTGATTTTCCAGGAGTGGGGTCCGGACCCCCGGTCCAACCTCTGGATCTGCACATGTACATGTATTTAAATTTCAGATGGGACTGCCTTCATCAGAGCATATTGTTTTGTTTCTGTGCTTCATTGAATTAAAAACGTTCACGTGAAACCTTATACGTGAAACTCATGGCAAACAGGGCGAACTGGTTGACAGTAGCTAGTCACCAAAGTCTTCTAGAGTGAACATTAGTTTGACAGTTGTCTATCTATTCTTTCCAGACTGTCCCTTTGTCTGCGAGTAGTCTCCCCCTTTTCTCTAGATTTTCACCCGGTTTGACATGTGGCTACCCAGTCTTCCTAAAGCGTCATTATCATGACGTCGCGTCTGGGGGTGAAATAACGCCATGAAATAAAATCGATAAACCACTTGTGGTTTATAGATTAACAGGAAACTTTATGGCGTTCATAACGACGTTACGTACATAATGACAAAATTATGACGTTTTTACTCCAGAAATGAGATTTCAAAGTAATCTTAATTTCATATGATAAATAAGATCTAACATTCGTGCTATTGTATTATTATTGAATTTATTAAACTCGTTGCGAAAAAAGGTGAAATGCTTGCTCGGCAAGCCTCGCATTTCACCTCTTTCTCAAACTCGTTTGGCATGAACACTAATGTACATGTAAGATCCTCTATTTATAACAAAGTAAATATGAGCAGGAAAGGCAACAACCACAGATCTCAGACCAACTCAAGGCACCGCGAGACAATGATACAGAACACTTATAACCACGTGAAGTTGGAAAGCAGCCTCCCTTGAATTACTACAGTTTCCCATTGTTTGACAGTGGTCACCTACATATTCTTACAGTGTACAGTTGTCAGTCATAAAAGTCTTTATTTCAAGACCCTCTCTTAGTTAGTTTGACAGTAGTCACTAAAGTATTCTAGAGCGTACTGAAGTTTGACAAAGTCTCCAAAGACTTTCAAGAGTTTCTCTTAGTTAGTTTGACAGTAGTCACCAAAGTATTCTAGAGCGAACTGAAGTTTGACAAAAGTCTCCAAAGACTTTCTGAGTGTCTCTTCGTTAGTTTGACAGTAGTCACCAAATGATTCTAGAGCGTACTGAAGTTTGACAAAAGTCTCCAAAGACTTTCTAGAGTGCCTCTTCGTTAGTTTGACAGTGGTCACCAAATGATTCTAGAGCGTACTGAAGTTTGGCAAAAGTCTCTAAAGTCTTTCTAGAGTGTCTCTTCGTTAGTTTGACAGTAGTCACCAAAGTGTTGTAGAGCGTACTGAAGTTTGATAAAAGTCTCCAAAGACTTTCTAGAGTGTCTTTTCGTTAGTTTGACAGTAGTCACCAAAGTGTTCTAGAGCGTACTGAAGTTTGACAAAAGTCTCCAAAGACTTTCTAGAGTGTCTCTTCGTTAGTTTGACAGTAGTCACCAAAGTGTTCTAGAGCGTACTGAAGTTTGACAAAAGTCTCCAAAGACTTTCTAGAGTGTCTCTTCGTTAGTTTGACAGTAGTCACCAAAGTGTTCTAGAGCATACTGAAGTTTGACAAAAGTCTCCAAAGACTTTCTAGAGTGTCTCTTCGTTAGTTTGACAGTAGTCACCAAAGTATTCTAGAGCGTACTGAAGTTTGACAATAGTCTCCAAAGACTTTCTATAGTGTCTCTTCGTTAGTTTGACAGTAGTCTACAAAGTATTCTAGAGCATACTGAAGTTTGACAAAAGTCTCCAAAGACTTTCTAGAGTGTCTCTTTGTTAGTTTGACAGTAGTCACCAAAGTATTCTAGAGGGTACTGAAGTTTGGCAAAAGTCTCTTATATCTTTCTAGAGTGTATCTTCGTTAGTTTGACAGTAGTTACCAAATCATCATAGAGAGTACTTAAGTTTGACACAAGTTTTCAAAGTCTTTCTCGAGAGTCTCTACGTTAGCTTGACAGTAGACACCAAAGAATTCTGGAGAGTAGTGAAGTTTGACAAAAGTCTCCAAAGTTTTTTTATAGTATCCCTTCGTTAGTTCAAAAGTAGTCACCAAAGAATTCTAGGGAGTAGTGAAGTTTGACAAAAGTCTCCAAAGTCATTTTATAGCATCTCTTCGTTAGTTTGACAGTAGTCTGTCACCAAAGAATTCTAGAGAGTAGTGAAGTTTGACGAACGTCTCCGAAGTGTTTCTAGAGTCTCTCTTAGTTAGGCTGACAGTAGTTACCAAAGAATTCTACAGAATTCTGAAGTTTGACAAGAGTCTCCAAAATCTTTCTAAAGTGTCTCTCAGTTAGTTTGACAGTAGTCACCAAAGTATTCTAGAGAGAACTGAAGTTTGACAGTAGTTACCAAAGTATTTTAGAGCGTATATCAGTTTGACAAGAGTCTCCAAAGTATATGTATTTCTATAGCGTATTTTTGTAAGTTTGACAGTAATCGCAAAAGTATTCTAGAGTGCCTCTTGGTTAGTTTAACAATACTCACCAAAGTCTTCTATGGTGCACTTTAGTTTGACTAGTCTTTCTAGAGTGTCTCGTGGTTAGTTTGACAGTAGTCACCAAAATCTTCACAGAGTGCGTTTAAGTTTGAAGATTTTTCCAAAGTCTTTCTAGATTGTCTCTTAGTTAGTCTGACAGTAGTTACCAAAGTATGCTATATGGAGTGCACTTAAATTTGACAAGAGTCTCGATAGTTTTCTAGATTGTCTCTTTGTTAGTTTGACCGTAGTCACCAAAAGTAAAGAAGTCAAAAATCGGAAATCGATACAACCAAGTACCACACCTTCTTATCTAGTGCGTACTTTAGTTTGATAATAAGTCCAAAGTCTTTCTAGATTGACTCTTAGTTAGTTTGACCGTAGTCACCAACGTATTCCTGCAGTGTCGCTTAAAATTTGACAGTAATCTCCGTAGTTCTCCTATAATGTCTCTACTATCTGTAAGTTTAGTAAATTTGGTTGTCAGGAACTGGCAATATTGATTGTGTACATTTTTTCCTTTTGCCCTGTGACTTTTAATGTGAATATCCTGACTGCCTTATGCCCGTCACATTTATATGGCTTCTATCAAATCTTTAATATGCTCTAACTTTATATTGATAAGCGATAAAGTAGAATGTAAAAGGTTTCTGTTGCTATCAACTCACGTGAAGTTCAATTAAGTTAAATGAAATTGAGAATTTATCAATTAGGTTGATTAAGCGAATACTCGTGTTCGAAGCAATAAACATGCGTTACAAGAAACTCTGTCTGTATTAATTAGATGTTAAATTCAGGACGACATTATCATTATTGGTATGTTTAAAAAGGAGCAGTAAACCAACGCAGGCCCCCAGATAAGAAATCGTAACTGAAAACTATTTTTTTTATTTCTCAACCAAAAACATATGTTGTGGGTACTCAAAAGAACCGTCGCAATTGAGCACACAAAGCACATGTTTAAACTGATGGATAATAAAATATTTGCTTAACTGGCCCTATGCCCACGCTCGTCGAATATCACCCTAAAATACGAGGGTACTTCAAAATGATCTCAGCTTCAGTTGGAGTATGCCTTGGAGAGGTCATCGTGTGGCCGGTGAAAATGATCAAAGCCTCCCTGTAGCCTCGGTTACTGTCCGTTCTGAGGTAGTGATTCAGTTGTTGTTGATGCATTATTGATGTTTACCCCATTTTGTGTGGTTTTCGTGGTGGGTCCTAGTTTTGTGCAATCACCTTGGCTGAGGTAGGTCATCATGCATTGAGGCTAATTTCAGTCCAGTGAAAAGTATAGTGTAGCCTCGGTTACTGTCCGTTCTAGCTTCTGTTGTTGTTGATTTGTCTTTGCTGTTTCCCCCATTGTACACATGGGTGGTTTCGTGCTGGGTCCTAGTTTTGTGCACTCATCTTGGCTTAGGAAGGTTTGTTGTTGTTGTGTGGTTGTCGCTTATTTTTATAATGTCAACAAGCGGCGGAAACAAGCCTGATATGGCACTTCGGTATTTGACGCATGCTTATACAACAGCAGCACGTGTTCACTAATATGGGCCACGCCGCGAGAAAACCTGTCTTCGGGGGTTCCGACAAAGCGAGTTTCAAACCAGTCTCCTCAGCTACAGAGACTAGCTAGAAAATTGAAATTTCGCTCGTAGCAAGTCTAGATATGATACTTTTTGATAAGCGAATAACGAAGGTGTTGATCAGTCTGCGCGGATGCGCAGGCTGGTCTGCACCTTTGTTGTTCGCAAACCTCCGAAGACAGCTTTTCTCACGTCGAGGCTCATATACAAGTCTGCTTCCCTTCAAAGTAGGGGACCCTTAAAGTGCCAAGGACGCACCCAGCAAGATTAGTGTCTTCTTATAATCCGTATACGTCGTCTTCTTCTCACCATCAAAAGAGCAACCTGCTCACCAAGCATTGAGGAAGTGATTTAGAATTTTGTACAAGTTTCATGTTGACTGTATTGTTGTTGAAACAGAAGCGGGTTTCTGAGAAAATGATTCTAGTATTTATTCTAAATTCCCTGGACGTGACAAAGACGCAGTGAGAACCTACTACGAACGTGCATGGGCGTGGTAAGCACCGACAGAAATTGTTAAGAGCGTAGTGCGATCTTCTCCAACGTGGTATGGTCGTAGCATAAGCGTGGTAAGGTCGTAGAGAGAACTCCATTGACGTAGCAAGGACGCAATGACAACGCAGTGAGAGCGTAGAGCAACCTTTCTCGTCCATGCAATGCTCGCACCACGCCAATGAATTTCTTATTACGACTTGCTTACATTGCCACAACGTCCATGCCGTTCTTACAACGCCCTTACTATGTTCTTACTACGTCCTTATTCGACACGTCCTCACTGCGCTTTTTTGAACATGTTCAAAGTTCGACCACGTCCTTCACGTCCATGAAGACCTTACTACGCTCCTACTACGTCTACAAGTTTCTACTACGCTCCTACTATGTTTTCTCTCGTCGAGACCCAATTGTGCTGTAGAAGAAGACTGGTTCGTCTGACATTTGGCGGCACAGAAAGTTTTCCTCAAAGATAAGAAAAGCTGATTAAATCATAATTGAGCGAAACCAAAGAAAATGAACAGTGAGATAAGACAAAGCCGAGACCGAAATCAAACTTTTAATCGAAGCAGTACGATTAAATTCTGGAAATTTCACAAAAACAATTCACAGACTAAAGACAGCCAGCACAAGAACACTGGAGATTATGATCATACTGTTCAACCAGGAATTATGATTAGGATCACTGTGTATAGAATGAGAATTGTCAGTTTGACCGAGAGCGTTCGAAATGTCAAAGAGTATCAACGATTCTGTCCATCTAAGATAATCTCTGTCAATATCATCAGATTTACTCTTTGCATGCTGAGTGATTTTATGCTTTTGTTGTCGTCTGCAGAGTTGTTTTCAAAATTAACTTTCCAAAATAATTCTTTTAGGAACACTATCAGAGTGTCAACGGATTTGATCCAGATCAGGACCGACGTTCCGTCGGCCCTGATCTGGGTCAAACACGTTATGCAAAATATGAATTCAATAGACAAAAAATTAAAGTCGCCGCTAGCATGTTGTTAGAAGTTCACGGTGAAAATTGTACTTTACAGCGTTTCTTACACTGATGTTGTGTCTGGTCGGGCCAATCAGGGCTTAACTGTCGAATTGCTTTTACTCCGGTTTTCAGTTGTATTACTGTTGAGTCCTTATCTTTGTTTTATCTCCTTTTTTTATATATCTCGATTTGTAGTTACTATGAGATGATACATCGATAAGGTGGGGATCTTACATGTGAACCAAACATCTATTTGTCCTGATCCACATCAGAAATAAGGGTGAGGTTGGTAGCCCTTCAGTTAAAGACAGTTACTGACCGTTCCAAGGCAGTGCCTCTTTTGTGAATCATTTTTGTTATTTGTGTTTCGTGTCTGTCATGCTGTCTTGTCTGATCATTGCAGACTTGTGGTCAACTGCTGGGAAAGGGCTGACCTCTTTGATATCTTGTATGTGATATCTTCTTGTGTTTTTGTTACTTTCCCATATTGTGTCCTGGGTCCGGTGGGTTTCTTGATTGTACTGATTTCTGATATTTGCCTATTTTGTTACTTGCATAGCTTAAGAACGAACCCTATTAATTTTTCCGCGGTGGACCAAGTTTAAGATAAGCAGCAGGCACGAGGCAAAAATCTGACATCAACATAAAACAAGGAAACTACATCTTTCAGCAAACTTCAATCAAACATGTTTTGAAAATATTCTCATAAAAAAAACGAAAACAAAAACAAAATGTCCTATACAACTTGTGGCACATCATGTGGTACTAATCAGTCTTTTTTCTTTTCTGCTGAAAAACAAAAAATAGAAATCAACTATAAACAACAGCCACAAAGAGGCTAAAATATTATATCAACTTGTCAAACTTTTGTTGTAGATTTTGTTTTTGTTAAAACACCTAACTCGTTATCCATCATGTCCCTCATAATGACTGTCTGTGACATTCGATAATTTACTCCACAAAATAATTAAAGGACCAAGATTTTAGAATGCGAGTATAATTAGCTCAAACATTCAAATTCTGTAAAACTTGGCCCAAAGCTTTCTTTTCTATATGCCCATAAGTCAAGAATCATTAATACTGATTTCCATGCCTAATTCTGCCATAACTGTGTCTCAAATGCACATACCCTCAAAAACACACTTTCAAAAGGCAGTGGGTGGGGTAAAGAAATTCTTCTGTGGTCATTCGTGTAGAATGAAAGTGACATCAAATTTAATTTGCTTTAAACAGTTCAGCTTACATGCAAAAAATTCTTCAAACAGTTTCAATATACTGGGAAGCAAGCATTTTCATCTCTGACAATGGAGTTTTGACATTGTTTTATTTTCGGGAAACAATCTGTGTACTTGGCCATCAAGAATCAGATTTCCAATCGCCATTCTTTGCCTTTGAGTGCTAGAAAGATGTCCCGACCAATTGTTTAAAGATTGTCACAGACAAATGCCAAAACCAGTTGTCCGAATCCATAGTCTAGTCATTACGCCACAGCCAAAAGGGACAATTTCCATCCACAGGTAAAGGTGGATGGTATCGGCGGGATGAAAACACCATACAATCATGTGAAAACAGAGATTTCAGCATCTAAACGTATTTTTCATTCATTTCATGCAGTTCTGTGGTCCATGGATCAAGCACAAAAAATGACATTCCAATGCATTTAGGTCAAGTTTTAAAATGACAGAAAATCCTTGTTAGTAACATTTTCTACCATTTTCATTTGGCCGTTTCACTTCGCAATTGGGCGTAAAAAGTGTCCGAAAAATTTAGGCTAGATCGTAAAATTGGTTTTCAAAATACATTCTACACAAAATGCATCAATGTTATAATTGGTAGCATTGGTCCTTCAATTATTTTGAGGAGTATATATCAGCCAAGTTAAGAGTGCGTAACGAAAAAATAATTTTCTTATTTCTCAACCAAAACATATGTTGTGGGTACTCAAAAGAACCGTCTCAATGAGACGGTTCTTTTAAGCACCCAAAGCATATGTTTCAACTGATAGGTAAGAAAATATTTACAATTTTACGCTCAAAATATTTGCTAACAGACATCACAAACGAGCTGATAAACGAGCTGGTATTCAGCATAAGGTACAAGTCCGCATATGCTCACAAGGAAGATTCAAATCAGTCCACGCACCTGCACATTCTGGTCAGAGTCTTAGTTTTCCGACTGAAGATACGTCGGACCCCTTGGCTACCATAGAGCCTATGAAAGGCTCTGATCAGACTGCTGATCGGAGTCTTCGATTGGCTCACATGCCAACTTGTGTCTTTGCTGGATAATGGTTCAATTCAAGTTAAACAATTATAATGAAACTTAACCACGTTAGCAGCCTTTGCTGTTAAGTCAAGCTGGGCATGCGCGGATCCAGAGGCCCCCCGTTAAATCACAAAGTTAAAGGGTTCCTTAGCGCTCCCTAGAAAAGCACAAAGCTACCAAGCCAGCATTCAATGTTTGGCCATCATCGGCCCGCCAGCGAAACGCCATTTAAATGGCGTTTTGCTGGTGGATCGATGATGGCCCGCTTTTAGTTGTAATTGGATCGTCTCTTTCCCCTCATCAACTAGAAAAAACAAAAACGAAAAGTTAGACCCTCCCCTGGATCCGCCCTTGTTGGGTCCAGCCAAAGACAAGCAAGCACCATTGCACTGGTAAAATAATGGCTCGTGATCTCATTGAGTTTGAGGCAAAACCAAACAAAAGCATCAACAAAACCGACATCATAATCAACACAGCAACTGATAATGATAAAGGCAGCAAAAGAAATAGACATCGTATAAAGCATTATGACAATTTTATCCATAGATTCGAAAAACAACAACAACAACAAAAAAAAAAAACAGCGCAATAAGTGTTTGCATCTTCACTCAAATAAACTTTGTATACAGTTGGTCAGCTCTCAGACTCACTGTTGCTCAACTGGGGTTTTTCTTTAGCTCTGACACTCTGTGTGTTGAGAGCCCTTTTTATACGTTCACCCACAGTTTGTTAATTGATTTGGTTGATTCCCTGTGATGATACACTGCATAAGTTAGGAAGCCTCCATGCGAGCTTAACTATTTTTGTGTTTTATAACGGCAGAATCTAGGGCGAAAATTTTGCAAGTAAACTTAATTGACCCCCCCCCCCCCCGCCACCTTGCTTCTGTCCGATCTAAGGCTTATTCATTGTTTGTTGTTGCTCCCATTGTTTGCTGGGCCGTTAAGTGTTAGGTCCTTGTTTTTGCAGTACTTTGTGTCCATCAGTGCCAAGATATCTGTAAAGCAAAAGCCAAACTCTTTGGACTTACATGGAAACCTTTAGACTTAATGGACGTGTTTTTATATTTTAATTTCGAATTTTGATATCTTCGTTATTTGTGTATTTTTACATGTGTTAAAAATAATAATACAGAGATGCCTGCTTAAATAGCTATTTTCATAACTAAACTAGTGTTTCATTTTTCAGTAATTCCAATTCCTATAAATACATGTGACTCAAAAACAAATGTTAAAACTGATGGATAAGAAAATATTAACAAAGGGGGAGTTCCAAATCTGCCCACGCATGGATTTTGATAATATTTTATATGTTGAATACATACGGTATAACAACTACAAAAATGAAATTATTTTATTCCTCCAACGCTGTTAGGCCACAGGGGGACACCTTGAAGTACACCCTTTTTGTACTTATATATAACCTATTAAATATCAGTCTCAAATCATTAACATTGTTCACTGCTACATTCTTTGAATGGAATATAAAAGAAGACTTCCCAGGGTATACCTTACTACCATTAATATATATGAGTACATCTAGATATTTTTTTTCTGACCCATCAAAATTTGAATTATCCACAATTTGAACAGTAAAGTTAGTGTCTATAGGGGATTCTGTCCTAATATTTACGATGATCCAGTTTTTGTCAACCCATAATATTTTCAGAAAAGTAGGTCAAATACATCCTCTTTATGCATGTAAATTTTCATAAAATTTGGACACCGGTAAAAGTGTTATAATTTGCATGAAATGAGTTAAGTCATTTTTGATTCATAAGTGATTTCAAATAAATATTCCAGTTAGGTCTTATAAACCGCAGTTTTTCCACCAGTATTATACTAAAAACGTATTGACTATCACTATTTAGTATCTTCATCCAAATTAGGTCCAATAATTTGTTGGTTTCAGAAGTTTTAGCTAATAGAATAGCATAAAACTGGCATTTCTGTAAGCAGCACTTAATAAGTAGCACTCGGTCTAGAACTTAGGTGTACGGGTGGATGTCCAGCAGGTATCATTTGTGAATTGATCTTCCACTGGTTTCCAAATTAATTTTGGACTGAAGCCAAAAGGTGTTTATGCTCTTAATGTCTTTTAGCCAATGAAAAAAAAAGTAAAAAAGATTAGGATTTATGCTAGGTAATTCATCGTCTCCATCTACATTCTATGTTCCTGTTGCACCTAGAATTTCCTCTATATTATGTCCCTCTGAATTAAATATTGAGGGTAAATTGGTTCAGGACTATGTGCATACTTCTCATTAACTGTCATAAACTTAGTGAAACCAGGTCAAGTGTTTAAGAAATAGTGTACGTTCTCACTATTTTGGTAGGTTCTTTTTTCAGAGAACTTGGATTTCACACCAGCTGTCTTTGTATCGGGTTAAACTTCCCCCCTTACATTGATAAAGTGTTGTATTTTCATATTCTGATCCTTCTGGAATATTTAGTTTCAGCAGAAAGTAGAAGACCATTTAAGCTAGGGCTAGGAGGCATGCGAGCTGCAGCACTTTCCATTTAGTGTCATGCAGAGCCTGAGTGAAACTTAGTCTTAAGTTTTAAAATTTTATAGTTTATTTCTAGACTGGGATGATCCGTTTTCCCACATTATTTAAATAGTATCCTTATTTTGCAGTCCCTTAGTCAATCAATGTGTACATTTTAATGAATAGTCTACAGAATCTTTTTTGAATTGCATTGTATCTTAATTGGTATTGATTGTGGTTATTTATCCTGCATTAAGTTATATCCGCCAAAACATTTCAAAAGAGTATCCAAATACTTATCATAAACCCCATTTTAAATCATTAATATTCCAACAAAAGTTTTAAAACTGCTCTAATAAATAGAAATGGAGTTGATGAAAATAAAAATGATACTTGTTAAGATTATAAATGGATTTACAAGAATTAAGAAACACTTAGCGAATTTATGAATATATACATACTGAACATCTGGCATTAGACGAGGTGAAACAGTCTTTGTGCTGTTATTTCCATCGTGGGTATAGAATCACGAATTTGATTCTCAAATGACCTCATAACCATAATGCTGGCATACTAAACGCTTTTGTAAAACCGGGCATAAATATTTATAATGAATTCAATAATATTTATTCATTTTTTTAAAACAAAAGTCTGACTCACCATTCAAACAAATACTGTATATTTCAGGGCTTCAAATTTTGTGAATTTTATCCTTATACATTATAGATGGGAAAGGTTGACAAGAACTAAAACACGCCATAATGAAAACCCAAACATTATTGATATAATTTGTACAGCTGAATTTGAGTAAACATTCTAAAGGAAACATTATTTTAACCATTTAATGTGATAGATATGGTAATGTGTGTACCATACACATAAGCTAGGACTCACAGATTATTCTAATAATTATCAATTTTAGAAATTCTGATTTCTGATAGATGTAAATTGTGCTGCTTTGGGGGGTACCCCTATAATCACATACTACACAATACCAAATGTTGTAATCAACCAATAAAAAGCGATAAAAAACAAAATATTTATAAGCCAAACAGTCAATTTGCATAATATCATCAAGATCTATGCCTGTGCAGAACAGAACTCTATGAAAATTTAGCATAATGCTGGAAGTTTACACAAAGTCTTGATTTTTACATTCTGCAAAATTTTGACCATTAAGATTGAAATTCAGAAAACTTCATTTTACCGGTTTTATTTTTTCTTCAGATTTTATAATTATAACAAACACATGTATGGTCAAATTTTATATAAATTTCATAGGTTGACAAGAACAGCAACTAGGCAAAATTGACAATTTAATTTGTTGAAAATGTTTTCAAAATGTTAAATTTAGGGGTACCTTCAAGCAAAATTTGATGTGGACTTGTTCATTTTATACATTGAAATATATGTATGGTACATACATAATTACAAATTACTAGGCATCATGTTGAGAATGAATTAGGCTGAAAAATCAAAAATCTTGTTGCATAGGTCCACTTTTAAATAGGGTGTCCATTTATTTAATTTTAAAATTTAAAATTATTTAAATTTAACAACTGAAATAGATGAATGGGCAATTATCTCACAAATGGAACACACATGTAATAGACAATCTTTCTACAAAATTCTATCAAATTCTGTGCGTGGGCAGAACCCTATGTAAATTCCATATAGGGTGGAACTCCCCCTTACGCGCATTTCCTACAGGTATCTGTATCGGATGTAAGTCTCAAGCATGTTTTTACCTTTGGTATTTTCATTTCGATAATGTCACCCGATTTTCCGTTGAAATATCTTGTTATCCCATTTGCTTGAGCTTTCATTCTGACTTCTCTACTAGCAGGTACGAAAACAGGAACCCCTCGGATAGTTCTAACTATAGCTGGTATCCATACGGCGTCACTTCCGGAAAGAACTGATAAAGAAAAAACGAATACTAGCTTATAGTACGGTAACTGATATTTTGTCTTTTCCTGAAAAAAATACAACACACACAAAAAACGCACACAATGAAAACAAAAGAAGAAAACAAATCTATGCGAGCTAAACATATTAAGCTTTAACCAATGCAGTTAGGCACATCCGTTGGAACGAGATATAATATGTCAATCTAGATATGCCTAATTATCATATGCCGATCGAGATATGCCCCACTTGTAATATACCCAGAACGAAATATATTATTTCAATCGAGATATCCGTTATATTTCGATCGAAATATTGTTTTTTCTCAATCCGCACACGTGGTCTATGTTGCGTCATGCGCAGTCTCGTATCGATTTGCGCATAGCGCGCAAATTTGAATTCGATAGAAATAATTTAGACCTACAAAAAAGCCAGTGTCATGGGAAAGTTCACCAGGGAACTTTTACACAGAATAGAGTCGAAAGTGTGCTCGTCCCTAAATGTCGAAGTAAATGCAAGTAACGTTTCAAATATTCCGTCCACATATTGTTTGTCAAGTTGTTGGAAACCTGGATACATATACAGTAGGAACTCAAGTCGAATGGAGTGTAAAAGGATACCATCATTTCAAGATACGCCCACACTCAGCAGTTACGATGCTCATAAGTAATATGGCGCCAGGTTTGAGACAACATACGTTAGAAAGTGACCATCAGTTTTAAACTTACATTTGATGACGTACATTGGTGATCAGCTCAAGCTCAGGCGAGTATGCGCATATGTATACGGACTAGCCAGAGCCTTCGATGCTCGCATACACAAAAGCTGAAAGCTTAGACCAGCATTTAGACATCTAGCTTCGCTGGGTTATAAGAAGCATTCAACACATGCAAAAGTACCAAATCTTCTGTGCTGGCTCATATGAACTAAATGTCGGGCACACGCACCCATGCACGCACCGTATACACAGTGGCGACAACGTCTGGCACTATTTAGACGCATTGGCCGCCACCTTACTCATCCAGTTGCTCAATTATACCATGAGAGGCGTGTAAAATAAGACGATGTGTCAGTGAATAGTGTAAAACCTGATCAAAATGATCATTCAAGAGAAAGCTGATCCGAGCATATATGCTGATTGATAAAACCTTTGATTTCAAATAGCTCGTGAATTAGCGTATTAGAATACTGAGCACAACAGACTCTCTCTCACTATTTATGTAATGAATTGAAAATTGATACAAGTTACAGATGAGTAGCCGACGGAACATGAGCTCCCTCCAGGGCGTGCACATGGTGCATGTATGCGCGTTTCAGCGATGCACGTTTACATGTAGTTAGCAAACCTCATGACTTTTTATTTCAATCCATAACGTCTTTTGTTTGTTTCTGACGCTTGACTTTTGTCTAATTTTAAAGTTACCGCAGAAACGAAAAACAAAAACAATCCATTATGTCATATCCCAGCGTATTCAGGAGCCTTTTTTTCTTTTTGCCGTATTTTTTAGGATGTGCAAGAAAAAAAAAACGCCATTATATTCGTGTGAGGATGGGATAGAAAAATCCGTCCCTCGCGATCACCGTTTGTCATACATGTATCACTCGGCAAGCAATATTCTGATGCCATTAGGCGATCCTCGAGGCGGATTTTTCTATCTCACACTCATGATGGATCCTTATAACATACCCCGTACCAACCATGCCAACCTGTGCGAAAGATAAAAGTCGGCCGCAAGTTGATCTGTGACGTCATTGTAATGTAAAAATGACGTCACCATGCCACACATAATTATTTTGTCGCATCTCAGCGTATTCAGGATTTTCTGGAAGCCTTTTTCACGTGTTTTTTTTTTCAATAAAAATTAGGTCTTTAGTGATGACCAAGAAAAAGAGCCCATTTGTGGCAGGATAAAAAATTCTGTCCCTCACGATCACCATTAAATTGAGCCGCAACATGAGATTTCCAACAATGTGGTAACGTAATATGCGACCAGCAAAGGCTCAGACCAGCCTGCAAATACACGCGCTTTGATCAGAGCCTTTGCTAGTCGCTTGAATATTCTACTGATTGAACAATATTTGGAGTTTGTAAGCTAAAAGGGAGGCTACACAGGCTCGTCTGAGTCTACACTTTTCAAAATGCCACATTGTTGGAAA
This sequence comes from Loripinus fragilis, assembly GCA_964019695.1. Lineage (NCBI taxonomy): Eukaryota > Metazoa > Mollusca > Bivalvia > Lucinida > Lucinidae > Loripinus > Loripinus fragilis. Next base: position 48,044,183 of record OZ026522.1, read on the forward strand.
TCACATGTTGCGACAAATTTGTCATCGCTCGGCAAGCCGTGTGATGCCAAACGATGATTTGTGGGACAGATACCCTCACACTCATTTATAGACTTTCTTATAGTTTAGCGGCTAAACGACTCAAGATGATAATATCTAGATCAGGAAATTATATAGCCAAATTGAAATTTCCTAAAATTATATGCCGTTTTAGATATAATATTTCAAATGAAATATAGATTAACGGATGCATTATGTTTTTTGTATCTCGAAGGAGATAGTATATCTACATTTAAATATAGTATGTTTATATCTCGATTCAGCTATGTTATTTCAAATTAGATATTATATTCAGATTCACATACTATATCTCGTTCGGACGGATGTGCCTAACTGCAATGGCGTAGCCAGAACACTGAAACGTTACGCACTCAAAGGGTGACTACTGGATCCAGCAGTGATTCAATCAAATTGCGTCCCTTTCATAATGGAAACTTCTCTTAAAAGAAAGAATTTGCTCCCAGAGAGAGCGAATTCTTTACGTTAAGAAAAAATCCCTATTATGGCCCACATTTGGTGATCTCCCTTGAATGTTATTGTTTTTATTATGTTTGTGCATAACTGCGTAATGGGAGCTACGACAACGTTAAAAACAACAACAGCAGCAGCAGCAGCAGCAGCAGCAGCAGCAGCAGCAGCAGCAGCAGCAGCAGCAGCAGCAACAACAACAACAACAACAACAACAACAACAACAACAACAACAACCGAATCTAGAGCGAATATTCGCTTCCGCTTCTAGTAGTTCTAAGGTGGTGATTCTGTTGTGTAAGATCATTTTTAGTTGCTCCCATATATGTTTTGTATTTGGTCCTGGTTTGTGGTATCGTAAATGCCTTTATTTGTAATTACTAGTTTCGTAAAGAAAGGAGAGCTGGCGATTTTACTTTAATTGTGCGTGGGTCTTGGCATGTGTAAAAAATATAAAAAAAAAGTCTTGGGGTGTGGGGGGAGGGGGTCGGGTAGGGGTCGGGTTTCGACCTTTTAAACCACAACCAGTCCTGCTGAGAATATTGAACTTTTGCATAAAGCTAATTAAGATATTATACATGTACATAGATTGCTCATGTTTAGTTGAATTTTTTAAACTGCGAGACTTGTCAAGCATTTTATCGCTCTTTTTTGACAACGAGTTGCGACCAAAATGCGATCAATGCTCTAGGCCTTGCGGTTTCAGACAAAAAGATTTTTCATGCTTTTCATATGTGACCAAACCGTGTCAATCGCGCGATCGTCCGAGAATCGGGAGTTTATCGGGTCCAAAAAGTGGCGATTGGAGGAGATACGAACGATAAAATTGAGTGATCGGAGACAGACTAGTCCAAATTTTATCTGGCCGATTGGACACAATACAATCCATGGTGAAATGGAGGTATGGCTATAACCCTTTGTATGCTAATGGATTCTTCCATACTTTTGATACAGTGAACTTGGGATGTTTCATTGTACATATCAAGGTGAAGATATACCAGGAACGTTCATTAACCCATTAAAGCCGAATGGAGCTTCCCAATCTTAATAATTGGACCAGTCTAGTTCCGTTTTAGGGGTTGTTGGGTGGTATTTTTCACTTTTATTCAAATTTTAATAGAGCATTCTGTAAGTAAACAGTGGAGACCCAGATCAGACACCGTGTTCTGCGGCGTCTGATCTGGGTTTGCACCATTTGCATATATCCCACAAAAAGGACGCTAGACGTATATGGGTTAAAGATTTCCCCTGACCTACTTCAATCGGTATCTTGGCACACTTGTTAGTTTTTCTCTACATAGGCTTCTGCAAGGGTGATAATCTTCTCCCATCGTTTGGTGCAGTTATGTAGACCTCTACCGTAGAACTCAGCAGGCTGTGTCTGAAACCATGCTTTGACTTCAGAAACGAGGCTCTCGTCGTTTAAGAATCGCTTTCCCTTTATTGGAAAGATGGAAGCCAGGTGGCGCAAGGAGAGTAAGAAGTGTGAGGAAGGATTCATAGCTACAGGACCGAGCATATGTCAGAGCAACATACGAGTTGTGAACATGAGAATTGTCCTGCAGGAGTCAAACCCAACCACACCTCTCGGTTTTGATGGATTTTCGCAATTTCTACAGAAGTAAAGCATATTATGTCCCAGCAATTGTGGTACGAAATTCTGGCTACGAGACCAGAGGCCTGACTCGAACCCCGGATGCGCGCATATTTTCAGTGTGTTCTCTCTTGAAGTTCCCTGTTTTAGCATCTTAATGGTTAATAGTAAAATTGCAAGTAAACTTGCGCAAAACTTGCGCATTTTCTAAACGGTTTGAGGTCATGAGCAAGTTAAAAGAAAGAAGCTGGCTGAAGATTACAACTATACTATGCACATTAAGTTTAGCAATTGTTTTGTATGGGTGAGCCCATCCACATCAGATCTCAAGTTTCATTTGCTGTCATGAAGATACAAGCGCCGAACATCTGACAAGAATTTCCATTAAAATAAAATATGGAATAAACAAACGCAGCGGCCGTGCTAAAGTGACGTTAAATTTTAAGGCTATCGGGTAACGTGGGTATTTCTGATCATTGGAGGAAGCCAAAAACATTTTCAAGCGATTGTTTGGTCACCGAAACTCAAAAAGCATAGCAAATGCTGCATTTTTCTGAACTGTCTCAGAGAAAAAAAGGCCAAGTTTTCACCATTTGACGTTTTTATTAATGCTTTTACGTTATCGCCTTTAAACGATGTTTCTAATCGATTTTTCTTGAACCACATTGACAAGTGAAACTGTTTTATGCCTTCCAACACATTCAGAAAAATAATGCTGAATGAAACATCTTCATGGCTAAAGAGCACGAGCCGAAAGATAAAATCTAACGTCACCATTATCTCGCAAATGCGTCGCACCATTTTCCGGCAACTTAAGGTTTTAATCAACCAACATATCAATTACATTGTAAGCCTATGCCATCTTTGTAAACCGAGTCTCTGTTGAATTGGCACGCCAATTAACATTAGAAGTGTAATCAAATGAAGACTACATTTTGACGTCACTGATGGCAGCTGATTTTTTCAGCGTGAAAACTCTATCACATCTGTCTCACAACCAATAGTTTTTATAGGCATATGCTGCATGAGGAAGATGTAAGACCACCAAACGAAAAATCACATGCTTATCATTTAGCATTGCTTACAACGGGTGTCATTTTTCCTTACTGACCCCTCCTGCAATTTTTGCTCTCCCCAAATGCCTATTTAAAGGATGGCGTCTGTAAATTCGTGGTTTTGTTTGCCTAAGATCCTGTTCTCGTCATTGCATTTGAAATTGTTCGACATTGCACAAAGATGCGCACATAAAGATGCGAAACATAAGAAATTGCTGAACTTATTGTGCATAGTATATTTTAGCTCGATATCTAGGAATAGTGTTATTGTTTCACATGTTTAGAAAATTGATCAAATGCTGAAAACTTCCATATGAGATTATGAAAAAAATAAGCACAGTGACATATCATTTTTATTTCATAAATGGATAACCCATGCATAAAACAAACTGTACGCAAAGTATCGAACATATTTCAACATGGGAAGTATTCAGTTGCATACGTATGTCCTCAACAGGGGTTTGCCCATAGAGGCTTTTTCAGAGGTGGCAAGTCATGATGTTTCCATCACTTAGACTGAGCTTTTGTCTCCATATCATAGTGATGAACCCATGCTTCGTTCTGTGTAAATTTTCGATCAAAAAAGTCGTCCTGATTGTGTCTTGATACATTGCCAAAAGAGCTGTTGCGCACTTGACCCGTTCTTGCTGGACACCTTTCCCATGTACAAATGAGCCGCGACATGAGATTTCCAACAATGTGGTATGTGCGACCAGCAAAGGCTCAGACCAGCCTGCGCATACGCGCGGTCTGATCAGAGCCTTTGCAAGTCTCTTGAATATTCTATGAGTGTTAAGCTACTGACTGAACATCATTTGGGGTTTCTAAGCTTAAAAGGAGGCTGCACAGGCTCGTCTGAGCTTACACTTGGTAAATACCACATTGTTGGAAATCACATGCCGCGGCTCATATGGTCATGGATGTTTTTTTCCACAGACCCCACACTGATCGAGACCTCCTGGGCTAGTTGGCGCACTGTTACACGACGATCCTCTAAATGGCGGCATCAACTTGGATGGTGGCATTATCAATGGCAGACAGTTGGTGCCCAGAAATTCGGACCGTTCCCACTGATGCACACAAGACCAGTGTTTGACAACGTCATGTGACGGGGCATCATCCTCATAAACCGCTTTCATCTCATCTAAAGCTTCTTTCGGTGTGTACCCTTTCAAATACAGTGATCCGTCACTCTCCTTACATTAGAACAGCACACGTAAACTATGTGACTATGTTACATGTACTATGAGATATAGTCTAATGCCAGTATACAACTTCAACTTCCTGTGTTACCGGAAGTAGGTCAGGAGAAATCTTTAACCCTTAAAGCGCCAATCACAACAAAAGTCGTCTGCTTTTCTCGTCTGCTGAAATGTTTAAGACGCCTTTATGGCAAACAGTGTGGATCCAGATCAGACTGCTCCTATAGGAGCAGTCTGTTCTGGGTCCACGCTGTTCGCTTCTATACTGAATTCGTCAGTAATGTCAGGCAATTATTTGCAGCAGACAATTTCAGCAGACGGCATTTTCAGATGCATTTTTTCTTGGCGCTTTAAGGGTAAATGAACATCCCTCGTATATACGTCAGTCCATAAATTGTGTGTTCATTTTAGCAAACAGTGCAGACTCTGATGAAATTCCATATTCTGTGGCGTTTATCGTGTTCTTCACTGTTTGCCAAAGTGCCCATTTAGGTGTTTCAAGTATACAATGGGTTGATTGCATGGTTCCATTTCAATCTTTTTGGTTGGTCGGTCGTATTTTTTGCTTCCTAATTCTAATTTTATATTCTCTAAGCAAACAGTGAAAAACCTGATCAGACGCCGCGTTCTGTTGCGTCTAATTTGGCTCTGCACTACCTACATACATGTATGTCCCATAAAAAGGACGCTGGACGTATTGGTGCTATAACTTGACTTTTCGCTTACTGTAAAGGCGGCAACTTTAATATTCATATCTGGGCGCGGTTTGGCTATTTCATCTGCTAAGAAAGGGAAATCAGGTTTAATTTATAATTTGGTAAAGAGTTTATAAGCTTTTTGAGCCGCGCAAAAGTGCGTGCATTTCATGAAAATCCTAACAGTATACTGACTAAACTCACATTTATTAACCCTTAAAGCGCATCATTACACAATGTATGTTTTTGTCGTCCACTAAACTATTTCAAACCTCATAGATAAACAGTGTGGATCCAGATCAGACTGCTCCTGTAGGAGCAGTCTGATCTGGGTCCACAATGTTTGCCGCCCTGCTTAAGTTAAATAGACATTTTCAGATGCAGTTATTTTGCTGGCGTTTTAAGGACTAAATAATGACTGGGGTTGTGGCACAAGATGATACAGTTACTTTTAAGTAAATTTAGCTTTTACCTATGCCTAAGGTTGACCAGTCCTAATTACGCATTCATGAGGCGCCGCCTTAACAGTAAGCGAAAAGTCAAGTAATACCATACTTAACCAGCCACTACTTTAAGTCATGAAAATCTCTCCTTTTTCCTCTGCTGCATATATTCAATAACACTTCTGACTTGAAGCAAACACTGTTAAACCTGATCAGACTGCTTCTAAGGGAGCAGTTTGATCTTGGTTTATATTATTTGAAATATAAGCTACATTAGCAGGTGAGAGAGCAGACGACTAAAGTAGAGACTGGCGGAAAAAAGAATAAATAAACTTAATTTTATTCTAATGAATAAACTTACATGTTGTAATTATAATTAAAGCTGCAAATATCACACAACGAGTCTTCATTTTTTCATTTTTTATAAGCATACAGTTTATATTTTATCACATCACCAGTTTAGTAATCCAATCCGTACCCGGTACATTTTCAAATTGTAATGGGATCAACTCAAATGAAAAAAAAAGATACTTTGCATTACATGTATAAACACGGATTGTAGTCATTAGTTTAACCCTTCGTATACTAATGGATTCTCCATTCTGGTTTGATACAACAAACTTGGGATAGTTTCTTTGTACATATCTAGGGATGTAGGCTAAATTAAAAAATATTATAGCCCTTTGTCTGGAGATCTTTTTACCATTACGTATGTACAGACAGTGTAGACCCTGATCAAATGCCGCATTATACGACAATGTATGCACTGTTTATAAAAGTACCCATTTGGGGGTTTCCTGTATACAAAGGGTTAATCATATTGCATCCGAGGTTTGGCCACTCTGAGTGGAATTGGGTAAACTAGCTTCTGCTTGGATATATACTCAAAGCCAAAAGTAACTTTACACTTTGAACTACCGAATATATCTTTACTGTTTTTGATTTAACCAAATTAAATATTGCAACGATTTGCTGGTACCTGCCCTAACCTAATTCACGAAAAACAACTTCAGCTAATCTTCCTCGAATTTTCTGTGCTTTCATTAAAAGCACAAAATCAGCATTTCCTAACAAAATCCAAAGTAAACCTAGGATTTGAACACTCTATTTTAAGGGCCATCGATTGCCCATTAAAAATACTGTTTGACATTTTGTCTCCGACGTATAGTTAGTTTTTGACAGCGTCTTAAAGTTGGTTCACATTGAAATTATCTCCATTTGAATTAAAACTATAGTAAATTTTGGCCCCTGCTAAAAGCTTTATTTCAGATAGCATCTGATTTTCTTAATCAGCGAATCGTTTGGACTTCTGCCCTGAGTTTGTGACAAGATAATCTGGTAAAAATTCACATCAGTTTGGAAGAAAAATGGCAAACGGTTTCATTTGGGAAATTCCATTGAAAGTACTGAAAAGTTCACAAAAAGGGGTATGGACGTTAAAACACCACTCTAATTTGTGTTACTCGAAAGGTGATCCAGGCTGATTGAATTTAAAACACAATTCGATAGCTTGCCTTTCCGACTGGTTCTTTAAAAGTGAAAACTGTCCAATCGCAAAGCTACAGCAGCACATCAAAAGTGATGTGTTTTAGAAAAGTTTATTTTGCCCCCTTGCCTCTTTCATTAGGGCATTGTGGTTGCATTAATGACACCAAAATTATGAAATTCAATTGCCATATGAATAAATGATTGAATTTTAATATGAAATAAACACATTTAAAATACCAATCACCAATACACAGGCAAGGTATATATATTAACAGTGTAAAGTTACTTTTGGTTTTGAGTATACTTCGCTAGATAAGGGAGTAGAGGCTGTGCGTTTTTTAGCTTAGTTCAACCCATAAATTGCTCATTTTGAAATCGGCAGGGTAGGTATATTATTTGATTATTCACCTGTGAAACGATTCACACATAAGCATGAATAGTAGCTTTGAGCCTCAGCGTGAGAAAAAAAGTCTTTCGAATGATGCTGATAACAAAGAATCTGATTAGTTTTGATATCTGCGCTGAGATGATGCTTGATCTGAAAACGTTTTAAAGCATTAAACTGAAAAAGAAAATATTTAAACATACTTTAACTACATTTTATCAAATGACGTCGCGTCTGTGGTGAAATAACGCCACGCAATAAAATCGATAGACCACTAGTGGTTTATAGATTTACGGGAAACGTCAACGCTGTGTACATAATGACAAAATTACAACGTGTTTTACGTCAGAAATGAGATTTCAAAGTATTCTTAATGCCATATGATAAATAGAATCTAACATTCGTGCTCTTGTATTATTGAATTTATTAAACGTGTTGCGAAGAAAGAGATAAAATGCTCGGCAAGCCTCGCATTTTACCTATTTTCCCCAACTCGTTTAATAAATTCAAAAAACATGAGCACTCATGTAAGATCCTCTATGTATAAATGTGCATAGGAGCCAGAACTTTTGCTTCTCGCACACACCAAGAAAAGAAGTATAATAAAACCAATGCCGATATTTAGGCGCGGGATACGATAGTATTCAGCGTTTATTAAACGCTTTTGCGCATATATGTCATTAGACCGAAAATAGTAAGTGAGTATGATCAAGAAATACCACAATCACAAACTGCAGACAACCCCATTGCACCGCGAGGAAGAGCCACACAACAATCACGAGACAAACTAAGCAAAAAAACAACAACAAAAAACAAACAAAAAACAGCCCTCTCTTCCCCAGCAAGATGATTGCAAAACTAGACTGGACATAAAGTAACGCACAACAAAACATAGAACACTTACAGAATCCAGTGATAAAGATATTGGTTTTATTTTGACCCTCGACGACTAGTACAATGCCATTGACTACTCAAATTTGGCATACAGTTACAAAATTGTGTATATCTCCGCAGATGATAACCAGAAATATGCAGAACTTAATATTCCTTCACTTATTCGTATTCTCCACGATGTGAGACCATTAAATCATAGCTGATAACTTACAAAGCGTACGCATTAGTGTGTGAACACATTTCGGACACATAAATTCCCTCTGGCTAGCCAGAAATCGGCTGGTACTTAGCTAGTGGTTCACTTCGGCCAGAATGGACTACAATACCTTATTGATAATCACAAATGAAAAAAAAGCATCGTGAAGTTAATAGTTGTAAGAGAGCTTGCTCATATAATGGATCACAGTACCCCCAAATAGTGTAATGGGTGCCCTCGTCGACTGCAACCAACCCGCGACGACTGCATTGTTCGAGTACAGTGGTTCTCAAGCGTGCTTTTGGCAACCTTCATATAAAGATGAACCTGTATATGCTGCTGATACCGAGGGCCAAATTGTTGAAATGGGTTTTGAATTGGCAGCATCAGAAGAAAAGCGCCTTCACTGATGACTGACCCAGAAATCTTACACATTCTACACGTTCAGTTTCGTGGTGTATTCTTTGCCTCCTAAGGATAACCTTTTTAGGAACATGTCAAAGAAACCACTATGATTATGAAAAGACATAATATTTAAAAAGGTAATATCATGATGCTATGCCATGACACCCAACATAATATTTGGGCCTTGACGCGAGAAAACCTGTCTTCGGTGGTCTGCGAACACCACAAGCGAAGACCAGCCTGCACATCCGCGCAGTCTAATCAGCGCCGTTGTCATTCGCTTTTTGGAAAGTATCATATGTAAACTTGCTACAGGTGAAATTCCAAATTTCTAGATAATCTCTGTAGCTGAGGAGACTGGATTGAAACTAGCTTTGGCAGACACCCCGAAGACAGGTTTTCTCGCGACGCGCCCATATTAGATGGTATCTAGCCAGTGCCAAACCCCAGCCATGCTTGGATCCAGAAAATTTTGTCGGTGTGTGTGGTTGGGGGAGTGGGTTGTCGTGAGGTTTTTAGTTTTTTTTAATCATCAACGTATTTCACAGAGGGCAGTACAGACCTCCCGCGAGAAGCAATTGGACCCAATGGGTCCAATTGCTTTTCGCGGGGGGCCCGTACCAGAATTGCTAAGGAAACCTATAAGCAACTCGTGATTCATCCCCCTCTCTGGATCCGCGCATGCCAGACATTGTAAAAAGCCTTTTTGGTACATGCTATTAAGATATAACAAATACGAATGGCCGAATCTCTATATGAATAACTCTGTTATGTAGTAATAATGGCTTATTGTCATGCGCGGATCTAGAGGGGGGGGGGGGCGTTTCCCCAACCTCAGAAGTTCACAAAGCTGAGTAGGTATTCTTAGCAATACTGGTCCGGATCCCCTGAAAATTACGAAGCCACCATTCAATGTTGGGCCATTTAGCAATCTGATTAAAACCCGATCTAGCCGGCGGACATAGTGAGCGTAGATCGGATTTTAATCAGATTGGGCCATTTAGATAGCATTTCGCTGGCTGGCCGATGATGGCATACTTTTAGTAGTGGTATTTAGATCCTTGGATCCTCTCCCTCGTCAACTTAAAAAAAAATCAAAACAAAAAACTCTGTGTTGGTCACAGGTTTAGATAAACGAAAAAAAAAATCAGCGTAAAAATGTAAATGTTTTCTTACCCATCAATTTTAACATACGTTTTAGATGCTCAAAAGAACCGTCTCATCGAGACGGTTCTTTTGAGTACCCACAACATATGTTTTGGTTGAGAAATAAGAAATTAAATTTTCCTTACACACTCTTAACTAAAGTCCTGGTGTTGGTTCTTGAAGAGATAAAACAACCACAAAAGCTATATAATAAAAAAATATCAGGTGTTTGTACACGTGACATATTCAGGCTTGACTTTCTAAAAAAATCTTAAGCATACTTAATTACACAAGACGACAATATTGCCACACATAGGTGGGCCAAAAAAACATGAAAATGACAAGTTGAAACAGGACGTAATTATAATTAGACGTAATTTTGATGCTTTAATATTTATAATTTCAAATAATATCATATTTTTCAACTTCTAACTGTATAATAAAGATAATCATCGTCAATCACTGAGGAAGCCCGGCTTGGGTGTCATGTAATCATTTTCAGACCTTAATTTCAGAATTGAAGACGCAATTCTGGATTTAGGGAACACATGCTTGTTCGAAATATTCTTAATGTCTTTAATAAACTGTCAACAATTCCCATTTAAGATCCACAATTCCCATATAAGGCTCTTAATGCCCATTAAAGGTCCATTTTTTTTAAAAAAAGTTCCATAAACTCCATGTAAGGTCCCTAATCATCACATTAGATCCACACTGCCCATATAAGGTCCACGATTCTCATCTTAGGATTGCATGTCCGATGTAAGGTCGATCCTGTCAGTAAAATTCTGGCAACTCATGTCAGGCCTCCTAGCGAAACATATAAGTGCTAAAATAACCTATATTTCTGTGTCATATAAGTAAAACTTTAGATAACCTACTTTGCTCATAAAACCTATACATATCTTTACTTTTTATTTTAAGATATTGTCATAGAAATAGCAATTGTGGTAAGCGAAACAATTCTTAGAAGAAAAAGATTTCCAAAATGCATCTTTAGCATGATTTATCAAAAGCATGTCAAACATTTTGATTTCCTTTTTTGGATTTGGGTCTTGACCCTGGTTTCTTTGTTTGTTTGTTTGTTTTGTTGCTTTACGTCCCAAGTTAACAGCTATGGTCATTGCGGGACGGTCAGTTCACCTAACCACACTTTTTTCCTGGGCAAGCTTGAACAAGCAGTTAACCAGTAATCGTGCACATGCTTTCACTTGAAACTGACAACAACCCTTCATGAATGATTCATTCAGCGGTAGGGAGGAGAATGACCGTAGAAATTATTTCATGATCAATCTCCACGAAAGTATGGGACCGGGCCGGGATCGAACTCGCGACCCCTGGATCTGCAGTCAGCTTCGCATCTGTAACCAGACACGTTACCGACTGCGCTACGCGGCCCGGTATCTTTGGCGCGCCCCTAAGGTCACATTACTTATTTTAACCCCCCCCCCCAAGGGAGCGCAGTGGCTCAGTGGTAGAGTGCTTGACTCGAGACCGAAGGGCCGCGGGTTCGAGCCTCACCGGCGTCACTGCGTTGTGGTCCTTGAGCAAGACACATTTATCCTAGCTTAGTACTGGTTCACCCAGGAAGATTCGTCCCGCATAACTGATAGATTGTTGAGTGGACGTAAAGAATCAAATCAAACAAATAACCCCCCCCCCCCCACCAATTTATGCTCTGTGAAAAGACAAGCATATTGTATGCGACAAATAGGTGTTTGGTTTCTAGAATATTTTTATATCCCCTATTTTTACAGACAGTATATTTACTATTATTTAGCCGTTTCTATAAAAAACAATGGGAGCACAGTGGCTCAGTGGTAGAGTGCTTGACTCGAGACCGAGGGGCCACGAGTTCGAGTCTTGACGGCGTCACTGCGTTGTGGTCCTTGAGCAAGACACATTTATCCTAGCTTAGTACTGGTTCAACCCAGGAAAACCGTCCCTGTTTAACTGAAAGATTGTTGATGGGACGTAAATAATCAAATCAAACAACAAACAAACAAACAATTGCAGTCATTTTATCATTCATCCTTGAACCAACAGTAGACTAACTGGATTTATGATATTATATATACTAGAGAACTTTGAAAATGCATCACCATATTTTTTACACTTTTCTTGCAAACCGGATATGCGATCAAAACGTTACTCGCAAGTTTAAATATGCGACCCAGAATTGGTATGAATCAGTCGTTAATTTGACTGCAATATCACGCGACGCTGCTGATGACGTCACATGGGTACATACAGCATCCAGCACCTTTCTGCACAGTTAACTGAAGCTTTTTGATTATTTTAATGTTTAAACTGTGGCATATATGATAAAAATGTACCATATCAACTAAAGAGTTTATAGACTGTTTCTAATTAAAAGTAACTGATAACTTCAAAGTTTCGAAAATGAGCGTCAAATTTGAACATCATTTTATAGCTCCTTTTTAGAAACATCTCCATAAGTTACCTTAATGCACGCTTTCATTACTGATATTGACTACATACACTGGCAGTCATGTGGGGAAGACGTTTTGATGTAAATCATGGCAGGAGATTTGCTGTCCTGTGATAAATAACGTCTTAAAAATTACGCTAACGTCACTTTCACAATACAAAAGACACGTGATACAAGCGTAATTTATGCATTATCTGTCATTTATGTATGCCCGAAGCCTCTTCCATTAAAACCAGATGCGTAAAATTGAAACTTTGAAAGGCCCAAGACGTTGAATTTTATTACTAGACTATATTAATTAGGGTGGGTGGGGTATGTCTTTATTTTTAAAGGGGTGTATTTTGAGCATACGGAAATGTCAATTCATTTCTAATCGTTTAATGATTAACGTGCAATCGTGAAAGAAGCCCAGGACGCAAATCTGATGAGTCAGGAATCAAAACTAACCCGTGTTAACTTGCAGCTGAATTTGTGTCCTTCAAAATCGACCACCCCTGTCTTAAAACGAATACTTTTTCAATACCTTAAAGTAAATTTACAACCATGAATTTTCTAGGGCACACTACAAGCTAGTCCGACTATGATATGCAATAATAATTATCTTGATGACAATCTCAGGATTTATGAAATAAAGGATTTAATCTGGGTGATGCGTTTTCAAAGTCCTTAAGTATATAAACATCTAAATCTATACTCACGTCAACTAAAAACGCCTCACTCATTATCACTGTTTTCTTAGCGTTGATACAAAAAAAATGAACAGCAACGTACTGCTTCTTTATGTAGAGGTTGGGCGATGTTGGAAAATGACTTTAATTTGATATGCAGGTGACGGGTTATTCCGATGACATCATACAGGCTCAACGTTCACATGACGGCATTGTGCATCGATCGCTTATGATTTCAATTTGAATTTGCACCCAGTTTGTGCCGTTAATGTTTTGCTAATCAATGAACAAATTTTGGATCATTTTTTCGAACAGTTGTGCTTTCGAGTAATAACTTTGTGAAATTATGACGTCATATTAAAGACAAAATATAAGGTCCGTTTACGAAAAATGCCATCATTCTCGTTTTGCTTTAAGTAATGGATAAAATGATAAGGGGATACATTAGGTAATTTACACAGAATATGCCTACATTAAATTACGGTATTTAAGATGATCTGTAACGCCCAATGGCCAATCGTTGGTGTACGTCAACGTTATCCAAAACGGACGTATGGAACACGTGCCAGATTGCGTTTCCTCAGCAATCGTCGCATGTTAAAGACTAACTTAAAAGACTTTTGCAAGGGATTCGGAACAATCTTTTCACCCACTTTGCAGAGTCATAACATTTAAGTTTTACTGAAATGTATGGCGAAAAGGTGGGTGGGGTAAGTTGTTTCGTTCAGCAGACGCATACAAACATTGTCTGAACGTTATAAACGCATTTTTGGTAAAAAAGAGACTGTTTTGTGTCTGGAAACAAAGCAAATGTGGCTTAAATTTTGTGTTGCACGAAATGGTGACCCCTGTCTCAAACTGAGTTCGTTTTCTCAGCCTCAAATATTCTTTCAGCAATTTTGTTTGCATGAGATACGCTTGACTTATAAGATGTTATAACGCACTAAAATTCATAACTTCAGTCTGATCAGTCTAAAAGATATTCACGTTTATTTTTAGATGAGGCGTTTTTTCTTGACGTTAGTATATATAGAATTAAGCCTTCTGTACAATTGAAACCCCGATAAGTTACATTAGCTATTATCCTGTCACTATTTTTATCCTGAAAATGTCGTCTGCTTTTTGCACCTGCTGCATTTATTCAATGCACTACAGACGAGATTGTTTCATTGAAGCAAACAATATGAAGCCTGGTCAGACTGCTTCCCTGCGAGCAGTCTGATCAGGGTATATAGTGTTTGCAATAAAGGCTACAATAGGACATAAGCAGAAGATACAGCAGACTACAAACGTGTTACCGGTAATAGAAATAATGCGCTTGTAATCTGTTAAAGTTTGAATAAACTGCCAACACCAAGAGTGAATTGAATGGCTTTCCGAGGATGGTTAGGCCAGATCTAAGTTATTTCGGTACAGTTCGTGACTACATAGGGGCATAACAGTTTAAGGAAAAAACTAATAGAAAATTAAAATTATCCTACTGTTAGCAGCCTCATTGCAATGCGAAATAAATTGTGACATTCTTGAGAGAGAATTATGCATGGCATTTAGAAGTAAAGAAGTAGGCAAATATCAGGAAGCAGGTAAATAACGGAAAATGTATTATTGCAATAAGAGGTAGTTTAGGATATATACCTGTATTAAATCACACATTACCTAGATTAGTTCATATTTTTGTTTACCACGATAATTATTTATCTTTGAATGAACAGTAATCCAATCTATCCCTTATCAGTTAACCTACCAATTGTTCCTCATATAAGTCAATATAAAGGCCTTTAAAGCCACTTTTCTTTCGATATATTCAGCTACTTGGTGTTAGGGAAAGACACATATGGGCCACCATACCGAGAGTTTGGTACTTATGGCAAATGTGCAAAAGCACCTATAAACACGCCCATGCTAACGTATCCAGCGGGCCCGGATGCCTACATTTTTGGCCTGGTCATTCATCTACTTCCATTTTTTATATAAACCAGAAGCTCGGACCAAGTACGAGCCAGAAGAGAAGTCTCTGACAAGACTGCAAGACTGCACATATAAACAGGCTCGTCAGAGCCTTGCTGCTGATAAGCACCAAAATCCCGTGTGCTTGCCCAATTATGGAATGAAGATGCTCGTGTGGGGTATTAATTCACTTACATTCAATCATGATGCATTTTACGGAATTGTTCAGATTAGGATAACAAGAGGGCTTTAGTGACCCTGAATCGCTCACCTGTACTATGTGCACCAGTCTTGTCCAGTGGAAGGTAATGATTTAAACCATTCGGTGGAGGGCAATCAAGCTGGTCTCCACTAGGTGATGCTAAATATAAATAGATTTTTCACTTACTGTAAAGGCGGTAACTTTAATATTCATATCTTTAATATTCATATCTGGGTGTTGTTCGGCTAGTTCATCTGCTAAACAAGAGAAATCAGCATACTATGGACTTTTACCTGGTCGAAAAACCGATAAACTACTTTGCATTAGGTTTAATGGGAAGTTATCATAAAAAGTCTTATAAAATCTTTATTTTTCAGTTTATTTTTAAGGCGCTGGTTTCATCTTAAAGCTTTTTATATCTTAGCTATTCAAAGAATATTTTATCATTATTCTATGATTTGGGTAAGACCGACTGCTTTAACTTTAAAGGTAAGAAAAACCTCCCATTGACTTCTATGTAAAGTAAAATGACGAAGTGACTTTTGTTCGTTTAATGGCGTTTTTTGGAGATTATTTGATATCATTTCTTTAAGGCGCTGATCAGATATTCTACTTATTTCATTTTTTACGGCGGCTTGCCGCCGTTCTAGTATCGCTTTAGATCTAAATTATTCACCAATCAGAAGCATTTTTAAATTGTAATATTCATCACACCGACTGGAAAAAGATGCTCTCATTGGTTGTTACTCAGAATGTCCATACAATCTTACTAAACATGAAACTAAACTTGAAAACATACATGTAAATGGCAGAGAACCAGTCTGTGCACTGGGTCTAAAAATGCAAATGTATAAACGACCTTATCTCGAATATAGGTCAACCCCCGATGCACAGTATTTGTAAATTGCTGTCACTATCATTGTTTACATGCATTGCGCACAGTAAAGAAGTGAATTATAAAATAATCCACTAAATCCGAAAGGACTTTACAGTAATATCACGCTATTTAAATAAAATATTTGTAACTTTTCTGGACATGATTATAGTCCGTTTCATATATTTCGACAATAGTCTTTTTTGGCGGTTATACGGTTATATTCCCAATGCCAAAACGTTACTTTTCTCCTATGTTCGGATGAAAAATTCCCAATTTCAAGTCGGAAAATATCAAAGAAAAAATCATCGTTTTGTTGAGTAAATTGTGTTTAAATTTGTTTGTTTATTTGGGTTCCCGTCCGGACATTTTCAACCGACTTGACTATCGGCATATCAGTCGTGCTACTACGATGTACATCCTCTCGTTGCATTATAAGGGCCCTAGGGTATTGTGCCCTCTAACGATCGGCATATCAGCAGTGGTTTACTTCTTTGCTTCAGGTAATTTCCCCTGTAAGTACAACAATCAACAATACAACATACAAAGTTACAATACAAAGTTCTATGGGTTTCTAGAATCAGAATTTGGACCCCCAGCCCCCGCCCCCACCCCCCCCCCCCCCCGAAATAGGTTGGACAACCCCCCCCCCCCCCCCGAAACCTTGTAAAATTATAGTTTTTTTTTGAAATAAACCATTGAAAAGCCACTGTAAAAGTTGAGGACAAAAAAAAAGACAAAAACCATTGTCAGAGCTGTTTTCTGGCAGTCGGGCCTGGACCACCCTGGCAAAAATTCCTGGATCCGCGCATGGGTCAGCCAGCATCCAAACTCGGGCCACTATCGGTCTGCCAGCAAAATGTCATTCAGATGGCGTTTCAGTGGCGGGCCGATAATGGCCCGATTGTACGTGCTTACTGGGTGTCAATCAGTTTTGAATCCTACTTGTATTTATTCCTCGATCCTGGCTATGTTCTTCTCTGGTGTTCGGTTTGTTTCAGTGAACGTTTAATTTTACATTAGTTTATTGTCAACACCCCCAATTTTCCTAAAAACTTAGAACTTAAAACATTGTTCCCAAATCCTTGCTGGTGAATGCCTAAAATTAAAAAAAAAAAGATTCAGATGCATATCGCTCAGCGAAAAGAGTTAAATGTGCACAAAACCAAGCAAAAGAGAGACAGAAACAGGACCACAACTTCGCTGGTTTTAGATTCCAGCATGCAAAGGGGTAGATGGGAATTTCGCCTAATCAGCGAATTTGGTTGCCTTTATCGTCAGTATTTGAGAGCCGCCGAATATCTTTTTTCAAGATATTTCTTGTTATTAATTTGGTGTAATTTTTGTACATGTTAAATAATAATTTCACTGACTTTTTTTTAGATTTGGATGAGTAAGGGTCATCATCGCCCGAGCGATAACGGAAAGTCACGATTGAGTTTCCGAGTTTCCGAGACGTATACCTGTGTCACCATGACCACAATGTAGGAATAAAGTACACAGGGGCCTTGTTTAATTGTTGACGTTCTATTTATAATTTGGTGAAGAATTAGTAAGTTGCTTGGGCCGCGTAAACGTACGTGCATTTCATGAAAATCCTACCCGTTTACACACTGAAATCACATTCATTAGCCCTTAAAGCGCATAATCACAAAATGTATGTTTTTGTCGTCCACTAAAATATGCGATGCCTCAAAGACAAACAATGTGGACCCAGATCAGACTGCTCATTCAGGATCAGTCTGATCTGGATCCACAATGTTTGCCTCTATGCTTATGTTAAATAGACATTTTCAGATGCAATTATTTTGCTGGCATTTAAGGACTAAATAATGTGTTTTGCGTCTATATTACTTGACTTTTCGCTAACTGTAAAGGCGGCGCTTCATGAATGCGTAATTAGGACTAGTCAACCTTAGGCATAGGTTAAGGCTGAAAAGGAGGCGTGGTTTTATTCAAAAGTAACTGTATCATCTTGTGCCACCACCTCATTCATTATTTGATTCTTAAAACGCCAGCAAAATAACTGCATCTGAAAATGTCTATATAACATAAGCAGGGAGCTAAACATTGTGGACCCAGATCAGACTACTCCTACAGGAGCAGTCTGATCTGGGTCTACACTGTTTATCTATGAAGCTTCAAATAGTTTAGTGCACGACAAAAAAAAAACATACATTTTGTGATAATGCGCTTTAAGGGTTAATAAATGTGAGTTCAGTGTATATACGGTTAGGATTTTCATGAAATTTACGCACGTTTGCGCGACTCAAAAAGCTTATTAACTCTTTACCAAATTATAAATAAAACCTGTTTTACCTTCCTTAGGAGATGAAATAGCCGAACCACACCCAGATATGAATATGAAAGTTACCGCCTTTACAGTAAGCGAAAAGTCAAGTAAATACTGAGATAATGGCGCAAGATGATACTGTTACTTTTGAATAAAACCACGCCTCATTTTCAGTTTTATCTACGCCTAAGGTTGACCAGTCCTAATTACGCATTCATGAGGCGCCGCCTTTACAGTAAGCGAAAAGTCAAAGAATACCAAATTTCAATAGTCTAGGCCGTCTGGTTCCAGATAAGAAGATTTTTTCATGTCTTCCCTATTTTAGCCGATCTAATACATGTGACCCTGGGGCGGGGCCATTTTTGGTCCCAGGGCTTTAATTTGAACAAGCTTGGTAGAGGTCTACTAGGTGTTGCTACATACCAAATATCAAGGCTTTAGGCCCTGTGGCTTCAGACAAGAAGATTTTTTCACATTTTCCTATATCAGCCTATGTAAAACATGTGGTCCCGGGGTTGGGCCATTTTTGGCCCTAGGGCTATAATTTGAACAAACTTGGTAGAGGTCCACTAGGTGATGCTAAATATCAAATATCAATAGTCTAGGCTTTCTGGTTTCAGCGAAGATTTTTTTTATGTTTTCCCTTTATAAGCCTTTGTAAAACATGTGACCCCCGGGCAGGGCCAAATTTGGCCCGAGGGATATAATTTAAAAATCTTGGTAGAGGTCCTCTAGGCGATGCTACATACCAAATATCAAGGCTCTAGGCCTTGTGGTTTCAGACAAGAAGATTTTTTTTTCACAATTTCCCTATACAAGCCTATGTAAAACATGTGACCTCCGGGGCTGAGCCATGTTTGGCCCCAGGGCTATAATTTTAACAAACTTGGTAGAGGTCTACTAAGTGATGCTACATACCAAATATCAAGGCTCCAGGCTTTCTGGTTTTAGCCAAGAATTTTTTTAAAGTTTTCATCTCGAAATTCTATTTTTAGCCTCTGTAACCTAGATATGCAAAGGACCATAACAATTTTAACAAATTTTGTAGAGGGCCACCCAAGAATCATTTGTGTGAAATTATTTTAAAATTGGACCAGGGGTTAAGGAGGAATTGTCATTTAAGTCAATTGTTAACGGACGACGGACGGACGACGTGCGATGGACGAAGACTGGTCACAAAAGCTCACCTTGTCACTACGTGACAGGTGAGCTAAAAATGAGCCGTTACATGTGATTTCCGACAATGTAGCAGTTTGACACGAATAGACTCAGGCAAGCCTGTGCAGCCTCCTTTTAAGCTTAGAAACTCCAAATGTTGTTCAGTCAATAGGTTAACAGTTAAAGAATATTAAAGCGACAAGCAAATGCTCTGACCAGACTGCGCGTATGCGCATGCTGGTCTGAGCATTAGCTGGTCGCACATACCACATTGTTGGAAATCTTATGCCGCGGCTCATTCATACAAAGTTGCATAATAAGCAAATAAAAATAAGAGCATTGTTGTACAGATTTTATTATCCAAACATTCGTAGTACATGTACACCTCACCGGCATATGCCTTTTAACAATTTAAATGTTGTATTGCAATTTGAAGGTATCACGTCAATATATAGATTGATACAACACTTTAGTATCTTCACTCTCAAAAGTTTGATGCGTGGAATTCAAAATGAGACGTCTCACAAACTAGACCAGTGAAGTACAGCACAGTCTGTGCAGACATTCACAGGAGTCATAGTCGGAACAATACAAAAGGTACAGCCAGCTGCTATACACCTTCAATGTAGCCAATCATCCATAGAGAAATAATCAGAGTTTCGTATCTGTTACAGTTACACATCATCTTTTTTCTGAAAAAACAAACAACAAACAACACAATTAAGTAGTAGCAGTAGTAGAAAAGGAATGAGTATACCATAGGTCCAGATGAAGATAGTTTAAGTACCAAAAATTGCATTTATTTCCTTACCCACCAATTTAAACATGTGTTTTGGGTGCTCAAAAGAACCGTCTTATTAAGACGGTTCTTTTGAGTACCAACAACATATGTTTTGGTTGAGAAATAAGAAAATAATTTCGCACTCTTATCTTGAGGCCTGGTATACTGACGTCAACTAAAAACGCCTCACCCATACTCTACTGTTTTCTTGGCAATGGTATAAAAGATTGGTCAGCCCCACGTACTGTTTATTCATGTAGAGGTTGGATGAGTTTGGAAGCTGACTTTGATTTGATATCACGGTGCCCTGGTATTCTTATGACGTCATACAGGTGCAGCCTACATATAGTGTTATTCCTCAATCGCTTATGATGCACAAAGTATGTGTCGATAATGTTTTACATAACCATTTTCAAATTGCAAATTTTATCCTCTTGTCTTCACTGACACTGTCCCTGCACCACCCTCTCTCACCTATAAAAAATCTATCTATCTATCTATCTATCTATCTATCTATCTATCTATCTATCTGATAGGTTTATATACATACATATGTATATATTTACGTCTCTATTGGTGTTCTCATGGAAAGTAAGGTAGAAACATAATATTATATCTAGATACACAGTATTGTGTTTTTGACAAAGGAATATATATATTTTGCATCTCTATGGCTATCAACAGTAAATCCTGGTTAAGATATAATCTTGAAGGATATTGATGAAAGTAATACTGCAGAACTAAATTCAGGGGAAAAGACGAGAGGTCGTGCGTCACGACATTTGGCCATTTCCTCTGAGTTCGTTAAATACAGTCATATGATTTCTACACTGTCCGCCATGCAGATACTTAGTAAACTTGCTTATATATGATTATCTGCTCAAGGGTCTGTATGGCCTATTGTAGATAATATTTGTTTTGATTGTAAGGTTAATAGGGGATGGCCTCGACCCCTATTGACCTATTACGAAGTTAGTGCAATTCTTTTTCTTATTATTCTCATATTGAAAACGACGACATTCTTTGTACTTTAAGGAAACATGTTTTTAATGCTATAATGTGATCTGCGAATAGCCTGAGCTATTTATACCAATAAAGTATGTTACGTTGTATTGCATTTAAATTTTGGATCAATTTTACAAAAAGTCTAGCTTGCGATTATCAAATATAGAAATATGACGTAGTATTTAAGACAAAACGAAAGGCCAGTTGTTGAAACTTGTCAACGTTCAAGACAAATATGATAATAATGCATCAAGAATATGCCTACTTAAAATAAGGTCAATTAAGATGAGCTCTCACGCTCAATGACCAATTTGTGGTCTACGTTAACCCATTTAAGCCTACTGAAATTTCCCACTCTTATCAATTGGACCAGTCCATTTCCAATTTAAGGTTGTTGGGTGGTATTTTTTTGTAAAAGAAACTTCTGCAAGCAATCAGTGGAGAACCTGATCAGATGCCGCATAATAATGTGGCGTCTGATCTGGTTTGGCACTGTTTGCCGATGTCCCGAAAAAAGGACGCTAGGCTTTTATGGGTAACTGCACAGATTTGGATTCCAAGAAATTGGTATGCATGTGTGTATTGTGGCAACAGGAAGAGCCACCTACCTTTTTAGGCTTAAATTTTAGAACGTCGGCAGGTTTTCTCTGTAGACCTTTCTTTATTGCGAACTGGTACCCCTTCTCCGCTATCGCTGGGCTTACAGGTTCTTTGAATGCGGCACCAGCAACGATTCTATAGAAGTATGGTATCCAAACAGCATCACTCTCCAGCACAACTGCTAAGAATAACCATAAAAACGCATTTACATTTAGTACTGACTATTTAAAGACCTATTCTTACAACATTTAAGTGGTACCACTGAATAATTTGTTTATGGCTCTCAATAGACAGTATGCCAGGCAGATCAAAGGCCTATCATAACAAGACAAATTCGTCAAATTCATATCCCCATGAAGGCTAATTTCGGAGAAAAGAGTAAATCACAAAATAGAAATCCCTTTTTTTTACTCCTAAGACTTACTCGGATATAATTCAAACCATAACGACTGTCTATTAATAATGTAGTACACATTATATTACACTTAGTTACAACATTAAAGCGGCACCATTGACTAATTTGTATATGAATTAAAGAATCATATATATATATTTAAAAAGTTAATTAAAAAATCAACAGAAAATATTATAATAATAAGAATGTGAGAACATTGGTACTTACGTGATGTTATGACCAGCAAAACAACGGGAAAAATATATAACCCCCTCATGATTTTTTCTTTGCTTCATGTCATTACATGCATACCGATCATGTAATAGGAAACTGTACGGCTTTCTGTCAATCCTCTGTGAAATACGACACGACAAAGGAAGTTATATCGTTAGAAAACGGATACAATACAATTTGGACGCCAAAGGCTTGTCAGGTAGGTACCTTTTCTCCGTCAATAGAAAATAGACACAACTTGGATTTAGATCAACATATTTGCTGTTCACATCACCTTTACAGTATTAAATGTCAGTTGAGCAGAAAGAATCTTATACACATACCCTGGCATCCAATTTAGGTTACCTTGCACCATATTGATATTTTTTTATACTCTGGTCCTTCAGGAATATTGGGTTCTGACGGAAATCAGAATATCGCTTAAGCCTGTGCTAGGAGGCGTGAGAATGGTTGCACTTTCCATTATTTAAGTTCTCATGAACAGACTCAATAAAACCGAATTTGTTGTTTTACTTATAGTGTAGGGTCTCTCTATTTCTGAAGGATCCATTTTACCAGATTATTTGGGACCACTCTGGAATGAGACACTTTTGGTTAATTAAAGGTCAATAGGGATGTCTATCTTATTGGTTTGTTTATATTATTCAGAAAGCAGATGCTATCATTTTTTATGCTCTCTGCATAAATACAGAAAATGCTTTAGATATAGTTAATTTCATACCGAGTTTTCCCGAAATGCCTCAAGGGTGGGACTTGGGGTGCTATGGGTCAAAAATTATTTTTTCCAAACATGGTCATGGGGCATTTTTAATTGAAGGGGATGATATGTAGAAAATAATGCAAGTAAAAGTTGGACTTAGGGTCAAACTGGTGACCTTGGGTGGGGTCGAAAGGTTAAATTTCACTACATTTCAATTGCAAAGTCAATTTCAAACATTTTATATCAAGCTTTCAATGTGTTCTCACTAATAAAAGATATACAACATATCCAATAGGATTTTCATTTAGTTTCAACATATTTCATTTGAAAGAACACACATATAATTATAGTGTACATTTCGTCGCCTGAGTCATGCCCAATGGATGTGACTAGGGGGTATTGGGGGTCAACTTTTATACATGACCATTGGCATACCAAGTTGAAGGTGATGATGAGTAGAACAGGATACAAGTAAAATTTCCATCCTACTCTCACAATGTAGGTTTGAAGGCGTCCAAAATAGGCCATATCCCATATTAAGTAGCCTTTCTTTAAAAGCGGGGAAAATTGCTATTCCATGTCATAGATTGTGCAATCAAATTTATTTTCATTTATATGCTTATGTGCCACCAAACCATTATTATTTATTTATTTATTCATTTATTTATTTATGCACTAATGTATCTACCAAAGTATGGTCATTTATTTATAATTCATTCGTGTATACCAAAGTATTATAATTTATTTATTCATTCATTTATGCACTTTTGATATTATTTATATAATGATTGATAATATTTATTTATTTTGTCATCCTGATATTTTCTAGTTTATGCTACTACCTCTTTGCTCTGTTTATAACTTGTTTAGTATTCATATGCATTTGTATATATTTAGCCATATTTATAAACTATAATGTATATTTATACTGTAGGGGCAGGGTCGTAATTTAAGTTGTGAGAACTTGTGACCCAAATCTCATTGTTATATCAAATTTGAAATATGTTTAACCCTTTACTAATAGGCTATTTTAAGATCATGACATCATTTTTTAGACAACATTGAAAAAAATCAAGAACATTTAAGTAAATCTTTGACTACTTTTGAAAATATTATGGAAAATAGCAAATGCTCCATTTTTCATAATATTTTCAAATATATAGTATATTTCTAAGGTGTCAAAAGGAGTTATCATGGAGTAAAGGGTTATATTAAGTCGTTAAACACTGAAACCACCAAAGGAGAATATGTGGATTAAAAAACCTGGAAACGTTTCGCATGATCCAACGATTTTAATCACAAAATGTACCTTGTGATATAACCAAGGAAATGAAAACAACTGCAATAATAATTTATTGTTTTAAATTCTGAAGTAGACTCAAGACAGTCAATAGAGAAAACGGAGGTCATTTCAAGCAGTGTGCATATATTTCACCAGTAGAAAAATATCTAAGAGAATCTCATGGGTTTTAATGTAATAAATATTCGAATTATGAGTTTTCTGAAATATACTAACGGGCTTTAAAAACGCTACACTAGGATAGCAGCTTTAATGTATGTCTAAAAAAAGAATCCAAAGCAATCAATTTTATTGTATATTTAAGAGTGTGCATTTATGAGTAGCACATGAAAAACGTGTCCACTTAAAATTAATTTAAAGCAATGGAAATTTAAACTCTTTGAGATAGGGGTGAACTCTGTCATTTGACAAAAAACTTATCAGTGAAAGATCCCCTACTTCTTAAAATCAAGAAACGCGAGACGTATCTAATGTGTGTAATAAACTTTGTTAGTCACCGAGGAATGTCTTTCGTTTTGATTGGCAGGTCTATGATACAGCAGGTCTACTATTTTGACGTTAATCTGTGTGTACACGTTCATTCGTTGATTTAAAAACTCTGCTACTTAAGAAATGTTTCAGTAATTAAAACTTTGCGAAGCAATAACGTCGTCGAGTTCGGTTGTACAATTAAAACTTTTAAAGTGTTTACTGAAGACGCCACTTCATGATGACATCATCGATGCAAAGAAAGTTTACATTCAACTGTCTTTCGTAAGATATAACAGGAAGTTAGTGTTGCATTTTAAAGCCCGTCAGTAAATATTGTTTACCTCAGTAGATGTGGCTCTAGAAGTAAAGAGAAGGCAAAGATCAGGAATCGATACAATCAAGTACCTCACCTGACCCGAGACACCATATGAGAAAGTGACAAAACACACAGAAACATCATACATAAGAGAGCCAAGAGGTCAGCCCTTTCAAAGCAGGTGCCCAAAAGGCTGCAAGGAACAGACAAGACAGTATAATAAAGACAGACGTAAAACGTAATTTAAAAAAAAAACTATAATTTCCAAATTATTGTCTGTATTACTATAAAAAATAGTTCAACAGTGCAGGGCAGATTGACGAGAGAATTAATTGGCATCAAATTAACACAAAAAAACTAAACTTTTCAGCAAACTTCAAACAAACATGTTTTAAAAATGTTCTATTCCAAAAAGAACTTAAACAAGGATATGTCCGATGAAACTTGTGTCACATCACATGGTACTAATCTGTCTTTTTTCTTTTATTCTGAAAAATAAAAGTTAGAAAATTCATAGAAAAATCTTGATATTTAAGATATGCGTATATATAAGTGAATAAAAAGATGGCTTCATTGGGATTTAAAGCAAACTTTCCAAATACATGTAGTAATAGAACTTGCTATTTTTACTGACCGTTCCAAGGCGGTACTTTTTTGAGGATCATTTATGTTTTTTTTGTCTTGTGCTTGTTATGCCTTGTACGCGTCTGTTTGCATGTGCCTTGTGGCTATTTGCTTGGAAAGGGCTAACCTCTCGTTTTTGGTGTCTTACTGTAAGTGTGTCACTTTCTCATTGGTATTCTTGGTCAGGTGTGGTACTTGATTGTATCGATTCCTGATCTTTGCACCCTTAATTACTTTGATGATTTCCCAATAGTAATTTTGGCCCCTTTTGTCATTACAATTAGACTGAGAAACTGAGATGCTCAACTTCATTTACTTGAAACCATTTCTTCCATTCAATATGTCAATATGTGGAGCAGACTTCCTCAGCGTATTGCAAAGTTGACAAAGCAAAGATTAATAACCACTGGCAAGGTTGTACGGTGTGTAAGTACTAGCAGCTGT
Organism: Loripinus fragilis; assembly: GCA_964019695.1. Lineage (NCBI taxonomy): Eukaryota > Metazoa > Mollusca > Bivalvia > Lucinida > Lucinidae > Loripinus > Loripinus fragilis. The sequence continues at coordinate 48,070,656 of OZ026522.1, forward strand.
GAGCGCCATCATTTTGAATATTTTAGTTACCACGCTGCATAATACGACTGACCCAAACAAGGCAGTGCCAAACGAAGACACCAATATGGCGGGTTACAAAACCGGTTGTCCTTACATCTGAAGCCAACACAATCCTACACGTTTCCCAGCCAGCATGCAATCTCAAATCAAATCACATCAAATCATTTTTTATATCTCTGAGTCCAAGTACATTGGCAACATGAGGTACAATAAATATTAATGGGTACAATATATGAGGAACATGAATACAAACATATTGCATGCATATAGCAATCGTACAATGCAATAATCTCGTACATATAATGGCGTATTGGAGCCGCTGTGGTGTAGTGGATAAGCCGCTTGCCTTGTAAACCAGGGGTCGCAGAGTCGATTCCTGGCTCCTCCAGTCTGTCGGATGAGACTTTAAGCCGTGGCCCCGTCCCCACATGACCTTAGCTGTTGGTGGGACGTTAAAAACAAACACAACAACAAATAATGGCTTCTTATAGATTTATAATAAAGCATTGTTTACGACGCGGGTTGTGAATTTGTTCAGAGACCAATAGGTATAATCTCGGGTCGCTATCGACTCGGGCCGATAGTGACCCACTTTTATATGCTTATTCGGATTTCACAGGTATGCATGCAATCTCAGCCCAAAAGCGAAACGCCGATAGCGGCCCGGCCGGTTTTTTTATGCTTCCCTGGATCTTACAGCTATCCCATCACCTTTGGTGCTTTCAGTTTAACAATGTCACCCGACTTCTCATTGAAATATCTGTTGATGCTATTGTCGACAGCTTTCTTCATGACATCTTTACTAGCAGGTACGAAGACAGGAAATCCTCGGATAAATCTAACTATAGCCGGAATCCATACCTCGTCACTTCTGGAAATAACTGATAAAGAAATAAGAAATATTTGATTTATAACTGTTGCTGCTAATTTGCTATTTCCTAGAAAAAGATACTAAAGTACCATTCAGACTTGTCCACAGCCTTCTTTCTGACATCTTAACTAGCAGGTACAAAAAAGGAAATCCACGGATAAATCTAGCTATAACTGGTCCGTCCATTGGTCGATTTGTTCGTAAGGTGAACTCCTCCTTCAATTTTATAGATAGCACAATGATTGCTTATGATGTGTAGATAACAAAGCGTTTTGTGATCACCAATAACACCGTAGAGTCAAAGGTCAAGATTAAATACACTTAAAAATAGTAAGTTCTACAATCACAAACCGCAGACAAACCCATGGCACCGCGAGAAAAAGCCACACAACCGTGACAAGACACCAGGAAGACAAACTAAGCAAAGCAACCAGCTCCCTCTTCCCCATCAAGATGATTGCAAAACTAGAATGGACATAAAGTAACGTACAACAAAACATAGAACAATTACAGACTCCCACACTAGGAGTAACAATAAACAAAAATTCAACAACAACAGAACCACTGCCTTAAAACGGACAGCAGCCTTAGCCAACGAGGGGGGGCTTAATGCATTTTACTGGTACCAAATATTCGCCCTAGATTATGCTGTTGCTGAAGTACAAGAAATGTTAGCTCGCATGGAAGCCTTCTAACTAATGCAATGTATCATCATGGAGAAACACTCTAATTAAATTAACACACTATGATGAAACAAAGAAAAGGCCCTATGGATCACAGATTTTCCCGCAAGTTGAGTCACGATGGGTCCAGCTACAGATAATTCTGTCTTAAGGCTTGTATCGCAAACTCCGCATTCATTTTTAAACTTTGGCACAATGATTGCTTATGGTGTGTATATGACCACGAAGGTTTAAGAGCACTGCCAGTACCTTGGAGCCAAAGTTAAATGTGCTTAAAATCAGTCTTACAGCTCTTAAGCTCTTACTCCTCTTTCGCCTTTGGACCGAGGATGTTCATTTGGCAATATGAATGGTCAGAAATTTATAACAATGGTATCAGATCACTGATATGACCTTCAAGTCAAAGGCCAAAGTCAGATATATGATTAATTTGTCTCACGAAGGTTGAAGGTAAAGCGAACTCCTCTTTCATTTTCTGACCTAGTGTGTTTATACTTGGCAAAATAACTGCCTTATTTGTGTAGATTACAACAAATGCTTGAAATGACTGACATGGCCTTGGGGTCAAAGGTCAATGTCAAATATAATTAAAACTTGTAACGCGAACCCTCTGTCCATTTTCACCGATCTGAAACCTTTTTTGTCATCTACACACCACAGAAAAACAATGTACGAAAGGTGAAAACCCTCACCAATATTACATTGGAGTCTATTGTCAATAATTGTGTGTAGATGACAATGAAGGTTTGATCCACATCTGAATTAAAGGTGAGGTTGGCGCCGTGAAACCGGTTTAAGCCCTCCAGTAAAATATTTTACTGACCGTTTCAAGGCGGTACTTCTTTTGTGGACCTTTCATGTATTTTCTGTCTTGTGTCTGTTATGCCTTTGTGTGCGTCTGTTTATTTGTGCCTTGTGGTCACCTGCTGGGAAAGGGCTGACCTCTTGGCTCTCGTTTGTGGCTTATAATTGTGAGTTTGTCATTTTCCCATTGGTATCCTGGGTCAGGTGTGGTACTTGATTGTATCGATTCCTGATCTTTGCACCCTTACTTACTTTTATTCAGAACATCCACCGCTATGAACTTGGTATCAAAGATCAAGACCATTATACTGAACACCTGTCTTACGGGTAACCACTATAGCTCCTCTTTCATTATTTGACAGAGTGTGTTCATATTTAGCACACTGATTGCGAGTAGATTATGCTGAAGGTTTAAGATCACCGATATATCCTTGGAGTCAAAGATCAAGGTCAAAACGATATAAAATCTGTCTTATTTATAGTAATGCGAATTCCTCTTACATGGAGGGTGCTTATACTTAGCATAATGTTTTGTTCTGCTGATATAACCTTTGATTCAGAGGTCGGGGTCAAAACACTTAAAAATCTATATGCTTTTTTGGAGATTTTCACTGTTGGCCTTTTTAATGTACAATTTTCTCTGAAAACAAATCCTATTTTTGAGGAAATTACCGAAATTTATTATATACCTGCAAAGAAATACACCTGATAAACCCCTTTTCCGACTCAAAATACAAAATCTTGTATCACACTACTAGCGTGATATTTTTCCGTATCACCATCCTTCATGTTACAAAGCATCGCACAACAAAAGATAGAACAATTTCCGAATCCCACATTGGGAGTAACAATGAACAGTGAATCAACAACAACAGAACCACCACCTTAGAACAGACAGCAGCCAAAGCCACCGGGGGCTTAAATGCATTTTACTGGTACCAATTCTTAGCCCTAGATTCTGCTGTTGTTGAAGAATAAATATGTTAAGCTCGCACAGAGGGTTTGAGGTCTGGAGCAATAATTAAAATTAAAAGAATGAAGCTGACTATGATTACAACTAGTTTACCTTGATATTTAGGATTTATGCTATTCTTTCATTTATTTAGAAAATTGGTCTAAGGCTGAAAAAATCCATATAAGAATATGAAAAACTGATCATGGTGACATATTACCCTTTTATTTCATAAATTGACATTCCATACATAAAACACATCGTACGCAAAATTCAATGCGTTAAGTATTTAGTAGCCTTAATACATGTGCACATTGACGTATATCTAATTTAGGTCACTGATGCACATGGGTTTATAATGTAAGCTTAACCCATATAAGCCTAGCGTGCATTTTATTGGATATTGGCGAACAGTGCATGACCAGATCAGACGCCAGAGAACGTGGCGCCTGATCAGGTTCTGCACTGTTCGATTACAGTACGGACTTAAATGAATGAAATTGTTATATTCTACCCAACAACCCCTAAATTCGACTGGTACTTAATTGTATCGATTCTTTCTTCTCTACTTTGGTAATGTATTCGTCCATTTGATAAGGCGGGGAAATTCAATTAGGCATAAATTGGTTAATAGTTGCTTTTACTGAGTAAAGCTGACTAGACTTTCCAATCCTCATTTATTGAATGGTTACATTTCCAGTTATCAATTAGTTGGGTTGCATTTTTATTTGTATTTTAATTGAACATTATTTAAGCCAACAATGAAGAACTTGATCGTATGCTGCGTTCTGTGACGTCTGATCTGGCTCAGCGCTATTTGCATACATGTTTACCCTGTTAAAAGGGTGCTTTGTGTACCTATTCGCGTTACAAATGAAGTGCTACAGTAAAAGCGAATTAAATGAGCCAGTGCATGAGATTTCCAACAATGTGGTATGTGCGACCAGCAAAGCCTCAGATCAGCCTGCGCATATGCGCAGTCTGATCAGAGCCTTTGCTAGTCGCTTGAGTATTCTATGATTGTTAAGCTACTAGGCTGCAGAGTCTTGTCCGAGTCTACACTTGTCAAAATGTCAAATTGTTAGAAATCTCATGCTGCGGCTCAAATTTAATTCTAATAAATGAACTCACATGTTGTAGTGATAATAAAAGCCGCATATATCACACGAAGTGCATTCATTGTTTCATTTTTTCACTAGTATTCATAGTGACATTCTATCACACTCTCCATTTTAGTAATCCAAGCTGAAAATCTGTAATGTAATCAACCTAAATGAAAAGAGAGATACTTCATAGAGGATCTTACATGAGTGCTCATGTTTTATTGAATTTATTAAACGAGTTGGGGAAAAGAGATAAAATGCGAGGCTTGCCGAGCATTTTATCTCTTTTTCGCAACGAGTTTAATAAATTCAATAATACAAGAGCACAAATGTTAGATTCTATTTATCATATGACATTAAGATTACTTTGAAATCTCATTTCTGCCGTAAAAACGTTATAATTTTGTCATTATGTACGCAACGTTGTTATGGACGTCATAACGTTTCCCGAAAATCGATAAACCACTAGTGGTTTACAGATTTTATTGCATGGCGTTATTTCACTCCCAGACGCGACGTCATATGATAAATAAAGATATTAAGTAAAATAAACTTCTTCAAAATCCGAGTATTCCTGATAATTATCTTTCCAATTTTAGGGCATCAAGTTTACCATCAGCATATTATTTTTTTAAAAAAAGTAGTCTAAAATTCTGTAAGTTAACAGTAGAGGCGCGGATCAAACATTGCGTTCTGTGGTGTCTGATCATGGTCTTTGTTTTTTTGGATGCGTCGAATGAAAGGGCACTAGGCGAGGGTAATATTTCAAAAATGCTCAATTTTGACGTATTGTTCTCTTTTGGAATGTAAGGAGCTTAAAATTATATCTTATGGTAAATGGAGCAAATGGCAACATTAAGCGCAAAATTTGTACTGAAAATGCATAAATACTTCAAAACTCATGCGAAGAAAAAGAGGGCCACCCTGAGCTTTGTATAAGGTTTGTTTAATTTGCATAGCACTTCGGGGGTCACTTACAGGCCAACGCTATGTGGATGAAGGCCTTCACGCACATTTCATGCCAATCTATCGGAATGATTGTAACAATTTTCTCTTCAAGCAAGATAATGCCAGGATACCTGAATTATAGCAAGGAACTTTTTGCAAGCTGGCCATGTCATACTCCTTGACCAGCCTCCTAGATCCCAATCCATCTCTGACTGACCAACCCTGGGATAATCTGGATTGGTGGATACATGATTGTATCCCTTCGCATCTGCCACATTTCCCAAATTGCAACACTAGCTAGTTGAACAATAGGCAATACATTCCACAAGGGTGGGTGGGTACAACCCAAGGGTTCTTTTAAGCATGCACCAAAGGCTCATAGAATGCATTCATAAAGGTGGTGGTCATACAAGATATGAACTACAATATATAAATGTGTTATGATAACATTTTCATGTCTGTAATTATTTTCAACAAAGCCGTATAAATGGGGTGGCGTTCTTTTATTGGCATGAGTATATAAAGGATTTCAATTGTTTTAAATAATCATGGTCACCATGTTTTACTTTATTTTTTAAGTTCTTTGCCTATTTCAATTTTACGTAATTTAAAATTAAAGGCTAATAAACTTTATGATAGAGCTAACAAATTATATAAAGCAGCTCTTTTGACTAGGTGTTATGTTCAACATTACCTTAGTCCTTATATCGATTCTGTGGTCAACCATAAACAACATTTTTATCATCAAAATTCCATTCATTAACAAAGGTATGGAGTTGATCGATTTGTAATCTATCCTCCTATCTATCCAATTTACTTTAATAATTCAGAAACTCCTATCATTTGCTATAAGTATAACAAACCTATTAGGTCTACTATATTCATCTTTGATAAAAAAAGTAACCAATATGAATATAGATTCAAACACTCCCGACTCCTGAGATTGCCAAAATTCTACTTATTTATATCCCCTACAGAGAATGTGATTAGTGGGTAATCTAAAAGTCATTCCTGACGCTAGAGTTCACAATATTGTTTCTTAAAGCTCTAAATATGGATTTCCCTCTAATATTGATTTCCCTAAATGTCGTAGAGAGATTGCGGCTTCATTAAATGACTTCAATGATGGTTGGTGCAAACGAGAAAATGTTAAACCTGATGCCTTGAAGGAATGGAAGATTATTATTTTTAAAATTATTGATACACATATTTCATTTTACTCTCGTAATACTCATCTTTTACCTCAAAAACCTAAATCTTCTTTTCGTCAATCAACGAGGTATCCAGGATTTTCATATGAATTATGTTTTGGGTCAGCAGATAAAACCACTAATGATCTTGTAGTTGTTTAACGATTGTATTATGTTGATACTCTTAAACGTGAGCTTATTGACACTAATGCCTTTAAACTGCATGCTTCTTTGGGTGACAGGGTTGTTGTCGATGGACATGGTTGTCATACAGCCCTACATTTTGGTGTCAAAGCTTAAGAAAACCAAGACAAGGTGCCAACTTATACTGATTACCAAAACTCCAGAAAAACCCTATTAAGCAAGATTTATTGCCAATTCTAGTTCATGTTCGACTACAGAACTATCTAAATTGTTAACCTCATCTCTTACTGCTGTCAAAAAACATGTTATCTAGTACTTCTAAAAGGTATATGAAAGGCCTGGTAATAATCTATTAAAAATTCAGCATAAGTATTAGATAAACTTAAAGCTAAAGATTTCAACGTGACCAGTTTGTCTACATATTATTTTTCTACTCTTTACATTAATTTATCTCATAATTTGATTAAAGATAAATTTATTGATCTTATTGAAAGAACCTTCCAAAGTGATGGCTCTCCTTACGTTGCATGTAACGACAAAAACGCAGTTTTCACTTCAGAACAGCCAAACAAATATCATGCATGGTCTTGTCAAAATGTAAGTGATGCACTGACCTTTTTGTTGGAGAACATTTTTATACGATTTTGCACTAAGTTGTATAGACAAGTTGTAGAAATTCCAATGGGCACCAATTGTGCTCCCCTGGTTGCTGATTTATGAAAAGGACTTTATGATATCTCTTTCTGATGATAAGCAGGCTATTTTGACAATATGGTAAGTAAAATATACCATGCAGAGCTTCAACTTAATAAAGCAAGTAGCTCTGATACTGAAGCCTTGTTTTTGGACTTGCATTTGTTCATTTCTAATGATATTGTTCCTACCAAAATTGATGATAAACGTGACAATTTTGATTTGGAAATTTTCAATTACCCTTTTTAGATGGTGATTTTCCTCGCTCTAAATCCTATGGAGTTAATATTTCTCAACGCATCCGATTTGCTGGATCATCCAGACATGTTGCTGACTTCAACACTCATGATAAAATAATATCTCAGAAACTTCTCAACCAAGGATATCGGTATCATAAACGTTTTTTTTTTAAATTTTATCACCGATACTATGATTTCAATGTTGGACTTAACCAGAATTTTATTGCGGCTTTGTGTATTAATTAAAGAACCTTGTTGGCTCTAATAATTTTTCAGCGCAGTTTATTTATTTCTCATTATAAAAAGATTTGTTATAACATTAATTTATTGGAACAGACAGCATGATTGGTGGTCAACCAAATCACAGCTGGCATCTTTGTTTTCCTTTTTAATTACACGCCGGCGGGTCGGACCTCAGACTCTATGACAGTTTCGACTTAAAGACTTGTCTATAGATGAGAGGGTTAGGGCCTGATGTTGTGTTTGTGGTCGGGCCAAACGGGGTTTAACTTTTGGATAACTTTTATTTTGGAATTCAGTTGTATATACTGTTGTATCATTTGTCTTGATCCACATTGGAAATAAGGGTGGTGTTGGTACCATAAAACTAGTTGTTGATTGTAACTCCCATTTTGGGATTCTGTAATTGTTCTACGTTTTGTTGTGCGTTACTTTATGTCCATTCTTGTTTTGCAATCTTCTTGATGGGAAAGAGAGAAAGTTGCTTTGCTTAGTTTGTCTTCCTGGTGTCTCTTGATTGTTGTGTGGCTCTCCCTCGCATTTCCCTAGGTTTGTAGTTATTGTGGTATTTCCTGATCATACTCACTAACTGTTTTTAAGCCCTCCTGTAAAAATATTTTACTGATCATTCCAAGGCGGTGCCTTTTTGTTATTAATGTTTCGTGTTGTCTTGTCTGTTCATTGCAGCCTTGTGGCCATCTGCTGGGGAAAGGGCTAATCTCATGACCCTCTTGTATGCGATGTTTTCTTGTCTTTTTGTCACATTCCCGTGTGGTGTCCTGGGTCAGGTGTGGTACTTGTTTGTATCGATTCCTATTTTATGGATTCTTTCCTACTTTTTTACGGGTAATTTATAAAACCCATTACCCCATAAAGACGCCTTTTGACGTTTTTGCAAAAAGAGCAGGCCTAGTTCAGACAGTTCTTAAATAAGAGCTGCCTGATCAAGGTCTACTCAGTTCGCTTGTGGAAATATGATATATCTGATCCTACGCTAGCGGACCTGAAAAGTAATTTCTTTGTTCTATGTACTAACATACACTTATATATTTATTCATAGTGGGTGGATCCTAGCATGATTATTCATGCAGACGAGGGTTAAATATTATACACATTTACAGATACTCTCAATACAAAATGGCAGGACAGTCAGCAGTGATATCGGTGAAGCTTATCACATATCATTGCCGCGACATGTGATTTCCAACAATGGGGCACTTGACAAGTGTAGGCTCAGACGAGCCTGTGAACCCTCCTTGTAAATTCAGACGAACCTGTGCACCCTCCTTGTAAATATGGAAAGTTAGTAAGGGTGCAAAGATCAGGAATCGATACAATAAAGTACCATACCTGACCCAGGATACCAATGGGAAAGTGACAAACTCACAGTTAGACACCACAAACGAGAGCCAAGAAGTCAGCCCTTTCCCAGCAGGTGACCACAAAGCACATATAAATGACGCGCACAAAGGCATAACAAACACAAGACAGAAAAAACCCCATAAAAGATCCACAAAAGAAGTACCGCCGTGGAACGGTCAGTAAAATATTTTACTGGAGGGCTTAAACCGGTTTAACGGCGCCAACCTCACCCTTAATTCAGATGTGGATAAAGACACATAGATATTTGGTTTGCATGAAAGACCCCTAACGTATCGATGCATCATTTCCTAAAACATATAAATCAAGATATAACAAGGAGATAAAGCAAAGATAAGGACTCAACAGTAAATAAAACTGAATACTGAAGCAAAAGAAATCCAACAGGTAAACCCCGGTGGGCCCGACAAACAGCCAAAGCATTAGGCCCCTACCATCTCATCAATAGATATGTCTTTAAGTCTGAACCATCATAGAGTCTGAAGTCTGACCTACCGGTGTGCAATTAAAGAGGAAAGCAAACTCCAAATGTTGTTCGGTGAGTAGCCTAAGAGTCATAGAATATTCAAGTGACTGGCATAGGCTCTGATCAGGCTGCGCGTATGCACAGGCTGGTCTGAGCCTTTGCTGGTTGCACACACCACATTGTTTGAAATCTCGTGTCACGGTTCATATTATGTAAGAACCATGTAGAAAGAATAATTACAGCAGAATTTAAAGCACTTTTAAGGTGGTGAGAAATTATTCTGTTGTTAGTTTACTGTTTGTTGTTGGTCCAAATGTGTGTGTGTGTGTGTTTGTGTGTGTGTGTGTGTGTGTGTGTGTGCGCGTTTGTGTGTGTTGATTATGTGTGTGTGTGTGTGTGTGTGTGTGTGTGTGTGTGTGTGTGTGTGTGTGTATGTTGTTATGTGTGTGTGTGTGTGTGGTTCGTGTGACACACACACACACACACACACACACACACACACACACACACACACACACACACACACACACACACACACACACACACACACACACACACACACACACACACACACACACACACACACACACTAGGATCAAGCTTTAATCTAAGATTATGTATGTTTTACTGATTTTACGATGTTGTCCTTTGAGCTCTTTCTTAGTTCGGCAATCATATTGCTGAGGAAGAAAACGTCGGTTCCTTAACCTAACTTTATTGCATTATCGCTTTTGCGTCTTTGTATGTTTTTGTTTGATGGTGCTGTAGTGTTTCTTCCTCACGGCGCTGTGGATTTGTCTGTGATCTATGTTTGCGACATTTCCTTGTTATGCTCCCAGGAGAGGGTACTCTCAATTTTTCTTTATATGTAGGCTTGGACCCAGCATCTACTGTTTAATCCCAAAAATAATATCGGAAATATCAGGCATACCCCAAAAATAATTCAAATTTTAGTAACGCCCAAAAAGTATTCCCATTCTGTACATTGACCTTAAGAAAAGACCCTAAAACCCCTAAATATATAGTCAATTTTACAATGACTATATAAAAATATCGACAGAATGTTCATTCCACAAAATCCTAGTTTAAAAAAAAAATCATTTTTCTAAAACTCCATAAACCTATTGAAATTCAAAGTTTTGAACCACCCAAAAAGCGCCAAGCCTAAGTATATATGAAAATACCCCCTAAGGGTAATGCTCACTTCTTTATCCCTGAATAGCATGTCTCATAAACACGATATTATGCCTTACCTTTTATATCAATATATTTGCAATATCTTTATCAAAATCGATTTATTTGGACAACAAATCATGTGGTAAATTCATTCATTTTTTTATTTGTGGAGGTAGACGTTAGTGGTCTCAAGCGGCCACTCAAAAAGAAGCCCAAAAACTTGTTGTCAAGACGATCATCGCTTAATGCAGTTTTAAGGTATTGAAGAATGCTCCGCAATACTTCCGACCTTCATTAAGCTGCCATCTGTCATTAAGACCTTTAATTTGTCTATTTTTGAGTGACCGCTTAATTACGTCATTTTCAGTTTTGCGTGTCAAGCAATAGATCTAATGTTTGGTCAGAGCCTTCAATTGCCTCGATCAGTTTCTAGCACCGAAGACTCTGACAAATCTGCGCTTATGTGCAGGCTCATCATTTGCTAGTCGCATATGCGATCATCTTCGGTAGCCGTTTTCAAATTATGTTGCTTTTTCGGAAATAACAAATAAGGCTTGTTATTTCACGTGAAACGTCTGCCAGCAGACGATTCACGTGAAATAGCATGCCTTATTTTTTTTAAAAATTGAAATTAAGCATGTAAAGAAAGATGATACTATTTTTTTGTCTGCTGTAGTCGTGACTGGTGCCTTAAAGCTTAATATTTTTCTTAATTTTGTAATATATACTTAACTACTAAAGAAACCTGACACTTTTCAGTTGCTTCAAACTAGTGAATAACAAATTATAGAGCTAAGCCGATATGCTTATTTTAAAAACAAGACATTAGAAAAGATTCTTCGAAAAAATGTATTCATCAAATATAGAACATGACATCACGACGTCAAAAATACCGTTTTTATCACTTTTGCCTCTGGATATTTTTTTTGAAAACTTTTTCATGTATGCAAGGTCAATACCAGTATAGACAAAAGTGCATTTTAAAAATTTGTAATTTCTAGCTGTGACGTATGATATGGGGGTTTTAAGTTGTGTTTTCGATGTTGTCAAAACGGTAGTGAGTTTTTCCTTTGTTTAAGCAGTTTCTAGGAACTGTAATGACTTGCAGTCAAACAATCATTGTACGAGAATGCATTTTCAAGAATCAGAACTTATGTTTCGCGTCACATTAAAAGGGAAAAGCGGAATAAACCAAATTTAACGTTTTTTCTTTAACAACGTATGCCACCGTTTAGTGTGTGATGTCTACTTTGTTATAGTGCCAATAAGCTACACTTCACTTTAATCGCGTATGAATTTCTAGCTTTGCAGTATGGAATTGTAACGCTTGACGTCGTTAAATGGTCGTAGGCAGCAGCGGCGGATTTCAAAAGGGCTGAAACATTGTCAAAATGCATTCCAAACATGATACAAAGTGAAAAAAGTTTGATAAAGTGGTAGTCCTTCTTAAAAGCTCATAAAACGCTGATAACGTAAAATTGGCGTAAAAAAATGAAAATATGCTTCTGGGTTGAACAATGCATGCATGCTTTATTTGAATGCCAAGAAGGTGTCAATGAAATAACAAAGAATCACACTTAAGCGGTTTTGTTGTGAATTTAGCGTGATTTCTTTGTTCTTGCAAAAATTAATTTTAGGGGTTACGTGACGTTTTGATGGCTGAAGTCTGAAATAAGTTCAGCTTTTCAAATAATCTCAGTGCATCTTAGCCTACCATTGTTCAACTTTACGCAATAAAAAACAAGTGTGCATCGTATTCATTTACTACCAAAAAATTGACATACAGTATGTGTCAGGTTTCTTTAGTAGTTAAGTATAGGTATCACTTACAAAGTATCTAGATTCATTTCTAAACAAGTTTTGAAATTGTGTTATCCTTCAACACGCCTTTCACGACTTTTGTAGGTTGTTCTATCATCCGCATATGCTCTTAGGTAGCCTATATTGCAAACAATACGGGTCCAGAACAGACTGCTCATTTTTTCCATGGAAAAATGTAGTCTGAAGGGCAACAGGCGTAAAAAGCAGAAATCACTTTTAGGGAAAAATAGTGACGGGATAAGTGTTAAAATGATATGAATGATAAGACAAAGCGGAAATTCAAGCAGAATTTGAAATTTTGAAATAGCTCTGTGCAGTTAAGGGCGCATTCGCCCCTCTCTGAAGCCCAAATTATAAAGGTTGTCTTTTTACGCATTAATTCTGGATGATTCACTAGAACAATAGTACAAGTATGTAAAATTTTGGTATTTTTGACTACTTGTACATGAATAACCGTTGCTATATACTAACATAAAATTCCCGAAATCAATGAACAAATTTGAGATGTTTTAATTTTTTTGAGCGGAAGCAAATGCCGAATGCGAAACGTTCACACACACACACACGCACACACGTGCGTGCGTGACGCACGCACGCACGCATTTGTATTTAGTTGTGCTGGTATATTTTACTTAAATCAAACAGTCTTCTTAAGAGCTTTAAAAAATGTCCAAAATAATAAAATTTACAGTTAGCAACTGTAAATGCCAGCTCTTTACACTTCAATCATTTCTAATAAACCAAATCAGCTGAGATTGGTGAAACGCAACATGTTGCCTCTTACATTATTTTCGAAGGTACCAATTGACAATACGAATAAAAGAAGGATCAGACGAGTCTGCGATTTAGATAAAACACTAGATATCTAACCTACACTATAGGTTGTTGCACACACAATCTTAAAATGACTTAACACATATACGATATGACTTAACACGTATGCGATAGCCACCATTTTCTCATGGGTTAGCCCTTGTTAATACATGTAACCGAGAGTCCATAATTGTCCGTTGCATAAATGGCATTTCTCAGGACCTATTCTTTTTTCTTCTTCTGAAAATGAAAAGAAATATAAACGTTAAACCAGTTTGCCAAACATAGAACAGTGATATGAGCCGATGTCAATCAAAAGGTACAAGTTCACTGTTGTCTAACGCCTCTGAATGTGTTCTGAGTGGTACTGTACGCCCCAAAAGGAAGTATGTTTAGACTGAGTTTCAAAATGGCGGATGCAACAGCATAGCGTGATGCCAGCAGGTACTATTTAGCTTTTTAACCACTTTTTTTACCCTCAGCAGTAGTTGCAGCTAGCAGCATTAAGCTTAAATGTTTCTTATGTAAATATGGGATTTCCAAGTCAGATCTGCTCATCGTATGATTCACAGCCCTTCATAATTTGCGTGCTCATTTGTACATAAATTTGTTGAATCGAGTCACATTGATTGAAAAATGCATTTATGCATCTATTACACTTTACACAGTGCAATAAAGCGCTTTAAATCACTTTGATATGATTATCTTAACAATCTCCAAAGAATGGGACCACACAAATGGACTTTTCAAATGAATTTAAAGCATAGGCGAAATCGTCATAACTCGGATTGGTTTTGTGTTATTTAGGTTAAACTACGGATTAGCTGAGCAAGGAGTACGGATTCGAAGGTGAAGGAAACGAAGTGGTTTAAGTTAAAAGGAGCAATTGTCCAGCATTTAATTAACTTTGCGTCAAAAATTTGGGTCGTTGATATTTTAGAGATTAGGCTACTGAATTCACACCAGGTGCTACCAACTTATGGGTCATTATGCCCATTAGTAGTCACATGATCAATGACTGCTTATCATGACGTCACGATTTCGATATTCGTGATGTCATATCTTGTTCTTGACTCGTTCACGTAGTCATTGATCTCAGTGACATAGATTTGACAAAGTATATCCTTCATAGGAATCATTTTAATGTTCAAACTCGTTTTTATCCCCATGCTTTTTTTAAAAAAAAAATGGTCAGAACACTAGCCTATGTGTTTCCACAAGTAGTTCGTTAGCGCAATGCTAGACTACTGCTTCAACCCAGGAAGACCCGTCCCTACATAAGTTGGCATGTGACCCATTGAAGACTCTGGTCAGCCTGCGCATTAGCGCAGTCTGATCAGAGTCTTTGATGGGCGCTCTGTAAATAGCCAAGGGTCAAACTTTACTTCAGACGAAAAACTAAGAATCTGATCAGACTATGGGGATTCACAGACTGATTAGAATATTTGCTGTACGCACATGCCAGTTTCCACCTTATGCTGGACTGCTGGTCATAAATTACAAAAAGTTTCGTTTCTGAATATGGCTGCAATCAAACCAAAATTAATTGTTTAAGAAATGAATTCATTTTTTGAAATGTTCATGGAACCATGAATACTTCGGATCTCTTGCAAAGTAAGTGAAGCCCAAAAAAGGGCTTCACTTACTTTGCAAGAGACCCGAAGTATTCATGATTCCATGAACATTTCAAAAGTTGAATTGGTTACTTATATTTACATTTAATTATAAAAATCTAAAAAATAAAAAATATTCTTAATTCTTAACACGGACAGCCATTGGAGCAAACAAGAGACTTGTTTTGCACGCGAGACTCGGGTGTGGCTCGCTGTCAATCAGAGCACCAGTATCACTTCTGGCGAATGAGTTCGATGTTCGAAGCGTATTGCACGGGCAAGTGAGCTTGGCAGCTGTCAATCAGAATTTGTGTAATTCATGAGGTTATGAACGGTTGCAAAAATCTGAAGGTTCTTTAAAGGCTTGCTTCGAAAATGTAAATATTTAATTATGATTTACGGAACGTAGTGGCATACATAAGCTACTCTCCTAAAAAGACACATTTCAAAAAAATATATTTCATAGCAAACATGGAGGAGCACTGCAGCTCAGTCGTTAGAGTGTCAAATTCGTGACCAAGAGGTCGCTGGCTCGAATCCAACCAGTGGCGCGGTGTTGCATCCTTGAACAAGACACCATATCCACATTGTTTTGTACTGTTTTAACCTTGGAAAACGTCAAAGAATTTGAAAAGCCTATTAAATTTCATGCCCGATGATATTAAATTCCTAAGCTTCGTTATCTGATCGCAAGTCCCGATGATTAAGGCCCTTATTATATTTTTGCAGGAAATACTAAAAATTGATCAAATATTACTTGCAAGCCTGTTTTAAGAGGGTATCATTTAAAATCGATGTGAAAGATCTGGTCCAGTGGGCTACTAATTATCGGGAGTCGACGTCTGAAAGTTCAGAAATTTTCGCGAGAATTTCATTTTCGCGTAGAGCGTTAAAGCACATTTTTGCGACGTTAAAATTCGCAAACTGGAACATGACATCAGCAAACGGTGGTCTGATTTCGCCATTTCGCGAGGGTTTTATTTTGCGAAGCTTCGCGAAAATAAAATGATCGCGAAAATTTCTGAATTTACAGTATAAATGGTCCGCGACTTGAGAACACCAAATGGCTTTGCGTCACGAGAAGACTTCGAACAGCCTGGGTATCATCTCAGTCTTATCACAGTCTTTACTGGCTTTCTTCCTATCATGACTGGCTCGCTGATACTTGAGCATTATGCCAGGGATTTTGGAACGTCAGTCATTTCAAGCTGTCCAAATGGAAAAACAACAACACATTTTGTTAGGGCCTTAGTTACACATGAAAGACTCTGATCAGACTGCGCGGATGCCCAGGCTGATCTGAGTCTACGCAAGGCTTACACTCATTTTGTTTGATTTGTCATGTGAAGGCTCAAATTTATATTTTTATCAAGAATTCTTACATTCTTAGGAATATGATTAATTCAGACCTCCAGATATGAGTGCGTATTGGAAAATCATTTTCTTTATTTCTCATCAAAACATATATTGTGGGTACTCAAAAGAACCGTCTCAATGAGACGGTTCTTTTGAGCACCCACAACACATTTTTAAATCAATGGGTTAGAAAGTACTTAAAATTTTACGCAAATAAAATGTCCTTATCTGGATCTATGATGATTACAGTATTTTGAATGTCAAGTTCAGAAAATAATTCAAATAGTGCGAAAGAAAGATTTAGCCTTAACTCCAATGGTTCATTTTTTTCTATAAATTTGATAAACTCACAATTTTTGATACATAAACACAATCAAACTCATGATCTATGGATGAAGAGCATGTTGAGTATAGCACCATGTTAGAAGAGCTGCATCAGTCCATAAATCAGGAGCCCTATTGTATTACATTAACTTCTACATCTGTGTTTCGAAGAGAACAAACAGTCCTTACCTTTTTTCGTGGCTTCAATTTGATAATGTCCGCTGGTTTCTTTTGGATAACTCTATACATGTCAAAATCCATTGCTTTTGACCTGATGGTTTTACTCGGGGAGTAAAATAGTCGGTTACCATTGATCATACGGATTATCTGGGGAAGCCATACTCCAGCACTGTCGGAAATAACTGCAATGAAATATTACCCGACTGTTTTACTGAATTTTTTAAAGAGTTAGTGAAAAGAGATAACGTGTTAGGCTTTGATATTATTTTATGGGAGTTGTTCCAAAAGTTCTTATATTTTATGGAAGGTAAAAAGCGACATTATTCAATGCATACATCTTTGTTTTTGTATGTTGGCAATTTCATTTTATTTTGTAAATTGTGGCATTATATCATGTGAATTGTAGTATGATAACAGCTTCGGATGCATACTGACGAATTACAAATAATACAAAGTAATTTAGAAATAGAGAATAGCACTAACAGCTTTATAAAATGACACTCCATTCATTCAAAACAGAAAGTTGACGCATTGAATATTGGCGGTAATTCCCCGCTTCTTTCAATGCTAGATATTTTGTCGCCAGAGGGCGCGCTTTCATTTATAATTTACAGAGTATCCCTTATTCGTGAATCGGTGATGAGAGTTATTTTAACTACAATGGTTTATCTCTAAGGTGGATAAGAGTAAAAAAAACGAATAAACCAAAAAAAATCATTTTTTTCGTCTTTTTTTGTAAAACACAAAATGCAATCTCTAATTAAAAAGTCCATGTAGAATCTCATAAATATAAGCGCATTAAAATTTTAACGAAATAAATAGAATGGACATTAAAAAATCATTTAAAATGTGCAAATGTATGCATGTCTTCCGTTTTAAGGGAAACAATTCAGGAATACATGTACAAGCTTGGCTTTTTAAAAAAAGATTAGAGCATTATAGTTGCTGGACAACAGTTTTTGCATTATCTAAAGCTGAGATATAAAGCCCATCTTTTTCCATTTTATCATGCATTTCAAGTTCAGTAGTTGTATACTAAGTTCTGAACATGTGATCCATTGGAAGCAAAAAAGGTGGGGGTAACTTGGAAGTCATATTGGTGCCGATGAGCAGCCCGGAATTTCAAAACTAACCCCATTCATATATGAGCCGGGGCATGAGATTTCCAACAATGTGGTATGTGCGACCAACAAAGTCTCAGATCAGCCTGCGCATACGGGCAGTCTGATCAGAGCCTTTGCTAGTCCCTTGAAGATTCTATGAGTGTTAAGCTACTGAGTGAACATCATTTGGAGGTTTTTTAGCTTAAAAGGAGGCTGCACAGGCACGTCTGAGTCTACACTTGTCAAAATGCCACATTATTGGAAATCACATGTCACGGCTCATATATAGATGTCGAAAAATATTATATGTATGCTACATATAATTTCACTATGTGCGCAAATTTCACAAAATGTGAAATATTGGTATGAAAAATGTGACGTATTGGTACCAATTTTTCACGCGCTGTAAAGAATTGGTACCAATTTTCACAGTGTGAAATTTGCAAAATGTGAAATTTGCGGTTCAACAGGGCTTCAATGCCATTTAAGCCCGCTCAAGGACATCGTCTGCAAGTTAACATATCATCGCTAATGTTTTATGGAGAAATGACCAAACCTTTTCAATTACCATAAAATAGGCTCCTTTATCACACCGGATAGGCGGCAATCGAAGACGCTCTGAGCAAGTGATGAACCCGGATCACAAATCGCTAGAAACAGTGTTTTTGATTGCCATTTGTCTGTTAAAAATAATTTTGTTTCACACTGGATAGGCGGCAATCGAAAACGCTTTTAACAATCGACGAACGCAGATCAAAAATCGCTAGAAACAGTGTAATTCAAATTTCGCCAGTAGCAAATTTAGATATGATCAGGGGAGTACCTACAAGTATGCAAATATGCATGTGTGTATAACTTGACACAGCCAGTATAGGCTACTCAAAAATGGACAACAACCGGTCTTAATGATGAATGGTAGCTAAATGAAGCTCGAAAGTATTGCAGAATGCTCCTCTCGGAGCCTTCTGTAATACTTTGACCTGCATTCAAGTGATAATGGGTCTTGAAAACCAAGTTTTGGTCTTTTTGAGTGTTTTTACTGTATTTAATTAGATATTTTGGAACAAAAATGCAGCAAATAGTGAGGCCCTAGAAGGGGTTTTAGGGATACAGGGATATGGGCCAAATGCATAAAGGGGTACGGTATATTTTTGTAAATATTTAAAGGGATACAGGATATTTTGATCAATTCTAGGGATATGGGGATACAATGCTTTCTGGATTTGGGAATATTTGCCATTTTTCTTTTAGGGATGTGGGATATTTTTTTAAAATACTTAAAGGGATATGGGATACTTGGATCCCCCACCCCTTCCAGGGCCTCAATAGTGTTTAGCTGTGTGCCTTAGCATGCTTAAGGGCTTCTTTTAGCCCTTTGAATTGCACAAAAACCATTTTCTGCCACATGGTTTCACCCATGGACCCATATAGGGGAGAGCCCCCCTGACCCCCTCAAGAGTGCGTACTCTAGAGTTTCTCGAGTCGAGGCCCAAGTGTTTTATTGCTATCCTTAAATATAGTTGACGCGTTATGACAATTGTCGCAGACAGGAAGCACTCTTGAGGGGGTCAGGGGGGGGGGGGTGGGGGGGCTCTCAGATAAGAATTTGATCGTTTGGTAGAGAGGTCTAGGCTAAGGCTCCCGAAAAAACACTTCTAGCCCCCGGAGATAGCTTTTATACTTGTGCACTACATAATTTGGAATGCGCCCAAACGCCCGGATCTTAAAAGCTGTATTTATCTATCCCGAATCCTAAACCGGCAGCGGTTCATCTAAGAAGACAGGACGATGGCTTTAAGTCATGTCAGACAGACTGGAAGAGCTGGGGATGGAACTCAGGAGCCCTGGGTACAAAGCGCGCGAGTGACTTTTCCACTTTACCACTTTCAGTGACTTTCCCTGGGTAGTAACCAGCATCAGGCTGGAAGGGTTTACGACTTGTGTGTGTATTTTAGGACGGGGAACCCCAAAGGATTAACAGAAAGTGGGAATTATTGTTTGTGGCCGTGTTCCTTGGCTGTACCAGTACTGGCCGGGTGGGTTTATGCTTTTTATGGTTCTTTGTCCAGGAACTCCTGGAGGCTCAACCGGCAGTGGTTCTGGTTTTAAAGTGTCTCAGAAGACGGGGCAAATGGCTTGAAGTCTCATCCGACAGACTGGGAGAACTAGGAATTGACGATACATTTAAAAGATTTCGATTGTCAATGCACTTTTAAACTATTATATACTTATGAATTTACAAATATTATGATGTGATTCTTTTTTCTGAAAAAGAAGAAAGCACCCCTATTTTACTAAAATTTCTTTTATTTATAAATTGCAAATATAATCTTATACTTTATAAATACATCAGCTTTCATGACAGCATGAAAAATAAATAAGATGCAGTTGTACTATTAAAGGGAGGCGATTTGAGGAGAAATGGTTCAAAGTAAGAAACAGGGCAAATACATGACCGTATTTAATGCGGTATTATGTGTCTTCTGCATCTGCATGTGCGGATCCAGGAATTTTCACCAAGTGGGGGGGGGGGGGAGGTAGAGGGTCCAGGCCCACCTGACAGTAAAAAGCTCGGACAGCGTTTTTTGTTATTTTTGCTGTTTTTAGTCCTCACCTTCAACTTATTTAACAGTTTTACAGAGGGGACCGATCCCAGGGTCCGATGGTTTATTTTTTGGAAAACAATAATTTTCCAAGGTTCCAGAGGGCGTCCAACATTTTACGGGTGGGGGAGGGGTCCAACTTTTTTCCAGGGTGGGGGGGGGGGGGGGGGGGGCGTCCAAATGCTAATTTCTGTAGAAACCTATCGAAATTGTGATTTTCCCCGGACCCCCTATCCCCTCTCTGTATCCGCGCATGTTCTGCCTTCACTTGTAGCTCGGACCCAGTAACAGATCTACATTTGTTAGTTGTGTGCAAGCTTGGCGGGACGGGATGAAGTTTTCTCTTATATATACGTGAAAGGGGAGGGCAGTGGCTCAGTAGTAGAGTGCTTGACTCGAGACCGAGAGGCTGCGGGTTCGAGCCTCACCGGCGTCACTGCGATGTGTCCTTGAGCAAGACACATTGATCCTAACTTAGTGCTGGTTCAACCCAGGAAGACCTGTCCCTACATAACTGAAAAATTGTTGATGGGACGTAAAGAATCAAATCCCACGTAGGGGGAACTTCTTGGTAAAAAATCATCCTTAACACCGTTTGCAGCGAGTTCTACTTGCATGGGAGAAATTATTTATTCCCAGTAAAATTGGTGCGCCCTCTGGCGTCAAAATACTAAAGCATATTCACTTTCGTATTATGACAACCCAGTTCTGCCTTTTTACAACATACAAATGTAGTTCTGACATTTTACAACCTAGTTCTGCCTTTTTAAAACCGAAAAATGACATGATCGGAATCTGATTACGAGTGAAACGACTATTAAATGACAATTTGCATGATATAATGACACAATTTACAAAATAGAATGAAATTGCCAACATACAAAAACAAAGATGTATGCATTGAATAATGTCGCTTTTTACCTTCCATAATATTTGCCTCATAGCTTCATTCAGAGGGTTTTTTGATAGGCATTATATGTTACATTCAAAAGAACACGTCTCTCGATCAGTTAGTTGTACTATTTCATTTAATAGTTAGAGACTATTATATATGCCCTACTCTATACCACTAACCTATTTTCATATTTTAGAATTATTATCTTTTTTTTGGCTGAATCTTTCAAGCCGAAATTTTTATAACCATAAAATAAATCTAATTTATTTTTCTTACTTATACATATCAATTTAAATCAGTGTTAGAGGGGCGACAAGTTGTCTCAATTCTATATGCACAATCTTCATGACGTCATTGAAATTAACAACTACGCCATCTTTAATACATTGCAGAACGTATTTTATTTTTGTCAGCTCAGTTGGAATAAAACATAAAACTACAAAGGGAGTTTTCTGCAATACTTTCTACCTTCATTAAGCTACCATTTGTCATTAAGACATTTGTTTTGTCTATATTTGAGTGGCCGTTTAACACAGGTTTTACCGTATTCTTCCTTGTCTGTGTTCTGTTACCACTACATCCTGGTGCTATGGGTTGAACTGTGATCTGTGATTGTGGAATTTCCTAGTCATACTCACGTGCTTTTGTATCTGGGAGCAGCGCATGCTCGCAAGAACATATTCTGCTTTCATATACATGTACGATAAGCACCACCAAGCACCGCCACTTTTGTACTTGCCAAAAAAGTTTACCATTATCATAAAAGCGTTTTACAGCAAATTAAAAGAAAACATAAAATGTAACAAAATATCAACAGAAAAAACCTACACAACTTACGGATCGTGGTAACAATAAACGCCACACGTAGATAGGAAGGATACATGATCTTTAAAAGATGACACTGTTTCTGTGTTCATAACATTCCTTATATGTTTGAAATGATACCTACACTTTACTCCGATGTTTACCCTTAAAGTAACGAAAGCACCAATACAGTCTGTTTACTAGTTTACAATCAAGAGTGCACAATTGTTTGACTTTGATCACTGAGAAATCACACATCCATGAACCATAGACTATAGGAAGACACAAGTGGAAATCTAACCCTTTAGTCTGTAGCAAAAGAATGTTGTAAGATAGTACAGTCTCTAAAGGAAATAAACTTGGTATTAAAATTATGGACCACAACATACACTATCTTGTTAAAAAACTTTGTTTCCAAAGTAATTAGGGGTGCAAAGATCCGGAATCGATACAATCAAGTACCACACCTGACCCAGGATACCAATGGGAAAGTGATAAACTCACAGCAAGACACCACACACTAGAGCCAAGAGGTCAACCCCTTTCCCAGCAGGTGATCACAAGGCACAAATAAACAGACGCGCACAAAGGCATAACAAACACAAGGCAGAAAAAAACATAAAAGATCAACAAAAGAAGTACCACCTTTGAACGGTCAGTAAAATATTTTAGTGGAGGGCTTAAACCGTTTTCACTGCGCCAACCTCACCCTTAATTCAGATGTGGATCAATACATATAGATATTTGGTTTGCATGAATGACCCCTAACTTATCAATGCATCATCTTCCAGAACATATAAATCAAGGTATAAAAAGGAGATAAAGCAAAGATAAGGACTGAACAGTGAAGAAAACTGAATACCATAGCAAAAGAAAACCAACAGGTGAGCCCGGGTGGGCCCAACAAACAGCCAAAGCATCAGACCCCTACCATCTCATCAATAGATAAGTCTTTAAGTGGGAACCGTCATAGAGTCTGAAGTCCGACCCACCGTCGTGCAGTTAAAGAGGAAAGCAAAGTTATTAACCGTGATTGGGTTGACCACCAAGCATGCAGTCTCTTGCTTAGCCAATCTTTTTATAGTGGGAAATTATTTTAATGAACTGCGCTGAGAAATTATTAGAGCCATCTATACACCAAGTCGGAGTTTCAAAAACGTTTATCAGTATGAATGCAATCACTACTTGACGGAAAGCAGTATATTTTGACAGAATGTGCAGATGCACAGAATGATCTTACATGGAGACATGGGGAATTTCACATTCCATATGTTGTCACTAGATCCCATATTTTAATATAATCCTTGTAACCGAAGAAGTAAACATGAGCCAGCACATGATAATCTAATATTTATCGCATATGCGAGTAGTGAATGCTGCGACGAGCCTGCACAGCAGCACACTCACGTCAGAGTCATTGCTGTTCACATACACAGAGCATGGCAGTAGGTGAAGATACAGACCAAATATTGAACTAATAAGTACCACCAGGCAGTTGCTAATGAATATTTTAAAATTTGCTCATTATTTAGGGAATATGGACAACAATGGTGAGGGCTGATACATTATTAGCCTTTATGACCTGAAGACCGAATAGGAACACAAAAAGAGCAAGCCATACATAGCTGATCAATAAATGAGCCGTGACATAAGATTTCCAACAATGTGGTTTGTGCGAACAGCAAAGGCTCTGACCAGCCTGCGCATACGCGCAGTCTGATCAGAGCCTTTACTACATGTAATCGCTAAGCTACCAACTGAACATCATTTGGAGTTTCTAAGCCTAGTAGGAGGCTGCACAGTTTCGTGTGAGTCACATTGTCAAAATGCCGCATTGTTGGAAATCACATGTCGCGACATAAATTAAGTTTCAATTTCTGGTAATTCTTCTATCACTGGGACATACTGTTGAGCCCATGTAGCATAGCGTCTTTTAATGAACAATAGGCAAGTTGTGCATACAAAACCAGACGCCATTGAACGCGGCATCTGAGCAGGTCCTGTACTGTTTGCTTTCGTAAGGTTCTATTGAAATTGCATAAAGATGATATTATTAAGTACCACTCAACGAGCGCATTACCATTGCGCACTTTGTTTGATGTATCCTTTCCGCTTTTTCTGCGACATCTTCACACTCGAGCTCCTAATCAAGAGCAGCCTTGAAAAGATAATTTCTGTATCTGTCGCCGTTCTGACAAGCAACGTGACATGATATCCCCAAGTTGCATAGTCGCATCTTGGTTGCATCACGTATGCACGAGAAATTTTAACAATGCACTCTAACAAGTGACGAGAACAGTTGAAAAATGTATTGTATGAGGCCACGACGCGAGAAACTCAGTTACCGAGACTAACAGGATGTACTATTTATAGCGTTTATACGTAAAAGCAAATAACGTGTGTATTGATCACACTGCGCAGATGCAGAGGCTGGTTTATGCACATCGGTTTTCACCTTGTACATTTATCCATGAGAGTTTAGTACTTATCGCATCTAACAGCAGCTAAGATGCAGACTAGCATGCGCATCCACGCAGTCTCTTCTGCGCCTTTGATGCTTGCATACACAAAGTATGGATGAAGTTGATATCTCATACTAAAATTTAGACCTATATCCCTGCTGGATACATTGTAGGCCAGCATCCTTACCTCATAGAGACACATTTTAACAATTTTGAAAAGAGAGCAGGCCAAGATCAGGCAGCTCTTGTCAGGGCCTACTCTGTTTGCTTTTAGAAATACGATATAAATGATACTACAGTTGTGAACCTGACAAGTAATTTCTTATTTTCTATGTAAAAACGTGAACATTATTTATGTAATTCTTCATAGTGGGTGGAGCTTAGCTTAAATATTCAAGAAGGAAATGGATAAAGGAGGTGTTTGAATGTGGCAAGTACCAAAATATCTCATGTTTATGTGGGGGTTCATAATTTTGTGGACACATCAGCGTTGTCTGGTCTTCTAGAATATGAATCTTCTAGAATGTGAACGCATACACCAGCACAAGACTGACTCCCATCGTCAAACTTGGTTACTCAAACACAATTTCTTTTACATTGATTCCTCAATCAAATGATGGCTGAGTTTGGAGTATGTTCTAAGAGCTGAAAGAAAAGATAACTCTGATGGAAAAACAACATTTGGATTATTTCTCTTGATCTGTTTTACAAACATCTATATAAAAACTATGGACATACGACAGGGAGCCAGTCTAACCAGCTTTAACTTGATTTTATTTTATTTTTTTCCTTTGTTGATTCTTGTAGTGCATACAATGTTCGTGAAAATTCCGAGAGTTGCCACTCTTACATCATTGAGCATTCGATATATCCAAGATGGTGTCCAAGATGAAGGCCAAATTATCAGTAAAACATTGTGATGTAGAAAATAGTGTCTCTAACCCTTATCTAACTGAAAACACCTAACTTGTAACAAAATATAAATAAATTAATAATAATGTTGACAAGATAACAGCTCATTACAAAAATATAAGATTGCTTTTTCCAGAAACTGGCAAAGTCCATGAATTTACATTCAAAAACCCTTTTAACTGCCTCTAAAGAATCAGCTATGCTACATCAAAATGATGCCATTCCTGCATCACTCAGCATTTTATGTATCAAGATGCTATCCAAGATAATTGGAGGTATTCACAAGGGCCCTAGGTAAGCCTGTCTGATAGCGACACCCTGCCTGATAGAGCTGCACTTTACATGAATATCTTAATAAAATTGAGCCGTGACATGTGATTTCCAACAATGTGGCATTTCGACAAGTGTAGACTCAGACGAGCCTATGCAGCAACTTATTAAGCTTAGAAGCTCCAAATGATGAGCTTAACACTCATAGAATATGCAAGCGACTAGCAAAGGCTCTGATCAGACTGCGCGTATGAGCTGGGGCTTTGCTAGTCGCACAAACCACATTGTTGGAAATCCCATGTGACGGCTCTAATGTAATCAGACCAGCATGCGTGCCTGATAAAGTCGCACTGTAGATACAAATGTACAAGTATGCATATCTAGCTAAGTGGCACCCGATCAGAATACTTTTCCTATAAAACGGTACCTCTGTAAGAGCTGCAGTAAACTGTAAACATCCTTTCTCCATCCACTTTTCTTTTGGCACTTGGTTAGCACAAATGTTGTTAGTAGTGTCACTGAACCAGCAGGCATGGATGATAATGAGGCTGACATGTTGAATTGAGTGACAAAAGATCGACAGTAGCAACGGTCCAGTAAATATCCATCTTGCAATAGCATCCAACTATTAGATGTGTTTGAACAGCAGCGGTGTTTGCGACAGTTGGAGCGATATAGCAGCTCTGTATGTTGAACTGGCCCTGTAGCAACAGCCATGTCTGATTGGATTCACATTGTTAGCATATCTGATGAAGGAGGGGAATCAGTCATAAACTAGCCTTCCACCTCGATTTTCAACAAGCCTGAGGAGGCATGTCTGATTGAATGACTCAGGTTCAGCATGTATAATGTAAATTTTTCTGCAACAGGGAATATCAGAGCCAGTATTTTATAGTGAATTAGTGTATAAATGCAGAAGAATAGTTGCAAAGCCTAATTTTAGAGATCAATTTCAAAGATAATTAAAAAACGTTATAAGAGAGTGGGACACAGCATGGATATCAGGTGACAGTCTGCATGCTTGGTTGTTTACCAAATCATGGTTTATGGCTATGGTTTTCTTTTTCATTTGCACGGCGGAGGGTCAGACATCAGACTCAAAAACGACCATAACATAAAGCTTTTATCAGTCGATTGGTGCCTGGGCTTGTATTTAGCTGGACCTACCATGGCTCAACTTGAGTTTTCTATAGCTCTGACTATCTATGAGTCGTTTCACCATAGTGTGTTAATTTGATAAGATTTGTTTTTCTGAAATGATGCATTGTGAAAGTAAGGAAGCTTCAGTGAGAGCTAAACAATATTTATGATTTTTACAACAACAGAATCCAGGGCGAAGATCTGGTCCCAGTAAAATGTATTTAAGCCTCCCCTGGATTAGGTAAGGCGATGGTTTTGTTGTTGTTGATTCATTGTTTAATGTTCAAAAATCTCATTGTCTGCGCAGGCACCTACATCAAAAAGTAACAGTAACAAGCAAAATATGACTATAAATAATCCATCTGTGGAGACATCTAGTCATCTTTGATAGCAAAACCATAACCATGATAGGTAAAACGGTATTTGGCCATAGGCTGATCATATTTTACAAGCTAAAACTTTTTTGAAAACATTCTTCATATGGCCATGACACGTGACCATGTTGATGGCCCTGCTCGATAAACAATATTGAACTAACCAATCGGGCAAATCACATGACTTTGTGTACACAAATATGTCAAATGTATCCACAATGCTCAAATCAGACAGGTCAGTAAAATTTGAACAAATGCTTCCTGTCAAGACAATGACAAACATCTATATAAATCTATGAACATACGACAGAATGCCATTCTAACCGGCTGGAACTTAATTTTATTTTATTTTTTCTTTGTTACCTGCGTCGCTTTAGCGAAAGCAGGTCTAGTAGGGGGTCCACTCCGTCCGTCTGTCTGTCTGTATGTCTGTCCGTCCGTTCGTCTGTTCGTCTGTCCGTCCGTTCGTCTGTCTGTCCACAACACTTTTGGGGTGCCTAGTTTGTGTAATCTGTAACTTCAAAAGCTTTCATTCCTTTTTATTCAAACTTTGCGTAATGATTGTTCAAATATTAAAGATGTGCACCTCCCATTTTGTGCACATTTGATAAATATTTTCTCATTTTTTACGGTTGTTGGACTTAGAATTTTTCATCAAAAATGCGTAGGGGGTCTCTGGTTTGTGTAATCTCTAACTCCAACAGTTTTCATTCCTTTATAGTCAAACTTTGCACAATGATTGTTCACACTTTGAAGATGTGCACCTTCCAGTTTGTGCACGTTTCATATTTTTTTCTCATTTTTGACGGGTGTTGAACTTAGACATTTTTTCCATCCGCAATGCTAAGGGGGTGCCTAGCTTGTGTAATCTGAAACTCCAACAGTTTTCATTCCTTTATATCTGAAACTCCAACAGTATTCATTCTTTTATATTCAAACTTTACACAATGATTGTTCACACATCGAAAAAGTGCACCTCCCATTTTATGCCCATTTGATAAATACTTTCTCATTTTTGACTAGCGTTGAACTTAGACATTTTTTTCCATCTGAAATGCTTCGGTGGTGCCTAATTTGTGTAATCTGTAACTCAAACAGTATTCATTCCTTTATATTCAAACTGTGCCTAATGATTGTTCATACATTGAAAATGTGCACCTATTATTTTGTGCATGTTTTATAAAATCTCTCTCATTATTGATGGCTGTTGAACTTAGGCATTTTTCCCCTTTGTCCGTCCGTCTGCAACATGTTCGTGTAATCTGTAACTCCAAAAGTTTTCATTTCTCTTTATTCAAACTTTGCCTTATGATTGCTCACATATTGAAAATGTGCACCTTCTATTTTGTGCATATTTCATATTTTTTTTCTAATTTTTGAGGAGTGTTGAACTTAGAGACATTTTTTCCATCCGCATCGCTTAGGAGGTGCCTAGTTTGTGTAATCTGTAACTCTAATAGTATTTATTCCTATATACTCAAACTTTGCATAATGATTGTTCACACATTGAAGATTTGCACCTCCGATTTTGTGCACATTTAATGAATACTTTTTTCAAATGTTTGAGGGGTGTTGAACATAGACATTTTTCCTTCCAAAATGCCTAGTTAGTGTAATCTGGAAATCCAAGAGTATTAATCCTTTTATTTTCAGACTTTGTATAATAATCTTTCACACATTGAAGATGTGCACCTCCTATTTCATGCACATTATGCGAATATTTTTTGGGGTCTTGAACTTAGACATTTTTTCGTTAGAAATGCTTAGATGGTTTCTGGTTTGTGTAATCTGTAACTCAAGCAGTTTTCATTCCTTTATATTCAAACTTTGTATTATAATTGAACATGTACACCCTATATTTGTGCACATTTGATAATATATTTTTGAGTGTTCATTAGAAATGTTACGTCACCTACTGTAGATTACATTGTGAAATTTGGATGTTATCTGATTTCCTTCCTGTTTATTTGAACTTTGCATATCGACTATTAACACATTGACGATGTGCACCCGTGACGCAGGTCCAGAGCAGAGTTTGGTCTTGTTGATTCTTGTAGTACATATACTGTTTGTGAAAAATCCAAGAGATGCCACTCTTACACCATTGAGCATTCGATATATCCAAGATGTCGTCCAAGATGGAGGCCAAATTATGGAGGCCATATTATAAGTAAAACATTGTGATGTAGAAAAAAAGTGTCTCTTACCTTATCTAATTGAAAACACCTAACTTGTAACAAAATATAAATAAATGAAAAATAATGTTGACAAGATGACAGCTCATTGCAAAAATATAAGATTAATCTTTCCAGAGACTGGCAAAGTCCATAAATTTACATTAAAAAAACCCCTTTTACCGCCTCTACAAAATCATCTTTTCTACATCAAAATGATGTCACTCCTGCATTACTTAGTATCCCACGTATCAAGATGCTATCCAGGATAATTGGAGGTATTTACAAAGGGTCCTAGGTAAGCCTGTCTGTTAGTGATACCTTGCCTGATAGAGCTGCGCTTTACATGAATACAGTAAAACTTGTCTTAAGCGGCCACTCAAAAAGAAGACAAAAATTGGTATTCAAGACCGATTATCGCATAATGCAGGTCAAAAGTATTGCAGAAAGGTCCAAAGGGAGCATTCTGCAATACTTTCGACCTTCATTAAGCTACAAATTGTCATTAAGATCTTTTTTTTGTCTATTTTTGAGTGGCCGCATAAGACAGGTTTTACTGAATCTTAATAAATGTAACCAGACCAGTATGCGTGCCTGATGAAGTCGCACAGTACATACGAGCATGTATATCTAACTAAGTGGCACCCAATCAGAACACTTTTCCTATAAAACGGTACCTCTGTAAGAGATGCAAAAACGGTAAACATCCTATTTCATTACCATCAGTTTTTCTTTTGGCACTTGGTTAGCACAAATGTTGTTAGTTGTGTCACTGAACCAGCAGGCATGGATGATAATGAGGCTGGCATGTTGGATTGAGTGGCAAAAGTTCGACAGTAGCAACGGTCCAGTAAATATCCATCTTGCAATAGCATCCAACCATTAAAGCTGCATAGTCTGTAACGTTTGATCTTATTATTTCAGAAATAATGTTTCTATTTTTCAAGAACAAAGTAAAGATAATAAAATTCAGGTAAACATTTTACCGTTTTCGAAAATCTTAACAAGTTATCTCTAACAAAACAACAGTATTTATGTAAAAATTCAACTGTCTAAAATTATTGGAGGGACGTAAATAATTAACAACAAGAGAAAAATCACCTGTTTTTATAGGATGATTAACTTTTCCATGCAATTTACAGCTGTCCTGAACAGATTTATTGTGAAAACATAACTTCATTCTATTTTTACAAATGATTTAAAAAGATACGATGTTTTTGGGAAAATATTCCTAGTTACAGACTTAGTCTCTTTAAGTGTGTTTGAACAGCAGCGGTGTTTGCGACAGTTGGAGCGATATAGCAGCTCTGTATGTTGAACTGGCCCTGTAGCAACAGCCATGTCTGATTGGATTCACATTGTTAGCATATCTGATGAAGGAGGGGAATCAGTCATAAACTAGCCTTCCACCTCGATTTTCAATAAGCCTTAGGAGGCGTGTCTGATTGAATGACTCAGGTTCAGCATGTATATAATTGAGCCATGACATGTGATTTCCAACAATGTGGCATTTTGGCAAGTGTAAACTCACACGAGCCAGTGCAGCTTCCTGTTAAATCTGCATAGTCTGTAACTTTTGATCTTTTCATTTTAGAAATAATGTTTCTATTTTTCAAGAACACAGTAAAAATACTAAAATTCAGGTATACATTAACAAATTATTAGTGCCAAAACAACAGCATTTATGTCCAAAATTGACTGTCTATAATTATTGGAGGGACGCAAATAATTACAAACAAGAGAAAAAACACCTGTTTTTATAAGATAATTCACTTTTCCATGCAGTTTTCAGCTGTAGAAATTAGATTTATTGTGACAACATAACTTTATTCTACTTTTACAAATGATTTAAAAAGAAAATATTTTTTTTTCGAAAAATGTTCATAGTTACAGAGTATGCAGCTTTAAGCTGAGAAACTCCAAATGCTGTTCGGTCAGAAGCTTAACAATCATAGAATATTTAAGCGACCAGCAAAGGCTCTGATCAGACTGCACGTATGCGCAGGCTGGTCTGAGCCTTTGCTGGTCGCACATACCACATTGTTGGAAATCTCATGTCATGGCACAATTATG
Organism: Loripinus fragilis; assembly: GCA_964019695.1. Lineage (NCBI taxonomy): Eukaryota > Metazoa > Mollusca > Bivalvia > Lucinida > Lucinidae > Loripinus > Loripinus fragilis. The sequence goes on from OZ026522.1 coordinate 48,102,483, forward strand.
TAAATTTTTCTGCAACAGTGAATATCAGAGCCGGTATTTTATAGTGATTTTGTTTTAAACTTAGAAGAATAGTTGGAAAGCCTTATTTTAGAGAGCAATTAAAAATGTGATTAAACGTTATAAGAGTATGGGAGACAGCATGGATATTAGGCGACAGTCTGCATGCTTGGTTGTTTATCAAATCATGGTTTATGGCTATGGTTTTCTTTTTGTTTGCACGGAGGTGGGTCAGGCATCAGACTCAATAACTGACATAACGTAAAACTTTCATCCGTTGGTTGGTGCCTGGTGTTTTTCTTTGGCTGAATCTACAGTGGTTCAACTTGAGGGTTTCTTTTGGATCTGACTACATGTATAGATATGTGAGTCGTTAGCCATTTTCTTTGTTTTATCATAGTGTTAATTTCATAAGATTGTTTCGGGCTCTGAAATAATACAATGCATTAGTTAGGAAGCCTCAATGCGAGCTAAAGATATATATTTTTGTGTTTTAACAACAGCAGAATCTATGGCCAGTAAAATGTATAAACGACGTCAAAAGTTAAGCACCACCTAAATATTTGCTGAAACAAGTTTCAAACTACCCTGAAGAAATTTTATTCAATTTGAAAAATCTTTATTTTTTGCGCAACTCTGCATAAATATTTAAATGAAACTTTAAAAATACATGTGAAATTCTGATTTTGTTCGCAAAATCATGAGTTTTCGCGACTTATCAAAATTCCTCACTTTCATCCTGGAATTTTTGGAAAGTAATCTCCAATATCTTAAAACGGAGGTTGTGTGCCTTTTCTACACAGAGTTGTCAATCTTTTTTCATGTACACAAATTTGCAATGAAAATAAGTTGACCTCACGCTCACATACTTTGGCAAAATAGCATGATTGTTACACTATATTATCCCTACTTAAATTATAAGGTCTATCTACATCACATAACCGTACAACACTAAAGAAGTCTGAGCTGTATTCTGTGATATCAGCAACGCTTTTGATGGGTCTGGCATATGGGGTTACTTCATAAGCTACATGAAATAGGTTGTTCAGGTAAAGTCCAGTCTTGGTTTTCTAGTTTTCTTTCAGGGCGTAGACAACGAGTGGTCCTCAATGGTAACGTATTGGTGGCTCTATTCGATTGTTTGCAGACGACACAAGCTTATACATTATCAATGACCAGCCTGAGCAAACAGCAATGGTCCTAAATGCTGATTTGCAAACAATTTCTTACTGGGTAAACGGTTGGCGTGTTCTATTTAACGCAAATAAAACACTATCTATGGTCATTTCGCGTAAATTAAATCCTGTCCAGCATCGCCCTCTTTTTATGAATTACACCATCATTGCAGGAACTACAAGTCATAAGCTCTAATGTCTTACATTTTCAAGTACTTGCACATGGAATGAATACGTTAACAATATATCTCTAAAAGCCTGGACAAGGCTTAATCTCTTAAGAGCCCTTAAATTTAAGAGTGTAGGAAATCACTGGAAAAATTACATATCTCATTCATTCGACCATTGCTTGAATATAGTGACTCTATATGGGATAATTGCTCATCAGAGTCAATGAAACAGTTAGAAGCAATCCACACAGAATCCACAAGAATTGTCTCAGGTGCAACCAAACTTTGCAGCATTGAAAAACTCTATGTTGAACTGGGATGAGACTCACTCCAGAGCCGTCGACACAAGCATTAAGTCATTCTCTTTGATGCATTTTCTAGTTTTGCAAACATCTTAACAACGGACAGAGAGCTGACGTCTTTACATTACTTGCCTTTCTGTTGTCGTGTGACTGTTAATGTTCTGTGGCTATTTCTCACGTTGCCATTTTTTGGGTTGAAGTGTGCCTGATCATACTCACTTCCTGTCACAATTGAAAACAGCCATGTATTGAATCCAGGTCAACCGACATCCTTACCATCGCGCATGTTTATTTATGTGGCACTGGACCAGCATGCATGTCTGTAAACGAATTCAGGACCAATATACAACTTGTCAAGTCTGGTCAAGTTACACCTGGCCAGTGCGCATTTCTGTAATACTTTCACCTGACCAACAGTCATTACTGCCCTGCCACCAGGTCATCAGTCATCCTAACCACAAGGTGTGTTTATTTAGACACAGGACCAGGACTCACGTCTGTTACCGAGATTCCTGACTAAGCAGCTGTAATTGACAGTTGTACACGACAAGCATGCGTGTCTGTAAGAGTTGTATTTAACCAGCAGATATTTCTGAAATGGTTGAAACTGATCAGCAGACATAGCTGTATAAGCAGTTATGTATGTTATACTTGCCATAGACCAGTCACGCCCCCTACACTTTTACTTGAATACAAGGCTGGTGGTCAACAATTGCACAAAACCCTAAATCATACATGGAAAATTTGTACCTGACTAGGCAAACATGCCTTTTAAATGTGCACATAATTATCATGTATATTCCTTACAGATTCACCGTATTAGGAGCCATGTATGTTGCTTTTGCACCCAACTAGCATGCAAAACTATTACAGTTGTTTTGAACCAGTAGTCATGTTTGTTACAGTTGTACTAGACCATCAGCCATGTCTGTTAAAGTACCATGCAACCAGCACCTGTGTTTTGTCTGAAACTTTGCACCTAACCTACAATCATGTCTGTTACACTTGCACATACACGAGCAATAATGGCTGGTACAGTTATACTGAACCAGCACCAGAGGTCTTGTCTTTAACTGTTCTTACAGCCACCAGCAATGTCTTAAAGTTTACCAGCAAGTTTGATTGCTGCAGTTGCACCCATCCAGCAGTCAAGATGGTAACGAACATCTGCAAATTGCTGATCATTTATGTCTACCATCTTGGACGTCATCTTGAATTTTTTTCAACATGGGAAAACAACAACAGCATGCCAATTCGATTCTCTAAATACAGCCACTATTAAAAGCTATATACTCTGAGACCAGGTTTAAGAAGGGATATGGTTGGCATGATTAATGCAGAGGGCCAATAAAGATTGGTACTTATCAGTACTAGATATACTGACGGACTTTAAAAACGCAACACTTGGATAACAGCTTTAATTTATGTCTCGAAAAAGAAGGCAGAACAGTAATTTTGATTGTATGTTAAAGAGCACTCATTTGTAGGTAAAACATGGAAAACTTATCCAACTAAGATTAACTTAACGCATTAAAATGTAAACTTTTTGAAATAGGGGTCAACTGTTTCATGTGACTTAAAGTTATGAGTGAAAGATTCCCTACTTCTTTAATTCAAGAAACACGAGAATCATCAAATTTGTATCATGACTTTTGTTAGTTATCGAGAAATCACTCTCATTTTGATTGGCAGGTCTGCGGTACAGCTTATTTGCATATATGAAGTAAATCTGGGTATACCCTTTCATTCAATAGCTTAAAATTTCCTCTACTTAAGCAATGTTTAAATGGCTAAATTCATACGGAGCAAATAACTTCGTCCGGTTTAGTTGTACAATTAAAACTAAAGTGTTTGCTGAAGAAGCCAACTTAGGTTGACATCATCGAAGCAAAGGAATTTTACATACAACTCTATTTTGTAAGATATAAAGGGAAGTTAGTGTTGCGTTTTTAAAGTCCATCAGTATATATAAGCTGTGGACCTATGGTGTTAGATAAGAAGATATTTTAAAAAGTGTTCACCATTATAGGTTTATGTAAACCAATGACCACCAGGCCCCTGCCACTTTGGAAACCAGTGGCATGGTTAGCAGGATATAAAACTTAAAAGATATAATTTGTGGTCATGTCAGAAAGTCTGACCCACCTTTTTTTGACTGAAACAATTTTCAAACTACCATGAAGAAATTTTATTAAACATGAAAATTATCTATCTGCTGTGAAATTCTGCATAAATGTTTAAATGAAATTTTAAAACACATGTGATATTCGGATTTTGTTACAAAGTCAAGATTTTTTATGACTTATCAAAACTTCTCGCTATCGCCCTGAAATCTTCAAGAAGTAACCCCCAACATCTTGAAACAATTTTGTGTCTTTTTAACACAGATTTCACTATTTGTTCATGTACACAAAGTTTCAATAAAGATAAGTTGACATTATGTGCTTTTTGTTGAAATATCCATCACATACTTTGGCTAAATAGCATGATTGTTTTACTACCTTATCGCTAAATGATGCATGTATCTTTATTTATAAGGTTTACTCAAATCACATAACCTTGCTCTGAAAAAAATAAATGAATACGCAGTTAGTGGTGCTTAACTTTTGACGCTGTGTATATTTGTAAGATTTGGCTCGAAATTGTACAGAAAAATAGTAGGTATCCCAATGGGTACTAATTGTACTCCTCTTGTTTGAGATTTGGCTTTGCTTTGTTATGAGAGTGACTTCATGCTGTCTCTTTCTGACAATAATCAAGCTGATGTTTTTAAGCATTTAACTCTACCTCAAGATATCTAGATGACTTGCTCGATATTGATAATTCTTATTTCGAACAAATGGTAAGTCAGATATATCCCACTGGACTTCATGTAAAAAGGCAAAATACTTTGATACTTAAGCCCCCTTTTTGGCATAGTTTCATCTAAAATCTATGATAAAAGGAATCATTTTAAGTTTGAAATAGTTCATTTCCCATTTCTTGTTGGAGATGTTCCTCACTCCCCTTCCTATGGTGTATACGTTTCACCATATTTCGTTTTGCGATAGTATTAGTCAGGGCCCTTAGGGACAAAAAAAAGTCCCGTGCGAATTGTGTGCCGATTTATGGTGACCTATATCAAAACCTTCAATGGAGTCTTACCTTTAATTTAAAGGTGGTCACCCATCTCAAATCCGCGTCTGAGGCTAGTTATGACGTCATAAATATGGCGACCATAATAAGAAACTGCTCGTTAATAAAAGCTATAGTTTGTGTTGGTAAGGTCATATTTATCCAACACGAAGGCTTTTTAACATAATATCAATTATTTTAGTCATATGATGGTTGCATTAATGCTTTTCACCCGACTTTGACAATGAATTATTTCTCAATAACTATATTTTGCATGCAAAATACCGTATATTTCCTATAAATACCCAGCTTATCGGGCCACCTTTAGACTGATGGCTGAGAATGTTATTGCGGGGATCCCCCTCAGGAATTTCGCAAACTTATCCTATCTAAAAGAAGTTTTCAAGCTGCGTCTTTTAATAGATGTTTGCACTATGTTTGTTGGGGCGTTTGTTACGTATGTTACCATATTAAATTTAGGAAAAAAAGAAAATTAAAAGTTTGAGCTACAGAACTAAGGCTAATTATTCAAATTACTCATATGGTCTGCATATTGACTACTTTAGCTACATATAAATTCTTTTGGAGCAAAATTACAGCTTCCTGTGGTGTTATGTGCGTTACTTTAATTAGATTACCCTTTAATCATGAAAATTGTGACCAATATCTTTTACGTTTTAGCTGATATGTGCATTTTCCAAAATGTTTTGATTATTTTGTACTAAGAAACTCATTTGGGTTAGAGAAAATCCAAAGTTTGCATTTATACTCTTAATATAGTGTCTTACACGAGCAATTAAACAACTCAAAGGCTATACCCAATTTTAAGGAGCCGAATTTGGTAGGCATCATTTGAGTAAAAAATATATGAAAATATACGCTGCTGTTGGATATCTTGCATATTTGGGATTAATTGCTCATGTTATAAAGAATTATAGATTTTGCAGGTTAAACAACAGGATTGAAGCACTTGTTAAATGCTGTAACATATGTTACATGAAATAATAAATGATCAAGGACATTGACTTGATGTAAGAGATGATATTTCAGGAAAAATAACTATATTTCGCATGTTTTCCTAGCTAAAGTCTCTAGCCTCTGGTGCCTAAATCTAGCCTCTGGTGCCTAAATCTTAGTTATTGATGATTATTAAGCCCCTGTACCTTTGTTACAGATGTTTTAAATATTTGTTTTCAATATTATTTAATATGAATAATTCTAAAATAAAGATACATCCTAGAGGAACATAGAAAATAATCGTTTCACATTTAAACAGTATAATTTAGTAAATGTCCCAATTTCTAATGTATATATCCTAAACCAATCCTTATCCAAGTCATATACTATATCGATTATTATTTCTGCTTCTCTGGTAAAATAATTGTCCTCATCATATCATAAAAATCAGAATAATCATCAAACAAGATTTTAACTGCAAGCTGAGTAATGACCTGCTCCATCCCAAATCCATTTAGACATACTCTATCGTATGTACCAATTCAAGGTGCATCGAATAGGAGATGTTCGACACTGTAAGCATGGGTGTTAGCCTGTAACAGCTTGTTACATATGTTACTTTTTCAATTTGAGAATAAGAAAATTGAAAGTTTGAGCTACAGAAAGAAGACATTAAAACTAGCTTATCAATAAACATTCTAATAGTCTGCAAATTAGTGGATGTCTTTAACTACATATGACAGTGGTTTAACATTAATACGGCTACATGTTGTATTATGTGCGTTACAGGAACTTAAAAGGGCCGCGGGTTCGAGCCTCACCGGCGTCACTGCGTTGTGTCCTTGAGCAAGAACATTAATCCTAGCTTAGTACTGGTTCAACCCAGGAAGATCCGTCCCTTTATAACTGAAAGATTGTTGATGGGACGTAAAGAATCAAATCAAACAAACAAACAAAACAGGAACTTAATTATTATTTAAAGGGGTAATTTTGGCTATCGTCATTACGTTTAACGACTGCTCTGAGTTGGTTTCAAACCGTTTTAGATTAGGTTAAACAAACATATACTCAATTGACGAATACAAAACCAGAGTTTGCTTTTCTATCTTAAATATTTTGTCTTATATGAGCTAATGCACCACCCTACCCCCAGTTTTGCAGAGGAGTAAATTTTGTTTTAGCCGCTATATAAAACACATATAAAAACAATTGCAGAGTGTTGATATTTACGCTTTCTTAAACAGTCTTGCTCATATATCATCAAGTTTCTAAGATCATGACACTTATTAAAGATGTCAATGTGCCATTGTTGATGTCACAACCAGGGCTCTGATCGAATTTCATGCACTTTCAGGTGCTGATATTATTAGTTCAATGTCAGGAAAAGGCAAGAAATCATATTGGCAGGCATTTAGCTATGCTGGAGACTCTATCCACAAAGCATTCTTTCACCTCGGCTCTGTGCCCTTAGAAAGCACCGTGGCGGATGCACTAGAGTAATATATTTGTAAATTGTCCTGACCTTTTGGCTCTCGTTTGTGATGTCTAACTGTGAGTTTGTTACTTTCCCATTGGTATCCTGGGTCAGCTGTGGTACTTGACTGTATCGATTCCTGATCTTTGACGTCTTTCTTACTTTGCATTAGCCAGTCACCGATATTGTTCGACTCACTGTGTTGAGGTGGTTGATGTTTGGAGAAAAAAAAGCTGAATTGCAAAAACTACCACTTCCAAGAGCTGTGTTTCACGAAGGTGTCAAACGTGCTCAGCATCAGTGAATCATTTGGAAAACCTCACCTGTCATTAATCCTGACAAATCAATGCCTGACAGTTATGGTTAGAAGCCAGACTGTGATAAATATTGTCCCGTTATGATGTCATTGCCCATGTGCGGACCCAGAGGGGGTTACGGGGTCCAGACACCCCCCTGCCCCTGGAAAATAACAAGTACGTATATGGGTTTCTATAGAAATTAGCATTTGGACCACTTGAAAAAAGTTGGACAACCCCCCCCCCCCCCCCCCGGAAAATAATGGGTCGACTCTGGATCCTTGGTAAAGTATAAGTATAGTTTTCTCAGTAATAAAACCATTGGAACCCCTCTGTAAAGTGTAAAAAAAGCTGAGGACTAAATAAACTGACAAAAAATCCTGGATCCGCACATGTTGCCTCCTGCCCCCGAAACCCCTCTGCAGCTGATAAAATGTGGTTGCAGCATGTCTGTATGCGAAACATCTCGGTGTAAGTACAAAGCAAACCATTTATATTGTACTGATTTGTGCTGCTGTGGAGCAGAAGATGACTCATGTAAATATTGCCAATGATCAATATGCTTATGACTTTTGAACAACTATTTTCATGTGGATTCAGATATTTCTTTAGCCGTATCAACAAGAATGCCTTATTGTCCGATTTTGACCTTTGAAGACGATTCTACCTAGTAGCATGCGAAAGATAAATCAGATTGTAACAGTTTTCTATTGCCCGTGCTATCGAAGTACAATGGGTGACTTGAAGAGGGTTTTATCCTTATTTCCATATCATGAACTACTAAGTAGACTCTTCTAGCTTTTGATCCTTCAGTGGTCAAAGTCGGACTATAATGAGTTTGGTTGATAGTGTATTAAAATGATTATTACTACTATCTTTTCTTTGGGTGTAGGATAAGCAGCTACAGATAAACCAAAAGCTTTGAAGCTTGAATCTATTTACAATATTGATATGTTGTTCTAGAAAAAGGGTCTCAGGCATTTATTTATATTTACTATAAAAGCTTTGACATACACATATGTTCTAGCCGGACTGGCTCATTTTACGTATTCTGCATCAATCGTTTGAAATAGAAAGATCCAAAGGTCATTGGTCAGAGGTCGTGGTACATCTATATATATATATATATATATAAGCATAAGAAATTATATTTACTCCGTTTATTATCAAAAAACACTGTTTGTTTTTCATTCACTCTACTGTCTTTTATTCGTAAATCGTGACGGCATTTACGTCCCACCCTCGAACTGACTTCACCCTATCTGAATATATGTTGTATGTTACGATTTAAAGCGTTTGTAGGCTACCAGTTCATTAAACGAATATTTCCATGCGTTGGAAATGGACAAAATGCATATATATGTGGTATTTACATATAAGGCGTCATTTCAATGACGTCATCTTTTTGTTCTGATGCGAAAACAATATGGGCGACATTTTAATTTCAATTATTTACCTCCTTAGATTAAATTTGGTGCATTTCGACTGAAATTGCCACACAAAAAGCAAGAAAGTCCTGATCGCCACAGACTACAATGGACAATCCGTTTAAATTGCACTGATACAATATACGCTATTTTGATGACGTCATAATGACGCCCAGACGTGAAACCCAGATGGGTGACCAGGTGATTTTCATTAGGTATCACCTAAAGTTTGATTTGGTAGAGGTCACTATAATCGGCATCAAATTCGTACGGGAGTCCCGATCGCCCCTGACTATATGATCTTATGTTGGTGACTTCAATAATAGAACCAATTTTTGACTTCAAGATTATCAAAATAAGGTTATCAATATCATAAACTTCGAAAGCTTTTTCTAAAATTTATTACAGACACTCAGAGTTGATTGTTAAATACAATATTGTTTAAAGACTCTTCTGCAACAAGGCATATCAGAACCAGTATTTTATGGTGATTTAGTTTATAAATTTAAAGGATTGTTGGAAAGGCTTATTTTAGTGATCAATTTAAAAAGATAATTAAACGTTAAACTTTAAAAAGGGGGATACAACATATTATAAAAATGTGGGATACAACATGGATATCATGTGACAGTCTGCATGCCTGGTTGTAAACCTAACTATGGCTTATAGCTACATGTATGGTTTCCTGTCTAACTGAACGACGGTGTATCAGGCCTCATACTCGATGGCGGCCCTAGCGCAAATCTTTTATTCGTTGGTTGGTGCCTGATGCTCGTCTTTGGCTGGATCCATCGTGGCTCAACTTTAGGTTGCCCTTAGCTCTAGCTATCTGTAAGTCATGGCCCTTTTTTTGTTTCATCATAGTGTGTAAATATGATTAGATTGTTTCTCTGTGATGATGCATTGTATAAGTTAGGAAGCCTCCATGTGAGTTAAACAATGTTTGTGTTTTGTGTTTTATATACCCCCATTGTTTATGGGTGTTCTGTGTTCTGTGTTTGGTCTTTGTTTTGTTCTGCATTACTTTGCCTCCTTTCCAGTTTTGCAATCATCTTGACGAGGAAGAGAGAGGAGAGATGGTTGCTTTGCTTTAATTTTCTACCTGACGTCTTGTGACTTTTAGTGTTCTGAGGCTCATCTTAACGGTGCCGTGAGTTGGTCTGCAGTTCGTGATTATGGTATTTCCTAATCATACTCACTACTTTTTTATATATATAGAAGACCACTAGATATTGCTTTATACTAAATAGTCAAGCGGTAGGCCCCATGATTTCAGAGAAGAAGCTTTTAAATGTTTGTCACATAATATGACTATGGGAGCCATATATCCCTAGGGCGTGATCAATTTGGACCCAGGGGGCTTGATTGACAGGATTTGTGTAGGAGGCTAGACATTGCTATATACACTGCTCAAAATATTTAAAGGAACACTGCATGTTTTGCCATTGATCATAATACAACTGCCCTCATAGTCCGACTCATAGCAAGAGTTGAGTTGATAAGGCGAAAACATAATTGTCCTGTGATAAGTTACCGATCAAGGACAATGTTTCTTGATCAAAATGAAGTAAGCTTTTTCCAGAAATCTCCATGGAACGCTTTATGTAAAAATGGAATTTTGTTAAAAATACCCCTTTTTTCAAAAACCAAATTTTAAGGCAATTTTTTCAATCAAACACCACAACACCATCATTTCTGTACATTCAAAAGCGTTTTAATGTTGCAGAAATCATTAGGTTACGCTATTAAAAAATCCCGAAGATTCTACAGAGTTCCCAAAAAATCGCCATTTTCAAGAAAATTAAAAATTACAAAATTTGAGTCATGAACTTGAGCAGCGATTGTTTTGTTAAAAACTTTTTTTGATCCAATACTTTGACTCTCTGTACAAAGATAGTGAAAGAAACTGGGTTTCTACCTTATTGTCTAGTGAAATGTATAGTTTGTCTATAGGACAGGGGTTAGCATTATCACATATGGAAAATTATCAGGCGTTCCTTTAAATGCTTTTAGCAGTGTACTTAATACGAGGTACGTTTTTTATGTTCGTAGATGGGTAGATTTAATGAAAACGGTGCAAGTAAATGCATACATCATTCATATACTTGGAAAGATTGAGTCTTTATCTATATATGCAACCTAAAACAATTTCAAAATGTATTACTTTAATGACTTCTAAGAGGCAAATACATACCTATATATCGCACACTGGAAATATGGTAGAAATATGACATTTATGGACTCAGTCTCTGACAGAACGTCAGAAACAATTGCATAAAAATGGGCCCAAAGCCATACACAGCTTCCGAAAATATGGCTGCAGATCAAAGACACCACGGGCTGCAATATTATATAAACATTAAAGCAAATGCGCAGCAATTATTGGATATGGAAGATTTGTTTGGGGTTATGGTAACTTTCATCCCAAAACAAGGTCAATACTTTTGTTTTATTAGAAATGAACTGCAAAATAGTCAGCCTAGGGGGTGCTAAAATCCCTTATTTTGTATATAATGACGTCATGGAGCAATACTATATTTAAAAAATACATTAAAACTGTTTTATGCCTCTTAACAGGTTTTGAAATAACTGCAATAAGAAACTTATGCAGATCCGATTGTTATTGTGTTTTCAACGCGGGGTCGATCTACTCCACCCACTTTTTATAACATGGGGGTATGCCAGTACCGGAAGTTTCCAGTTCCACGCTTAAATCGATACATCAATATAACTGCTGACGAATGATTGAGTACATCATGTGCTATGCAAAACCAGAAGATATTTTAAAATTTGTTCACAATGGTAATTTTAACAGATATAATAACTAGCACTTGACTGTGATTATTTTGGTATATTGATGGGTGTTTTAAAAGTGTTATAGAAGAGCAAACAACATGTTTATAGTTTTGCGCACTTGTCTACGATTAGCGTTTGAATAATTAATTTTGATGGCGCAGAGTAAAATTCGGCTTGAAATGCTTATATCACCATAGCGAATGGAACTTAACAGCGTCTAATTGCCTAATAGCTGCGTGATTAAAATGACACGGATTTCGGCCAGTGTCGTTTTAACGACCTATTCAAAGCTATATATCTTGACGAACTAAGCGCTAATGATGTGAAATGTATATCAAGTGATAGACAGGAGCTAGACCTTTTAAAATATATAAAACTATGATACCGTAAATTCTATATTTGCAGAGAAACAGCCCGATTCACGAACATAGAAAATGACCCCCGTATATAAGCCTATTTATACCCCAGGGGAATGGTTGGCAGTATATATGTAGGTAACCACTAGACATTGCTATTTACTGTATGTAACGTGTGGACTTCTTGTTTTAGAGATAAGAAGGTCATTGATGTTTTCCCCAATTTTAATTGTCTATGCTGACACTGTATATTGTCTTAATTCTTGTCTAATTCCACATCTACATCCATCCTTTGTGTATGCATGCAGCAAAGGCTCTCTGGTGAGTCTACACATTACACATGCTCACCTCAGCCTTCATTTTATGACACTGCAATAAGTACCAAAATCAATTGTATAGACCCATTTGATTTATTCTTTGCGTTACTAGTTATAACTATTTAGCTTATTTTGAAAGACGTAAACAAAGGATTGACAGAACGTTATTTTGTTTTAGTGTTTGTGTTCCCATTTGCCATGCTAAATGCCAAATTTAAATGAAACAAAATTTCACTGTTAGAGTGAGTCTAATTGATAGAAATAATATCAAAACAAAATTACGAACGAAAATTTACTTTAGTCACACCTCCAATACAATACTAACACTGCAAAACGAGCTTTTCTTAGTATTGACCTATTACTTTTAAATATATGACTATAGTGTTTCCAGAACTTAAGTGACCCCCGTTTTTGCTAATCATTCTTTAATGGTGATTTTAATCGAAAAATGAATTAGAGAAATGAATTTAGATATAGACCGCGTAATTGAATTATTTTTTTCCACAGTAATGTGAGTTTTTGTATAGGCTAGGATTAGATGGAATTTTGGTGTGTTTTGCCGCTCCTCTTTGAACTAGTCCCCAAGTGAACCTAACATGGCTTACACGGGTCAGTGGAGGTAATTCGTCAGTGCTACAGATAAGAGTGCGTAACAGAAAATTATTTTTCCTATTTCTCAACCAAAAAATATTTGCAAAAAATATTTAATGTGCACTCAAAACAACCATCTCGATGAAACCGTTCTTTTGAGCACCTAAAACACGTGTTAAAACTGATGAAGACAGTCGCAGCTTTACGCTAAAATTGCTTAACTGGACCAATCTTCGCGCATTAGGCTATGATTAACTGCTTAAACTGACTTATAAACTTCACTGTACATCTAAAACCGACGCATTGAAATGGCCTGTGTTAAAAAGTGATTCAAGTAATAGTATTGTCTAAACCTTAAATGATGGGTTGGTGTTATCCTCTGCTGATTTTTCTTTCAAGATAATTATTTTCTAAAATATGTCTTTCAAGAATACAAGTAGGTTTTCAAACAGTATGGATCCAGATAATGCCCAACATTTTAGCCGGAACTTGGCTTCAGCTGTTGACAAAGTTTATCAGCGAAATATCTTAAGCAGGCAAATATTTGATGCTCTTGAAGTTTAATGTATATCCCCTATTCGCTAGATCTCGTCAACTCTCTAATTTGCTTGAATTGTCGTCATAAACTCTTTACTTACTAGTGTCGTCTGCTAATAACCTTAGCAAACAATTTAGGCCCAGATCAGACCCGGCGGGCATGATCTGGATCCAAACTGCTTGACACTCTACTGATATTACCGATTTTTTTTAGAAAAAAAAACAAAACAAAAAAAAACTGATTTTGAAAAAAAAATCAGCAGACGACAAAACCATGGCAAATTACCTCGTAGGCAAAAAGAGTCGATGAATTGAAATGGAAGGTGCTACATGTACATGCAGGTTTCATGCTTAAGCCTTATACATGTATTTGCCTGCTTTCAATACGGCACAGTCTAGGGCCCATATAGACTTTTACAATTGCGTGCGTGTGTGTGTCAAAGTTATGACAAGTGAGGTTAGCGGAATAGATTTTCGTTGAATCAGCGGATATAGATATTCCTGTAGGCTAGTATATATCATCATAGCAATGCAAATATACCTCGTGTATCTATAGGGGTACACATGGGTATATATTTATAGGGAAAAACAACTCAGTTATTCTTTTGTACAGGGGATTTGGGCTTCATTTACAAATAAGGGCGTCTGCCAAAATAAGTTGTAGTTACGCGGTGTGCATTTAAGTCCACATGCTAAGTGCCTTTCTTCTAGGTTCAATTTAAAGCTGTTTAAAAAAAGAAAAAAGGGGGTCACTTAAACTCTGGAAACACATTAACAAAAATATTTAGAATAAAAATAGTAAAGAAAAATATATGACAAGGATTATCTTCTGCTTTACTGTTTCATATCTTGATTTCGAATACTGTTGGTAAAAATAAAAGTTATACTGGGTGACAGATAATCGGAGGCTTTTATTACAGTCTAGGTCCAATGCAGTCCCAGCCTGCTGATTTAGTACCATCAGAAGTTATTATCGGCAATTGGGCCACTGTCTAGCTACACCATCAACTGGTTTCTTACTTCGTTAGATTTACAAGAGAACGGGACATTGCATACCACGTGGCGATACAGTGAGCGAAAAAGCTACAGTGAGCAAAAAAGCTGAATAATATCAGCCACATTAAAAACTGTTCAGTTGTATTTTTCAAAATAGGAGGGCTTTGGTGTCTGTTTCATATTAAAAGCCACCATTATAAAGAACTCATTAAAATGATCAGCGACCAATTGCTTGTTTGTGATAACATTTTCATCACTTTAATGCCTAAAATATTTTCTGTTGTTCCCATTTTCATGCAGGCACCAAACTGTCAAATAGTTCTAGGGTCATCTTGTCATTCCTCAAGTTTATTTTGATACATTTCCTTCTTTGCTCTATCTATCACTTTGGATTTTGAAACCAAACATACACTGTGAGTACTCAAAAGACCCAAGTTAAGATGATAATGTTAACCATTTTAAGACCAATGAAATTTTTCCAGTTCCACGCAAGGCCCGCGTACCTCAAGGATCTATTTTAGGCCCTCTCCTTTTACTATTAATGATATTGTAGAATATACATTCTTGCATAAGGCTTTTCGCTGACGATACTAGTCTCTATATTATTGTAGATAACCCCATAAGTGCGGCTGATGAGCTAAATGCTGATCTTGCCAAAATACAATGCTGAGCAGTCAGATGGCTTGTATCATTTAACCAAGCAAATTCTGAGTCTATGATACTATCACGTAAACATAACAAACCTTTCCATCCACCACTCAGTATGAACCAGAACCTGATTAACAACGTAAACTCCCACAAACATTTAGGACTAACATTCTCACAGGACTGCTCCTGGCACGGTCATCTAGAACTTGTGAAAGCTAAAGCATGGCTTCGTTTAAATATTATGCGCATACTAAAATTTCAGCTTGACGGGAAGTCTCTCAAAACCATATATATATCTTTTATAAGACCTCTTCCTCATGTTGTATGGGACAATTGTACCCAACAAGAGGCTAACGAGTTAGAAAAAATTCAAAAGGAAGCTGCCCGCATTGTTACGGGAGCAACCAAACTTGCATCAATTCAATCTCTATTGTCTGACACAGGGTGGGAAAGTCTCACATCGAGAACAGAAAAGCACAAACTCGTCCTCTTTTATAAGATGATCAATTCTTTGGCACCTGAATACCTCTCCTCACTTGTACCACCAACTGTTGGTAAAAAAGTCGATATAACTTGCGTAACGAGACGAACCTTCAGACAATGCCTGCAAGATCCCAACAGTACTACAACTCATTTCTCCTTTCAACCACGCGCATTTAGAACAGCCTTCCAGACGATACTAAGAACTCTCCATCGGTTGAATCCTTTAAACATAAACTCAACAACAACATTACCAAACCACTACCTTACTACTTCTCTGGTTCACGATTAGGTCAAATATACCATGCCCGCATACGATTGAACTGCTCACTGAGGTATCATCTTTTCCAGAAAAACATCATTGATAACCCTGTGTGTAAATGTGGTGAGATTGAAGATACTCCACACTTTTTCTTACACTGCAATCTCTACGGATAACTAAGGCCTGCTTTGCTAGATAGAGTCTCGACCTACTGTCAACCAACGGTCAATGTTTTCTAATATGGTAATACTGATCTGACAGATGTTGAAAATGCAGAGCTCTTTTCAGCTGTGCAAGATTATATATTAAAAACAAAACGTTTCTGCTAAAGAACAAAGGTACACACTTGAAAGTTCTTACAATAGTTGCACACACAATTAATCTAAACATAAACAAAACCTAATATGATACTAATTTGCAGGTACGGATACGTCCAATAGTATTTTATTCAGAAATCTAATTATTATGGATGAATTTAGTCCAAAAACAGACCAATGAAATTATGCCTTTAAATTCCATTCCCCGTGGAGCCCTAAACAGCCAACTACTACCCATTTCGCCAAACAGCTACAAAGTACGACCATTATTCTCTTCATAAATGACAATTACGACATGATAGTACATATATTAGTAATGTGAACTCTTGGGATACAGATTCAAATAAGTCATTTGACTTTCCTCTGACTCCCATTTGTATAGTGGTTGTATTGTAATCGTATTCTGTGTTGCTTGTATACTTGTCATATATTATACAAATAAAATAAAGTTTAAACCAATAGAAGTTAAAACAGTTAAATCAGGATGGTCCGTTCAATACATTGAGGGGTTGCATTTGATAATTTTCAAAACTATTATATTTCTTTGACTGGAGATCGAGCTTGTTTTTAGCAAACAATGGAGTTCCTAATGAAATGCCGCATTATGCGATTTTCACTTGGGTCTTCACTGTTTTCCATAATACACATGTATGGTTTTCCAGTCCTTGAACGGTTAAGCACCCAAAACACATTTTGGACTGATGCGTATGTATTGAAATATGAGTTTTATACGTTACCCCTCTGAAGCCAGAAACTAATTTCTCTGATTGGTTTATTTATTTATTTTTTTTTGGGTGGGGGGGGGGCTATTTGAAGAATAACCCAAGTGTTTAAATATCTGGTATTTATTTAACTTTTATCATTGCTAATAAACAGAAAATGGCCATCAAAGTTGACTTAATGTAAAAGAAATTGACAACATTTTGGACCAAATTTGTGGCTTGGGAGACTGATATATTTAAGGGTTTAAGTTTAATATGTTGTGAGCCCTGATGGTTCTTATCATCTGTTTTAATATATCTTTGGCATTTGCTTGCTTAAAGTTAATTTCTCTGTGAAGTTCCAAAATGGTTACTTTCCTATTTTCAGACTAATTTGGCGGCCATTTCTGTTACCATGAAAACGGTACAAGTCAAATTAATACCAGAATTATACACTTGGAATATTGTTCTTAATTAAACAATTAGTAGCAATTGGTAAAAAGCAACGTCAATTTTTGGCCTCAAGGGGGAGGGGGGGGGGGTAAATGCACATGGCATCTAACGGCACTCCTTGATGAACCGTTTCTATGGTCCTTTGATAGGCCGATCCATTAGATTTTCCATTCTTCTTCAACTAAATAATTGTTCTCGAATATGAACACTCAGTTTTTAAGACCTAGTCGGATTCCAATATCTTCTTCTGAAAAACAAACAAACAACAGACGAACAAATAATAAAAACAACATTGAGTGAAGATACATGTTATTTAAGTCAAAGCACCTGAATACTGCTCTTATCACTAAGGCGAAGTTCAATTGGCGTAGCGACCATTACGCACAGTACGCACGTGCGTAATGAAACTGTATATCACCTAATGTGGAGATATATATGGGCCTCGTTGCGACAAAACCTGTCTTCGTAGCGACCATTACGCACAGTACGCACGTGCGTAATGAAACTGTATATCACCTAATGTGGAGATATATATGGGCCTCGTTGCGACAAAACCTGTCTTCGGGGTTTCCGACAAAATGTGACTCAAACCAGTCTCCCAAGCTATAGAGACTAGCTAGCAGCAAGTCTTGATATGATACTTTCCAATAAGCGAATAACAAATGCGCTGATCAGACTGCGCAGATGCGCAGGCTGGTCTGCGCCTGTGTTGATCGCAAACCACCGAAGACAGGTTTTCTCGCGACGAGGCCCATATTTTCCCATACCATAAGATACTGCCCTCATAGGAAAGAATTTGCGCACTCAGGAAGCAAATTCTTACTCACTCTGGGAGCAAATTGCTTTATTTAAGTGAAGTCAACATTTTGATATAGGATGTGATCAGAATCATCCATTTCAAGAATCCCTCATGACTGTGCGAGTGGAATAGAAAAGTCCGTCTCGAGGATCACCGATTGGCATCGCGAGGCTTGCAGAGTGATGACAATCGCTGATCACGAGGGACGAATATTTCTAACCCAATCTCACACGAATTATGGCATCTTTTTTCTTGCTCGCCATTAAATGCCGCATTTTCATATTTAAAAAGGGCTACCAGAAGTTCCTGAATACGCTGAGATGCGACATAACATAATGACATCAACTTTAAATAATAATTGCGTCACTGCGGCTGTTCGATTTTTATCTTTCGCACCGGTTGGAAAGGGGTGTGTGAGATTATAAGAATCCATCATGCGTGTGAGGGTTGGATAGAAAATCCGTCCCTAGGATCACCAATTGGCATCACGAGACTTGCTGAGTGATGACAAATGGTGATTGTGAGGGACAGGGTTTTCTATCCCGCCCTCACACAAATAATTGATTCTTTTTCTTGCACACCATTAAATAAGGCATTTTTATATTTTTAATGAAAGCGCTGGGATACGACATATAACATAATGGCGCAATTACGTCAGATTGTCAAGGAAGATCGTGCAACAGTTCGTTATTATCTTTCCCATGGGTAAGATAAATACAATCTATCATTGGTGTTCAGCGGGGGCAGGAAAATCCCAACCTGAGGGCCCAATGTTCCAGTGGGAAACGAGTGTTGCAGATTTTCTCACGGAAAGGTGGACCTAAGGGTTGGGATTTTTCTGGAACCACTTAACAACATATACCAGTTTTACATTCAGTGACGAACTGTTTAATATTTGTTGGTGACGTCAATAAGGCTGATGTTTACAGTCAGTGACACGCGCTGTACAAATCAACTTGAAACAGTGAATAAGCAGCATATTAATCAATCACAAATTATTATTTATCCAACATGGATTTACAAGAACTAGCCTATTAGCAACAGTAACTTGAGTAAGTAAAGTTAAGGAAAATTTGTTTCTTGCTTACATCGTCAAGACTCTTCAGTCCCGATGCATTCAGTCACTCATTCAGTCATTGCCCAACACGTCAAAATATGTCAATCGCAATGCACTCAGCATGTTCAAAGCATTGAATAAATATTTAAGTTAAAAAGCGCAGTTTTACTTTATACCACGTTGAAGCCTGACTTAAATCGCTGAAATATTTTTTATTTTCGGAAGGAATACAGTCATGCGCCAAAATTTCACGTGTATGTTATCTCACATTAGCAACCGGCCTCGTGTTGCTATATCTCGTATTATTTACGATATTCTCGCATGGGCAGTGGTGTTGGACATATTTTTCTGACAGCGAGCTAACAGGGATCACTCGATCTTGTATGCATTGGTATGTGAGAAGGAATTATCTCACATGGGTAAAAACAGCGGAAATTTCTATCTGGTGTACCAGAAAAAATAAAATCCATCTGGACAGGAAATCCCAACCCTGGGGTCCATTGTTCAAGTGGGAAACTCGGCCTTATTTCACTGATAGATGGACACGACAGCTAGGATTTTCCTGTAAACACTGAAGAAAAATGATTGATTATTTTTCTCACATACCAATTCTACATTTGTTGATGTACTGAACAATATTTGTTGTTAACGTAACTGGGTCATATTTACCATGACATGCGCTACTGAAAAAAGGGTCAAGTGTTTGTTGGCCAAAATATCACATCTTGAAATAGCGTCAAAGCTGTACTGTAAAAAATGAACAAATGGTTATTTTACCAAAATGGGTTTGGAACTACCTTATCAACAACAGTAGGTAAGCTTATTGAGGAAAATTAGTTTCTTTTTACACGTCGTCAAGACTCCTGGGCACTATCCCGGGGCACGACTGCTTGTGCAACACATATGCCAAACACAATGCATTCAACATGTTCAAGTCATGTGACTAAAATGTCCCATGTAGCTTATCTCGCATTAGCAACCAGTTTCGTCTCGCTTACTGTGTATACATATGAGTAGCGATTCAGGATAGAGTTTTTCTGACAGCAAGTTAACGTATGCGTTGGTATGTGAGAGAGAATTTTCTCATATAGGTAGAACTTTTGACAGCTGGTGTGCAAGAAAGTTTTACCCATAGTTTAGTTCTGGTTCAACCAAGAAAAATAGGAACTCTTCTCGACATTACTGAAAAGGGGCTCTTGCATGGTATGGGAAATTAACATGGGAGTCTGCCCACGCTTGGATTTTGAAAATATTATGTTATTTAATTGTCTGGGGTATAACTTTAATATTTATGGTGCGTTTGAGTTTTTAT
Organism: Loripinus fragilis; assembly: GCA_964019695.1. Taxonomy (NCBI): domain Eukaryota; kingdom Metazoa; phylum Mollusca; class Bivalvia; order Lucinida; family Lucinidae; genus Loripinus; species Loripinus fragilis. The sequence continues at coordinate 48,123,017 of OZ026522.1, forward strand.
GCAATTTCATTGCTAATTTATGACGTCATGAATGATATCACTATAATACCTTAGGGTACCCAGTTATTATTAGTTCTAAAGTAATTGACATATCAAGTAACGGGCGGAGAAATGTTTTATTAAATAGCTATTCGCTGTTACTTAAAATGGCTTTGTATGTATTAGTAAATTGGGTAGGCATTCATTTTTATAGCATGGTACCACAATTTTCGACTGTATATTTTGTATTCAGTCAAATTTGGAATTAACATTTTTACAGGTTGCGGTCTTTGTCAAGATAGCATTTCAACATATAAACTATACATATGTGTTACGAATATGTAGACCAAATTTCATGAAATTCAAGGACAGGTAACATATTTTTTTAACTTGATGTAAACACATGGCCCTAATTCATCGAAATGTAAAAAATACAATAATTATGTTTCAGTGTAAAACATACTTGAATACTTGCTTAGTTTGAATCATCATGCTAGTACGTTGATTGGTAGAAGTTGATATGTTCAGTGTTTTCCCCTATTATGGATTGGAAAAAGAAAAAAAAAACAATATTCTTTGATATTAAGTGCCACGATACTTATTTAATGAAGTGCTTACACAATAATATTAGCCAAAATGATACAATATGTTGACACCTGTACTTAACACATCCAGTTTCTAACATTAAAACAACATCTAGCCAATGTTACACTTAATATGTAACATTTTTAAGAATTTTAATTCATACAGAAGATAAACCTTATGAGAAGTCAGTTCATACAGGAGAAGAACCTTATATCTATGATCTTACAATTTTTAGACTCGTTAATAAACCTGCTTCACAAAAATAACCCCCTGTCAAACCTATTGGTTAAAATTAACCTTTTTGGTCACAGATAACTCTTGGCTTCAATCGTATAGCTAATTTAATGCTTAAATCTTCTCTGTTCATTCTGTTTTGTGAAAATGATGCTGATTTCCATCAAATAGCAACATTTATATCTTATCTGGCTGTATATTCTAGGCATAATTTTTTTGTTTCTGGACCTCACTTACTCATTTAGAACACTGTTTTATAATACCTTTGATAAGACTCTATACACGTTATCCTGGTCACGGCACAAAAATGTGGTTCCTCTAGTTCAGTTGGGATGTAAAGGAAATATTTAGTCTTCTTGTTTTCACACGTTTATTGTTAGGATATTATGTTTCTTAAACAATATCATGCAGGACTTGAGGAAGAGATACATATTATCTTGGCCCCATAGTGCCATGACACAGGGCCATGACCTTCAGCATTTCTGACCATTGAATCATTTAAAATTGTCTAAACATATCTTTCTTTACGAAAAGTGGAAGTAGATTAAAAAAACAACCTCCTTATGTCGAGTTATTGATTCATTTGAACTAAATAATTAATTTTGCTAAAACTGGCCTATACCCATAAGAGGTAGGAAATGACAAAGTTACCGGTTTCGGATTTTCATGATATTTGGCTCAGACCAGCAGTATATATATGGCATATTTTTGTGATAATATGATATCTTGACAAAGACTAGAACATATCCATCTTTTGAATTGAATTTTGAATGTTTTGTAAATTTTTGAAAACAAATATTGAAATTTTACAATCACTTCTTCTGAAAACGTAAACCATAATTTATCCAAATGGTTTCGTGGTATTAAAATAATGTCTATGGTATTTTGGATTCAATCTAGATGACAAATCATAGAAATAATCAAAACTATTGATTTAGGACAGGGAAATTTAGAGACATGTACCACCTCAAGGGTGGAGTACGTCAGGGTTGCTTCCTAAGCCTTATTCTTAACTATCTAATTCGATAAATACATTTTCATAGTTCGTATATAATGAGTTATTAATATGCAAAGTTTGAAGAAAATCCATGCGTGGGCACAGATGAAAGTACCCCTTTAGTGACTGAGACATAAAACATCAAAACAAAAAATACATAAAAGTAACAGCCAAAGCTTTGAAATGCAGTCCTAATGCACATATTTGAGTACACGTTAAATCCAGTTATGCCTCACGCCCCATCAATGGAACATAAGCAAGTAGGCTAGCCTAGCGCGGACTAAGTTGAGATGTATTCGAGTCAGACCTATTAGATATTGAAAATACTATATGAGCCAGTGCGTGAGATTTCCAACAATGTGGCATTTTGACATGTGTAGACTCGGACGAACCTCTGCAACTTTCCTTTAAGCTTAGAAACGCCAAATGGTGTTCAGTCAGTAGCCTAACAATCATAGAATACTAAAGCGACTAGCAAAGGCTCTGATCAGACTGCGCGTATGCGCAGGCTGATCTGAGACTTGGCTGGTCGCACATACCACATTGTTGGAAATCTTATGCACTGGCTCAAAAAACTATATACAGTAACTCAGTGAAATAGTTATGTATTTCCATAACAGTTTAACCTTTCGTCTGATTGGTAAATTTGCATGCTTTTTTTGTCGTCAGGAATACCCTCAGTGTGTCAAACAAGTCCAAACTGACTGCAAGGGTTTTGGAAGTAAAAGAGATTTTGGTACTTAACGCATACGTGTAAACTCAATTTTACAAGCATATATTTGTGCGTCTATCTATTCTGGTTAGATGCCGATCATTCTAATGCTTCCTGCTTTATGTGTACATGTACGAGCAGCAAAGGCTACGGCATGTGAATGCTGACCGGAGCCTTTGATGCTCGCATATGCGATAAGAACAAAGTAAGAAAGAGGGCAAAGATCAGGAATCGATACAACCAAGCACCACACCTAACCCAGGATACCAATGGGAAAGTGACAACTTCACAATTAGACATCACAAAAGAGAGCCAAGAGACCAGCCCTTTCCCAGCAAGTGATCACAAGGCACCAATAAACAGATGCGCGCACGAAAGCACAAAAGTCTCAAAAGCACATTTCATATACCTTTCTGTAAGAACCTGGTTGTTTTGGTTGCTGACGAATGCTTGTTACACTAGCCTTGGTCTTGTAGTATTTATGGGTCATGCTAAAGTCCAACGATTTCTTCAGAACAGCATCGCTAGGAAGGAGCTTAGCTACTCGTTGGTCCTTAATCATCTTTATAACTACGGGTAGCCACATTCCTCGGCCCCCTTCCGCACTCGGCAGAACTGTAGCAATAAGATTTGAGTCAGTTTATGATTATTTGGTACATGCACAGTAAACCTGTGTAAAACGGCCACTCTCAAAACTAAAAAAACAAAGATCTTAATGGCAGATGGTAGCTTGGAGCATTCTGCAATACTTTTGACATGCATTAAGCGATAATTAGTCTTGAAACCCAATTTTGGGTCTTTTTGAGAGTGACCGTTTCACACAGGTGTTACAGTACTTCTCGTATTTGAACAAATCATCCCGAAACCCTTTTTATTTTGGTGGAAATTCCCAAATGTATTTATACACTAAGTATGGGATGGTCCATTTTGTGTTTTAGGGGATTGATCACAGGTTACCAATTCTAAATCGTGATGTATTTATGTGATCATAGATTGATTAATCTTAGCAAACAGTGCAGACCCTGATGAAACTTTTTTTTATCTATACATTATTGTTACCTAACAAAAATCGAGTTTTGCTTTCGGTGCTAAAGTTATTCTTTTCTGGAATTACAGGTATCTCAAGCTCTGGGCATTTTTGTCTATGTTAGTTGTAAGCAAGTAAAAAAAGGTTCATATTTGAGTGAGCCAGTATAATTAAGTTACGAAACGTCACGAAATCGGTGAAAACGTCCCCACATGTTCATATTATAACCACCAAGAGAATCGCCGGAGACGATAAAAAGGGGCCTATGTAGAGTGCAATATTTCTGGGCCCCTGCAAGCTCAATAAGTCTGACCTACTGCATCATAAATTGAGTGCTCATATTCCCAATATTGTGTAGTTATAGATGATTTATTGCATACACCTAAGAACTCGTTCCCCATCAGTACTCACAGGGCTTTGATTTTTTGGCGATCAGAAACGCAGTTTTGATTTAAATCAATGCATTCGCGCTTGCCGCTACCCGCTGTATATATGTGCTAACAAAATCTTCACTTACTTGTCAGTGTAATAAGGAAGAATAAGACAAATCTACAGAGAGACAACATCATAGCAACTATTAGCGATCAACATCAATTGTATGGTCATACATCCATCCGGATTGAGCCGTGTTGGACTACGTGACCTAGATACGGGTCGTGATATGCGATACTGACCTGCACTAACAGCTTTTTCTAGTGGTGGATTCTTCCATCCACTTGGTCTTCAACTCTCCAAATAATCTTGAGTTGTTGTTTCTTGTTGATGTTTTATTGGCTTGTTTTTGTTAGGCCTCCAGATAAAATGGCATAGTCAATATTCTTTTCTTCTTGTTTCTCAACCGAAACATATGCTCTGGGTACTCAAAAGAACCGTCTCAACGAGACGGTTCTTTTGAGCACTCACAACACATGCTTAAACTCACGAATAAGAAAATAATTACACTTTTTAGCTCAAAATTTCTGCTTATCTGAAACTTTGTTTTATTATTATTATTATTATTATAATTATTATTATTATTATTATTATTATTATTATTATTATTATTATTATTATTATTATTATTCCTTCATATTTTGATCTTGTTGTGCTATAAGATAGCATAGATAATTTTCCATCATGAAACGAGTTAATGTATGCAAATTCCGGTGGAGCTCGATTTCGATATGTTGGTTCTGAGGCATTAAGCATTTCCACAGGTTATGTTGAGTGGTGTTAACAACGATGGCTCAGACAAGACTGTGTGCATACTGTCGCTGGTGACAGCCGTTAGTTTCACATTCGTCATAGTATTGCTTTATACATGTAGGTTGATTTAAGACATGTAACTACAGATACTCGTAATTTGACCCATAATTATATGTTTACCACACCAATCTTCAAACTATCTTCGCCAAACTTATATTTACAATGTTTTTTGTGCGTAGTTGTTTTTGTGTGTGTTTTTCACATTTTCATGTCGAAGTGTTTCACAAGCAAATGAAAGAAGAGGGTAATTTTCTTTCTTTTTGATTGCACGACCATTGCTCTGCACTATAATCACTATTTGAGTCCGTCCGTCGGCGAAGATGTTAGTGAAAATGCCTATAAATTCATACAAATGCATTAGGTCAACATTATCTATTCAGTGGCATGTGTAACAACCTCTTTCGATAGACGAGGGTTTGCTCAGCATCATTTCAGCCAGTTTTGGCAAGTTAGTGAAAATGCTCATAACTCTTGAACCGCATAGTATATTTGGATCAAATTTTGAACGTTTATTTATTTTAACATTGCCCAGCCACTGTTATGCAAAATTGTGACGAGGCTTTGCAGGGCATCATTTTGGCCAGTCGAGGTCTTTTTGTGAAATGCTCATAAATCTTGAACCACACCATATATTATGATCAAATTTTGCATACTTATACATTTTTAAAAAAAAATGGCAGGGAAAAGGGCAAAGAAAAAATATAAAGAAATATTGGTCACGTCTTGACTCAAACCTCTTTGAGCCAGGCTGTTGGATTAAAAGAAAGCCTCTAGACCTCTTGGCTACCACGTATTAAACTACATGTACTAGTCTAAGAGCAATTTACCGATTTAACCTTTACCTGTGTTCGTCAGATCTTCAGAACTTCTCACCACACAATTAATCGGTTCCTTTCAACTCCATGTAAAAATGCATATTTCCAGCCTCTGCATATTTTTCAGGACATTGCTTGGATTTTTTCTGCCTGTGAGTGAGAGGATCTGCCATTCGCCTTTCAAAAACGTGAAAAGACAACATTCCTTGATAATCTCGTATCCTCAGTATTCTCAGTTATTTGAAGATAGTAAAAAACTCAAGCTGAAATCCCACTCGCGTCATATGTTACCCGGGGAGCTGACTGGGGAGTCTGTGACAAAATAGACTGCACAAAGATGCATTTTTCATCATCGGCATAACAAAGATACACCAATATTTAATCATAGGCACATATAAAGGTGAATGGAGCACCCATAAAGGACACAGAAACCGCAAGTGCTAAATTTCAAAAGATACTATTTTTTAGAGCAACCAAACCAGAAGACTGTATTTGTGTACCAACACCACATAAAACAACATAATAATCAACCTACCCGGCCTAGTACATGTTACTACAACGGAGCAGCCACAAAAAGTTTAATTCATTATTCTACCAACACTTTGGTTTGCTTGTAGGTGGATGAAATCATCACTTTAGACATAAATTGCAAGACCCGCAATGGGTGCGTCCGTCTGTCGTTCGCCACCATGCAGTTCGAAATGCTAAAACCTCTTTTATCATATGACGTCGCGTCTGGGAGTGAAATAACGCCATGCAACACTATAGGGATTACACATGTTTTTTCATGCAATAACATTTGCCGGGTCCCGAAGAAGCTGTTTGAACACGAGGCCGTCAGGCCGAGTGTTCAAACATCGTCCGAGGGACCCAGCAAGTGTTAATGCAATGAAACAAACATGTGTGATCGTTATTCTTGCATATTTCACCTGATTTCAGCATAAACCGTATTGAAAACGTCGCTTAAACACTAAATATCCCTGTTTCATTACGTCGCCACAACGTCATATATACGCGTGCAATGTTTTCGCGAACGAAAGCATCGGTAAAATGATCAGTCAAGGCCGCAACGCTTTCCAGTGGAACGTCATGCATGCAAATCAGGGCCCAGTTTAGGCTTTTTCAAGTAAAAGCCATGTTCAAACAGCACGTGAATCTCATGATTTGAACATGGATTTTGCGACTTCAAACAGCTTCGCGTAACGAATTCCCATGCAAGAATAGCGGTTTATTGATTTTCGGGAAACGTTATGACGTCCATAACGTTGCGTACATAATGACAAAATTATAACGTTTTTACGGCAGAAATGAGATTTCAAAGTAATCGTAATGTCATATGATAAATAGAATCTAACATTCGTGCCCTTGTATGATGGAATTTATTAAACTCGTCGCAAAAAAGAGATATAATGCTCGGCAAGCCTCGCATTTTATCTCTTTTCCTCAACTCGTTAAATAAATTCAATAAAACATGAGCACTCATGTAAGATCCTCTATGAACCCCATGATGGTATATTTTGATCAAATTTTGCATACGTATGCATGTATGCATAACCACTGGCATGCGAAGCATCCCTTTTAGATGGGATAAGGCTTTGCTGAGCATCAGTCCAGTTGATCGCGGTCAGTGAAAATGCTCATAACCCTTGAAACACGTGGTATATTTTGATAAATTGCATACATGTACTTATTTATTCTAAAATTGTCTAGCCACTTGTATGCAAAAAAGTGACGAGGCTGCTGGGAGAAATTAAAACATATAAATCTGCCGAAATCACAATATCTATTTATAATGAACAAGAAATGTCACAAACACGTGACGAATGCCCCCAAAGGAATTGGTCTAGCATAAGACACATTTGAGGAAAGTTAGCTGTAATATAGCACGAAAAACATTTGAGGAAAGTTAGCTGTAATATAGCACGAAAACCTAGAAATGAGGCCAGAAGTCAATGTCAAGGTCAAAGTGATTCAAAATGGTATGCACCACTCGGCCATCCCAAGAGGAATCACAACCCCAAATTTGGGATTCCTACATCAAATAATATAGGAGATATGCTCTGGATACAATAATTCTTAAAACTAGGTCAGAGGTCAAGGTGACAGTGACCCAAAAATGGTTTGTGACACTCAGGCATCCCAAGATGCATTTACATACCAAATTTGGAATTCCTATTTCAAAGAATATAGAAGATATGCACCAGTTTCTAGAAACTAGGTCAGAGGTCAAGTTCAAGGTCACAGTCACTTAATTATGGTACACAACACTTCGTCATCCCAAGATGCATCATACACCAAATTTGAGATTCCTACCTCAAATAATATAAGAGATATGCTCTGGACATGATTATTCTAAAAACTAGGTCAGAGGTCAAGGTCAAAGTGACCCGAAAATGGTACATGACACTCCGCTATCCCAAGATGCATCCACACACCACATTTGAAATTCACAACTCAAAGAATATAAGAGATATGCTCTGGACACAATAATATTTAAAACTAGGTCAGAAGTCAAGGTTACAGTGACCCAAAAATGGTATGTGACACCCCGTCATCCCAAGATGCATTTACATACCAAATTTGGAACTCCTATCTCAAAGAATATAGGAGATATGCACCAGACTCAATGCAGTTTCTAGAAACTAGGTCAGAAGTCAAGTTCAAGGTCACAGTGACCCAATTTTGGTATGCGACACTTCGTCATCTCAAGATGCATCAACATACCAAATTTGAGATTCCTACCTCAAATAATATTAGAGATATGCTCCGGGCACGATTATTCTAAAAACTGGGTCAGAGGTTAAGGTCACAGTGACCCAAAAATGGTTCACGACACTCTGCCATCCCAAGATGTATCAACACACCAAATTTGGAATTCCTACCTCAAAGAATATAGGAGATATGGAACGGACACGAGTAGTTTCTAGAAACTAGGTCAGTCCAAGTTCAAGGTCACAGTGACCCGATTTTGGTACATGACACTCCGCCATCCCAAGATGTATCCACACACCAAATTTGGAATTCCTACCTCAAAGAATATAGGAGATATGGACCGGACACGAAAGCGGGACGGACGGACTGACGGACGGACGGACGGACAGTGCGATTACTATATGCCTCCGCAGATATGCACTATGGTCAGTGTGTGAGTCCGTTGCTTTCCAAACATTCCTTCTGGCACCGGCTACTGATTTATCTACGTTCACCATGGGTCGTGCACATTACAGTCAGTTGATTTTTTATTTGTAAAGAAAAATCAAAGCTCGTGTATGTTAGTTTAAGGTTGCATACACATGTATATATATGGGTTTGTCTTACACTTCGCTACTATGAACGTGACAACATGTGAACTGCAGCATTATCATGTTACAATCTTGACTGCTACGCTGAACACTAGTAAACATTGCATACTATTTTTGTGTGTTTGTTTGTATGTTTGCATGTGTTGTTGCTTTACGTCCCAGCCAAATTTACAATATTAGGGTAGCGTCAGCTTAAAGTATGAAATTATGTTAATACTATAACCAAAATTATGGTACTTTAAAGTACAAAATGATGGTGTCTTTAACACCCAAAATATGATAATTTGAATTTCAAAATGGTTATATCTTTAACACCAAAATTATGGTATGTTAAAACACAAAGCTGTATGTAGCGGTGTGTTTCTGTAAAACACTTAATATCGCAGCATCAAAAATTGGCGATTTTAAAAGACTGACATATTGACGTACTAAAATTTTGGCTGTTTCTCAATTTAATGCCCTTTTAAATTATTTTCCATTCTTATATAGGGGCTAGTTTTAAAGGAAAGAATATGCTCCCTATTCTTTCCTTTTATTGTATTATTTACATTATAACTATCAAAGAACCCTTGAAGAAACCGGCAAGAGGGGACAGGAAACTTACTACTTAAAGTCTTGCTTACAGCTCAGCTGCTGTCTCGCTTTTCACAGGCTTTTAGAATGCACCGGTATCAAGGTGTGCTTGATTACCTCTATTTTGGTTAAACCCTCTTCAAGCCGAACTCTTCTGGTGCAAACTCCCCAGCTTACCTTTGTATCCCGGAATAGGATACCTGACATTTCACTACACTCTTCCTCACCATATGATAAAGGGCATCATCCACGGTAGAGAACCATAGGCTGCCACACATACCATACCTCTTTGGTGTAGTTTACATCAACCAGGGAGCTTCTGTGAACTAAAAGTCCACGGTATCCTTCTCGACAAACCATAGTCCATAGACAACATCCTCACAGACAACATGCCTACTCTAGTGGAGAACTGCTGATATCTGGATGTGAGCTATAAGCCCACTGAAGTTTCCTTGTTTGACCATAGATTCATCGATAACTGTGAACAGACAATATGTCCGCTCTCTTGAAGAACTGTTTAGGCCTTGAGCTGGCTATAGACCCCCCTCCCCCCCAGGGGGAATTTTGTACACTATGATTTTCTGAAACTACATTATATAAGACACAAAATAAAAGATGTTAGCCCTCTGAGAGTGGCAGCGTTAACGTCTAACAGCACGTTATATACGATACCCCCCAAAATAGCATTAAACGTCCCTGATAATGTCTCAACCATGACATTTTCATACATATTTGCATGCTGACACAGGTTTATGAACTTCTTATAACACAATTACATATTTTAGTATTAATTTTATGAATGTCTTGGGTAATTACCGTTGTATACGTTACTTAGTGTTTCCTGCGTTATTTCCGATTATCAGTATGGTATTCATTGACTATATGTGTATTACATCTGTCACAGAATATAGTTAATCTATAAGGCTGCTACTTAAATGATTTAAAGTTCTTTATTATGGTCGCTTACACTTTTTTTCAGTTCGTTGTTGTGTATGTTACCTTCAAAATAGCATTAAACATTTAAGTTAATGTCTCTAACAAGCCCTGTTTATACTTATTTGAATGCTTGCACAGTTTTATGTTCTTCTTTTAGCAAGGTTTACCTAGTTTAAGTATTCATTTAATGAATGCCTTGAGCCGTAACTGTTATGTGTGTTACCAAATGATACATAAGTTATTCTGAGTATCTGTATAGAAGTTGTTTACTATACATGTATAAAGTCTGCCAGAGAATTTAGAAAATTGATAAGGCTGAAATAGATTGAAGTTCCTTATTAATTTATGGCGACATAAACTGATTATATAATGTGATCTATCAACCTTCGCTGTTTGCTCACATAAACAGTATAGATACCATGCATTCAAATCGGAAGTTCTGAAAGACTACACTGTGAAACAGCTCAGTTCTGGACAAGGTATATGGATATGATTCAGATGGTGTTTACACTGAATAGGGCCACAAGGAAAACAACTTTGAATTGCATGTCATCTCTATCTGTATGCCTTGTTCCCAATGTTCATTGCAAACGATCACAACAACTACGCACAATGTGTATCTGTGTAACTGATTACACTCATAAATTTGATACACATCGCAGATGCAAAGAACCTCTAGAAAAAAATGGGTTTAGTGTGTCACAACCATTGGTTCTTTGCTTGAGAAATGCTTTTGACATAACTATCAGGCAAAAAATAAAGAGGTATTATAGGCTTCAGCAACTAGAACTACGCTTCGTACTACAGATGGAATGGTGTATTACTCATCACATCAGAGCTCAATATATTGAAACAACTCTTCAATGCACTGAAATGAAATATTCAATCTGCTCAGATGCAAAGTAGAATGTGTACTAGAGGCAGTTTCAGGCTTCACCAATCCTTTTAGTTCTAGTTTTGAAGGCAATGAACTGTACTTTTTGTGTCTTTCGGTGTGCCTGCTAAGCCTGGCATAGCTAAGGATCTTATTGAGGCTGATGACATTGGCAGGAAGGCTGTTGCAGATTTCATTGACTCACTTTTAGTTAAAAAAATCTGTCTTTCACATCCCCCATAAAATGCTACAAGCTAATAAAGTTTTGATGCTTGCGAGGTCAAGCAAGAAGAAATTGCCCAATTTACAAAACGTAAACAGCCAGATGAGAGCTTAAAGGAGCGTCTTTGGTAATCATGGCCTTCTTTCTATTGGACATAATGTTGCCCTGGAGTTGGCACTGCCGTTCCTTCTGGGACCTGTACCATGGTCACTGACAACTCCTGATAGAATTTCCACCAAAACTGACAAGTCCAAACTTCAGCATGGCTTGCAATCATTAGATTGGCCATGTAGTGCTGCACATAACGTTGATGTTAATGCCGTAACTACAGAGCATAATAGCTTTTCTGGTCACCTTCATGGATCTGATGGCACCAGTATTCAACCAGGCACTAAAGGCAGTGCATGTTAGTTTTGTCACTGATACATATATACAATGTATAAGCAGCAGTCTATAAAGTCTTACAAACATTCTGGCAGAGGATAACCTGGGTGTTTTGTTCAACAATGGTGTATGCAACAAAAGGTGCACCTTCTGAATGTCAACAGCATTGGCCAGAATATGGGAGAAGAGATCTACAGTAATACACTGTTTAACAGATTGTGACACTACCAATGTGCCGATGTGCAAGTACCACGGAAAGGTTGTTCCTATCAAACTGATACAGAACCCATTCCCCACTAGTTCATCAACATTCTAAGAAGGGTAGGAAAACAAACAAAGAATTGCTCTAGGCACTCATCAGTGACATAAAGCCATAGCAGGTGTTATTTATGCAATTGTGAATAAGCTGCAGTACGACATGTTTCTGAAAAAAGTACCAAAGCCATACCCATATACTGACTATTTCAAATGGCATGAACATGGGCTTACCTCCACCCTGCTTTTCTGTCCTTAAGATGTACATACAAAGATTGAACTATCAAGTCTTTCCCATGAAAACAAGTGAGGCTTTCCAGATATGGACAAAATGTGTGGAAAATAAATGGGAAGGAAATCGAGTAACTCTGGGTGAAAGAGAACTTGATTGTACCCTAACAAAAGAGCCACAGATCTAAATTTCACATTTTGTGTGATATGGGGTTACCATGCTCAAAACTCAACAACTCAAACCTTATAAAAGATAGAAACATAATATTTGCAGTTTCCAAAAGGTACATAAACATTCTTTAATACAAAATGAGTTAGTAAGCACATTCACATTAAAAAAATATCAAACTATATTAGTTTCATAAATCATTTATATAGGAATAATGAAAAAAGTAACATACATAACACTTTGGGGTGTATATTTGTTTTCAAAGGTCCATATCTGTGATGCACAAATAGCTTACTTGGATGATATAGCAAATTTGGAAATCTAACCGTATTGTTTGCACTTTTCAGAAGTCAGGTCATTTACTAGAATTATCAAAGATGTTGATGGGTAATATATATAATTGGCTGTTACAGGGTAATGGTGCCATTACCAGAGTGCTAGCATATTGCAAAATCCTTGCAAGATAAATCTGATAGGGGAGTAATAAGTTGTATAGGAAAATTCTTTAAAACCCTTGGATAATATATAAAGATTTGCTCTAGAACTTCTACCTGATGGGTTTTCTTTGATCTTTTAAGTTGTTACTCGCACATTGCACGGAATGTTACAAACTTTCCATGAGTATTATGTCAACTATATCTGATGTCTCTATAAAAGAAAAGAGGGTTTATGGTAGTTTATGTTTTGATTTACTTCCTCAGCAAATGAGCTAGAGTAAAAAGAAGTACATGGACCTGTGCCAGCATGCAAATAAGTACAAACAGGTCGTATTGGAGACCATATCTTGAATGTTTAATGGTATTCAGAGAGTAATGTATGTAACCTGGACTGTAAAATAGTGTAAGACACCATAATAAGGAACTTTAATTCATTTGAATAGCAGCCTTATAGATTTACTATATTCACTGATGGATGTAATACATGTAGTCAATAACTGCCATACTGATACTTAGAAATAACATATGAAACACTAAGTAACATATACAACTGCAAAAACTCATGACATTTATTAAATAAATGCTAAAATTATGTAACTGTGCTATAAGAAGTTCTTAAACTTGTGCAAGACTTCAAAAAATGTGTTAATATGTCATGTTGGAGACATTATCAGGAAAATTTAATGTTATTTTGCGGGTAACATACGTAACATGATGTTACCCGCTAATGCTGCCACTCTCAGAGGGCTAACATATTTCATTTTGTGGCTTATATAATGTAGTATCTGGAAATCATAGTGTACGAAATTCCCCTTGGGGGGAAGTGGGGTCTATAGCCAGTGCAAGGCCTGGAGAATTACATTTCACATTTTTCTGTGATATGGGGGTACCATGTTCATCATCTAATAATTCAAAAAGCATATAAGGTAGAAACGTAATGCTTGCAGTTTTGAAAAGGTAAATAATACATCTTTAATGAAATGCCAAATTAATAAACATAAACTGGCTTCAATAAAATTTAAGACTAACTATATTAGATGCATTTATCATTTAAAAGGGGGTTCAATGAAAAAATGTAACATACACTACATCGGGGGTGACTATATTTGTTTTCAAATGTCATTATCTGTGGCCCAGTAATAGCTCATTTAGAAAATATGACCAATTTGGAAATCTAACCTTATCTTTTGCACTTTTCAGAAGTCTTAAAAAGAATTTTAATTATCAAATATTTTGTAGGGTAACGTATGTAACAGGCCGTTACAGCTTAACGCTGCCATTGTCAGAGGGCTAACATGTTGCAAAATCCTTGCAAGACATTGGGCTTCAAGAAAAATATGGTCTACGAAATTCCCCCTGGGGGGGGGGGGAGGTAAACCATATCCAGCCAGTGGCCTAGTTGATAACTTTACGTGAGCTAGAAGCCCACAAGAATTTACTTCTAATCAAAGGTTCTTCGCTGGCATGAGAACAGCCAACATGACTGTTCTCATGGAAAACTGTTGATCTCTGGATCATTTTCCCAATCGTATAAATCATCATCATGGCAGAACATTAGCTTGCGACTAATCATAATTTCTGTGATAGCTGGTAGAACACTGGAGAGCTAGAAGCCCTTCCAATGTCTCGATGTTGGTAATTCTGTCTGAAGCTGTAACATTGGAGAACAAGTCTGGATGCTGGGAATTCTTTCTGAAGCTGTACACTGGAGGACTAGAAATCCGTCCAATGTCTGGATAATAGGAATTCTTTCTGAAGCTGTACACTGGAGGACTAGAAATCCTTCCAATGTCTGGATGCTGGATGTTTGGATGCTGAGAATTCTTTCTGAAGCTGTTACACTGGAGGACTAGAAATCCGTCCAATGTCTGGATACTAGGAATTTTTTCTGAAGCTGTACACTGGAGGACTAGAAATCCTTCCAATGTCTGGATACTAGGAATTCTTTCTGAAGCTGTTACACTGGAGGACTAGGAATACGTCCAATGTCTGGATACTGGAAATTCTGCCTGAAGTTGTAACATTGGAGAACTAGAAGTCCTTCCAATGTCTTGATGCTGGTTTCTACTTCTGACGATGGAACATTGGCGTGCTAGAAGCCCTACCAATGCTTTGATGCTGTTTTTTGCTTCTGGTATTTGGTGGGAGCCTTACTTTTTGTTTTACAGACACTCTTGCTACTGTCGGTGTGTTGTTATTAAAACTGGTGGTAACTGGAATTTGTTCTTCATTGAGAATCAGTGTGTCTGTTCGCATGGGTAAACACACACCAAGATGATGTAAAAGAACATGCCCCAAAAGCATATCATCACCAATAGACGCAACATATACTCTTTCACTAAAACACTGGTTACCCAATTTCATCTTTAATGGCTGGATGATAAAACCTTTCATCACTGTATCCTTGTCTGCCATTTGTAAGCCAACCTCTTTGACTTTTGCTGGAGCCTTATTTAATTTTTCATATATCTTTGATGACAGAATAAGGATTTCCGCACCCGAATCAATTCTTGCATTAATATCTATGCTACCCACCTTCAACTGTACAAAAGAAGAACCAGCTCGCACCTGATGAATATATACACTTTCTTCCCTTTTGTAATTTAGAAATTCTCCATATGTATTGGTACAATTAGTATCATCTTGAAAATTTCTAATTGTCTTGGCACTAAAAGTGCACTCTTGAAGTTTCTTGTCTGTTTTGGTACTAAAAGCACCCTCCTGGAACTTCATATCTATCTTGGTACCAGAAGTACCACCTTGAATATTACCTTCTGTTTTGGTACTAAAAGTACCATCTTGGATCTTCAGAACTGTTTTGGCATTAGAAGTGCCATCTTGAAGTTTCTTGTCTGTTCTGGTACTAGAAGTACCATCCCGGAACTTTGGAACTGTTTTGGCACTAGAAGTGCCATCTTGAAGATTCCCGTCTGTTTTGGTACTAAAAGTACCATCCTGGAACTTCGGAACTGTTTTGGCACTAGACGTGCCATCTTGTAGATTCCTGTTTGTTTTGGTACTAGAAGTACCATCCTGGAACTTCGGAACTGTTTTGGCACTAGAAGTGCCATCTTGAAGATTCCTGTTTGTTTTGGTACTAGAAGTACCATCTTGGAACTTCGGAACTGTTCTGGCACTAGAAGTGCCACCTTGAAGATTCCCATCCTGGAACTTCTGCTCTGTTTTGGTACTAGAAATACCATCTTGAAGATTCCTGTACTGGAACTTCCGATCTGTTTTGGTACTAGAAGTACCATCTTGAAGATTCCCGTCCTGGAACTTCTGATCTGTTTTGGTACTAGAAGTACCACCTTGAAGATTCCCGTCCTGGAACTTCTGATCTGTTTTGGTACAAGATATACCACCTTGAAGATTCCCGTCCTAGAACTTCTGATCTGTTTTGGTACTAGAAGTACCATCTTGAAGATTCACGTCCTGGAACTTCTGATCTGTTTTGGTACTAGAAGTACCATCTTGAAGATTCCCGTCCTGGAACTTCTGATCTGTTTTGGTACTAGAAGTACCATCTTGAAGATTCCCGTCCTGGAACTTCTGATCTGTTTTGGTACAAGATATACCACCTTGAAGATTCCCGTCCTGGAACTTCTGATCTGTTTTGGTACTAGAAGTACCATCTTGAAGATTCACGTCCTCGAACTTCTGATCTGTTTTGGTACTAGAAGTACCATCTTGAAGATTCCCGTCCTGGAACATCGATCTGTTTTGGTACTTGAAGTACCAACTTGAAGATTCCTGTCCTGGAACTTCTGCTCTGTTTTGGTACTAGAAGTACCATCTTGAAGAGTCCGGTCTGTTTTGGTACTAAAAGTACCACCTTGGAACATCTTCTGAACTATTTTGGTACTAGAAGTACCACTGTCAACTGCACCATTCTTTGCTTGTGATCTCTTTTTCAGCCTTGATTTGCTGTTAGTATCAGTGGGTTTGGGAGCCATACTGTCTGAATCTGTTGTATATTTAGAGCAAGATGCCCTTTCAATAACTTTACTTTCTTTTGAGTGCTGAGGTTCTATATTCTTTTTCTTCAATAGACTAACTTTCCCTATTTGAAATGTATCATATGTGCTCTCTTTACCTTGTCCCTGGTCCCTTAAATTATCAGCTTTAGACTGTTGCTTCTGAAGCCAAGACTGGTAAACTCTACATTCTCTTTTCAAATGTCCAAAATTCTTACAGAAGAAGCACTGCACTGATGATTTCCATTTTTCATCCGCACTTTGCTGTGTTTTGTTTACTGACAGTTGGTGATATGGTTGCTGACTGACTTGAAGCTTATTCGCGAACTCCTCTAAAGCTGAAGCGATGAGCTGTTCAATCATATCTTCTGATGTTGACTGCACAGCATTAACTGAAACATCATTTCCTTTTTTCGACTGTTTACCATCCACTGCTTGCGAAATATACTGATGATGTTTAACCAAATTCAAAGCTTCCTCCATTGTTGATGGATGCTCAAAACAAGCATGCTTTCCTGCATCTTTATCACAGCAACCCTGGCTAAACTTAGCAATGGCCTCTTGTTTTAAATGGTCTTCTGGTAAGTCAACAAATGCTGGTGTCGCCAAA
This sequence comes from Loripinus fragilis, assembly GCA_964019695.1. Classification (NCBI taxonomy): domain Eukaryota; kingdom Metazoa; phylum Mollusca; class Bivalvia; order Lucinida; family Lucinidae; genus Loripinus; species Loripinus fragilis. The sequence goes on from OZ026522.1 coordinate 48,140,582, forward strand.
GTCATAACACGATCCGCCCAATCCTCCAGTGATTCATCTGGCCTCTGACTTGCCTGCTGAAACTTTACTTTAGATGTTTCTGTCAACTCCTTGACACCAAATCTGGCCTCTAGTTTTTTAACAATTCTCCGAAACGAATACTTTTCAATGTCAGAGTTTATTGTGAGGAAATCAAGGGCTTTACCTTCCAGACTCCACATCAGATAGTCTTTACTTTCTGTTTCAGACCATTTCATAACTTTCCGATAGCTATTAAACTTCTTTTTGAAAGATAACCAGTTTGTTTTCCCGTCAAATTGCAGAGCTTTAGGATGCTTTAGTGGATTCCCATTTTGATGAGAAGAACTGTCTGTATCTGAAGATAAAGTAGCCTGTCTCTTTGACCTTCTTGACTTGTGTGACCTCGTCTTCTTCCTACCCTGTGACCTTGACCTTGAATGAGATGAACTCGATGATCTTTTCGATTTCTTCGACTTTGACCTTTTGGTCCGTTGTGACCTTGACCTTGAAGGAGACCAAGAACTCGAACTAGATGATCTTTTTGATTTCCTCGACTTTGACCTTTTGGCTTGGTGTGACCTTGAACTTGAAGGAGACTGAGAACTTGATCTGGATGATCTTTTTGATTTCCGCGATTTTGACCTTTTGGTCCAGTGTGACCTTGACCTTGAAGGAGACCGAGAACTGTAACTAGACGTTGAACTGGAAGAATTTTGTCTCTTCTTGTGCCTGTTACTGTGTTTCATTTTCTGATTTCTTGTGTGTCCCTTATGAGATCTTGAATGTGAACTTGATGACCTCGAACTGGATCTTGAAGATGATTTAGAAGTTGTCCTTGACCGTCTATGAGACTTCTTCTTCCCATGTTTCAAAACAGATTTTCTTGAATGTCGTTTTGACCTTAAATCTGACCTTGACTTTCTGTTCTTCCTCACCACATTTCTTTTGGAATGATGTCCTGTTCTTGATGTTGAACCTTGTTCAACTGACTGTGATGGTGACCTTGAATTTGAATCTGATTGAGACCTTTTGTGAGACTTTTTACTTTTCCTTGAATGGTACCTCACCGAACTTGACCTTGAACCTGACCTTGAAGAACTTCTGTTTTTCTTCGCAACCTTTCTGTAAGATCTTTTCAAATGATGTCCAGATCTCGACTTTGACCGTGATGATGATCTTGAGTCGCTTCTGTTTAGCCTTGACTTTTGTCCACCTGACCTTGAAGAATTTCTTGTTTTGATTTTCTTCTGTTGTCTGGCTACTTTCTTAGAACTAGGAGATCTTGACCTGGACTCTGAAGATTTTCTTGTCTTGTTTGTCTTCTACTTTATTGCTGACCTGTGAGAGTCAGGAGACCTTGACCCTGAAGAGCACCTGGACCTTGAGTCTTTTGCTGTAGATAGCTTCGACTTGACTCTGGAACTTGCACTTGGACCACCTGTACTCTTAGACCAACATGTTGTCCGATCATTACTTGTGTGTGTCTGTTTGCTTCCTAACAACTGCCTTTTATCACCCTTTTTATTTACTGGAGAAGTGTGACTGTTTCTGGAAGAATGCAGCTCATCTTTATCAGAGAATTCTTTCTTGAGCAACGCCAGAGTCTTTTCAACTGGTGATGACATCTTTTCATAGAATTCTAAAAGGTTATTTTGTGATTCTGGTGACCTTGACCTTGAGTCATGTGGTGATGACCGTCTTGAAGCCATTTGTTTATTGAAAGACATCATCGGCTTTTCCCATGAATTAGTCTTTGGAACTGCTGGTAGACTTTTTATGTCTATTTCAAACGGGTCATCCATCCTAGGTACTGAAAAATCTATCTGGTCAAGAACATCTGGTGATATGTCACCCCGAAGAGCCAAAATGAGTGCTTCTTTCCTGACAACTCCATAAATCTCTTTGAACCGTAGGATGAGTTGTGCAATCTTGTCACCGACTCCCGGTATGAGCTTCAATTCCTCCAAAGTTGCAGTGTTGACGTTCAACATTCTGTCAGACATGCCGTTGGACAACGAGTGCAAGTTATATATTTGTATATTTTTTCAATGCGAATCTAGAAGACTCAGCACGAACAAATTTACAAATATGTCTAGTCGCAAGACTTATACGACTGCTACTGATATTTTCAATTTCTTTATGTGCAGTTGTAAAAATTACTTATGCGTCAACATGACAGCCATAAGAAATTCTTGACAATAGGCTTTTATGTGGATCTAGAAGACAGCACAGTTGTAAATTTACTGTCAAAAACTGACCTCTAAAACCTTACGCCGATTCAATTTGACCAAAACTGAATAAATTATAAATTTATGGGTCAAATTCTTCAAAAGTCTTTAATCTTTACCCTAGAAGCAGGCCTTATTTTTAAATGCTGTTGAAACTGGCGAATGTTTACTCTAAATACCGGACACTAAGTCAGAAAGCAAAATTCGGAAAATAACAAATAAAAGATACTACTTCTGGTTGAAACTTAATTTAATTCAATGAAAAATGCTAGCCATTACTTTAAAGTAGCCCAATGAGTGGTATTTTAGTTGCAAAATAACTTTTTCAAAATTTCGAATTGGTGAAAAAATGACGTCACGGGGAAACCCCACCGACTTTGCAAGTCCAAAAATGCAACTAAACACTGAATTTTTCGGTTCTTTAAGACCTCGTCGCCATTATTGTATTATTTACATTATAACTATCAAAGAACCCTTGAAGAAACCGGCAAGAGGGGACAGGAAACTTACTACCTAAAGTCTTGCTTACAGCTCAGCTGCTGTCTCGCTTTTCACAGGCTTTTAGAATGCACCGGTATCAAGGTGTGCTTGATTACCTCTATTTTGGTTAAACCCTCCTCAAGCCGAACTCTTCTGGTGCAAACTCCCCAGCTTACCTTTGTATCCCGGAATAGGATACCTGACATTTCACTACACTTTAATAGTAACCACTTTTAAGATGTGGTTTCCTCTACGTTAAAACATACTCTGCCTTTCAAGCCGGTTTTTGACGAAACGGAAATCAACATACTTAGGGCGTGTGTCCATTCATTGCTTATTGTGTTATCATATTTTGGCGAGTTTCAATGTATATCAAAAACAAATAAAAGTGATATCAATCACTAGTGAAATGATATGATATCAATCACTAGTGATTTATATCAGCCTATATTTTCACTGTAGCGTTTTTTGGATCACCTCTGACTTTTCCATTCACTTAATGCAGCTCACTTCGAAAGTTCAAAGGCCTATAACTTTCTTATTTGTGAACAAAATCATCAAGTGTGGGTAGTCATTTTCTTAGTTAGAACATGAGGAACATTTTGGTACCAAAATAATTCAGATTTACTGAAATTTTTCGGTTTTGAATTTTCGACACCTCCCGCTTCAGTGAGTGAGGCATATGCTACGCAACGTCATCAACAAATTATGACGACGCTTATGACGTCACTTGTCTCGCACTTTGACTCTGAATAAATTTCTTTTTATCTGTAAGTCCTGATGACTATAGATCATGTAGATTGATCCAGGTTTTCTGTCACAAATACTCCTTTGTCTTCTTTTACATTATTGTGATTCGGCTTGAAGAATGGTTAACAAATTGATTAAATGTAAAACTTCAAAAAAGTATAAAATAGATACCAAATGAATACCAAATATATTTCATCACGTGAGTTGAAAACATCGAAATTTTCATTCGTGGTGCGCACTCATGAAAATTCTGATGTTTTCAACACACTCGATGAAATATATTTGGTATTCACCTCAAAAAAGTAAATATCCTCTATATATCACAGGACCTGTAGGGAAAATATAGCGTCACTGGAAAGTATGACATTCTATGATGGGAGACTAAACTATCATTGGAATATACCACAGGACATGTAGTTAGACCGTGGCGTCATTGTAATATGACATTCTATGTTTGGAGATTATATTATCATTTGAAGATATCACGGGACCTGTAGGGAGACATAAGTGCCACTGAGAGACCCAGGGAGACTTATGTATCTTTTGGATAAATCAACTGACCTATAGGAAGGCTATAGTGCCACTGGAGAATATGACAGTGTCTTTAGAGAGACAATAGTATCATTGGAAGACATGACATTGTATGTAAGGAGACATAGTATCATATGAAGATATCACAGGATCTGTAGGGAGACAGTACATGTAGTATCATTTGAAGATATCACAGGATCTGTAGGGAGACAGTACATGTAGTATCATTTGAGGATATCACAGGATCTGTAGGGAGACAGTACATGTAGTATCATTTGAAGATATCACAGGATCTGTAGGGAGACAGTACATGTAGTATCATTTGAAGATATCACAGGATCTGTAGGGAGACTATAGTGCCATTGGAAGATATGACAGTGTATGTAGGGAGACAATAGCATCATTTGATGATATCACAAGAGGAGTAGGTAGACAATAGTGTCACTGGAAGATATGACAGTGTATGTAGGAAGACATTAGTATCATTTGATGATATCACAAGAGGAGTAGGTAGACAATAGTGTCACTGGAAGATATGGCAGTGTATGTAGGGAGACATTAGTATCATTTGATGATATCACAAGAGGAGTAGGTAGACAATAGTGTCACTGGAAGATTTGACAGTGTATGTAGGGAGACAATAGTATCATTTGATGATATCACAAGAGGAGTAGGTAACCAATAGTGTCACTGGAAGATATGACAGTGTATGTAGGGAGACAATAGCATCATTTGAAGATACCACAAGAGGAGTAGGTAGACAATAGTGTCACTGGAAGAAATGGCAGTGTATGTAGGGAGACAATAGCATCATTTGAAGATACCACAAGAGGAGTAGGTAGACAATAGTGTCACTGGAAGAAATGGCAGTGTATGTAGGGAGACAATAGTATCATTTGATGATATCACAAGAGGAGTAGGTAGACAATAGTGTCACTGGAAGAAATGGCAGTGTATGTAGGGAGACAATAGCATCATTTGAAGATACCACATGAGGAGTAGGTAGACAATAGTGTCACTGGAAGAAATGGCAGTGTATGTAGGGAGACAATAGCATCATTTGAAGATACCACATGGCCAGTAGGGAGACAATAGTGTCACTGGAAGATATGACAGTGTATGTAGGGAGACAATAGCATCATTTGAAGATACCACAAGAGGAGTAGGTAGACAATAGTGTCACTGGAAGAAATGGCAGTGTATGTAGGGAGGCAATAGCAACATTTGAAGATACCACAAGAGGAGTAGGTAGACAATAGTGTCACTGGAAGATATGACAGTGTATGTAGGGAGACAATAGCAACATTTGAAGATACCACATGAGGAGTAGGTAGACAATAGTGTCACTGGAAGAAATGGCAGTGTATGTAGGGAGACAATAGCATCATTTGAAGATACCACAAGAGGAGTAGGTAGACAATAGTGTCACTGGAAGAAATGGCAGTGTATGTAGGGAGACAATAGTATCATTTGATGATATCACAAGAGGAGTAGGTAGACAACAGTGTCACTGGAAGAAATGGCAGTGTATGTAGGGAGACAATAGCATCATTTGAAGATACCACATGAGGAGTAGGTAGACAATAGTGTCACTGGAAGAAATGGCAGTGTATGTAGGGAGACAATAGCATCATTTGAAGATACCACATGGCCAGTAGGTAGACAATAGTGTCACTGGAAGAAATGGCAGTGTATGTAGGGAGACAATAGCATCATTTGAAGATACCACAAGAGGAGTAGGTAGACAATAGTGTCACTGGAAGAAATGGCAGTGTATGTAGGGAGACAATAGCATCATTTGAAGATACCACATGGCCAGTAGGGAGACAATAGTGTCACTGGAAGAAATGGCAGTGTATGTAGGGAGACAATAGCATCATTTGAAGATACCACAAGAGGAGTAGGTAGACAATAGTGTCACTGGAAGAAATGGCAGTGTATGTAGGGAGACAATAGTATCATTTGATGATATCACAAGAGGAGTAGGTAGACAATAGTGTCACTGGAAGAAATGGCAGTGTATGTAGGGAGACAATAGCATCATTTGAAGATACCACATGAGGAGTAGGTAGACAATAGTGTCACTGGAAGAAATGGCAGTGTATGTAGGGAGACAATAGCATCATTTGAAGATACCACATGGCCAGTAGGGAGACAATAGTGTCACTGGAAGAAATGGCAGTGTATGTAGGGAGACAATAGCATCATTTGAAGATACCACAAGAGGAGTAGGTAGACAATAGTGTCACTGGAAGAAATGGCAGTGTATGTAGGGAGACAATAGCATCATTTGAAGATACCACAAGAGGAGTAGGTAGACAATAGTGTCACTGGAAGAAATGGCAGTGTATGTAGGGAGACAATAGTATCATTTGATGATATCACAAGAGGAGTAGGTAGACAATAGTGTCACTGGAAGAAATGGCAGTGTATGTAGGGAGACAATAGCATCATTTGAAGATACCACATGGCCAGTAGGGAGACAATAGTGTCACTGGAAGAAATGGCAGTGTATGTAGGGAGACAATAGTATCATTTGAAGATACCACATGGCCAGTAGGTAGACAATAGTGTCACTGGAAGAAATGGCAGTGTATGTAGGGAGACAATAGCATCATTTGAAGATACCACAAGAGGAGTAGGTAGACAATAGTGTCACTGGAAGAAATGGCAGTGTATGTAGGGAGACAATAGCATCATTTGAAGATACCACATGAGGAGTAGGTAGACAATAGTGTCACTGGAAGAAATGGCAGTGTATGTAGGGAGACAATAGCATCATTTGAAGATACCACATGAGGAGTAGGTAGACAATAGTGTCACTGGAAGATATGACAGTGTATGTAGGGAGACAATAGCATCATTTGAAGATACCACAAGAGGAGTAGGTAGACAATAGTGTCACTGGAAGAAATGGCAGTGTATGTAGGGAGACAATAGCATCATTTGAAGATACCACATGGCCAGTAGGGAGACAATAGTGTCACTGGAAGATATGGCAGTGTATGTAGGGAGACAATAGCATCATTTGAAGATACCACAAGAGGAGTAGGTAGACAATAGTGTCACTGGAAGATATGACAGTGTATGTAGGGAGACAATAGCATCATTTGAAGATACCACAAGAGGAGTAGGTAGACAATAGTGTCACTGGAAGAAATGGCAGTGTATGTAGGGAGACAATAGTATCATTTGATGATATCACAAGAGGAGTAGGTAGACAATAGTGTCACTGGAAGAAATGGCAGTGTATGTAGGGAGACAATAGCATCATTTGAAGATACCACATGAGGAGTAGGTAGACAATAGTGTCACTGGAAGAAATGGCAGTGTATGTAGGGAGACAATAGCATCATTTGATGATATCACAAGAGGAGTAGGTAGACAATAGTGTCACTGGAAGAAATGGCAGTGTATGTAGGGAGACAATAGCATCATTTGATGATATCACAAGAGGAGTAGGTAGACAATAGTGTCACTGGAAGAAATGGCAGTGTATGTAGGGAGACAATAGCATCATTTGAAGATACCACAAGAGGAGTAGGTAGACAATAGTGTCACTGGAAGAAATGGCAGTGTATGTAGGGAGACAATAGTATCATTTGAAGATACCACATGAGGAGTAGGTAGACAATAGTGTCACTGGAAGAAATGGCAGTGTATGTTGGGAGACAATAGCATCATTTGAAGATACCACATGGCCAGTAGGGAGACAATAGTGTCACTGGAAGAAATGGCAGTGTATGTAGGGAGACAATAGCATCATTTGAAGATACCACAAGAGGAGTAGGTAGACAATAGTGTCACTGGAAGAAATGGCAGTGTATGTAGGGAGACAATAGCATCATTTGAAGATACCACAAGAGGAGTAGGTAGACAATAGTGTCACTGGAAGAAATGGCAGTGTATGTAGGGAGACAATAGCATCATTTGAAGATACCACATGGCCAGTAGGGAGACAATAGTGTCACTGGAAGAAATGGCAGTGTATGTAGGGAGACAATAGCATCATTTGAAGATACCACAAGAGGAGTAGGTAGACAATAGTGTCACTGGAAGAAATGGCAGTGTATGTAGGGAGACAATAGCATCATTTGAAGATACCACAAGAGGAGTAGGTAGACAATAGTGTCACTGGAAGATATGACAGTGTATGTAGGGAGACAATAGCATCATTTGAAGATACCACATGAGGAGTAGGTAGACAATAGTGTCACTGGAAGAAATGGCAGTGTATGTAGGGAGACAATAGCATCATTTGAAGATACCACATGAGGAGTAGGTAGACAATAGTGTCACTGGAAGATATGGCAGTGTATGTAGGGAGACAATAGCATCATTTGAAGATACCACAAGAGGAGTAGGTAGACAATAGTGTCACTGGAAGATATGACAGTGTATGTAGGGAGACAATAGCATCATTTGAAGATACCACAAGAGGAGTAGGTAGACAATAGTGTCACTGGAAGATATGACAGTGTATGTAGGGAGACAATAGCATCATTTGAAGATACCACAAGAGGAGTAGGTAGACAATAGTGCCATTGGAAGATATGACAGTGTATGTAGGGAGACAATAGCATCATTTGAAGATACCACAAGAGGAGTAGGTAGACAATAGTGTCACTGGAAGATATGACAGTGTGTGAAGGGAGGCTAAAGTGCAACTGGGCGATATCACAGGACCCACAGAGAGAATATAGTGTTACTAGAAGATATGACAGTATATGAAGGGAGACTATAGTATCATTCAAATACATCGTAGGATCTGTAGAAGGACTACAGTGTCGCAGGAAGATATGACAGTGTGTAAAAGGCTATAGTAACATTGGAAGATATCACATGACATGTAGGGAGACTATAGTGTTATTGGAAGATACGACAGTTTTGTAGGGAGACTAAAGTAGAATTGGAAGATATCACAGGACCTGTAAACAGACTATAGAGCTACTAGAAGAAATGACAGTGTATGAGAGGGGACTACAGTATCATTCGAATATATCGCAGAATCTGTAGAAGGACTATAGTGTAACTGGAAGATGGATACTAAAGTATCATTGAAAGATATCACAGGACCTAAAGGAATACTTAATTACCACTTGAAGACAAGTCATTGCCTGTAGGGAGACTAGAATGCCTTTGGGAGATATCACAGTTGCAATGGCAAAACTATATTAGATTTGGAAGATAACACATTATCTGTAGGGAGACTATAGTTTTAAAAGGTGGCTATAGAAGCTATCAGAGCATAAAGTGTCATTGAAAGATATCGCATTGGGAGCCTAATGGCTTGTTTATAATATAGTCACCAGTAGTTGTTTTCCTTGTATTCTCAAATTTAAGCATTCTTTTCTAGCGAGGTTGCCTCACACTTCGCTCTAGCAAGGTGTACTATAACTATTTGACACATCAAGTTGTGTTCGTGTGCTATACGCGGCGTGAGATGAAAATGACCGCTGAAATCTTAGACCTGTTTACAGTTACTCCAATTTCGGACGACGATAGTGTGTCAGGTAGAATTTCAAAACTATTGAGGCCTCGTAACGAGAAAACCTGTCTTTGGGGCTAGCGACAAGATTATGCTCAAACCAGCCTACTCAGCTACAGAGACTAGATAAAAGTTCGAATGTTTATATAATGCAAGTGTAAATTTTACACTTTGCAAAGAGTGAAAAACAAAAGCGCTGATCAGACTGCGCGAATGCGCAGGCTGGTCTGCGCCTTTGTTTTTCGCATGTAAGAAAGTCAGGTTTACTTGCGCCGAGGCCAACCAAATTCATGCTACGTTCACACAATGTCTCCGGCGGCCACGGCAATCACGTTCCATGCCACTGTGGACGAAACGGGGTGACCGTGAGGCAACGTGGGGGAACGGGATCAGTATTTTATTACAACTTCGAAGTGTTTTCAACGTAAGAATCGTGACTCGTTTATTGGCAAGTGTAGATATGTAGACCTGCACAATACATCAATATGCCAGCTGTTTATCTTTGAAAGTAACCACCGTTGGCCTGTTGGTACGGGTTGGTGCATTACAATGTACAGGGCCAACAATAAGAGTGCCTCCTTAAAAGTTAAGGACGACCATAGTTGTCTTGATTTTTGAAGATACCAAAACAGTTAAAATCGAAACCGTGTTTCATGTATATCACAATGATTTCTTTGAGCATATGAACTGCACTGATCCTGTCAATTTATTAAACATTATTAAACATTTAAAATACCATACTTCACTTAGGTCGCCCTTAACTTTAAGGAGGCATTGTAATTTTGGGCACTAGTGATATCTTCGATTGGTCCGATTGAACGGCATCGGTGCATTATAATGTACTGATGTACTGACGTATATACTCGTACTATGAGCAGTGTACCCTAAAGAGATGTGTGCTGCATTTTGGCGTTTTGGCGACCATTTAAGGCTGAGTCGTTGCTGAGCATCCGCGCGGCATACACATACACGCACGCATGCACACACACTCACACTCACTCACACACACACACACACACTAACACACACACACACACACACAAACACACACACACACACACACACACACACACACACACACACACACACACACACACACACACACACACACACACACACACACACACACACACACACACACGATGTATGCCTTTTTTATCAACACCCGGAAAACTAAGCCAACCCATCAGATTGCGGCACATGTACACACATGTTATGAATACCAATTTCTCATGTGCTGTCCCAAGATTAAGTACCGAAAGGTTTATATACAGTATCTTGATATCAATTACACTCGAACATTGTACCATTGGCCAGACGTGTCGTTATATGTTATTGGTACTTATCGCATACGCGTAAAGTGACTATTTAACATATTTAAGCCGAATGGAATTCCCACTCTTATCCATTGGACCAGTCCATTTCAGTTTTAAAGGTTGTTGGCTCGCATTTTTCATTGCTACACAAATTGTAATAGAACATTATGTGAGCAGACAGTGGTGACCCAGATCAAACGCCGCATTCTGTTTGCCTATGACCCACAAAGTGGACGCTATGCTTTTAGTAGATAATATACATGTACAGCTTTTTAGTGGGAATACAGGTCTAACTTACTGGGATGGGTCCTCATCTATGTTCAAACATTTTGTCCGTGAGCAACAGGCCTTCGTTGCTTGACAATATATCATGTGCTGACACATATATTGTTTTTTTCTCCGTTATCGATAAGTGCGAAAAAGGCAGCCAACTTAAATAAGAAATGGCACAAAATCCACTGAAAAGAAGAAGTAAAGGTAAGTAAGGGTGCAAAGATCAGGAATCGATATAATCAAGTACCACGCCTGACCCAGGATACCAATGGGAAAGTGACAAACTCACAGTTAGACACCACAAACGAGAGCCAAGAGGTCAGCCCTTTCCCAGCAGGTGAACGCAAGGCACAAATAAACAGACGCACACAAAGGTATAGCAAACACAAGACAGAAAAAACATAGATCTACAAAACAAGTACCGCCTTGGAACGGTCAGTAAAATATTTTACTGGAGGGCTTTAACCGGTTTCACGGCACCAACCTCACCCTTAATTCAGGTGTGGATCTAGACACATAGATATTTGGTTTGCATGAAGACCCTTAACCCATCAATGCATCATCTCCTAGAACATATAAATCAAGATATAACAAGGAGATAAAGCAAAGATAAGGACTCAACAGTAAATAAAACCGAATACCGGAGCAAAAAAAATCCAACAGGTAAACCCCGGTTGGCCCGATAAACAGCCAAAGCATCAGGCCCCTACCATCTCATCAATAGATAAGTCATTAAGTTGGAACCGTCATAGGGTCTGAAGTCCGACCTACTGGCGTGCAATTAAAGAGGAAAGCAAAGTTGCCAACCTTGATTTGGTTGACCACCAAGCATTCAGTCTGTTGCAATACATTAATGTTATAGCCAATCTTTTAATAATGGGAAATAATTTTAATGAACTGCGCTGAAAAATTATTAGAGCCATCAATCCTCTTCAATTTATACATCAATTCACCATAGAACTCAGGTTCCGAAAGTCCTTGGCAAGTCCAACATGGAATTTAGATATCAAATCAAAGTATCGTCTATAAAATTTAGAAAAGGTTTGGCGAACGTTATGATACCGATAGCCTTGTTTTAGAAGTTTCTGAGTTAACAATTTATTGCGAGTGTTGAAGTCAGAAACATAGCTAGATGTTCTTGCATAAAACATGTTTCTCAGTTACTACAAGGAAACTATATAATTATTCATCTTTTCACACTTCAAAATTTGTTTTTAAATAAATAAGAGAACACAAATACATAAAACAAAAAAATAGTATTAACTAAGAAGAAAATTAAGAATATTTTAGTCCAGGTACAATCGTTCACGGTCTTTGTATAAGAAATTTTAATAAAATTGAAAGATTTATATTGGAAAAATGCAAAGATCAGGAATCGATACAATCAAGTACCACACCTGATCCAGGACACCATATGGGAAAGTGACAAAACACAAGAAAACATCATACACAAATCCTTTCCCAGCAGGTGATCACGAGGCTTCAAGAAAAGCAACACAGTATGACAAAGGCAAACACGCAAACGATCAACAAAAGAAGCGCCGCATTGGAACGGTCAGTAAAAAAATAACCAAAGAGATTATTCAAACATGTTTGACGGCACCAACCTCACCCTTATTTCTAACGTTATTTCAATTGAAACTAGTGAATTTTTCGATTTAACTAGTAGAAACAGTTGTATTGCACAACTGCATGTATTGTTTAAAATGATATTAACTATATATTCTTATACAGGGACATGAATGTTTGTTTGTTTGATTTGTTTCTTTACGTCCCATCAACAATCTTTCAGTTATAAAGGGACGGGTCTTCCTGGGTTGAACCAGTACTAAGCTAGGATTAATGTTCTTTCTCAAGAACACAATGCAGTGACGCCGGTGAGGCTCAAACCCGCGGCCCTTCGGTCTCGAGTTAAGCACTCTACCACTGAGCCACTGCGCTCCCAGGGACATGAATGAAAAAGGATTCAATAATATCAAATTCCACACTCACTTACATTATAATTCTATGATACATGTACAATTAATCAATAACGTATTTCTAAATACAGTAAAGCGGCCACTCAAAAATAGACAAAACAAAAATCTTAAGAACAATTGGTAGCTTAACGAAGGTCGAGAGTAGTGCATAATGCTCCCTTTGGAGCACTCTGTAATACTTTTGGCCTGCATTAAGGACATATGCTACTAAATACTTCCCATATTGAAATATTTTCAATACTTTGCATACAGTTTGTTTTATGCATGGGCTATCCATTTATGAAATAAAAAGGATATGTCACCGTGCTTATTTTTTCAGAATCTCATATTGAAGTTTACAGCATTTGACCAATTTTCTAGAAATATAAAATAATAATACTAGTCCTAATTATCGAGCTAAAACGGTTGTAATCTTCAGCCAGCTTCTTTCTTTTAACTTAAATTACTGCCCATGACCTCAAACTTTTAAGAAAATTTGCATGTTTACTTGTTATCTCATGCTGTGACAAGATACTGCATGATATATTTTGGCAATTCGTCGAAAAAATGGAATTTGTTTTTAGAATAAATCATGTATTAAAAAATCTGATATTGAAAATCTTGAAAATTTATTTTTAATTCATGGACTATTATAATACCTTTCAGAAAAAAGAATAAAAATATGGGGTCACCGAACTAATTCTCTTTCTAGAGGGCCAAATTTAACCCCACCCCCATAGGTTTCATGCGTAATTCAATATAAAAAGTACGGGGATGACCATTTCGGTCGTTTTGATGATGCCATTTTACTAGTATATGAAGTAATTTAGCATTAAAATGTTAAAAAAGAAAGAAAAAACACACTGAAAATATGTGCGCATCCGGGAATCGATCCTGGTCCTCTGGCTTTGTAGCCAGACACGCTAACCACTAGGCCACGAGGTCAGGTCGTGCGCCGCTTGAAATAACCATACAAATAGTATAGACTCGGCCACTATCGTATTCGTAACCAGGGTTATTGTGTACGTCGTTTGATTTCGACTGAGCTACATCTATCAGTCTTTAGTGCTGAGACGATCAGTTCTGAAAAGATGTCAATAGATATTTCGAACACACTTTAATTAGTTATTTTGTGAAGAAAATGTCGGAACACCGATATGACATAAGAATATCGGAAGCTGTATTGATCCGAATCCGTTAAGGGTCGAAAGACAGGACCCAGACAACTTTCCCCGTTTGCAGACGCGGAAAAGGTGCGCATTGAAAATAGCCGCATATGTCTTTAAGCGATTGGTCTTGAAAACCAATTTTCGGTCTTTTTGAGAGTGGTCGTTTTACACAGGTTTCATTGTAGCCACATTTGTGTTGTTGTTTGGTTGTGTTTCCGTTACATATTCACTAACGTCATAAACGATCAAATAGTAAACACGATGAGCGAGAAGCGCACAATGGCATGCTTTATCACTTTCTCATTTGACTCTCTAGAGTCAACACCTTGCGCTTTCACGTTTTCTCACTATTTCGATACTTTTTTTTCGATGGATAGGTTACAGTGTGGCACAAATAAAGAGGCGGCATTCATGTAAAACGCTTACATGTCTGGTTTGAGCATTGTGGGAACATGTGACATACTTGTTTACCAAATGCGTCACGAAGTCATGTGATTCACCCGATGGATTGATTCATTCTTGTGTCAATCTGCGTTATCATGTGTCACTGAAACGCTTCTATGACCCTAAGCATGTGCAAAACTTTTATAAAATGTTTTTAATGTAGAAAATATTATCATTCTATCACTAAATACTTATAATACCAATCATTGTTATGGTCTGGCTGTCAAGGACGGATTCTTTATAGCCATTTGCCGCGTGGTACTTTTTAACGGCAGTGTTTTGAGTTGTGCATACCGCGCATTATTACATTTTTGAAAGTGATATGCCATAGGTAGCAGACAGGTCGATCTTCAGCCTGAATACAGGACATGCGCAGACAATCCAAACAAAGACAAAGCTTTGCCATCAAGTGAAAGAGACACAAACAGACAAACAACAAAGAAACCATTAACACGCAATCACAGGGTATAAGCAAAACAATCCAATTTCTCTCCCTCCTCGAGATGATAGCCAAACTACATATGTAGGAGTGAAAAAAAACCCTGAATATTGTCTTTATTTATGCCGCAAACCGAACAGGCCCTGTTGAGATGCCGCGTTTGCGGTGTCAACTAAACTGGGCTATTGGCGTTCATATAAGTACTCTTTTACGGGATTCCCATCATGAATGGGTGTAACAGACATTGAGAGTTCTGACAAACTAAGGCTTCAATCCATCAATGAGATGATTGAGTCGCGACACGAGAAACCCTGTCATCGGCGTTTCCGATCAGGTCATACCAAAACCAGCCTGCTCAGTTACAGAGACTAGTTAGAATAGTGAAATTTCGCTTGTAGCAAGTTGTGATATGATACTTTCCAAAAAATAACAAAGGTACTAATCAGACTGCGCTCGTGCCGGAAGACAGGTTTTCTCGCGTCGAACCCATATGAGCCTGCATATTGGATTTCGGCACTTGTCACATTTTCAACCCACGAAGGCTCAGACGAGCCTGTACAACTGCGCAGACTCGCCTGAGCCTTCGCTGCTCGCATATGCAGAGCATGGAAGTCGATGAGTACTCAAACCAACATTAGTACCTACACCCCACTAGATACGTCCTAATGGGCGCTTAGATAAAGTTTTTTTTTTGGGGGGGGGGGGGGGGACATGTGCGATAAGTACCAAAATATTCTCATGTGCTGGCCCATCTTATAAGTGTAGGAGAGGCTGAATCTAATCAGTAAACTATCAAATATTGAAAATCACACTAGCTATCCCCAACTCTGGCAAGCCGGGCATAAAGCATGTCCGTTCGACAAAGACTATCAACCTGCGCATTTCATCTTGGCCTGCACTGTTTGCAAAAGTACCCGTTAAAGTATACTCAGCGTCAGTTAAAAGTTACCAGTATTTAAATTTCTATACTTTGGAAAATATATAATACAGATATATAGCTGTTTTTACATTTATGGTCAACTGGTTTGGAGTGATAAATATTTCCATGAGCCCTGGAACTATGATGCACGTGATGCACCTGCTTTTTATGTCTTTCGCAGGTTTTAAGAATTCGAAATCATCATTTTCAGAAGACAATATGCCAGTAGATGCCCGAGGCGTTTTCATTGAAAACACCACCAAAACTGTTTAAATTATCCCATTAAACACAAAAAATGAGGATCAAAACTTTGCATTTTCCTATACATGCAATGGAAACTACTAGAGTCCAACAAGGAAAGTGTATAACACATTCGGATGTGATGGATACCATTTTCCATAGTGGTGATGCATGTGACTCTATACAGTTAATGGCCCAGTTCCGAATCACTTTTTCTTCAAGGCGTATTCGAAATAGTTGCTCTTAGTAAATAAGATTTCGGTTTTACTTTTACAAAGCACTATTATTCCCCTAAATAATGAACCTCAATTTCTATCATTCGGACTCTGCTATGTGTCATACCACGGCTTTGAAGTAGGCCGCCAATTTGCCTAGTTGCGGGTCATTTGCCCAGTTTCGAATCACTTTAGAAATTCTAAGAAATTAAATTAACGTCTGTGCTCATTTCCATTGCTATTGTGCGCAAACAACACGCGTTGTGAGAGTGAAATGCATTTGTAACCACTGCCACACCCGCCAACACCGTTCGACACACGTGATACTGTAGCCGATAGCGGGGTCATGGTAGATGTTTGAATGGTTACAACGTCTTGACCCCCCCCCCCCCCCCACCACCACCACCACCACCAACACACACACACACCACAGTACGGGATAAAGGCCAGGTTTTTAACATTTTGAAAGACGATCGAATAAATCTGCGCCGGTAAAAAGAAAAACTGGAGAGCTTTAACATGTTTTTAAACGGTGCCAACCTCACTCTTAATTTTGATTTGGCTCTGGTCTCTACCAAAGTAAAAACTCTGTAATACATAGTTGGACAAAAAGCAAGGGAATCATCCGACACAAGTATGTCCACTTGTGAAGGAGTGGGCATATATCAGGGCACTGGAAAATCAACCAGACGTTAGCCATACTTTTACAGGAGGATGAAGTGCATGTGCAAGAGGGGGGGGGGGGGTGGGCAGGGGGTCCGGACTTCCCCTCGAAAATCACAAAAATATAGGTTTTTTTTTAGCAATACTGGTCCCAATCCCCTTAAAATCGTAAAGCTGCCAAGCCAGCTTTCAATTTTGGGCCATAATTGGCACGACAGCGAAACGCCATTTCAATGGCGCTTCGCTGGCGGACCAAAGACGGCCTGCTAATAGTGGTATTTGGATAATTATTCCCCCATCAAACTAAAAAAAAAACGTTGTCAAGGTTGGGCCCTTCTGGATCCGCGCATGTAGTGGTTACGGATAAATGATACATAATTAGGATCATTGGCTTCTACCAGCTAACATTAATCGGGAACGGGACTGATTTAGAGTCCCAACTAAAGACTTGAATTGCCCGGTATCGAGCTCGGGATCCCTGGTCTGCGAGGTCTACACCAAATATGCTGAGAGAGAGAGAGAGAGAGGGGGGGGGGGAGAGAGAGGGGGGGAGAGAGAGGGGGAGAAAGAGAGACATGCAGACAGACAGGCATATAGAGAGACTTAGATAGACAGACAGACTGATAGGCAGACAGAGGAATTCAACAGACACACACAAAGGCATAATCTTCATGCATACGCGGATCCAGGGAAGCCAGGGAAGACTGGGGCACAGAGCCCCCAACCCCGGTAAAGTCCCATAGCTATACCCCTAAAATTCAGACTATTTTCACAATAATGCTCTCTAGAGCTACCAATGCCATCAAATGGAGTTTCGCTGGCGGGCCGATGACGGCCCCCTTTTGTGGTACTTGGATCCTCTCTCTCCTCATCAACTAAAACGACATGAAAAAAAACGATGTCAGAGTCAAAACTTTCTGGATCCGCGTTCGTTAAGAGAGAGAGAGAGAGAGAGAGAGAGAGAGAGAGAGAGAGAGAGAGAGAGAGAGAGAGAGAGAGCATATGGTGCCCGTAAAACTTTTTCATATAATTTTGACTTCTATGTTGTACAAACAGCTGAGCGCGTGTACGCTATTGTTATATGACGTGAAATAAAACTCTGAGTCAGCTGATTCGAAACTGGGCAAATAAGTGACAATGATTACACGGCTATCACAGAACCAAAAACAAAATAAAAGGTCCGTTTTTTTCTTGGATGTGTTTTAATAATTGTTGGAAAACATGCTGAAACCGAATGTTGGATAAAAATGCATTTCAAATGAAAGCATTTTTTGGAAATATGCAGTGAACAGATACTGACACGTGTGAAAATTTATCTTCATAAAATGGGTCATGGGGGAAAAATGTAATTATTTTCATCAAGCAGATAACTTAGAGATATTTGCTTTCACTCACATACAGAGGGATAGTTATACAACAAAACAAAACCAAAATATGTATTTTAAACTTTACCGCTGATGTGTAGTTTGCAGCGAAACTATGACGTGATTCGGAACTGGGAAAGATTCGAAACTGGGCCATTAACTGTACCATAAAATTGAGTGCTGAAGTATCCGCAGTTCTCCGATAAGAATGAACTAAATATTGTCCTATGTTAAGTGTATTGGACTTACTGATAACTTTTCATTGACGCTGAACACGTTAATGGTCGATTTCTCATGGCAATGTTCCTCTGCTATAAATGGCATAAAAGTTGGAGACAACATCACGCGTCTTAAAATTGAAGCCGCGTGAAACTCTTTCCTTGCTAGTGGCGTTCCTGATAACTTTTGCAAACCGTTTGGACCCAGATCAGAACGTCGGTGCTGATCTGGAACCAAACTGTTTGACACTCTGATAGTGTTCCTGGTGAAATAGTTCTTTGACAAAGATAATTTTGAAAAAATCAGCAGACAAAAAAAAATGAAAAATTACCCAGCATGCAAATAATTAATATAATAATTATGTCAAAACGTCATGCGTATGTTTTCTGATGTTGCCGACGCAACCTTGCGCAAACAAGTGTGTACCTGTCCCATTCTTAAACCTTGAAATTTAGAGTTTGTGGAGTGTGCAAATGCCTGTGGAGGCGCTCATTATGGTTTTCAATTTGTACGCAGCATCCTTTTTTCCTTGTGTCTTGAGATAACAGTTGCCCATCCCTTCTGCTCTGATTTAAATGTCAGAATGTCATACAAATAGACCATTAGCTTAGAAAACTGCCTTATCACAATCCTCTACTGGTGTCGTCTGCTGGTAACCATTGCAAACAGTTTGGAACCAGATCAGGCCCGACAGAACGTCGGGCCAGATCTGGATCCAAACTGTTTGACACTCTGATGGTATTCCTGAAAGAAATTTTTCGGAAAAAAAATGATTTTTGAAATCAAACGCCAAACGACAAGAAAACTAGAAAAAGGTACACAATAGGCAAAGAGTTAACGCGGTCTATCGCTGAGTTTTATCTGAGCATTTGCTTGCATTCTCGCGAGACCTGACGATACCTCATCTAGATCTCTCGTATTTCGCCCTTTGCATCATGGGTAACTAGCGATATTTGGCTAATCTCGTTCAATTCTCGCACTGCTGTAGTGACAGAATTTATTGTCAAAAATAGCAAAAAGTTAATTTTTTTGACAGTTTATCATTTCTCTATTAGTCAATATTTTCTGGATGTAAAGCCTCGAGTCATACCAGCAGTGATCGCATAATATATTTTTAATAAAGATGGCGGCGAAAGGTTTGTTCGTGCTAGCGAGCTTCCTGTTTGCGACAATGCATTTGCTTGTGTTTTAGTTAATGACAACAAGTGTAACAAGACCGCACAGACCACTTCTTTGTTGGTATCAGCTGGTATAGGATTTAAAATAGTGCGACCACGCCATCTTATAGCATACTAGCCACTACATGTTCTGCATGTATTTTATTCGAACAACTTAGGCGCAGATCAGCCTTTGCATACGCGCAATCTGATCCCCGCCACTATCATTCGTTGCCTAGATAAAGTCGACATTCGTTAACCCGAAATGCGTGGACCAGTAGCTTTCACTTCGACTAGTAAATAGTTTGAGCTCTAAGGGCCGCATTGGTTTGTAAAAAATGCTATTTTCTTATTTTCCTACCAAAATATATACAGATGTATAACGCTTTCTGTGTAATGATCTTTGGACTATCGGAACCATAGTGTTACATGTACAGTAGTCATGCGCGGATCCAAAATTTTTGTCAGAGGGGGTCCAACTTTGACAGGGTTTTTTAAGCTGATGAGGGGAGGGATGATCCAAATACCACTTTTAGCCGGCTAACATCGGCCCGCCAGCGAAACGCCATTTAAATGGCGTTTCGCTGGCGTGCCGATGATGGCCTAACATTGAATGCTGGCTTGTTAGCATTGTGATTTTTTCAGGGGATCTAGACAAGTATGGTTAAGAAACCCTATATTTTTGTGATTTTTCAGGGGTGGGGGGGGGGGGGGGGGGTCCGGACCCCCTGTTACAGTAGTAGAAGACCTATGCTTCCTTCCTACAGCGAAGTCAGGACTTAAGTTCCTACGGTGTACTGCTGAGTTTGCACAATTAAACTATTACTCTTCAGCAGTGCTTTGCATCACCTGCAGACGACAAAAGTCGCCGCTAGCAAGGGAAGAGCTATGATATATTGTGGGCTTCGTTGTCATAGATTTCACCTTGTCCTATTTACATTGTTGTGATTCTGGTAAATATATAAATTTATCACGTATTACATGCAAACAATACGGATACTGAAAAAATGCATTTTCAGATCTTTATCTACACTGTTTTTAGATGTCATTTACTACTTTAAAATATGTACCTGTACATGTATAGTCGTGATAGAAGTCAGACGGTTAGAGTTTGTCACGTTGTGCTGCAGTATAGCCATGATAAAAGTCACTAGCTTAGAGTTTGTCACGTTGTGCTGTAGTATAGCCATGCTAGAAGTCACACGGTTAGAGTTTGTCACGTTGTGCTGCAGTATAGTCATGACAGAAGTCACTAGCTTAGAGTTTGTCACGTTGTGCTCTAGTATAGCCATGCTAGAAGTCACACGGTTAGAGTTTGTCACGTTGTGCTGCAGTATAGCCATGATAGAAGTCACGGGCTTAGAGTTTGTTACGTTGTGCTGTAGTATAGCCATGATAGAAGTCACACGGTTAGAGTTTGTCACGTTGTGCTGTAGTATAGCCAAGATAGAAGTCACAAGGTTAGAAGTTGTCGAGTTTTGCTGCAGTATAGCCATGATAGAAGTCACTAGCTTAGAGTTTGTCAAGTTGTGCTGCAGTATAGACATGATAGAAGTCAATAGCTTAGATTTTGTCACGTTGTGCTGCAGTAAAACCATGATAGAAGTCACACGGTTAGAGTTTGTCACGTTGTGCTGCAGTAAAACCATGATAGAAGTCACACGGTTAGAGTTGTCACGTTGTGCTGCAGTAAAGCCATGATAGAAGTCACATGCATAAGTTTTTTTCCCGTTGTGCTGCAGTATAGTAATGATAGAAGTCACACGGTTAGAGTTTTTCCTGTTATGCTACAGTATTTTTATGTTAGAAGTCACAAGATTAGAGTTTGTCACGTTGTGCTGCAGTATAGCCATAATAGAAGTCACACGGTTAGAGCTTGTCACGTTGTGCTGCAGTTTCACCATAATAGAAATCACACGGTTAGAGTTTGTCACGTTATGCTGCAATTTAGCCATGATAGTAGTCACACGGTTAGAGTTTGTCACGTTTTGCTACAGTATAGCAATGATAGAAGTCACACGGTAAGAGTTTGTCATGTTGTGCTGCAGTATAGTCATGATAGAAGTCAATAGCTTAGAGTTTGTCACGTTGTGCTGCAGTATAGCCATGATAGAAGTCACACAGTTAGAGTTTGTCACTGTGCTGCAGTGCAGCCATGATTGAAGTCACACGGTTAGAGGTTGTCGCGTTGTGCTGCTGTATAATCATGATAGAGGTCACACGGTTAAAGCTTGTCACGTTGTGCTGAAATAAAGTCATGATAGAAGTCTCACGGTTAGCGTTTGTCACTTTGTGCTGCAGTATAGCCATGATAACAGAGTCTGCCAAGTTGTGCTGCAGTATTTTTATGATAAAAGTCACACAGTTAGAGTTTGTCAGGTTGTGCTGCAGTAGAGTCATGATAGAAGCCAATAGCCTAGAGTTTCTCACGTTGTGCTGCAGTTTAGCCATGATAGAAGTTATACGGTTAGAGTTTGTCACGTTGTGCTGCTGTATAGTCATGATAGAAGTCACACGGTTATAGTTTGTCACGTAGTGCTGCAGTATAGCCAGGATAATGTCACACGGTTAGAGTTTGGCACGTTGTGCTGCAGTATAGTCATGATAACAGAGTTTGCCTCGTTTTGCTGCAGTATTTTCATGATAGAAGTCACACGGTTAGATTTGGTTAAGCTGTGCTGCAGTATAGACATGATAGAAGTCACACTATTAGAGTTTGTCACGTTGGAATGCAGTAGATCCATGATAGAAGTCACAAGGTTATAGTTTGTCACGTTGTGCTGCAGTATAGCCATGATAAAGTCACACGGTTAGAGTTTGTCACGTTGTGCTGCAGTAGAGTCATGATAGAAGCCAATAGCCTAGAGTTTCTCACGTTGTGCTGCAGTATAGCCATGATAGAAGTTATACGGTTAGAGTTTGTCACGTTGTGCTGCTGTATAGTCATGATAGAAGTCACACGGTTATAGTTTGTCACGTAGTGCTGCAGTATAGCCAGGATAATGTCACACGGTTAGAGTTTGGCACGTTGTGCTGCAGTATAGTCATGATAACAGAGTTTGCCTCGTTTTGCTGCAGTATTTTCATGATAGAAGTCACACGGTTAGATTTGGTTACGCTGTGCTGCAGTATAGACATGATAGAAGTCACACTATTAGAGTTTGTCACGTTGGAATGCAGTAGATCCATGATAGAAGTCACAAGGTTATAGTTTGTCACGTTGTGCTGCAGTATAGCCATGATAAAGTCACACGGTTAGAGTTTGTCACGTTGTGCTGCAGTATAGTCATGATGGAAGTCACACGGTTAGAATTTGTCACGTTGTGCTGCAGTATAGCCATGCTAGAAGTCACACGGTTAGAGTTTGTCACGTTGTGCTGCAGTTTAGGTATTGTTGGCTTCGTTGTAATAGCTTTCACCTTGTCCTAGTTCCATTGTTGTGATTCTGGAAAATATTATTTTGTCACGTATTGTATGCAAACAATACGGCTTCTGAATGAATTCAGATCTGTATCTACACTGTTTATTAGCACAGCGGGCGTTCTGCCGTGCTTACTTTGATGGTTTTCTAATTGTTACTGTATCTTTCATCGCCGAATTTTCCTTCCGATTTTACTGTTTTGTTTTTGAGGTAAAAAAAATATTAAAGCTTAAATTTGTTGTTTATTATGCAACGAAAAGATGGGTGCTAATGAATAAATTCATTGCATAATAGTTAATGAATACAGCCACTATTTTAGTAAAACAATTAGAGCGTGTATTTTTAAGTAATATTTTCGGATTTGAAGTCATTGTTTCCTTTACTTTATTTGGTTGTGTCTAAAACTGTAACCGAACCGATATGGGCCAAACTTACAACCATAGCCGAATGGGTCAGGACCGAATCTACGGGAAATTGGGGGTAATAAAAGTCCGGACCAATGCCTTGTGCCAAAATTTATTGACATCAAAATGTTATTTAACATGCAAATATTAAGATAACAATTAGACAAAATTGCTCATTATAGTGTCTTCTTAAAAATGCATAAAGTTTTTTTTAAACTAACGTTTAGTTAAAATTTATTAACACAAATACCGACAATGTCAAGCATTTTAGACGCATGGTTAGTTTTCGAGATATTGACGATATCAAGTAAATATAGGCTCAACAGAAACATTTTTATCATAGTCCTTTATTCCTTTTTGTCGTTTCGTTAAATGTGAAGGTCCCACAAGTTTTGAAAAAAATGGATCCACCGAAATTCTTCGACAAATTCAGCCAGGAACCAGCTCAGGACCAAAATGGGACTAAAATTGTCATTAATATTTTAGTGCGTTATTGACGATGACAAATAACTTTTTATTTGTGGCTACGCAGACTTTAAAGATACCAGCTGTTTATCTTGTGTCATCTGATTGGATGCCTTAGCAGATGTAAATGAAATGAGCTTCTATTTTAAGATGAAATCTGCCGCGGACCGAACCGGGTCAAATTCGCCATTTGTTTATGGCCACCACGCCCATACAAGATTAATCCCTTTTAAATCATCTCAGAAATCGAAAGGCAAATGGGTTCTGGACATGGCATGCTGCATTGGGAATGTGGGCTCTATCAAGTTCTCACAAATGATGATTCTGAGTTGACATAGACCTATTTTACAATGGCCACCATGCCCATATATGGTAAAACACTTAACATACTTTCTGAAACCTAAAGGTCAATGACCTTGGGGCTTGCTTTGTAGCATTAGGTTGTTGGGTCCGTATATCTTATTTGACCTTGCAAAATATTTTAGAATAATAGCTTAGATTGACCATGACCTGTTAAAACATTGTTTAAGAGATCTTGTGACTCAATATCAGACCCAGGTGAGCACTTGAGTACGTCTAGTTTTACTTTTCTCTTCTGTTCTGAGTTGCCTTTTAAGCCATATGGGTGACATGACATATATTTTGGTGTATATGCACCAATTTTGCATTATCTGCTAAATAATCACTACTTGAAAATACAGGTAAATGGAACCCCCTTTCAAAATTTTGATTTTTCAAAATCAATACTTGGAAATGATTCTGCTTACCTGTTTTTCATATATCGACAAGGATGCTCGAAACCAAAAGATAATGCAAAAATGGTCAAAACCAATCACTGATACGGTGTGAAAGAAAATTAGATGAAATAAGTTTTATACAAAGCGAGTGGAGAAACGTTATTCCCCGTGCATCAGTTTTGCTGCATTTACATCAAGTTAGTACTTGTAGATGTCATTTACAACTTCAAAAGATATATATGTACTTGTATAATCATGACAGAAGCCACACGTTTAGAGTTTGTTATGTTGTGCAGCTGGACAAAAGCATGTATTTTTTTCATATCCGTTTTACAATAGAGTGTGAAGTAACTTATATTTTCTTCTATATATGTACACATCCCAACAGGATCTATTCACATTGCCCTAATGTGTGATCTGGCGTTGGTCTGTTGTGTGACCATTCTTCCTTCTTGTTACCAGTAATCAAGTAAAGGTATTGCGCTAGATTGATACTGATGGAGATGATATAAACATGGATAAAATTTCGAAAACTCTGAACTTTAGAAAATCAGAATTTAAAACTTGCTGTATGCCTCCAAATTATTAAAAATTCCAAGTTAAATGGGCAACTACCTTTAGATAAATTAAAACACGTATTTTATATAGTAAGTAAGTATGATCAGGAAATACCACAATCACAAAATGCAGACAAACCCATGGCAAGAAAGAGCAACACAACAATCACGAGACACATGAAGACAAACTAACCAAAGCAACCAACTCTTCCCTCCCCAGCAAGATGATTGCAAATCCAGAATGGACACTAAGTAACGCAAAACAAAACACAGAACAACTACAGAACCTCACAACGAGAGCAACCCATTTTTGTTGTTTGCTGCGACTAGTGTAAAAACAATGGTTGTGTGCTACCTTAATAGTTTATCATGTGATCTATAAATATCGACAAATCTTCCCTACGGAAGAATGTTCGTGTCGCAAAGTCAAATATATTTGCAGATATTATTGACATTTCTCGCGTTCTAACTATCCCTCTTTCAGCGTCAACGTAAAATCATGTTTAAAACTAATAAAAAAAGTGCAAAAATTAAACATTTCATAGTTAATCGCTTAAATATCCCAATAAACATTTTATGACATGTACTTTCTTCCATACAAAGATTAAGTCAGCTTTTCTAGGTCAACAATGAAAGGAGCTCTAGCGATAAGGCGTATGTGCATCATCTAAAGTGGTCCTGCATCTAAAATGGTCCTGGCATCTATTTTGGTCCCAAATTGCCTCTAAATTGGTCCCGGCTGGCATCTATTATGGCACGCAAAGCAGACTCTAAAATGATCCCCGTTATATTCCTGTACATCATCTAAAGTGGTCCTGCGTCTAAAAAGTTCCTGGCATCTAAAACTGCGCAGAAATGTTTAAGTAGGTATGTGTGCATGAGATTATTGTTTCACTTTTATTTACTAATTGACCACTCATAAAACCAACAAACTGACAATGTGCATCTAGTGAAACATCAGAACAAAAATATTGGAGGATCACGACAGTGTGTCCGTTTGAATGCACAGTTATTGCGCTTCCTCGCTGTGTGATCTGATCAGCATATACGTATTTTTGCTGTTTATATAGTGTTGTACCGGCGATCCTAAAGATGTAGACGAGCAGTCTGGTTTGAATTTTACCTGGTCTGAAACCCCTGAAATCAGGTTTCCTGCTGAAAGAGTTGAAGACAGCTGTGCCATTATATTCGCTGTGTGAAAGTGATAATATAGTGTAAACAAAATAAAAAAGAAGAAAACGTTTATCAGTTCATATGTCGCATAGGTCCCTATACTCTCCATTTTAAATTCCATTTTATTTTTGTTTCGTTGTTTATTTCAAGGAACAAGATGATGAAGTTTTCGATTCTTTTTTTATTGTTGTTTTGGTGTTGTTGCAGTTCAGGTTTTTTGTGAACTTTCCGGTAGTATAATATAGAATCCCGCCAACCCGTATAATGACAACCGATCCTAAATTATCAATACATGGTCCGAGAAATAACCTATTCTCCACATATAAAAGACCTTTCCCTCAATAAAATTTCTGGCCCGGAAAATATCCAACCAACCATATTAAAAAATTCCCAATTTTATACATATTTGCCCAGAAATATGGTCCTTTGGAAAAAGGGACAATCGAATAACTGAACAATATACGAGCTGACCAAATGGGGTATTGTTTAACTCAAAATATTCAAATAAACTGAGCCGCATCTGTACAAATGAATCAGAAAACCATGTGCGCAAAGCGAATACTCAGATCAGCATGCCTTGGGCATCTGTTGTGTGCGCTGGGTATTCGCTGTGCGTCCAATGCTCAGAGAGATGCTAAAACACAAGGTTTCCTCGTACAAAAAAAGGAGACCCTGATCAGAATGGGCGTATGCCAACTCATGGCGAATGAATGTTGTTTTTAAAAGGTGCGATAAATAATGAATGGGTTAGCTTGGAGCTACCATTTTCTATAGAAATCCATTTTTGCCCAAAGCTGTTCAGCTGTCCGCTACCCTTTTGACGATACACATAAAATGTGAACAAGATTGGCCAACACGCCTCTGCGATATTGAATTCAGAAAATCTGACTATAGCCGCGCTATAATGCATTTAATGTTGTAAAAATATCAATCAAAGTCCATAACTCTGTTACAAATTTATGTAAACCGACCGGTAAAATTCCATCCAAGATCTTGCCAGTATAAATACATATATAAAATTGGGTAAAATCCTATTCATTTGTTCTCACGATATCGAGTGGAAACGGAATTCTGACCGGCATCACTCAAGGGCCATAAGTTACAAGTTGGAGAAAACTGACAGGCAACAATCACAGCTTGTCTGTATCAAAGCATATGCAAAATTTCGCCAAGTTCTGTGCATGTATTCTGTAAATATTGAGCAGAAACAAAATTAAGACTTCAATTAAGGGCCATAACTGTCACAAATTTGAAAAACTGGCAGGTAACAATCCCAATATAGATGTTGTCAATGTAAATGTATATTTAAACATTTGGTGTAATTATCCCCACGCTTTTTTAAAAAAGCGAGGAGATATTGTAATCGCCTCCGTCCGTCCGTCCGTCTCTCCGTTATGCTATCTCCTCCTAAACCATTAGACGAAATTCAACCAAATTTGGTGCGTAAGTTAGTCACATAAATGGGGCGTGCAACATCAAACTGTTTTTGGCCCCGCCCCCTGGGGAGGGGCCAAAAGGTCAAATATCATTTATTTTCAATTACAAAGTCAATTTCAAAGATTTTATACCAAACTGTGTGTGTGTAATCTCACAAATAAAAGATACAAAACATATCAAACGGGATTTGCATCATGTCGCCTGGGTCATGCCCCAGGGGTGGGACTTTGGGGCGTTGGGTGCCCGGGGGGGGGGGGGGGTTAAAAAATTCAAATATGGTCATGTGGCATATCAAATCGACGGGGATGACGAGCAGAACAGAATGCAAGTAAAGTTTTCACCCTAGGGTCAAACTGGTGACCTTGGAGGTGAGGTCAAAAGGTCAGATATCATTAAATTTAGACTACCATGTCAATTCTAAGATTTTTATACCAATTTTTGTGTGCGTTCTTACAAATAAAATATTGTTAACATATTGAACAGAATTTTGATTCTGTTGCTGGGGTCATGACCCAGGGGTGGGACTTGGGGTGCTGGGTGGATCAAAGACTTCTGCGTGGGGATTTGCGATGGCACCCCATCGACTGTGCATTCTAGTTCCAATTTGTTCTCAATGTATTGAGGGGAAACAAAAGTCTGACATTAGCAAGGGTCATAACTCTGTTACAAATTTGCGAACTATGACGGGTTACAATCTCAACCTAGATCTTGTCAATATCAATTCACACAAAAAATTTGGTAAAATTCTATCTATGAGTTCTTGCAATATTGAGCGGAAACAAAAATCTAACATCAATCAAGGGCCATAACTCTGTTACAAATTAGAGAAAAATCAAGATGTATAACAATCTCAATCTAGATCATGCTAATATCATTGTATATACCATATTTGGTAAAATTCTATTAATTTGTTCTTAAGATATTGAGTGAAAACGGAATGGTGAAGTCAATAAATGGCCATATCTCCGTTATAAATTTACGAAAAAATGATAAATAACAATCCCAACCTACATCTTGTTAATATCAATGGACATACAAAATTTTGTCAAATTCTATCAATCTGAGCGGAAAATGAATTCTAGGCGAAATTCTGACAACAGTCAAGGGACATAACTCTGTTACAATTTTTCGAAAAATAATGTGTATCCAATCTGGATATTGTCTTTATAAATGTAATACACAATTTGATAAAAACTTCTATCAATTTGTTCTCAAAATATTTAACTGAACGAAATAACGATGGATGGATGGACAGAATGACAGACATCCCAAATCAAATATGCAGCCTCTTTTCATAGAGGATTTATAATTAAAATCAAGGGTTTCATAGTAATGTTATCTCACTTATGAACCTAAGGCTCAAGGTAGCTGAAATCAACTAGAGCCACTAGAAGTTAGTTTTTCTATCCAGAGGCTTAGGGTTAGTATTACTATACAGAAGCAATGTCTCTGCCACCAGAAGCCAGTTCTACTTGCCAGAGTCACACTCATTGCTGCTAGAGGCAGTACTGCTGTCAACAGTTTCTTTTTTTAGCAAAATATCAGTACTATATTATCTGCCAGTAGAGGTCGGAACTACATCTCAGAGTACCTGTTTCTGCAACCAGAGGTCAGTATTACTATCCACAGTCTCACTCACTGCCACAAGAGATCATAACTGCTATCCAGAGTCACTATCTGTGCCACTAGAGGTCAGTACTGTTATCCAGGAACCCAGCCTCTGTCACCAGAGGTCAATAATAGTAACAATAGGTCACGAATCTGCTTCTAAAGGTCAGTAATGCTATAGAGAAACCCTGTGTCTGCAACTAGAGGTCGGTACTAGTATCCAGAGTCCATAACTCTGCAACTACCGGCCAGTATTAGTATCTACGGTCCCTGTCACTACTATTAGAGGTCAGGTAAATTATCCAAAGTCCAAAATTCTGCTACTAGGACCTTGTACTACTATATTCAGAGGCCCTGTCTCTCCCATACGAGGTCAATATTAGAGTCATTACCACTGGAAGTCAGTACTAGTACCTTAGTTACAGTCACTGCTATTACAGGTCAGCACTAGTAACCATAGTCATGGTCTCTGCTACTAGAGGTCAGTACTCGTATCGATAACCTCAATTTCTGCTACTAGAGGTCAGTACTAATAATCATTATACAAGCCACTCCTAATAAATGTCATTTCTAGCACCCATAGTTTCAAACTCTGCTGCCGGAGGACAGAATAGGCATCCATAGTCCCAGACTCAACCACTAGAGCCCAGTTATTTTATCCAGTGTCCTAGTAGTTGCTACTAGAGGTCAGTATTTTAATCCATAGCCCCAGTCTCTGCTATGTATCCTAGTCAATATCTCTGCTACCAGAGGTCAGTACTAATATCAATAGACCCAACCATGGCTACTAGAGGTCTTTAATGGTATCCAGCGTCCCTGCCATTGCCATTGGAGATAAGAACTAGCATCCAGAATCCTAGACATTGCCACTAGAGATCAGAACTAGTATCCAGAGTCCCTGTCACAGCCACTAGAGATCAGTGCTAGTATTTAGACTCCCAGTCATTGCAACTAGAGGTCAGTACTATCATCCAGAGTCCTGGATATTGCAACATGAAGTCAGTACTTGTATCTAGAGTCCCTTTCATTCACACTTAATGTCAGTAAAAGTAAACAGAGTCTATGTACTAATTTTAGAGTCCCAGTCATTGCTACCGGAGGTCAGTTAAATGTCCAGAGTCCCTGGGAATGCAACTAGAGGTCAGTAAAAGTATCCAGACCTCTGTTATTTCCACTTAAGACCAGGGTCAGTATCAAGGGTTCCATTCATTGCCACTAGAGGCCAGTAAAAGTATCGAGGATCCCTTTTCTGCATCTATAGGTCAGTCCTAATATCCAGAGTCCTAGACATTCCAACTAGAGTTCAGTAAAAGTATCCAGAGTCCCTGTTATTGCCACTTAATATCAGTCAAAGTATCCAGAGGCCCTGTCCTTGCCACTAGTGATCAATTTAAGTATCCAGAGTCAATGAATTGCCACTGGAAGCCAGCACTCGCATCTTAAGTCTCAGTCATTGCCACTAGAGGTCAGTTAAAGTATAAAAAGTCATTCGCATTGCCACTAGAAAACAGTACTAGTATCTAGAGTTCCTATTTTTGCCACTATAGGTCAACAAAAATATCCAGAGCCCCAGTCATTGGCATTTGTTGACTATAATAGTATCCAGAGTTCCTGTTCTTGCCATTTGATATCAGTACTAATATTTAGAGTCCCTATCATTGCCACTAGAGGTCAATAATAGTATCTAGATTTCCTATCATTGCCAATAAAGATCAGTACAAGTAGCAAAAAACCCTGTTATTGCCATAAGATGTCAGTAAAAGTATCCAGGGTCCCAGTCATTGTCACTTGATGACAGAACTAGTATTCAAAGTCCCTGTTACTGCCACTAGAGGTCAGTATTGCTATCCAGAGTCCCAGTCATTGCCACTAGAGTTCGTAAAACAGTGTCCAGAGACCCAGTCATTGACAAAAGAGGTCAGTAAAAGTATCCAGAGTCCCAGCCGTTGTCACTAGATGTCAGAACTAGTATTCAAAGTCCCTGTCACTGCCACTAGAGGTCAGTTTTACCACCCAGTGTCCCTTTCCTTGCCACTAGAGGTCAGTATACTATCCAGAGTCCCTATCATTGCAGTAGAAATTAGTACTAGTACATAGGGTCCAAGTAATTAGTACTAGTACCTAGGGTCCAAGTAACTGACAACAGAGGTCATTTAAGGTACCCAGAGTCCCTGTCCTTGCCAATTAAAGTCAGAACTAGCATCCAGAGTCCTGGATATTGACACTAGAGGTCAGTACTTGTATCCAGAGTCCCTGTTATTGTCACTTAATATCAGTAAAATTATTGAAAGGCCCTGTCATTGCCACAAGAGGCCAGTACTTGTATACAGAGTCTGGTTCTTGATACTAGATGTAAATAAAATTATCCAGAATCCCTTTCATTACCAATAATTGTCAGTTCTAGTATCCAAAGTCCCAGTTATTGCAAAAGGAAAACAGTTAAAGTATCCAGAATCCCTATAAATGTAACTAGAGATCAGTAGTGTATTCAGAGTCCCAGTAGTTTTTATTAGAGGTCAGTGAAAGTATCCAGAGTCCCTGTCATAGCCACTAGAGGCCAGTACTTGTATACAGAGTCTGGTTCTTGATACTAGATGTAAGTAAAATTATCCAGAATCCCTTTCATTACCAATAGATGTCAGTTCTAGTATCCAAAGTCCCAGTTATTGCAAAAGGAAAACAGTTAAAGTATCCAGAATCCCTGTAAATGCAACAAGAGATCAGTACTGCATTCAGAGTCCCAGTAGTTTTCATTAGAGGTCAGTGAAAGTATCCAGAGTCCCTGTAAGTACCACTAGTCGTCAATAAAAGTATCCAGAGTCTCAGTCATTCTCACTAGATGTCAGAACTAGTATTCAAAGTACCTGTCACTGCCACAGAGGTTAGAATTACTATTCAGAGTCCCTGTCATTGCAACTGGAAGTCAGTAAAATATCCAGAGTCCTTGTCATTTCCACTACAGATCATACTAGTATCCAGAGTCCTTATCATTGCATCAGGAGATCATAACCAGTATCTAGGGTCCAAGTTATTGCCAACAAAAGTCATTTAAAGTATTCAGAGTCCCTGCCCTTGCCACTTAAGGCCAGTACATCCACAGTCCTAGACATAGCCACTAGAGATCAGTACTTGTATCCAGAGCCTCTGCCATTGCCACTAGATATCATTAACAGTAACGAGGGTCCATGTCATTGCCACTAGAGTTCAGTACTAGTATCCAGAATCCCTGTCATTGCCACTAGAGGTAAGTACTTGTATCCAGAATCCGGTTCTTGATACTAGAGGTAAGTTAAAATATCGAGAGTCCTTCGAAACCACTTAATGTTAATTCTGGTATTCATAGTCCCAGTTATTTCAGTATCCAGGTTCCCAGTCAGTGCCACTAGAGGTCAGTAAAAGTATCCAGAGTCCTAATCCTTGCCACTAAAGGTCAGTCTTAGAATGCTGAGTCCTAGGCAAAGTCCAAGTCATTGACACTAGAGGTCAACAACAGTATCCAGAGTCCCCGCCCCTTCAACTAAAGGCTAGTACTAGCATCCAGAGTCCTAGACATATCCACTAGAGGTCAGTATTTGTATCCAGAGCCTCTGTCATTGTCACCAATTATCATTAAAAGTAACGAGAATCCATGTCATTGCCACTTGAGTTCAGTTCTAGTATCCAGAATCCCTGTCATTGCCACTAGAGGTCAGTGCTTGTATCCAGAATCTGGTTCTTGATACTAGAGGTCAGTAAAAAAATCCGGAGTCCTTCATAACCATTAAATGTCAATTCTGGTATCCATAGTCCCAGTTATTCCTAAAGGAGGCCAGATAAAGTCTTAGAATGCTGAGTCCTAGGCAAAGTCCCAGTCATTGACACTAGAGGTCAATAAAAGTATCCATAGTCCCAGTCATTGCCTATAGTTGTCAGTATATGTATCCAGAGTTTCAGCTTTTGCCTTTAGATGTACGTATTAGTATCTGGAGTCCCTGTCTTTGCCACTAGAGGTCAGTACAAGTAGCTTGAGTCCCTGTTATGCCAATAGAGGTTTGTACCAGTATGCAGACACTAGAATCAGTTCTAGTATCTAGAGTCCTTATCATTTCCAATAGTGGTCAGCAAAAGCATCCAAAGTCGACATCATTGTCACAAGACGTCAGTAAAAGTATTTAGAGTCCCTGTCATTGTTACTAGATGTCAGTAAAATACCCAGATACCCAGTTATTGCCTCTAGAGGTCAGTAAAGTATCCAGAGTCGCAGCCTTTGTCACAAGAGGTCAGTAAAAGTATTCAAAATCTAAATCATTGCAACTAGCGATCAGTACCAGTATCAAAGTCCCAGTCATTGCCACTAGAGGTCAGTCAAAGTATGCACAATCCCTGTCATTGTCATGAGAGATCAAAACAGGTATCCAGAGTCTATGCCATTGCCAGTAGTTGTCAGTACAAGTAACAAGAGTCCAAGTCATTGCCACTAAAGGTCAGTTCTTGTATCTAGAGTCCCAGCCAATGCAAATTGATGTCATTTAAAGTATTAAGAACCCCTGTGTTTGCCAATAGTTGTCAGTAAAAATATTAAGGGTCCCTCTCATTGTTAAGAGAGGTCAGTAAAACTATCCAGAGTCCCAGTCATTACCACCAGAGATCAGTAGTTGTATCCAGAGTCCCTGTCATTGCCAGTGAGATCAGAACTAGTCTCCAAAGTTCTTTCTTCGCCACTAGAGGCCAGTAGTAGTATCCAGAGTTCCAATCATTTCCTTTTAAGGTCAATAGAGTATCCAGAGTCCCTGTCAATATCCACTAGAGGTCAGTAAAAGTATGCAGACTCCTGTCTTTTGGCACTAAAGGTCATTATACGTATCCAGAGTCCCAGTCATTGCCACAAGAGTTTAGTATAAGCATCAAGAGGCCTTGTCATTGCCAATAGAGGTCAGTAAGAGTATCCAAAGTCCCTATCATTGTCACTAGATGCCAGTACTATTATCTAGAGTCTCCTTCATTGCCACCCTTGGGGTGGGTACTAGTATCTTTATCCCTAGTTTCTGCTACAAGAGGTCAGTACTAGTATCATGAGTCCCTGTCTTTGCCACTAGAGGGCAGTACTAGCATCCAGTGTCTCAGTCGTTGCCACTAGAGGTCAGTTAGATATCCAGAGTCCCTTTCATTGCCACTAGAGTTCAGTACTGGTATCCAGTGTCCCAGCAATTGTCACTGGAGATCAGTTCAAGCATCCAGAATCCCAGTCAATGCGACTAGAGGTCAATTAAATTGCCCAGAGTCGCACACATTGTCATTAGAGGTCCGTAAAAAGTTTCAGAGTCCCTGTCATTGCCACAAGTTGTCAGTAAAAGTGTCTAGAGTACCTGTCATTGTCACAAGCTATCATTCCTAGAATCTAGAGTCCCTTCCATTCGACTAAATGCTAGTACTAGTATCCAGAGTCCGCCTCTCAGCTACAAATGGACTGTACTATTAACCATGGTTGTAGTCACTTCTACAGAGTATCAATCCCTTGTTGCAATCACTGCTACAGGTGATTATTATAAGTATCTATAGTCCCAGGTTTTGCCAATAGAGGTCAAACCTAGTATATAGAGTCCCTGTTTTTGCCACTAGAGGTCAGTATTGGTATTCTCAGTCCCAGTCACTACTATTTAGTGCTAGAGGCCAGTCCTTATATCCATAATTTCAGTATCTGCTACTAGTGATCAGTACGTGTATCCGTATTCCCAGTCTCTGCTAGTTTCTATAGCCATAATCTCTACTGTCATAGGACAGTAATAAATCCCTCACACTATATAGATATCAGTACTACTCTACTCTCTATATATATTTATATTATTTCTGATGAAGCATTGGTGGTTAACATTCGTAAGCGCTATATTTGTTGCAATATGACCCAGTAAAAGAACATGATTCGTACTAATTTATATGTTCTTAATATACTCATTTCTTTTCATTTGCTTCCGTTTACGGAGTTTGTACATTTAATGGTTCGGTTATGCGCCAGTCATTTGTATCCCCCACCCCCTCAGGGCAGGGGAATTGCGGGGTTTTTTTTACTTTTAATTTTTCAAAGCTCTGCTTAAAGCCCTGAATTGCGGGGCCAAATTTGTGGTAAAATCCCTGCTAAATGCCCCCGCCCCCTGGTAGACAATAATGACTATTAACAAATGACCTAAATCATTTTGAATAAGCTTTCCACCTTTTCCCCTCTCCCATGGTGGTGTCACATGAAACGCTTCAGTTGGCCCAGTGGATTCAGAGAATATACAAATATATTGTGCAGGGCATAATACAGAAATATAAGAGGTATCGACTAGAAACTTCACTGGTAGATATATATCGATGAGGAGAAGTACAGTGTACAAGAACCGTACCTCTCCTTCGCATAATTTATGAGTTATTGCCCTTTGTTATTTTTCACACTTAATTACGTCCGAAGCATAGCACAACAACTACATGCATAACAGGTATCAACTTGAAACTTCAATGGTAGATAGATCTCAATAATGAGAGATACAGTCTACAAAGATCCATAACTCTCTTTTGCATAAATTAGAAGTTATCGTCCTTTGTTATACTTGAATTTTGTCCAGAGCAGAACATAACACTATTAGTGATATGAACTTGCAGCTGTTGAACAACCGTATAATTGGGAGTATCTATCGTTTCTACCGATTCTCTTGATTTCTGAATTCCTAGAGCGGTGGGGGGGGGGGGGTCAAAAAATTACAAGTGTTATAGGTTTTTTTAGGAATAAGTATGACGACCTCCACGCCCCATCCCTACCCCACAGCGTCTAAAATCTTGGACTCCCCCACCCTCCCTCCTTGGAAATTTTCCACGAAGTTCACTTGGAATGGTCAATTGGAACACCTTGTAAAAAGTAAGTAAAAGACGACTAAAGCATCAGTCAGGCTTTGGCCTCGCCCTTTCCAAATGATACCATAGTTTCTTGACCCGCACCTGCCCGAGAACATGCGAATCGACCACCAAGTTGCATCCCTTTTGGTGTAGATGTTTAGGTGTGCTGTAAGAAGGACCTTTTAGACAAGCCCTATTTAAACAGGAAATTAAAACCCCCGGCACACACACGGCACTGCGGGAACATATCGTAGGTTTAATCCCGGCACTTAAGCCCCGCTATGTTCCCGGTATCCACAGGCCCAAATTGGAGGGCTGCATTATCTCATGTTTAATTCAATGCGGATTAAAGCCCGTGCGCATGAGGCATGAATACACGGAGTTGTCTCAATTGCATTCGATATTTAAAATAAAACGGTATGTGCGTTAGATACCAAATCCTGCAAAACACACACACGAGCGCGCACGCACGCACCCACACAAATGGCTTGTGTCCTGGCTATATGATTATTTTTGCGGTGGAAGCCGTTTAAGTTGAAAAAGTATTAGGTTTGCATATATTTACATTTAGCGCTCAGGACCATTTTAGAGTCTGCTTAGCGCACCATAATAGATGCCAGTCAGGACCAATATAGAGGCTGGTCAGGACCATAATAGATGCCAGGACAAGTTTAGATGCCAGGACCATTTTAGATGATGCACAGGCGTATATTTTCCCTAGTTGACATGATTACAAAACCTAAATTTTCAAATGGCCCTAACGTTTTTGAAATTGGACTGTTTCGGTAGTAAAATATGCATAGAAAGCATCAAAATATGTTTCAAAGCGATTCATCATTTACAAAGCCGTGAAAATTTGGGCCTTCTACTCCCACCCCTCATTTTATGTCTTTAGACCGGGTGCCGTTTAGACGAGAGTTTAAGTAAATTCTTTGCAGGTTTTCAAAATGTAAAAGTGCTAAAATATTAAGGATATAAGTGCCCTTCATTTTCAAAACTTTGCGGTATTCCTTCTGCGCATGCGTACGAAATATACTTAAAATTGTGACGTTTGTCATTTACAAAATGAAACTGGCGTCTTCCAGGTTGTTTTTAGATGCTTCCCCCCCCCCCTAGACCCAAGATGCCCTTTGGAGAATTAAATGTCGCTATACAAATATATAACATATGTAAAGGGCGTCTTGGGTCTAGTGGGGGGGGGGAGGGGTCGCATAAGCGAAAGAAGACATCAAATATCTTACAAAATAAACCACTTTGCAAGATGGTCGTTTTTATTGTACATCAACTGTATAAATAGTTTTACTGTACATAGCGTGGTTCCTTGTTTAACGGTCTAGTTCCCATATAATGTTACTGATTAACAAGCACAGTTGATGATCGAAATAAATTCTCATTCAATAAGAAGTAGAGTTATTACATGCATGAAGGAAACCCCGATTTAAATATACAATTTAGGGGGCACAGGTGCATCGACGACTCGTCTATATATATTTGTTGAAAGTGCCTAGTTTCTCCAGTCGTTATTTCAACAAAATAAAAACGAACGTCTCGTTTAGGGAGATTGCTTGCCTTATCGCTAGAAAATCTTATAAACTTCGTCTAAAAAGCAATTATTATCTGTAGAATTCAGTATCTTGAGACTGACTTTCTATGGAAAGTCAGCCTCAATATCCTGAATTCAGGAATAATTCTGAAAACTTTCAACATGTCAAATAGTTATACCACGGTTGTCCGTCTGTACGGGAGATAACTCGTGGATCATCTCCATGTACAGGCGGACAAACCATGATATAACTAATACTTAAAAGTGACACCGGCTTGGCAGTGAATCTATAGTGCTGCCAACATCTAATGACCATGTATACACTTGCTTGTTTGTAAACATTGAAAATATAGCAAGAAGTGAGCAAAGCTCACATACCCCCCGGCGGTAGCCATCAGAGGTTGTAACACTTTCAGAGAAAAGACAAAACTGTCAAAGATTCAAGTAGTTTCTGAGAAAACTTTGAGGAAAATTGTGCATATGTGTTATATAAGAGTGACAGATGGAAAAATTGAAAATTTGAAAAAGGCAAAATGAGGATAAGCACCTTAATTTTTATTGACACAATACACTTTGCCTA
The DNA here is from genome assembly GCA_964019695.1 of Loripinus fragilis. Classification (NCBI taxonomy): domain Eukaryota; kingdom Metazoa; phylum Mollusca; class Bivalvia; order Lucinida; family Lucinidae; genus Loripinus; species Loripinus fragilis. Next base: position 48,179,209 of record OZ026522.1, read on the forward strand.
CCTGAAAGTGTACACAAAACTTCATAATCCTAAATCAAGTAGTTGCTGAGAAAACTCTGACAAAAAGTCTATATGTTTTATATAGGAGTGAAAGAAGGAAAAATTGAGAAAGAAGGCAAATTAAGCTTTAGCATGTTTATTTTCATTTACACTATACATTTAGCCTACCTGAAGGTGTACACAACATTTGAAAACACTGGCTCCAATAGGAGCTGAGAGATCTGCACCAGAAATTTCCATTGGAGCGAAAGAAAAATGAACAAATAAATGGATTGATAAGCAAATGTGGCTGTTCTTTTGTTACACAATACAACTAATCACTATCAAGCTTTGTAACAAATTTCAGAATTCTAACTCAAGTGGTTGCCGAGAAATCTTTGACGAAAAAAAATGTCCATTTGTATTCTATAAGAGAGAAAGAAGGAAAAAAGGAAAATTTGAAAAAAGAAGGCAAAATGAGGATTAGCATCTTAATTTCCATTTACGCAGTACACTTTGTCTTCCTGAAGATGTACACAAAATTTGTAAACACTGGCTCCAATAGGGCTGAGAAATCTGTGACAGAAATTTCCATTGGAGAGAAAGAAAAATGAACAAATAAAGGGACTGATAAGCAATATGTGGCTGTTCTTTTGTTACACAATACAACTCATCACTATCAAGCTTTGTACCAAATTTCAGAATCCTAACCCAAGTAGTCGCTGAGTAATCTTTGACGGAAAAAAAGTTTACAAACAAACAGACAGACAGACAGACAGACAGATAAACATAATTACAGAAAAGGCAAAAACTATATACCCCCTATACACTTCGTACCGGGGGTATAATCAGAACATTAGGCTGGCATATCAGTAGTCAGGTGTAGCTTTTAAAACTATCAGTTTAAATAGCTCAGTAGGTAGAGTCACTGGCAGCAGAAAATACATTTATTTTCCATTTTTCGCAGGTTCGAATCCCATCAATGTTTACATTTCTTTTTTATGTTCTATCATATTGTATCATATTTGCACATGAACCATTTAAGTATTATTGTAAAACAGGTTTAACATTTATGCAAAGTGTCCATCAAATGGGACATTATCAAACACGAAAACGCATATGCGAGATGCCACTGAATGCATCAACTCAATAGAGTATGCATAGTTTGCTGTCATTAAAGCAATATTCAACCCGAATGGTTTGGAAATGATTATAAATTATATCTTTAAATATGAAAATATATAATCGAAAAAAGCACACACAAAAAAGGAACAGTGACGGTGTTCCGACTCGCAAACTCCATGACAGGGGACAAGCGATTCTTCCACCATGCTACGAATTTTCCTTGTGATTGGTATCTGCTTTTTTTGTTTGTTTGATTTGATTCTTTACGTCCCATCAACAATCTTTCAGTTATGTAGGGACGGGTCTTCCTCGGTTGAACCAGTACTAAGTTACGGTTAGTGTGTCCTGCTCAATGACACAACGCAGTGACGCCTGTGAGGTTCGAACCCGCGGCCCTTCGGTCTCGAGTCAAGCACTCTACCACTGAGCCACTACGCTCCCTTTTGGTATGTGCATATAACATTTTAAATGTAATGAAATGCACGTATTATTCTAAAAATAGTGAGTTAAAAATAACTTGTTATTGGTAAATATTATTGTAAATACAGAATGTCAACATAGTCAAAATAAGGCTGCAGGACTCTAACACCATCAAACAATACAATTCAAAAGATCAAGAGCGGAATGCTTTGTGTTTTCTTTTCTTTTGTGTGTGTGTTTTAGGGGGAGGGAGTCTGTTTTTGTTTTTTTGTTTTTTTTAAAACAATATCAAAATTTAATATTTTTGTTACACAGAGAGTTACATTGCATGTTTAACAGATTTATTGTTGTCTGATACATAGAAGGCGTGTTGCTGATACAGGGAGCATACACAGTTTAAAATCAGTTGACTCGGTTCATGAGAGGTAAAGTAATGTGCAACAACTATCAGGTCCCTAGGATTGGTTTAAATGCCATTCTGCTTTCTGCCAGAAATCAATACTACCAAAGGACTAAGAGTAGGAAAAGTTAACGCCACGGTATGCAGAGAAGTTCTAGCACTTGAACTCCACACGACACAACGACAGCTGTTGCGACCTCTGTGTAATCTTGGTTTAAACATATTGTACTGATTCTCTAGAATACAACATACAAAGCACAATGATATAACAAGGCATGTGGTTGAAAAGGATTTGACAGTAAGCGTAAGCTTATAAGAGTCATCTTCTGGGTAATCTTGAAATATGGATCCTTCAGAAATAGGGCTTACGGGCCCGAAAATTACAATGTCTCCTTAAAGCTAAGTCTTACCTTAGTTAAGGGGTGATATTTCAACACGATAGTTTAGATATTTAATAAATTTCCAGGTTCATTGCAGTACATATGGTCAAAGATACCACTGTGATCTACTGGGAGAGTAAAGATATTTTATCAGTTACCGCTCACATTATTGCATTGCTACACGTTGGTCTGATAAGTCTTGTCTATCTCAAGGCATGTGTCTTTAGCAGGTCATCATGACGTTGCAATCAGATGTAATTTAAACGACATTTCATACCTCAGTGAAACGCAGAAAAATAACTTTCAATTCTTATAATTACAACTTCTTCTTTATTCTTTCTTATAATTATGTTTTCCTAAAAAATACGTTTCCAGCTAATAGTTCGTTTCGCGCATTTAGACTATGACGTGCGTACGTAAAAAAAACGTGCAAAAAATCAAAATGGCGGCTGTTCGCCAATTGAAAATAAACAACTACATTTTAGAGACTAGAATCTCGTTTTTACATAGTGACAACCGAAAAAAACTTAACATTGGTGTTCATTAGAATGTGTACGATAGTTACGTCATCCGATATGACGTCATTCGTTTACATTGGTGACGAAAAGCATCATCTGTCAAAATGGCTTGGAAAGGAAAAGAAATGACCCCCAGCAAAAAGAAATTGTGCTATCTTTATTGAGTGATTGAAGAAAGCAAAGACGAATTGCAAAACATGTTGGATAAACCAGACAACAGTCAGTAAGTTCAAGAAACGATTTTATCGCGGGGCTGGACTGAAAACATACAACGAAGTTGCAGGAAAACAAGCACAGGTGCAAGAGGTGATCGCATCATTTTGCGGACTGGGAAACTGAATAGATCACAGCAGACAGCTGATCGACATGACTACTGTTAATTTAGGCGTCGTATATAAGTTAATCTTTGCTTTTCTACCTGAAAATATAGGTGTAAGTGTAAGGTAAAGTGTCAGTAGTTGCAGGCTGTCCATTTCTCTTCATAGAATACGGACCGGGTTCATTGAAATATGAAAGCCTTCTTCTTTTTCTAAAAGTTCTCCTTCCATTTTCTTGAGATATTCTTCTTTTCTACATAATTCTTTTTCTCTATTTGCTGTTTCATTAGCAATACTACGCAAGTGATCTTTCTCTTTTTCTATTTCCTGTAGCTCTTGTTGTCTTATTAATAGATGGTATTCCTCATCTTCTAACAATTTAACTTCATCTTCTGTTTGATTTTGATCATTAGCGGAGTTGAAGTGTGCTTCCATTTTCAGCATCCGCTCTTCTAGATCTCTGAGTTTATTCTCTCTCTTTCTCAGTTCATCTTCTTTATTTCTATTCAAGATAAGCAACTGTCTATTTTCTCTGATTTCTTCTAACTTTTGCCTTTCTAATTCTCTGAGATACGAATAACTTCTTTCTCCTCTAGCTTAATTTTGTGCTTTGCTTCTTGCAGCTCCTCATAATACTGTCTTGGATAGTTGTCATAACCTTCATCATACTTATAAGGATGAGGGTTTATCCTTCTAGGATACTCTTTGTACCCTGACAAACCCATAGAATCTCCAAATGGGTTTTCATAGAATGCTCTATATGGAGGTTCTCTAAAGCCTACACTTGCATTTGGCGTGTCTCGCCCATATACTCCTAATTCATCCCTCTCTCTATCTCTAATATAATCTCTTTTCAAATCCATCATCCTCTTATATTCATCCGATGGCATTTGCATAGGGTCAGTTAAATTTGACTTTCTTTCCCTTCCATCCATTAAATGTAATGACTCTCTTTTATTTTCATGCTTTGAAAATCTACTATCAGGCATTTCAGGATGTTTGAGATCATTTCTGGTATCAGTTGTTTGTGTTTCTTTAATCACACCTGGTGTGTCTGCATAGTCAACTGAATGCTTGAAGTCAAGTCTTCTCTTAATTTGATCTTGATATTCCTTTCCAGAATTCAGATCGTCTTCATACTCAGCAGAGTTCTCTATATCCTTTCTAACAGGATGTTGAGGGTTCTGTTTTGTCATACTTCTTGCAGACACCCCCTTCTGATTTTCAAAAGCAATTTCTTTTGAATTTGCTTTACCATCAACAGATATTCTAGTAGGAAATAAGCTATTATCTTTTGTAGCATTTGACACATTACTTGTTCTCTCTTTGCTACCCTCTTCCCTATTTTTGGGATTTGAACCCTCCTTCCTACTATTATGGTAGGGTAAACCACTATATGGCTCCTTCTCATTTGACCTAGATCGTCGGTGTTCTAACAACCGACGATCCAGTTCCTGAATTTCTCTCTCAATAGTGTCAAATTCATTAGGAGATAGCTTATTTGATATATGATGGCTTCTATCGATACTCTGTCTCCTTTCCTGGGCATTAGTGCTTTGCACTGCCCTGCTATCAGACGTGCTGTGCACACCTGAGGTATTCTCTCCACTTGGCTGATTAATAGTGCTTTGCACTACCCTATCATCTGACAAATTATGGCTTCTAGTGATACTCTCTCTCCTTTCGTAGACATTTGTGCTTTGCACTGATCTGCTATCAGACACACTGTGCACACCTGAAATATTATCTCCTCTTCTTTGAGCATTAGTGCTTTGCACTGCTCTGCTATCAGAGATACCGCTTCTTTGTTCCACGCCTATGGAAGCAGTACTTGTCTCCTGTCTGTCACCATTATTTTCCAACCCCTCAGTCAATGTTGTACTCTTTATTTCAGCAGCTGATGTTTCTCTTGCTTGTCTCTGTCTGCGTAGAAACAGGTCTCTCTGCTGCTGAAAAATATCCATCTGTTCTTGCAACTGCTGTCTGCTCATATTCTCCTCATTAAGTCGCCCTCTTCTTAATCTTCTGATTTCACGTGATTCCGCGTCAGACTTGTTATCCATCTTTATATATAATATCTATCTAGTTCTAGAAGAAAATAACAGGCTTGTCAACAAAGTGTGCAAATTTCTGAAAATAAAATTGTTTTGATATCTGAAAGAGAAAATCTATCTGAAAAATTGTCTGTTATGATATCTGAAATAGAACTAATATCTGAAAGAAAATGATATCTGAAAAAAAAATTCTGAAATTTGATATCTGAAACAGAAAATTTATCTGAAAAAGACGACAAATAAAATCTGCTCTGCAGATCCAAAATAATGCTTATATGGCGTTTTGAAGCCACCATACAATGTATTAATGCTCAATGATAGAACAGTTTATCAGGGCTATGGCAAATACTGTCCACCGTACTCAGGCACAGTACCATTCAGACACCCAAAATGTTACGTTTTTTTCAAGATGGGTTTAACTACTCAGTGTATTAGAGAACACCTTTAAGCTTCCATAATTTAGCAGGTTTAGTACACAGCACCTGCGTTGAAAATAGTAATACTAGCAATTGTCTTCAAATCTGCATGTGCAGACTGGTATGGGCCAGTATATTATTCGCTACTAAGGCGCAAATAAGTTGGGACGCATTACAAACATTAATTTGTGTGCGCAGACTCGCCTGGGCCTCTGAAAGATTACCACTCTAGAATACCCTCAGTCTTCTCATAAAACAACTTCCAGAAAACAAACGCGCGACATGAAAAGCCCCGAGTTGAAAAGAATCATGAAAGTTTCTAGCAAATTCAAGATCTCTTTTTCACCCGAATGTGGTATAAACGCTGCGAAAAGAAAGGGAAAAAATCGCGCGAAATTATACACGAAATCGCCGTCACGTCGTGTTCTGCATACAAAACAAGTCACTTTTTACTGGGAAGATTTGTCTCTCTTATAAAATAACCATAGTGACAGAATATTGGTTTTCAGGCTTAACTGAAATCAGGGGTAAGTACAAGACATTTATCGCAGACAACTTATTCTAGACTCTTTGTTCAACAAGCACTAATAGCGTCTTTCATGCGTTACCGTTGAAAGAATACAGGGTAGAATACAATAGGACAATGAATGCAGCAGGCAAATTAATGAGAATTAGAAAAAAAATGCGAAAAGAGAAAAAAAATATTGCCCTCGCTTGGACTCGAACCCTTGCATATCGGCCTAATGCATCAAAAGATTTCTTTCTTAACCGCTCGACTATCACCTGTAGTATTCAGCGATGGTGAAATTTACCAACCCAACATTTTACCTGTGCTCACCAGAGCGTAGTCCTTCCGTCAAGCTTCGGTACTTCTAGCCAGAAAAACTAAGTCCGCAAATCGTTCAAAAATTGACAAAATCACCGTTTTGACAAATTTGAAACCGCTATTCAACTCATCGCTCATAGTTGGACGTTTGAACAAGATTTGGGTAGCACAAGAAAAGCAAAAAGTAATGATATGGGCCGTATTATTATGGGCTGCACGGGATTTTCTGGAGGAGTCTATTGGATATTTGGGGAGGGGGAGGTCAACAACCTACATAGTCTACACAGTTCCTATCGCTATCTATAGATGTGAGTTAGGTGTTAGTTGTGCATATTGATTGATGAGAAAAGATGATCGATGAATGAAGTCTAATTTAAAATAAACAAAAGATGAATGCTATACACAAAAAATATCTCATGTCATGTACAAGAATGGGATGTGTCCAAATCAGACAATGTAAACAATCACTCTAATTTAGCGTAAGTGTCGACATTGTAAATGAAATGGACTATTCCAGCTGATCAGATCGACTGAGTAAATCGATTATTGGAAAATTGACATACTTTCAAAGAAACATTCCATTCCGTACATACATGAAATGACTGAAAGGTAAATAAACCATCCTACCGTATTACACATAATAATCCGTGTATATATCCAAAATAAACACTAACAAACTAACACAATATAAACACACTAAAACACTGATCAGGCAATATGATCACCGCGCACTGTTTGTATCTCTCTCCGTGTAGATCAAGAACTGTGGGCCCACAAATAAACACGATCGTAGACACAGGTCAGAGATCTCAACAGATATGCACATATACACCGTTAATCCAAGGAATTCCTGAACAACAAATCGTGACGTCACTTCATCTTCAGGGAAAATACCATAGGACTTCTATAAAGCTGTCATCATTACCATCAACATCAGCGTTGCTTTATCAATGAAGTACCACACTGGCCACCATTGTCGCAGGTCTGACCGCCTGTCTGGCCTGTCAGTTGCGTGAGTTCAAATACTTCAAGGAACAACTGCAATAAATATGTAATATATATATTTATTTGACAGTAATATAGCTTTTATTTACAATTATATCAAGGTGTGCTATACTGTACAACACAGTATACACCGACATATATGTAGGTATGTAAGTAAGTAATATAATAATATGAAGGGACACGATATATATAGTGTCAACACACTGCATATACCGTGTAGTCCGCCATCTTATCAAATTCCTTATTTACAAAATACAAAATACTAATAGCAAAATATGATACACGTAAATGATTTCAATGTAGTGAATATTGAAAACATACCTGCAATAAATATGTAATATATATATTTATTTGACAGTAATATAGCTTTTATTTACAATTATATCAAGGTGTGCGATACTGTACAACACAGTATACACAGACATATATGTAGGTATGTAAGTAAGTAACGGTTAGTTATGTAGAAGAAATAACTACAGCTACCTGCCTAAAGTGTACAGTGTGCTACCAAATGCACACACTACCTAACTAACTACCTAAATAGTACATAACTAACTACTGCTTACTCCTATATCTACAATGTAAATATTAAAGCTATGGGGCCAGGCCTTGGGTTAATGGGATATAGGAAATCTAGTATCCCCCCCTATGACATACAGTTCAATGCGATCAGATTACCTTTATTGACCAATCAGATAAGCGGATCTCAATAAATGCTATGACAGTTGTAATTATAATGACATTGAATCGACACGAAATTCGATAATTACGTCATAATCGCAAGTGTGTACATGAAATCAGTTTGTAACCTGATAAATAGAATATCTTTGATGTCAAGTTTACCAGGCTCGGCTTTGAGAATGCATGTTTGATCGCTCAGCAAGCCTCGCGATGTCAAAGCCTTGCCTGGTAAGCTTGATATCAAAAGACACGCACCTAGTATTCTCTATATCTAGGCAAGCCTCGCGATGTCAACAATCGTTCTCAAAGCCTTGCCTGGTAAACTTGATAACAAAAGACACTCACCTAGAGTATTCTTTATATCTAGGCAAGCCTCGCGATGTCAACAAGCGTTCTCCAAGCCTTGCCTGGTAAACTAGATATCAAAAGACACTCAGCTAGTATACTCAGCTAAAACACGGTATTGGTGCTGATTTTTTTGTCATTTTATATCTATGCTACAGAGGGACTGTGTCATAAAGGACCACTTTATAAGATGTATGCAGAAAGACATTGTCAGATCTTGTTTGCCCGAAAATTTCAAGTTGCTAACATTGCCCGTTTTAGAGATACAGTATGGTCTATAATGTGCTCCAAATGGCCATTTATAAGTGTTATGCAGTCTCATTTTGAAAATCAAATCATTTAAAGTCCAACTAATTCACGTTTCCTGTTTAAATATTGATACAGAACTGTTTGCATCTTATTAAGACACTAAACTTTTACATTTTGCAAATTGAATTAAAGAAATTGGTAAAAAATTGTGGATTTTCTCCTCAAATTCCTAAAGATAGTGTTTTTGATAAAAAAAACTGCAAGAACCACACTAATACACTGTACTATACCCATGCTTATACAAGACATGTGTTAATTTAAGTAAAATTCAGTTCCATTATATCATTAAAGACTATAGTTTCCAAAAATACAGTTTACATTCAACTGCCACCGGAAATTTTTTGCCAAACCGGTTTTTGGCAAAATGACCTAGTACTTTTAGTTGACATAGAAAGCTAAAGTGACTTATTTCCAGTAGAATAGACCCTACTGAGGAAATTCTATAGGTTTTTGGCTTAAAATCTGTAATGACCTAGAAAATATTCCACGACAAAGGTCAAAGTCCCCGCGGGGATTTGCCAATCCCCGCGGGGAAAATATTTCCCCGCGGGGATTTTTCACCATCCCCGCGGGGATTTTTTCCCCGTGCGAAAAATTTCCCCACGGGGATTTTCGAAAATTCTAAAACTCAGTTTTTTATTCAAATATGGCAAGATCTCATGTTAATGGTGTGTAAAAATGAATGTCCACCAGTAATAACAATTTTTCATTTTTCCCCGCGGGGATTTTTCCCCGCAGGGATTTTTGGAGAAAAAATCCCCGCGGGGATTTTTAAAACATCTGTTTAAGGGTCTAAAATCAAGCTTAGGTTCACTCTTGCAATCTGTATGCACATGTGAGTATGTTTCAAGTATATATTAACATTTTGATTTTCCCCATGGGGAAAAATCCCCGCGGGGATATTTCCCCGCAGGAATTTTTCCCCGCAGGGATTTTTCCCCATGGGGATTTTTTTTTCTGCACAGTATTCATTCTTAGAGGATCGTTTTCAATGCCAAAGTATTTTTTCTGCATTTATTCACATTTATATTGTATATGGTATGGATCCAGCTCAGTTGCTGCATGTTGTAGTGAAGCAAGTGGGTAAACTGTATTTTAGATTTACTTGGTCACACACCCAAAGACAGTTTTTCACATTATGCTGCCCATATATCTGTATTCACAGTAAAGCTGCACCTGTTAGGGCCACCTGCTTGTTCTATCTCTTTGTTCACTTTGCAAATAGTTTAGATCCAGATCAGGCCCTACATCTCGGGTACAGATTACAGGATCAAAGTTGTTTGATATTGTGGTGTTTTTTTCTGAATTTGCTTGGGCATAGTAATAAAACTAATATTATTAATATCAGCAAATAAAAATAAACATTTGTCTACTTTAACAGTTTTTGTTAAATAGTTGAGATGATATGATTTTAGCATTTGTGTTGTCTGCTGATTCTTCATGATTTAACTTCTTCAAAACAAATTCAGTAATACCAACAGAATGACAAACAGTTGGATTCGGACTTTGTCTTAAGGGATAATTAGTAGGTTTGTTTTGACATGCACAGTCAAACAAGCTGTGCCTCCTTTAAGCAATAGCTGTTTGAATACAGATCAGGCCCTACATCTCAGGCCTGATCAGAATCCAAACTGTTTGACATTGTGGTGGTATTCCTGAATTTGCTTCGGCATAGTAATAAAACTTATGGTAATATCAGCTAAGTATACATAAAACATTTGTCCACTTTAACAGATTTTGTTAAATAGTTGAGAGGTAACATTATAATCTTAGCATTTGTGTTGTCGGCTGATTCTTTATAAAATTGCTTTTTCAAAACAAATTCAGTAATACCAACCCTATCCCCCAGGGGGAGGGGGGTGGGTGGGGGTCTGCAGACATACAGTTTTGATCCGGATCAGGCCCAAATGAAATATTTATTCATAATTTAGATGACCTTTTGGGCCATCTGCTAGGGTATTCTGTTGGTAGACTTTGAACAGTTTAAATCCAGATCATACTTGGCTGCATAGCACATGGCAGTCAGTAATATGTCTGACTACAGATGTATGTCTTACTGCAGATCCAGGGGTCGCAATTTCGATCCCAGTCTGGTCCCATAACTTCTTGGAGACTGATCATGAAATAATTTCTATGGTTATTTTCCTCCATTCTGCTGATTTATTCAAGGATTATTGTCAGAACTTTATGCACGAACTACTGGTTAACTGCTTGTTCAAACTTGCCCAGTAAAAAAAGTGTGGTTAAGTGAACTGACTGTCCCGACATGACCATAGCTATTGAGTGAGACGTAAAATAACAAGTTAAACCAAACTAAAATACAGATCATACCTACACTAAACATCAGGTCTGATCAGGATCCAAATTGTTTAACATCAATTTGACACCAGGACTCTCAGATGTTTATATTACAAACTGTATCCTGCATTGTGGCAAGGATTTTTACAACTACACAAGAACTTAGCCAGCAATTACTTTTTTCCTTAAATTATTGTCTGCTCATACATTCAAATGCACTACAGACTGGATTTTTTCAATAAGATTTTTCATGGAAGGAAATGTTTACAAGGGAAGCAGTCTGATCTGGGTCTGTATTGTTTGCAGTATAAGCTAAATAAGAACATTTACAGACCAGGGAAGCAGACAAAAGTGGCTAAATAATGCTTTATTAGTCAGGGCAGGCCTTGAAATATCATAAAATAGCACTTGCCCTGCATCACAAAGTATTTGCATATATATATATATATGGAATAAAAATCACTAGAAATATCAAAATTTTCACTTGCCCTGCAGCTTAAGGCACATGTAAATCCGAGCAGATAAGTGCTATTTTCCAGCCCTGTGGGGGCAGGGGCAGTTGACTGCTGCATACCCAATTCCCGTTAATTTGAAATGCAACATGACGGTGTTCTGAAAAAGTTGAAATTTGACATTTTGACCCTATCCCCCAGGGGGAGGGGGGTGGGTGGGGGTCTGCAGGAAAAAAATATTTGCTGCCATGTTGCTGCATACCTGATTCCCTTTAATTTGATATGCAACATGACATTCTGGAAAAGATGAAAGTTGACCTTTTGACCCTATCCCCTGGGTAAGGGGATGGGATTCTGGGGGCAAAATATTTGCAACAATGTTGCTTCATTCGTGATTCCATTTAATTTGATATACAACATGACCATGATTTTAAAAACTTGAATTTTGACCTAGTGACCCCACCCCATGATTCGGGGAGGGTCTATGGGCAAAATATTTGCAACCATGTTGTTGCAATAGTGGTTCCCTTTAATTTGATATACAACATAGAGAGCATTATGGGGAACATTCATGTGAAGTAATTTTACAATTGGACCAGTGGTTCGAAGATGTCATTTAAAGAAAAAGTTTACTGACAACGGACAGAGACCGATCACAATAGCTCACCTTGAGCCTTCCCCTCAGGTGAGCTAAAATGAGCCATAACTCAGTTAAAAATTTGCAGATTACCCCCCTTTTCTAAGTTGACCTGTCTTTTATGATGCTTGACCCTTCTGTGATGTTTGAATGAAATTGATGCATCCCTTCAAGGGTTATCGATTGGTAACCAATGTGTGACAATGGGGAGAACTATTATGCCGACAAAGACATGATCCCTAAGTGTCGACCATGCTTCGCAGGCGATACAAAAGCATGGGCAGGGTTGCCACTCAATATCCATTTCAAATTTCCCTGACTTTTCAATGACTTTTCCCTGACTTTCAACCGTTTTCCAGACCCTTTTGGAAGGCCAATTTTAGCCATTTTCATCCATTGACTATTCGAAGATTCTGCACAAATATTTGAATTTGCTGATTTAATCTTTAAAGAAAAATCTTAACCCATAAATATTAGAAATGGAATGTTTCTGAACATAAATTGCTTGCAATTTATGCTCAGAAACATTCTTTTTCTAATATTGCTTGCAAATTATGGAAACTAAAATTTCCAGAAGCCTGTTAACTAGCATCTTTTTAGGAAAATTTTGAAATTCCCTGACTTTTCCATGACTTTTTTTCATTTTTTTTAAATTTCTATGACTAAAAATGTAATTCCCTGACTTTTCCCTGACCTGGAAAATTTTTCATTTTCCAGAACTTTTCCCTGACTGTGGCAACCCTGATGGGGATAATAATCTGTCCCACTTGATTATGTCTATTACAAAGATTTTTACTCTTCTCCAATTCAGTGATTTTGTACAGCAACTTCTTGCTTTTTTGCCATATGGCTTGTCCATCAGTTTGCAGATTTACATATACAAATTTGACTCCATAAAACATTCTATCCTGCTGAACAATATTCTATAGTCCTCCCTGAATTTCAAGGATGTGTTGCATGGTTTCAGTTTTACTTTATCCTTTTTCTCATCTAGCATCTGCTACAGTTTGGGTATGAGACTGTCTTCACATTTGGTGTAACAGCAAATGAGTGTCCATGAATCTGTAAGAAGAATATCAAGGGTTACTGTTAATTTGCAAATTCAACTTTTAAATATGTGAGAGCAAAATTCATCAAATAAAAATACAAAACTTAGATCCTTTGACAGCAGTGAAGACATTGGAAAGAAATAGAGTGGGCCATACTGTGCTATTTTGGATAATGGATTCTCATATCCTGCATAGAGTAACAGGGATTTTCTTAAATGTTATTTAGTCGAGCCAGGGGCCCCCAAAAACATTTGTTTTGGATGCTTAAAAGAAGTGTCTCATTGATACATCGCTTTTGAATAACCACAACAAAGGTTTCCTTTAGAAAATAAGAAAAACTATTTTTAATACCAAACTCTTATCTAGACGTGTATGCCAGGAATATGTTATCTTTGCTGAACAAATAAAGTAAGGAAGAAGGCAAAGATCAGGAATCAATACAATCAACCCAAGTCTGTTGCACTTTGTTGGTGTAGACCACATGCTCTGTGGCCTCTGACCTTATCTACACTATTTCCCTATGTCCCACAAAAAAAGTAAACTTTAAGACTTTTCCTACTATTTTAATTCCTCTGCTGATGATCTTTGCAAATAGGATGGACTCAGATCAGGCCCGACAAAGCCTTGGGCCAGATTAGGACCCAATATGTTTGATAATCTCAAGATCTTTTTGAAAAAGACGACTTTGAAAAAAAACGCACACAACCAAAAGGCATGCCAAATTACCCAATAGGTGTCCGATCTGGGTCTGCACTGTTTGGCTTTGTTCCTCAAAAAGGATAATAGGCTTGTTTTGGTTATTTTGTTTGTTTGATTGGATGCTTTACATCCCACCAACAACCTTTCAGTTATGAAGGGACGGACCTTCCTGGGTTGATTTGTCTGTTTGTTTGATTTGATTATTTACGTCCAATCAACAATCATTCAGTTATGTAGGGACGGGTTTCCTTGGTTGAACCAGTACTAAATTAAGAATTAATGTGTCTTGCTCAAGGACACAAGGCAGTGATGCTTGTGAGGCTCGAACCCGCGGCCCCTCAGTCTCAAGTCACACACTCTACACTGAGCGACTGTGCTCCCTATTATGTTGGTTATGTCTGTCATGTTGGTTATGGCTGTCTACTAGTGTTTTCTGCTTATAATCTTTGCAAACATGGTTGAACCAAGATCAGGCCAAACAAAATGTCGGGCCAGATCTGGATCCAAACTAGTAGACATTCTAATGGTAGGGACCTTCATCAGACCCCACATTCTGTAGTCTGATCTGGGGCTACACTGTTTGCCTATGCCCCGCAAACAGGATACATGTACTAGGCTTATGTTTATTAACTGTAGTCTGCCAATAATCTTAGCAAACAGGTTGGAACCAGATCAGGCCTGACCAAACAAACAGATTGGACCTAAGATCTTGATCCAAACTTTTTGCGAACTGAAGGTAAAGACAATACATTCTGTGGTATCTGATCTGGTCTACGCTCCACAAAAAAGATATCAGGCTCACATTTTGTTAACTCTTTGCCTTCTACACTAATGTCATCTGCTGATAAACCTAGATCAGACAAGACAAAACAATTGGTCTGATCTGGATCCATTCTCTTGGACGCTCTAAAGAAATTTTCGTAAAAGATGACTTTGGAAAAAATCAGGAGATGACAAAAAAGCATGCAAAATTACAGAAGACAGATAGTTTATAGGAGTTCTCTGAGAAAAAAACCCAGGCCTTTTGTTTAGAGTGCGTACCAGAAAATAATTTTCTTGTTTCTCAACCAAAACATATGTTGTGGGTACTCAAAAGTACCGTCTCAATGAGAGGTTCTTTTGAGCACCAAAACATAGGTAAGAAAATATTTACAATTTTACGCTGCAATTTTTGGTTTATCTAAACCTATGAAACCCACATCTTTTACATATTACTTTGTTACATGCATTTTGTCATCTGCTGATTTTTTCAAAACCATCTTTTTCAAAAAGTTCCTTCAGGAACACCCGAGAGTGTCAAACAGTTTGGATCCAGATCAGGCCCAACACATTAAATGTCATTAATTTGTCATTAATGGTCAGAAAAGGTGCCTGGTTATTGACACTTGTAATGAGCTGTATACTGACTTGACTAGGTGTATAACATAAATCATTCAAGGAACACCCTGAGAGTGTCGTCAAACAGTTTGGATCCAGATCAGGCCCAACACATTAAATGTCATTAATTTGTCATAAAATCAAATCTAGTTTATAGTCAGAAAAGGTGCCTGGCTATTGACTCCTTGTAATGAGCTGTATACTGACTTGCCCATGTGTATAACATAAATCATTCAGGATCATACAGTTTGGATCCGGATCAGGCCCAACACATTAAATGTCATTAATTTTTTTTGTCATAAAATCAAATCTAGTTAATAGTCAGAAAAGGTGCCTGGTTATTGGTCACTTGTAATGAGCTGTATACTGACTTGACCATGTGTATTACATATATCATTCAGGATCATACAGTTTGGATCCAGATCAGGCCCAACACATTGAATGTCATTAATTTGACATTAATAGTCAGAAAGGGTGCCTGGTTATTGACACTTGTAATGAGCTGTGTACTGACTTGACCAGGTGTATAACATAAATCATTCAAGGAACACCCTGAGAGTGTCGTCAAACAGTTTGGATCCAGATCAGGCCCAACACATTAAATGTCATTAATTTGTCATAAAATCAAATCTAGTTATTAGTCAGAAAAGGTGCCTGGCTATTGACTCCTTGTAATGAGCTGTATACTGACTTGCCCATGTGTATAACATAAATCATTCAGGATCATACAGTTCGGATCCAGATCAGGCCCAACACATTAAATGTCATTGTTATATACCTTATGAGTGTTTACTATAGACACTTGACGTGTTTCAATCGCTGACAGTTGTACTTTTCATCTAAATTAAACGTGTCGGTTTACTATAGACACTTGAAGTGTTTTAATCGCTGACAGTTGTACTTTTCATCTAAATTTAACCTGTCGCAATGCGACAAATCACTGTCCCCAGGCTTCATTCCCATTAATACATGGCAGCAGAGGGCTGCAACGCCATTAAAACCGCTCAAGGACATTGTCTGCAAGTTAAGATATATCATCGCTAATGTTTTATGAAGAAATGACCAAACTATTTCAATTAGCATAAAATACTCTCCTTTATCATATCAGACAGGCGGCAATCGAAAATGCTCTCAACAATCGATGAATGTGGATCACAGATTGCTGGAAACTGTGTTTTCAATTGCCATTTTTCGCCAATCGGGCGACAAACGGCAGGCGAAAGCTCTGTTTCTAGCGATCCTGGATCCACGTTCGTCGATATATTTGACATTTTCGATTGCCGCTCTCTGAAGTGTTTATTTAGGCCTATTGAATACATAGCAAAAACAATCCGAAACAAGGGCTACTAGGAAAAATTTACAGTTTGGCTACAAACGGCAATCAAAAACTCTGTTTCTAACGATCTTAGATCTACGTTCGTCGATAGTATTATCGTTTTCGATTGCCGCCTATGTGAAGTGTTTATTGAATATAGGCCTACTGATTACATCGCCAAAGCAATCCGAAACAAGGGCTACTAGGAATAATTTAAATTTGTTGTTCCTGTTGAAAAAAATGTTTCCATACCAGATATGTGGCAATCGAAAACTCTTGACGAACAATCGATGAACGCGGGTCAGAAATCCCTACAACCTTTGTTTTCGATTGCCAGGCGACTAATGTCAATAAAAAACTCTGTTTTTTACAACTTTTAGTCTACGTTTGTCGATAATAATGACGTTTTTGATTGCCGCCTATCCGGTGTGATATCGTTGTACGCTTCATGATGTTACGGTGGACATTTTTTGCATACAATTGAATGAAATTATTTGGACTACTTATGCTTGAAAGGAAGGTATATAACAATGACGATAACATTCTTTTCCGTATATTAACGTTTGCCAAGCCCTCGTGTGATAATGTGTTGCAGCCCTCATCGCTTCGCGGTTCGGGCTCCAACACAGTATCATACTCGGGCTTGGCAAATGTTTATATACGGAAAAGAATGTTTTATCCTCTTATTAATTTATCATAAAATCAAATCTAGTTAATAGTCAGAAAAGGTGTCTGGTTATTGACCACTTGTAATGAGCTGTATACTGACTTGACCATGTGCATAACATAAATCATTCAGGATCATACAGTTTGGAAGCGGATCAGGCCCAACACATTAAATGTCATTAATTTGTCATAAAATCAAATCTAGTTAATAGTCAGAAAAGGTGCCTGGTTATTGACCACTCGTAATGAGCTGTATCCTGACTTGACCATGTGTATAACATAAATCATTCAGGATCTTACAGTATGGATCCAGATCAGGTCCAACACATTAAATGTCATTAATTTGTCATTAATAGTCAGAAAAGGTGCCAGGTTATTGACCACTTGAAATGAGCTGTATACTGACTTGAACATGTGTATAACATAATCACATAGCTAATATGTTCAAAGCCCCAACAGAAGTTTTTTAAACTAGAGTGGATTAGGTTTGATGACTTCAGAGTATGGTGCTTGGAGTACACCATGTATTCTCAGCCGCCTGCTAGTTAGTTGCTTTGAAGTACTGCCATCTCATTACTCATAGGTTAACATTTGGAAGGGTTTTTAACACTTTGGTATCTAGTGTAATCTGCTGATAACCTAAAAATGCAAACTGTGTGCATCCTGATCAGGCTCGACTGATCTGGACCGAAACTGTTTGACTCTCTGATGGTGTTTCTGAAAGAAATTTGGGAAAAAAACAGCCGATGACAAAAAAGCAAGCAAAATTACCCAGGTTACAAAATGGACACACATTAAACTCAAAATCACAACTTTGGTGCAGTTCACTTTTATTCTGAATTTTTCTCATAAAACAAGTTTCTTTTTCCAGCTGTTAAAACTTTATGATGTGAAAGAATTTTACGTACCCCAGATCAAACTTCTAGCACTTTAAAGTTGGTATTTACAAGAAATAAATAAAACCCTGACAGACCCTCTGGATTGGTACTCTAATCTCAGAGTTTAAGAAAGTTTCCCAGACTTTACAGGACAGTCGGTCTGGTGGACTGACAAACCACAATTTCACCAGACCGACACCATATGAGAACAAACAACAAAAAAAAGAAAAAAATATAAGTTTTTAAGTTTGAATGTAATATTATGTATAAAGACCAATGAGGGCAAAATATCCCAGACAGCGTAGTAAACAAAATATTGATTGCTGCTAAACACAGTTTTCCAATATGACTTTTGATTGGTTGATTAAAACAGAGTATTTTGTTATATTCCGCCAAAACAGTAACTTTTGGGCACAGCCGGTCCTGTGACGAGGTAACTCTTGTCAGACTGCAGGTTAATCCGCCAGTCAGGACCGCCGGTCCTGTGATGTTTCATAATGACTGTAATCTATTCCTAAATGCTTACATAAATCACAATGTACATGCCAAACATTCCAAAAAGATTGAATTCTATATTGTCCCTTTGGCATACAGTGTGTTTTTCTATGTACATGTAGTATTAACACCAACAAAAATGAAAAAACCTACCACATCCACTCTATGTGCGTAAATACGGGTAAATACATGTCTCCCATAATAAGTCTATGGGGATTTTTCCAAAGCTCAAGGGCAGCTTACTCCTATGTCCTAATGGTTGGATCTTGGCGAATTTCAAACCAATCAGAGATTCTATGGGTGTCCTTGTTACCTGCAAGAATAAAAATGAAAGTGTAAATTCTGATATAATTATGCTCCCTTACAGTCTGGGTCTTATCACCAGTTTTTTCTACCAATATTGAATACCAAACAATGTAAAATTGCTTTTAATTAACCCACATCATTCATCTGTGGTGTATTATCGCATACAAATTGATGGTCTATTTTGTATGTTAAAATTTCTAAAAAAATTGTGGACGACAGACGACGGAGTGACTGATATACTATTAGCTCACCCATGATCCTTCGGCTCAGGTGAGCTAAAAATATAGTATTTCTGTCCCTGTGGAATGTCTTTAATTTTGCATCTTACTGGGTAATTTTGAATGCTTTTTTGTTGTCTGCTTGAGCTATCTCAACAGGTTCTACATATGTAAAATATCTTTTAAAACTCATTACCACCACTCACTACTTTTGTTATCTGCTCCCTAAGCTGCAGCTTAAGTTATTAGGTGGCCTGTATAGGTAGTCTATGACAGCTCCTTGTGGCCAGTCTAAGGTCATGCTTCAATAAGATCTAGACTGAAGTGCACTTGAATATACAGGCAGCACAGTTGTAATAAGCAGACATCTTTTTCAGGACAAAATATTCCCATGTACAGTTCTAACCACAAGCACAGAATTCATCCTTGGAACTAGGAAATGTGCCCCCTGTTAAGAGCGAGTAAATATTAATTTTTAATTACAGGAAGCTATTGAGGCTTTAAACAAACATACCTTTGAAAAAAGGATCACAGCAGAATTAACACTGATTAAACTAATTTTATCTGCATTTTGCAGAATTTGAAAATATACCAGTTGTTTAACATCTTTTCTGGAACTTGTCAGAGATGAAGCTGGATCTTGTGGTATAAAGTATGTAAGGAACTGTCTGCCAGTGGCAAAAAGTCATCTGCTGCTGATCTTTTCATACAGTTTGAACCAAGATCAGGCCAGACAAAACATTGGACCTGATCTAGATCCAAAATGTTAACACTACATGGTTGCGTCCCTGCTGAAAGATTTTTTGAAAATTTATTTTAAAAAGGTGTAACAGATGACAAAAAAATCATGAAAAATTACTGGGCATGCTGAGTTAATTTATGCTCCTATTTTAACCACATTGACCTACAAGACTATAAACTGATTCTTTGCATGCGGGGGGTGGGGAAGTGAGGGGTGGAGTAATTTTGTTAATGCTTTTGCTGTCGTATGCTAAATGCCATACCAATGTTAAAGGTCTGTTTAAAGTTCTCAGGTGCTGCATAACTCAGTATCTTAGATCCAAATTACAATAAACATGGATTTTCCCATTTTGTATGTGAAGGAGTCACAGGTTGAAATTTCTATATTTAAACTCTTTGCATTCTGGGTACATGTAATTGTTTATTCTTATTCTTTTGTTGTCGTCTGCTGACTTATTTCATTTTGTTTTTCATATATAAAATTCTTTCAGGAACACTAAAAGAGTGTCAAACTGTTTGAATTCAGATCTCAACCGACATTTTATCAAATTGGATCCAGAATTTCAGTCCTAATCTGGATCCAAACTGTTTGCAAAGGTTACAACATATGACAAGCTAAAGTGTTAAATAACTGTCAATGAAGAGTGATTGATTTAGTCACTGCATTTTCAAAATTTTAACTCAATGGATTCCATAACTACACTGTCAGAGAACTACAAATACAAAAGTCACAGACCAACACCTGAATAGGAGTAATCTACTCAGGGATAATTATTACTTGTATATTTATTATTATTGAAAGCTAGTATGTATAAGACCAATTCACCAATTGGAAGATTCCATTTGAGAAATTCAGTATCTTAAGTGGAGAAACATGGAAACATGTTCTCTTTCTAGTCTAGTGTATGCTGCTAAATGAGCAGTCTACACAGGGCCAATATTTTTTCTTTCATTTATTGGCAAGTCAGTTCACCAAATGGAAGATTCCGCTTTAGAAATATAGGATCTATAGGGGTGAAATACAGAAAAATGATATTCTAAGTGCGGCTGAAGAAACAATATTATCCATTCCACAAGGAGAAACACAAATTTTATTTCACCACTTCATTTTAACATGTATAAAGGGCTTTAGATAAGCTTGCGTACCGCGTTAATTACACAAATAATTGGCAGGATACGTATTTACTTAAATTTTAGAACGTATCATGTACGAAAAACAAAGTAAGCATTACTCATTCAATGTTTTTCCAGAGCATAATGTCCGAAATATTATATTTAGTTTCTTGTTTACACGATAGGAAAAAGGTAGAAGTAATCCAACATTTTTCCTTTCGGGCATGAATGCATAGCAAATCTTTGTAGCTGCATTCTAAATATAGATCAGTTAGAAATGAAGCAAGCGCAAATCTCCGGCGGATCAACAGTGTAGCTTGTGGAAACAAGAATGCTGTGTGTTTTACTTTCGGTTTCACGACACGCTGTCAAAAGAAAGTCATAAAATTCAAGCCATATCCTAGCAAACAATGCTTTCTTGCAAGAAGGAACAGTATTTTCCGTAAAACATCTCTGAAATCCAGCCGCCTCTTTTTTTTAGAAAAGTGATCAGAAGACCTGTGTCGCGAGAATCCAATACACAAAATCCAAACAAGTATTGGCGTCGGCAAAAGTTGGTCCTATTTATCTATTATCGTATTTCGGTCTATCTGTCTTATGAGAATAAATTTCTATAAAATCATTCAAATCATCTTTTTCTTAAGTTTTTAAGTAGCACCTAGTTCCTGAAGATTCTACATTTTGATGATTTCTACACAACCCCCTCCCAAAGCATACAATTTAAGCCACCTTAAGGGGACTCATAATGCTCCAATTGGCACTATTTTTTCCAAAAATTCTTCATCTCCCGCACGTAGTGTGGCTTAGTTGTATTCCTGCAAAACCCAAAACCTACTATGCCAAAGAGAAATTAAATATCTTAATGTTTACTTTTTTGTTAATGAATAGCCTAGGAAAACAAATCAATTGAAATAATTACTTTGTATGTTTTTTTAAGACGAATAGTCATCAGTAATCATAAAAATTTCTTGTTACACCTTTTTTTAAAAAATGGACAAGTACAGTACTCTTTTGAAAATAAAGCTTATCTAAAGCCCTGTATATATATGAAAAAAGATAACTCTGGACATTTCCATTATTATTATTATTATTATTATTATTATTAATCATAGTTAGCTCTGAAGAGTCAGACTATAGACACAGTGCACTTATAGGGTGGAATACAGCTAATAATTGATCAGAGACAGTATGATAAAATTTGAAAGTGGACATATAATAAGTCACATGGCCATATTGAGCTATAATTTGCAGACATTTGTATATTTACCTATCTGTAATTTTTTGATTGTAGATGCTGTAGAGCATAGATAAGAAGCTACTTAGATTAATATAAGACTATATACTCAATATGAAGGACAAGTTTCAAACAACCAACTTTTTTTTGTCCTGTATATATAGGTTCTAGGAAAAGGTTGAAAAATATCTTGAAATCAAGTCTGTATAGTAAGTAGATTTTTCAGCAGGACAAGGGTAAACCATGGCCAGGAGACTAGGATGACTATTTCCATGCTAGCAGTAACTTTTGTCATCTGCTGATAACATTTGAAAACAGTCTGGATCCAGATCAGGACCAACAGAATGATCTGGATCCAAACAGTTTGACATTTTGATTTTGTTCCTGAAAGAGAATGATCTGGATCCAAACAGTTTGACATTTTGATTTTGTTCCTGAAAGATTTTTTGAATGAAAGAAGTCAGCAGACGACAACAAAATCGCGAAGAGGTATGCAGCATGTAAAGATATACATATAAAAAAAATGCTAACTATTTCTCCTCTTTTGTGTTTTTGTCTAGCAATTTTAAGTCCTCACTGAGCATTAGCATATTGTGTTTACAAATATCAGGGAAGTCTGGTCAGACTTTACAGGATTTGATGTTCGCAAATATATAAAGATGTGGGGGAGGGGGTTCGCTTTGCTGATTTTATTTCTTTTTTATTAAATATCCTGTGAAAATGAAACAATTTGGTCTCACTGAGACCAAATTATTTCATAGCATATTTCAAAGCGGTGGTAGCGGAGGGGGAACAAAACAAAACACTATGGATCCGCCACTGAATACCGCCTTAGTGATCACACATTTCAGTTTTAAATGAAATACATGACCATATAATTTACCATTACCACTTTTTCACCTTGTAAGCAGTTTAAATTAGAGAAAATATCCAACCAGGTCCTGATCCATGCTCAAATCAACTACTGAGTATGTAATTTATAATGCTCATAATGTTAAAATGCCAACATTGTTGGCATTTTAATATTTAACAACATCTGAAAGTTTAAAAAGAACATTTTTTTCGCTATATTCTGTTGAAATGTTGTAAAGTTGTAATTTAAATTCTAAAAATGCTGCCTGCTTATTACATCTGCTGCATTGATTCATATGCATTTAAGACTAGTTTTATCATGGAAGCAAACAACATGAACCCTGATCAGAGGAGCCATCTGAAATGGGTTCATATTGTAATAGAAGCCATCAAAGTACATCAGCAGATGAAATTTCAGCCAACATTTGAGCTGCGACATGAAATTTCCAGAAATGTGATATGTGAAACCAGCGAAGGCTCAGACCAGCCTGCGCATATGTGCAGTCTGATCAGAGCCTTTGCTAGTCCCTTGAATATTTTATGAGTGTTAAGCTACTGACCGAACAGCATTTGGAGAGGAGACTGGACAGGCTCGTCTGAGTCTACACTATTCAAAATACCACATTGTTGGAAATCACGTCGATACTCATTTGTCATGAATAGCAGGAAAAAGGTTAGCCCTGTATTGTTTCAAGCAACTGACCATTGATCTTCTAATTTTATCATGTTCAAACGATCACAAATTTTCTGTTGTCCGCCCATTATTTATGGTGTATACTTTAAGTTTTTTTATTATTTTATTATGTAGTCCTTGCTCCATGTGTATGGCCGGTATAAGCATATCAAACAAAAAGGGACCTAACTCTTTTAGTGCTGTATTTAGGAAATTGAATATCAAATGATGATCTGAAGTAACCTGTCGTGTTATCAATAAATAATTTGCTGAAGAAAGCAAAGAAATATAGATGACATGTTTAGATAAACAAACATTTTCAGCGTAGAATTTTAAATATTTTCTTACCCATAATTTTTTGCGTATGTTTTGGATGCTCAAAAGAACTCTCTCATTGAGAGGGTTCTTTTGAGTACCCACAACATATGTTTCGGTTGAGAAATAAGAAAAATGTTTTTCTGTTACGCACCCTTTACTAAAGGCCTGAGATTATGATCCAATTGTTCTCTAGGAAGAATAATACCAAAGTACATAATAGCAGTTGAGTTAGTTGAGCAAGCAGACAGCATTAAATTTTGTAGTGAATGGCAGAAACTGGTTAAGGCAGTTTTTGTTTGACTTTCTTATTGTGTGCGTGTACTCTTGTATGTCTGTGTTGACTGTATAAAAGACATAAAAAGATACAAGTGAAAGATAGGGGTATCCATAAACCTATTCCACATGAAATTAACTCAATGCATGTTGTTTTGGCCATTTCATGGGTAGTATTAACACTTTGCTTGCCAGCGCAGGGTTCTCACTAACTCCAAATTTGGATTATTTTACTCCAACTTTTTGATTCTGACTCTAACTTTTTCAAAAGTGCCAATAGAACTCTGGCAAACAGCAATTTTACTCCTATTTTCAAAATCCTAGTGAGACTCTGCCAGCGGCGAATTTTGTCGTCTGCTGATGATCTTTGCAGTTTGGACCTAAATCAGGCCCGCTAGAACATTGGGCTGATCTGGATTCAAACTGTTTGACACTGAAAGAATTATTTGAAAAAGTGAATTTTGAAAAATGTCAGCAGACCACAAAAAGGCATGAAAAAAAAACAGCATGCAAAGAGTTAATTTGAATTGGAATCAAATATACTGTTTGGCGAAACGGAATTAACTTTGTGTAGTACATAGGATAAATAGAAAGTTAACCTCAAAATACTGAAGGCTGTAGCAAGACTGCGTACATGTGCAGGCTTGTCTGAGCCTTCACTGACAGCATATGTCAGGCCTTTAGTTAAGAGAGGGTACCCCCCAAAAAATACTTTTCTTATTTTTCAACCAAAACATATGTTGTGGGTACTCAAAAGAAACGTCTCAATGAGACGCATCTTTTGAGCACCCAAATCATATGCTAAGAATTATGGGTAAGGGTATTTTTACAATTTTACGCTGCAAATTTGTGTTTATATAAACCTGTGATATGTTATATGTACCAAAAGTTTGGCCCATATTATGAGTTGAATGTTTCAAGGTATGCATGTGTTATAATTATGATAATAAACTTTTCCTGCTAGATCTCATTGTTATTCATTCTTGCACTAGGCTGAAGCTATATAAAAAAAATGACATACCTTAAAAAAAGTATTTTGTTGAAACAGGCCCATTTTTTTTTAAATCAATAACCTCCAGGCTAGATCTGGATCCAAACTATTTGCAACAAAGAATTAAACAACTAATATAGGCAAATAAGCATATATTAAAAAAATAGTCTCAGATCAGCATGCTTCAAGAAGAGCAGTCGGATCAAGGACTATTTTTATTTGGTTCTCTGAACAAAATAATTTATTCAAAATGTAATTCCAGGAGACTTTCTAGCAGGACATGACTTGAAGATTTAACTGTTAGCGGCTTCTCATCTGTATCTACCCCATTTTGTTAAAGCTAGTATGTGCATTTCAGTAATAAACCTGAAAATTCTGTGTTTATTAGTCACCAGGTCAGCTCACCATGTGGTCAAAACCTACTATTTGTTGTCATGGTAACAACAAAAACATCCTTCAATTAGATGAACAATAAATTTCCAGACCAATCTGGTCATGCCCACATTAATGTTTTGCGGTCTGCTGACTTTTTAGAAATTGACTTTCTCAAAAAAAATTTCAGTAACACTTTTAGAATGACAAACTGTTCTATAGTCGATTATTAAGACAGAAGACAGAAAGATCTTTTTCTATCATTTATTTTCAAGCTTTTTTCATGCTTTTTTATTGTCTGCTGACTTTTAGCATTCAAAATTAACTTTTTAACAAAATTTCTTTCAGGAACACTATCAGAGAGTCAAACGGTTTTGACCCAGATCAGGATCAACAGTCTGCCTCCTATATAACTGTTCATAAAGGTAATCAGCAGATGACAGAGGTGGCTAAGCACTAACAAGAATAGGTAAAATGATACAAGTTGTTATTTTTAGATCCAGAAAGAAACAAACTGTTCATCCTATTCTATTCTTTATATAGTTCTTCTTTCAAACTGCCCAAATTGACATGAGACTGATTAATTTTCGCCAAAATCTTGGTGATATTCGTGCTTTTTCGTGAAATACTCCTACCTTGATCATAAACAGTATAGATCCGAATCAGTTGGATCCTGAAACCAGCTGATCAGGATGCATATTGTTTTCACCTCTGCTTGTAAATGCATACTTATAAGTGGAACCCTGCAAGTTGGTTAGATATACACTGCTGAAGTTATTCTTTGCCTGAAATTGTTGTCTGCTGATAACCTTTGCAAACAGTTTTAGAACCAGATCAAGACCGACAAAATGTCAGACCTGATCTGGAACCAAACTGTATGTCTCTCTAATGGTGATCATGAAGGAACTATATAGTAAATTAATTTAGAAAAGACAGCAGATGACAAAATACCTAAAAAAATTTCCTGGTCCTGAAGCCAGCTGATCAGGATGTATATTGTTTTCTACTCTGCTTGTAAATGCATACTAATAAGTGGAACCCTGCAAGTTGGTCAGATATACACTGCTGAAGTTACTCTTTGCCTGAAATTGTTGTCTGCTGATAACCTTTGCAAACAGTTTTAGAACCAGATCAGGACTGACAAAATGTCAGACCTGATCTGGATCCAAACTGTTTGACTCTCTGATGGTGATCATGAAGGAACTATATAGTAAATGAATTTAGAATAGACAGCAGATGACAAAATACCTGGTCCTTAAGCTAGCTGATCAGGATGTATATTGTTTTCTACTCTGCTTGTAAATGCATACTAATAAGTGGAACCATGCAAGTTGGTTAGATATACACTGCTGAAGTTACTCTTTGCCTGCAATTGTTGTCTGCTGATAACCTTTGCAAACAGTTTTGGAACCAGATCAGGACCGACAAAATATTGGGCCAGATCTTAATCCAATCTGTTTGACTCTCTGAGAACAATATGGTAAATTAATTTAAAAAAAAGACAGCAGATGACAAAAATTCCAGCAAGCAGAGTAAAATAGAAATGGGCGCTTGTCAAGATAAATATGGTTACTATATTATAAAAAATGCACTTGTGTAGATATCAAATTAACCCTTGTCCTGCTGAACCTAGATATATCCCGTTTTTAGAAACACTAACAGTGTGGATACTGATCAGCTGATCAGGATCCACAGTTTTGCATTCAGTTTACTGTCTTGCCAAAATTTAGCTATATTTGCTCAGTAGTACAGGGTAAACAATTTAATTTGATAGTTTGTGTAGAATTGTTGTTTTTTATGTGTGTACATATTATTTATTTTGAGGGCCTCATGGAAGATTAGTTGTACTACTAAATGTTGTCACCCTCTTTAAATAAAGACTTTACTTACTTACTTCCTTACTTAAGATTATTAAGATAATGTCAATTCTTAAATCTATATGGTCTGATAGCCTAGTGGTTAGTTCACAATTTGAAAAAGATCACCCAAACCTGGATCAAATCTTTGGGTGGGAGACATTTTTTTGACTGTCCAATGTATGCATTCTTTTTAAGTCAAAGTTTTTCATATATTTTATGCCACCTTCTGATTATCTTTACATCTTTTCATTTGGATATTCAGTATTAATTCCCTCGGTTTTATTCACTCTTTCCTTGCCAGCGGCTACTTTTGTTGCCTGCTGATAGTCTTTGCAAACAGTTTGGACCCTGGTCAGTACCGACAAAACATTGGTCCTTAACTGGATACAGACTGTTTGCCATCGTCTGATAGTGTTTCTGTAAGAGTTTTTGAAAAAGTTGACTTTGGAAAAAAGTCTGCTGATAACATAAAAGTATTAAAATGACCCAGCATACAAAGTGTTAATTACATGTGAGCTTATATTGAAATCATGCACTGTGCTAGTTGTAAGTGATAAGATTTTTTATAGTTATTATATATTATCCATTTGTGCACAAAATTAAAAAAAAAAGACTTAAAGAGACTAAGTCTGCAACTATGAACATTTTTCTAAAAAAAATCTTTTCTTTTTAAATCATTTGTAAAAGTAAAATTAAGTTATATTTTCACAATAAATCTGTTCACTATAGCTGTAAACTGCATGATAAAGTGAATTATCTTGTTAAAACAGCTGTTTTTTCCCTTGTTGGTAATTATTTGCGTCCCTCCAATAATTATAGGCAGTTAAGTTTAACATAAATGCTGTTGTTTTGATCAATACTGATAATTTGTTAAGATTTACGAAATTGGTTAAATGTATACCTGAATTTTAGTTTTTTTACTGTGTTCTTGAAAAATAGAAACATTATTTCTAAAATTAAAAGATCAAAGTTTCAGACTATGCACCTTTAACAAACAAAATAATGAAAAAAGACTAAAAAAAAAAAATGAAATAGAACCAGATTTGAACCAACATCTTTTGAATGCTAAACACATCCTGTTAAATGTACCCCTTAAGCTATCGAGAAATTGTAGAATTCTTTCATTCAGACAAGTAATTGTACCACAATCTAAAGCTCACTTTTTACGATGATTCCCGAAGATTGGATGAAAGGACAATGAAAATTCGTATGTCTCGGGTCAATTTTGACAAACAGTAACTATAAACATAGAACATTACAAGATATATATAGATATATAATGTAAATCACACAAAGGGGGTTCATAATATATAAAGGTGTGGGGGTTCGCTTTGCTCATTTTATCTCATTTTTCCTAAGTATCCTATGAAAAAGAAATAATTTGGTCTCACTGAGACCCAATTATTTCATTTTCATAGGACATTTAAAAATGGGAAGGGGGGGGGGGAGGGGGTTCGAGCGAATCCCTGAAACTCCTCTGGATCCGCCACTGCTTGATCATTTAAACCAGAGAGATCTTTTTTAAGTTGTTGAATGCTTTTCATGCTTTATGTAGTCTGCTGACTTTTTTTTTCAAAATTAACTTTTTTCAAACACTAGTTATTAGAATGTCTAACATTTTGGATGCAGACCAGGACTGACTTTCAATAAGTGCTGATCTAGGTCCTAACTGTCTGCAAGGTGATTAACAAATGACATTGTCTGATAAAATGGACGTGACCTAGACCTTCATTGCCTGTGTATTAAACAGGGCAATGGTAAACCTTCAAAAATTGGACTTTTGTGATTTTTCTTTATGCTTTAACTATGAATGCTTTAACTCTTAGCATGATTGATAATTTGGTTCATGCTTTTGCTGCTGTCTGTAAGCTGCTCACCCTTAAGTTAATCTATACCCCTTACGTTCTTTCATACTTTAAAAGACTGTCATGTTTTTATTCTTCTGTGGTGTCACTCACAGAAAAAAAATTCTGAAAGATCGCAAGCATTTTACAAAAGTTTTAACTTGTAATGTATAAATAATAATTTGTTTAAAGGGAAAAAACATCAAAGTTTTACACTAATGATAACATTATGTGTCCAGTCTGATCTGGGTCCAAACTGTTTGCCAACCCCTTTTTCGGTGGAGCAAAACTGTTTGTGCAATTCTCGTAGAGGGCATCATGAGGAACATTTCTGTGAAATTATTTAAAATTTGGACCATTGGCTCAGGAGAAGATGTCATTTAAAGACATTTCTCATCATGAGCTCTGGCAACCCCTGTATTAAAGTAAATATGGGTGCAAAGATCAGGAATCGATACAATCAAGTACCACACCTGACCCAGGATACCAATGGGAAAGTGACAAACTCACAGCCTCACACCACAAACGAGAGCCAAGAGGTCAGCCCTTTCTCAGCAGGTGACCACAAGGCACACATAAACAGACGTGCACAAAGGCATAGCAAACGAAAGACAAAAAAAACATAAAAGATCCACAAAAGAAGTACCGCCTTGGGACGGTCAGTAAAATATTTTACTGGAGGCCTTCCAAACTGTTTGCATAGAACATCAGCAGATGACAAAATTATCACTAGCTGATATAGGGGTAATTTACTTACCCTTTTTATTAAGCAAGCAAACAAAACAGACATCTTTGCTCCTAAACCACTGTCACAAATTATGTGGGGTACATATTGGCTTTTGTGCTGATCCTGTTGGCATTGTGAGTCCATGTCACCATCTGCGTAGCTTAGAGGGTGTAGCTTCTGTTCCGCACATTTTCTGCAAAACCAATGAT
Organism: Loripinus fragilis; assembly: GCA_964019695.1. Lineage (NCBI taxonomy): Eukaryota > Metazoa > Mollusca > Bivalvia > Lucinida > Lucinidae > Loripinus > Loripinus fragilis. The sequence continues at coordinate 48,209,580 of OZ026522.1, forward strand.
AGAAACAATGTTCAGGCCTCCAGATAAGTGAGCATATTTGAAAATCATATTTCATTTTTCTCAAAATAAAACATATGTTGTGCCAACGTGGGTACTCAAAAGAAGCGTCTCAATGAGCCGGCTCTTTTGAAACACTAAACACATAATTATTCTGAAAAGGCTCAAATTTTTGTTTATCAGGGCCTTTGATAGTTAGGAGCGTAAGGAGGGGTATTAGGTTTTGAGTTCAATTCATTAACCTTAATTTCAAGGTCAGATCAGCACTTTGAAACGTCTAATTTTGACCAAAATAAGAATTCCCCATGTTGTTTCCAAATGAATTGAGCTGAATTCCTGCGCCAATTGTAAATAATTTCACATAAATGATCCCCTTTACTCTTTTTAAACCAATAGAACATCCCATAGATTTTTATAAAATGAAGTTGGGATTGTGCATTGTATATATATTAAAAGGTCACAGGTTAAAATCTAAAAAAAAATAAATAATGTATGGCCAAAAAATGGAGGAGCTTTAACAACAAAAGAACGGACTTGAAATTCTATATATCCCGAGACATTATCAAGCTCTAGATAGATAAATGACTATTTTGAATGTGAATTCTGACATTCTCACACCTCCAAGTTTGACACTCAACACCTTTGGTACAATGCAACCTGTCATAAAAGCTATCCTTTTCAAAAAATGTTCTCAGCAATTTTTGTATGGATTTCCATATGAATCAACAATATCAATACACGCACGGGTCCAAGAATTCTCGTCCGGGAGGGTAGATTCAAGGTGTATCTGCCATAAAAATCTTATTTTTTTTTGTCCTCAACTTATTTTATAGAAGTCAATTGGTTTATTTCAAAGAAAATTTTAATTTTCCATGGTTCCAGAGGGGGACCATCAATTCTTCCAGTGGTAAGGATGGTGTCCAACTTTTTCCAGGGGGTGGGAGGGGGGGGGGGTATCCAGGTGCTTAATTATTCCCTATCTAAGCCCATATAACTTGTGTTTTTCAAAGGGGTCTGGTCTCCCCTCTGGATGGTCTCCCCTCATGCAATACTTGGATTATCTGGATGCTGTGACAAAAAATAGATATTGAAAAAGTTATCAATTTTGAACCTCCTTGAATACATGGTGTCTGGGAAAACAGCCATAGAGGCCTGATATTGGCCTAAATTAAAATTTTATTTTTTTCTCCTTACCGACTGACCCTGAAAAAAGCCCCTACACAAAAAATTCTATTACAATCTTTTGTTAAGATTTTTTTTTTTAAATTTCATTGCAAACTTAGAGAATTGTCAATTGTAAACAGTTAATTATCTTTAAAATATATTCTTAGCAAATTGTTTGTTTTGTTTGTTTGATTTGATTCTTTACGTCCCATCAACAATCTTTCAGTTATAAAGGGAAGGGTCTTCCTGGGTTGAACCAGTACTAAGCTAGGATAAATGTGTCTTGCTCAAGGACTACAACGCACTGACACTGGTGAGGCTCGAACCCGTGGCCCTTCGGTCTCGAGTCAAGCGAATTGTTTGTGTGCAGAAAAACCTGCCTAAAACAACCACTCTCAAGAAGAGTAAAAATTGCTTTCATGACCAATCATCCCTTAATGCAGGTCAAAAGTATTGCAGAATGCTCCAAGGGGAAACAACAATATTTCTAAGTTTGGCCTAACCCTTATGGTTCTGACAACTTTAGGTCAAACCATTGCAGTTTACCCTTTGCATTAAATCTGTAACGTTTACAACAGTTTCGACCCAGATCAGGTCCGGCATTCTGTCCGGGCCTTATCAGGTTCCAGACTGTTTGACACTTTTGAGCTTATGACAAGTTGAAGTTGAACCTATGTATTTTAACTTAGCAAAAAACATTTACATGACATTGTCATCTGCTTATAACCCTTTCAAATAATTTGGACCCAGATCAGGCCTACATTTTGTCCAGACTTATCGGGGTTCATCATGCTTGGCATTTGAAAGGATATGACAAGTTGGAGTTAAACCGATGTTTTTTAACTTTGCGTTACATCTGTACATGACATTGTCATCTGCTGATAACCCTTTCAAACAATTTGGACCCAGATCAGGCCCGATTTTTTGTCCAGGCCTTATCGAGGTTCAGAATGTTTGGCACTTTAGAGGTTACGACAAGTTGAAGTTGAACCTGTATTTTAACTTTCCGTTAAATTTCATGTGACATTGTTATCTGCCGATATCCATTTCAAACAATCTGGACTCAGATCAGGCCTGACATTCTGTCCCGTGTATTTCCTCTCTGCATAGAAGCTTTACCTGAAATTGTCATCTGCCTTTAACCTTTGTAAACATGATACATCAGTACAAAGAACAGTCTGCTGAGATGTAACATCATAGACCAGCTCACAACAGAGACTCTATCTACAGAGGACAGTCTGCTGAGAAGAAACATGATATACAAGTTTGTAGGTCTTATCAACAGAGAGCAGCCTGCTGAGATGAAACATGATAAACAGGTTTGCAAATCTATCTACAGAGGGCAGTCTGCTGAGTATAGTGTGATACATCGGTTTCCAGCCATATCTACAGAGAGTAATCTGCTGAGAATTAATATGAGAAACCGGTTTACAACCAGGTCTACAGAGGGCAGTCTGCTGAGATTAAACATAATATTTTGCAACTCTATCTACAGAGTGTGGTCTGCTGAGCTGAAAAAAGATACCAGGGTTCATCCAAGGGTGGGCCCGATCCATTTTGTGAGAAAACTATTAATGTTTTGCTAAAATGGACTTTATTTTTGGCTGGGTCCCATATACAAGCTATTCAAATCTCATGTCAATTAAGCTCTAATGTTGATATTAAGGAATCTTGGGCCCATCAAATTTTGCTTCGGCCCATAAAAATTTCAAATGGCCCATTAAAATTTAGAAATTTGCATGTATTTGAATGGGACATCTCCCATCGGCCCATTTTAAGGGCCCATCATCATTTTGGGCTAGGATTAACCCTGTGATACACAGATTGCGATTCTACCAAAAGAGAGCAATGTGTCGAGATGAAACCTGCTACACTGATTTGCAACTCTATCAACTGAAAGCAGTCTGCCAAGTTGAAACATGACAGTAACACCAGTTTGTGATTTAATATTTATTTTATTTTTGCAACTGTAGTATCCACAGAGGGCAGTCTGTTGAGATGAAACATGATACAACTATAGAGGGCAGTCTACCGGGCAGAATAGCCCAGTCGATAACGTGCTTGCAGGGGTCATGAGTTCGATCCTGACCCGGTCCTATACTTTTGTGGAGATTGCTCCTGAAACAATTTCTACCGTCATTCTCCCTTCCGCTGAATCATTTATGGTTAGCTTCATGTTTATTCAATGTATACATGGTCTATGATTACATTCCACACACTTGGCGTCTAAACAGGGTCTTTCTGGTTAAAATAAGTGGTAAGATACATTTTAAAGGCCATCCCGCGAGAAAGCTGTCTTGCAGGTTTCTGACTGAGTAAGTCTCAAACCAGTCTGACCATGAAATTTTGCAGTAAGCAATTAAGTTCAGATATTATACTTTCCAACAAGCGAACAATAAAGGCGCTGATCAGACTGCGTGGATACGAAGACAGGCCTGCGCCTTTATTGTTCGCATGCACAAAAGTCAGGCTTTCTCGCGTCGCGATCGAGGCCCAATTTAAGGTCACTGCCCACACCTGGGCGATTTTTTTTCCAAAAAATAGAATTTTTTCATTTTTTGATATTCTGTAGTACATCATATTATAAGTAAAATAACGCATTTTAAAGAAAATTTAACGTCCAGTTCAAAAGTTACAGCTCTTCATTATATGGCCTATGTTGGCTTTTTTACGCAGCTTTTTGGAAACTCATTAAGACAAGTAAAATATTCTGTAACTCAATTTTGTATCTGAAAATCGTAATTTCAAACAAGCATGCGAAGCCATTAATAATTAAGAACTTTTTCTCAAACCATTCTTTTGCAGCTATACAAGTATTTTTCTTCATATCACGCTTTCAAACCAGCATTCACCGACATTTGTGCATTCGTTTTCAGCAATTACTGACTGATAATTCAATATTTAAACATACTTTAAAAAAATAAATTTTTCTCATTTTTTTTAGGAAAGTGATCATTATATAAGATGCATTATGACAGAATTTTAAAAAAATTCAACATCTAATTAGTGAGATATTACAAAATAAGTATCCCTACCCACTAAACTACAAAATAATGAACTAAGCAGGCTTTTCTTATTTCTAAGCATGTTTATACCTTACAAACCAAACACTATTGATTGAAATACCTCACTGTGAACTGCCAAATGAAACTATATGTATTCCAAATACTTGGAACATTTATATGCATATATGAGAAGACTTTTCAATACCAAAAACGATACCAAAATACCCCACCCACGGTAAAAAGAATCCTACCTTCATTTTGTCTGAACACCTAGTCGATATATATTTTGACCAAATTTGCATAGATACATCATTAGGATAGAGATGTAATGTTTTGGGGACATTTACTGTTTTTCAAGGTCACAGGGTAACTCTGCATGTCTAAATGAGGTGAAAAATGTGCTGTTTTAATATACATCGCTTCAATTGATCGATGCATATACTACATGTACTCATCCAAAAATTTGAAATGCTTTTAAATCATTGTTGCGGTCTCGGGCGCCATACTAAAGTTCGATCGCGACGCAAGGCCAGACCTTAACACTTGACCAGAGGAGGTTTATTTCTATTAGATCTATTTATCCCTTGACGGACATCTTTCGGTTGGAACATGTCAAATGAAGAGTAAACTTGGAGATTAGCCGAAATATTTTAGCGTAATATTGTAAATATTTTATTGCTAATTTTTTTATATTTGCTGTGGGTGCTCAAAAGAACCGTCTCACTGAGTACCTATAACTTACCTATGCTTTGGTTGGACCCGCATTTTTATGAAAAAGGTTCTTTTTATGCCCACGCTCCTCCCGCTACTAAAGGGGGTATTCATTGGCGCGGAGGGGGAGCGGGTATTATTTTTGGTATGGATCCCGTAGGCGTTGGTCATGGGCGGAATTGGCCACGAGTAGTATAGAGGGGCTAGACATTTTCTATGTGCATATCACATGAAACAGGTTTGTGGATTGGGCCCGCATTTAAATGAATATAAATGCATATATGAGCATGGATGCGACAAAACCTGTCTTCAGGGTTTCCGATAAGATTATACCAAAACCAGCCTTCTCAGCCACAGAGACTAGATAGAATATTGAAGTATCGCTTGGAGCAAGTTTAAATGCGATACTATTCAATTTGTAAATAGCAAAGGCGCTGATCAGACTGCGCGGATGTGCAAGCTGGTCTGTGCATTTGTTGTTTGCAGACTGCAGACCCTGATGGCAGAATTCCTCGCGTACCTTTAGTAAATTTAGAGTTGGCCTAACTATAATTTAGACTCACGACTATACTTGAGTCAACCTTAACCCAAGATAGCCCTTGTAGCTAAATATTGGAACGCATTAATTTGACATAAGGCAAATTGTTTAGGACGCAAACTAAAGCAAGGGACTCTCAATGTCAAGTTCAATACTTGTCGTTTACGCGTAATGACGTCATAAGAGCAAGTGACGTCATTAGCGCACGTCAGGTTCAAAGTAGACGCTAGAGAACTTGACGAGATAGTCTGTCTTGGTGAAATTTCAATGCAAGTAAAATAAAACCAGAAAGTCATGTATATATCTATATACAAGTAGTTATATCATTATTGTTGTTGTGGAGTGTCGAAAAACCGCGATCAGTCGACTGACATTTCCCTGGTATAATGCGTGTTCCATTACACTGACTGATTTTTTTCTTCTCACAGAGCTGGGCGTCCATCGTTTAGTATCCGTAAAGAATGCCAACTTTTGTTGTTCATTATACTTAAAATTGTGTTTGCATTTTTAATGTGATATCAATCACTTTCAGATTACCAACGTGCAGTGTAACGGGCATTACTGTCTGTAGAAAACATATCATAGTTGCGTAAAATCACACTTTGTCGTAATCGAACACTACCAAGTATTCCCTCCCTTGATGATTTAGAGTTACGGTTATTGCTATGGGCAGTGACCTTAATATCTCCCACTGTGCATCCTGTCCTTTAATCCTATGCCTGGGTCCCTTTAAAGCAATAAAAGCACACGTGCCTGGCACAGGCATGATTGATTTATGAAGTGATTCTCTAATTTGTACTTATTATCACATATACGTAAAATCACATATACGTAAAAGGCGCCACACAGTCTTAACCAGTGGACTGGTGTTTTAAAAATATAGATATGAGTCTTCATCTACATCCATAATTTGTGTGTACGAGCAGTGATGGTTCTTGCGAGCCTGCCGACATTGTGTAGAAATGATGTCATTTAATGGGTATATGATTGGAGGTAATTGCTGTTCGATTTCCACATTTATCGCATATGCTTAGTCATTATGGCCATACACACACGTTTATTTGGTAGCATGCAGTACCATGCGTGCGCTACTGCCTGCTTATCTAGTGGGGCTGGAACCCTTAGGTCTGTTTTTTGTCTGAGCCTCCGTTTACCACATGCACTGTCTTTCTTTATGTGCACTCAGACACAACATTGGATCCGATGTGTGTGCGAGCAGTGAATGCCCTGGTGAGACTGTGCATTTGCCCAGGCTCATCTGAGTTGTCGATAGTCGCATAACAGACTTGTGTGTCTTATTGGTTGGCATGTGTTCAAAAAGTTTTTGCGATATCGTGCCTGAAGTAGAAGCGATTTTGTGCCTGACCAAGCCGATTTTAGCTCGAGATCAAAGTATATTTTGCACTAAATAAAGCGATAAATTCTGAGAATTTTTAAAATGTAAATGAAAACATTGATTTATCTAATTCCTAGAAAAAGATATCTTATTCTATCGGTGAAAGGCCAAAACAATCGGCTTATAAAGCATCACTATGTGTTTTGCCAATGTAACTAATGATCACTAATTAGCAATCTGCCCCTTCATTTTCAAAAACAGCTTTATCGATTTTTCAATTGAAGAGCGATTGCTAAGGGAGATAACAATGTGAAAGGGGTCTATTAAAAATAAAAAGTTATCGATGTGAAATTCCGTATCAGGCCTTGTGGCACTATCTTCTCCAATGTAAACGTCTCACGATGTAGGTTGAGTGACTAAAATGTAAAGTTTCCACAAATGTAATTAACATATAAAACATCAAGCTTCCTGATTTTGAATCTTTGAAATCATTTTAGTGTAGATCTATCTGTCAAAAGATGAAAATTAAAGGGATGGACATTTTAAGTTATTTTAATTAATTAAATGCCTAATCTAATTTAAGCTTTTTGCTAAGCTTCCAAAGTGCCACTATAATCCATAGTTCTTATAATTTTATAAGCGTAAATTTGGTATGATTTTTCTCGCCAATATTAAGCATGTGTCTTCTTAGGTGCTCAAAAGAACCGTCTCAATGAGATGGTTCTTTTTTGTACCCACAACATATTTTTTTCTCACCAATATTAAAAATGTGTTTTGGGTGCTCGAAAGGACTGTCTCATTGAGACGGTTCTTTTGAGTACCCACAACATATGTTTTGGATGAGAATTAAATGGAGAAAATGGTTTTCCAACAGCGCTCTTACCTGGAAGCCTGAATAGATTATCGCTGTATTATATACAGCTGATAAGGTGTGCTCTCCACTGATAGACGCTCATCTTTTGGTCTATTTGCGCCCTATCTAGGTTTCGTCTTTCGCCTGAGAGCCTTGAAACCATGCAGCCATCATGGTGATCAGAGTTTTTGAGCCCCTTTTATCCCACCTTTTCGAGTTTCATCAATTCCTTCCCCTAGATAGATCGCAAAGAAGGATTACTTATTTATATGCTCATAATATATATTTTAACAATAGAAAATATACTTGTACAGTCTTTCACTTTGTGTGTCGGTAAAATAGCCTGCTGGCTAATGTTTGATATGTTAAAATTGAATGCCGACTTTAAATAAAGTTTCTTGTATCTTGGTAGAAACTTTCTTTTCGAATTTAAATCTTGACAGGACAGAGGCCTTGAGTGCCGCCACCCTTTACAACAGACATTTAGCGGAAACGACAAGCAGAATGAATAAAGCCAATGGACTGAGTACGAACTGCTTTGGGGACGAAACGCAACATTTTTTTTTTCGCTTCAACAGACGAATTCGGAATGAAACAACACGATTTGTATGATTTCTTACCTCAAAAACATTCTTTCTCTCTTTTTCTGCCATTGAATACAGATGACTAGTTATTTAAAGAAGGAAAAAAAAATATTTTCTGTAGCACATTTTTTCGTACACACATTTTGCTAAGTCTCAAGTATCGGCTTTTATTAAAAGTAACAAAGAGGGGAAAGATCAGGAATCTATACACAATCAAGAACCACACCTGACCCAAGATACCAATGGGAAAGTGACAAATTCACAATTAGACATCACAAACGAGAGCCAAGAGGTCCCAGCAGTGACCACAAGGCATCAATAAACAGAGGTGCACAAATGCATAACAAATACAAGACAGAAATAACATAAATGATCAACAAAAGAAGCACCGCCTTGGAACGGACAGTAAAATATTTTAATTGGAGGGCTTAAATAAAATCTCTTCACAGAATGTGAGTAAGAGCAAAATAAACATTATATAAAATTGTTCCATGTCCGGATCTAGAAAGATGAATGAAATTGTTATCTTTCCAAACGTAGGCATGGATCAAGGAACTCTAGAGTTTAAGTAATTTAAGTCTGGAAGTGTGTGTGTGTGTGGGGGGGGGGGGGTATGTAGGACCGATCCTGTTCCTTACTTTTATAAATGACCTGCCGGATAACATAAGGTCTTCGATCTGTGGCCAATCATTGGCAAATGAAGTTCAATGTGGCCAAATGTCACTCTATGAGAGTGACTCGGTCATAGAGTGACTCGGCATCAGCATTACAAACAAATTCTCTTTGATTATTCCCTTCACAAGAAAACTTTGGAAAAGTTCAGTTGGCAAAATACCTTGGTATAACCATCTTTGATAATATGGATTGTGGTCAACACATTTCAGAAATTTCTTCCAAAGCAACTAAGGCACTCGGTTTCCTTCGCAGGAATTTGGCTTTTGCAACTACGAGTACTAAGGAAGTTGCATACAAAACTTTGGTAAGGCCTAAACTAGAGTACACAGCACCTTTTTGGAGCCCTTACTCAAAGCTTCGGATTAATCAGGTAGAGAAAGTTCAGAGGACAGCAGCCCGCTGGACCTGCCGGAGATGGTGAAACACAGGTAGTGTCGGTGAGGTGCTCGATGTGCGTGAGTGCCATCTCTCGAGGCCTGTAGGGATCGGTTCTCCCTTCTCCTCTTTCATAAGATACATTGTGGTGCTGTGTCTATAGAAAAAGACAAGTACCTGACCCTGCTCTCATTTCGAAATCTACCAGGTCATCAAACAGTGCCCAATATTGTAGATACCAGACATACAGTGATGCCCTGAAGAACTTTTTTTCCACAGACTATTCCACCGTGGAATAGATTTTCTCCTTCTGTGGTCAATTCCCAGACCACTGAGGAGTTAAGGGCACTCCTAAATTAGTAAAAAGCACAGCCAACAGATTATATTTTCTTTTTTCTCAAAATTCTAAAATTTGCGTAATGATCAGTATCGATTGAGCAAGTGTCTAAGGAAAAAAGAAGGGGGGCGGGGGCGGTCAGGTGGTAAAGGGTGGTGATTTATTAGTTCCAAAACAAGATGGTGGAGCACTGCCTACATGGGTGTAAATATTTGTATAACTTGATTTATTGTGGAGTACTCCAAAGTGTCCCGTTTTACTTGTTTTAGGTGGTTGTTCTGGCACATAGAGTACTAATCCAGTCGGCCCAGTACACTGTCGTATTGCCAGTAATTAAGTCATATGCATATCGCCTCTCCGACCTTTTATCCGCTAATGTTGTCTGCTGATAAACAAAATATTAAGCAAACAGTTTGGACCAAGATCTGGTCTAACACATTGTTGGGCCTGATCTGGATTCAAACAGTTATTGCTTTAAGGAGGCACCGTTTGTTTGACTGTGCATCTCAAAACAAACCTACTAATTATCCCTTAAGACAATGTCGGAATCCAACTGTTTGTCATTCTGTTGATATTGACTGAATTTGTTTTGAAGAAGTTAAATCATGAAGAATCAGCAGACTACACAAATGCTAAAATCATATTACCTCTCAACTATTTAACAAAAACTGTTAAAGTAGACAAATGTTTTATTTTTATTAGCTGATAATAACAATATTAGTTTTATTACTATGCCCAAGCAAAGTCAGATATCAAACAGCTTGGATCCTGATCCTGTAATCTGTACCGGAGATGTAGGGCCTGATCTGGATCTAAACTCTTTGCAAAGTGAATAAAGAGATGGAACAAGCAGGTGGCCCTAACTGGTGCAGCTTTACTGTGAATACAGGTATATGGGTAGCATAATGTGAAAAACTGTCTTTGGGTTTGTGACCAAGTAAATCTAAAATACAGTTTACCCACTTGCTTCACTACAACATGCAGCAACTGAGCTGGAACCATACCATCTATAATACTAAATAAACGAATTACCGCATAAACTGAAAAATCGAGGTCATTTTCATGCTTGATTTCTTTACTGTTACTTTAAGATATTGCTTTCATTGATAATCTCGGTTAGGATGAGTTTTCATTTAGCATAGATTTAGAGAATTTTGGAATTAAGTGTGTTTTCTAAAAGAACTGCGCCCTCTGGCGAATGTTTCTATATTTAGTGTATGTCACGTTCATGGTCACGCGTCACTATTTTTAGATCGATTGGGTTTCCAATACAAACTGAATGGAGATGACCGAAGCGTTCCGAATTTTTGTGTATATGTCATATGTATATGTGTATTATGCTGTGTCAAGTCGGCCATATTATAAACAACAATGGGGAAAACGCCGCCAAACTCGCCAAAGAAAAAAAGATATGGCTGTAATTTTAAATAATCCCTTATCAAAACTGATTATTAGTCGCGGTAATCATCACACCTTTCTTCGACACGCGCTTAATAATCCTAAGTGTCAAGGTCGCTGCGCATAATGTACTGTTTACATCGATTGGCTTGGTCGTACCACTTATATCACGGTAGGCAATGACGCTATCAAATATTATTAGTAAAAGGCGCCTCGCTGAAGTTTTTCTGTGATTTTCTTGACGAGAAGAAATAAACATAACCGCATTTACAAGTATCAGCTTTTGTAAAAAGAAAATAAAAAAAAAATCGTCGGTTCCGGGTCATTTCGGCCCATGGTCATTTCGGCCCAATAATCCCTTTTTGGTTCTTAGAAAAAAATAAATCTCACTCCTAAAAAATTTGGTAAAATTGGTCCGCGCGGTAAATGCGAGCAGAAAATAACCATTTTAAGGGCGTCGCGCGCAATCTCACTCTTTAAGATTTCAAAAAGTTGACAGGTATGCAAATAACGAAGTAAGAACTACACCAAAATCACCACCTTAGAACGGTCAGGTGCAAGCTACTGGTGAGGGCTTGAGGTTGAATTTGTTTTTAGCTCACCTTAGCAGCATATGTCAGCTTATAGGTAGGATGCCCATGGTCCGTTGTCGTCAACAATTTCAAACATCTTCTTCTCGGAATCCATTTGACCAATCAAAGACAAATTTTATGTGGAGCCTCTTTGGGTAGGGGGAACGAAAGTTTGTTTGTTGCATCTGGGTCACATGACCAAGATGGCCGCCACGCCCATATATGGTAAAAACCCTTCAAAAATCTTCTTCCCCGGAACCGGTGAACCAATTTCCACGAAACTTGGTATGTAGCAGTGGTGACTCTGCCCATCATACTTTGTTCAAATGATGACCTACGGTTGACCTTGACCAATTTTACAACAAGGTCAAATTTGTTAACTTAGGCTTTTCTACAGGAAAAAGTGAAAGCTGTTGATTTTTTCACAAATATTTCAGCCTCTGACCTGAAACCAACTGAAATAATGAAGAATTGTGAGTATTGAAGGCCGAGGTCATTTCTTGACCTTGGCTAAAGGTCATTTACGTATATGAAAATTAAAACTGGCTTTTCTCGGAAATTGATGGGCCAATCAAACCCAAATTTTATATGTTAGCTTTCAGGTACAAGCAGGGTTCCAGTTTGAGGGCAAATCGGCGAAATACTTCGCCCCAGACCGCTCCGTTTCGCCTATAATGGTCGTAAAAAGGGAAGTGTATTTCGGCATATGGAGGCGCGGTGGCTCAGTGGTAGAGCGTCGGACTCGGGACCTAGAGGCCCCGAGTTCGAACCCCACGACCGCTGTGTAGTGTCCTTGAGAAAGGCACTTTCACCTTCCCAAAGTACTAATAATACCCAGGAAGAAGTGGCTCCGTCTCAACATGACTGAAAAATTGTTTACCGGGACGTAAAACACCAATCAATCCAAACCATTTCGGCATCAGTGTTCCTTTTTAGGCCATTTTGGGGGGCGAAATTCGGCCCCACTCCCAAAGGCGAAACACCTCCTTTTTCCCAATTGGCACAGTAAAATTCCCAATCAGAAGTTGGAAGAAAAATAAGGAGAAAAAGTTTGTTTTTTAACCACGAAAAGTAACGACATTTCCAGGTTTGCCTTTGAAGAAGATAATTTGGTATACAAAAATTTCCTTAAATATTGTATTTCTTTGCATTTTGAGTGTGAAAACCACTCATTTATTGGTTTGGGCAGCTACCACTTAAAAAATTGCAGACTAATTTTTCCGACATTGTCCCTATTTTTGGACAGTACCAGTAACCAACACAACACTAAACTATAATAATCAGCAGACCTTAGTATAAACTTAAATTGACACTAGCTTTAAACAAGTACAGACTTTTGGGGGGGGGGGGGACTCACAAAACAGTAACAAAACAAACAGAACTTCTATAAAATAGTTAATTACTACCATTGATGGCAACTAGAGTTATGAAAGTTCAAGACACCTTTCTCTGACTCACGCTCAATAATCCTAAGTTTCAAGGTCGCTAAACAGCTTACATTGATAGGCTTGGTCGTACCACTTGACGCAGTAGGCAATGACGCTATCAATAAAATCTGTTTAAAAAAGTGCATTGTTCAGAAATAAGAACCTGGATTTGAGCGATTTTTGGCATTGTTTGGAGGAAAACAAATATAGTAAAAGTCACCTCGCTGAAGATTTTTAGTGATTTTCAAGATGAGAAGATATAAGCATAATCATGTTTACAAGTATCAGCTTTTGTAAAAAAAATTAAAACTCGCCGGTTTCGGGTCATTTCGGCCCATACCTATTTGGGCCCATGGTCATTTCGGCGACTAGAATCGGTTGTGGCTAAAAGCTGTAACCGAACCGAATTCGGCCATACGTACGACAATAGCCGAGTTGGCGCGGACCGAATACACGGTAATTGACGAAAATGTACGGTGTTTCCGATACCGGGATTTAGTACCGTTACCGGTTCGGTATCTATATGGTAGACGTATATATATCGAATCTGCCCGTGATAGAATAATTCATTCAATTATTTATTATTAAGTTAATTTGAAAGATGTTTTAATCACAAATACTGGAAAACGACCTTTCACAATTTAATGCAATCGTTTATGAATTAGAATCTAACCAAAAAAATTCGCATCTTCGGTACAAAGCCAATTGTCACAGCAATCCGTTTTGTTTGTTTTTGATTCTTTAAGTCCCATCAACAATCTTTCAGTTATGAAGGGACGGTCTTTTTGGGTTGAACTAAGCTAGGATTAATGTTCTTGCTCAAGGGCGCAACGCAGTGAAGCCGGTGAGGCTAGAACCCGTGGTCCCTCCACTATACCACTGAGCCACGCGCCCCACAGCAATCTGTACGTAACACAAACACCGACCGTTTTACAAATACTCTGACGGTTTATATTCTGCCCATTAATTGTCTTATGTGTGCAGGGGAGACCGGGGCTAGTACGGCCCCATTTTAGAAAAAAGTACATTTTTCGAATGACACCTTTATTTTCAAGTATGACACAATAGGGCAGTACCAGTCCGTGTGTCTCTGTACGATAAAAGGTAATCGTCAGTCAATGAGATCAAACTTACCCCGCAAAAATATATTTCCCGACTCCTTATGTGCATGCTAAATATAGCCATTTGCCGAACATGCCCGGGACCGAATTTGCCCCAGTCTCCCCTAGATATAATGAAAACGGCGGTTTCAGGCATCTTCTGCTGATATATCTAAGTATTATATGTGCGCTTTAGTCGGATATACCATATAGGGCATGGCATTAGAGGATTTTGCGCCTGTCGTAATAATTGCATTGTTTTTGGTTGCTAGGCAACGGCCGAACACCACTGAGATCATTATTAATGTCTATTAAACTGGATGACATGATATCACACACCCTGCATGTGATATGATAAGACTGTTATTGAAATGAATCACAATGTAGGCCTATATTTTGTTTCAAAATTCAAGTCATTTGAAGAATACTAGACCTACTTATTTATTCGAGATTAGAAATAATTGAATGTCAAAATAAAAAATGCAAAATCTAGGCTCCCATTGACTTTAAAGGTAGTTTCAAATGTAAAATGTGTTTAAGCTCACCATAGCCTTTGGTTTAAGGTGGGCTTCAAGTGTGGATCCAGAGGGGGGGGGGGGGGGGACATGGGGTCCGGAACCCCTCCCCCCCTGAAAAATCACAAGTAACATGGGTTTCTATAGGGAATAAGCAATTGGACCCACCCCTGGAAAAAGTTGGACCCCCCTCCCTGGAAAATGTTGGACTCCCTCTGGAACCTTGAAAAATGAACGATTTCTTTGAAATTGACCATTTGACTTCTGTAAAATAAGCTGAGGACTAAAAAAAAAACAAAACAAAAAAACGTCAGAGCTTTTTTTGTCAGACTGACCTGGACCCCCCCCCCCCCCCCCCTGACGAAAATTCCTGGATCCGCGCATGAGCTTTTGTGATCAATGGGTATGTTTCGAGCGTCGTACGGCGTCCCCCGTCGTCTACATTTGCTTTTAAGTACATTCCCTCCTAGTAACTAGAATTTTATCAAACTTATCAGAAATGATTATGGTCTTCTTAAATAATTGTTCAAATGGTTACGGTTCGTTGCATATCCAGGTCACACAGGCTTAAAATAGATCTTTGAGGATGCGTTCACACTATTGATCCACCTAAACTTGATCCGCATCAACTTGATCTGCTTTAATTTTGCGTTCACACTAGACAAAAAGTTGACCCACATAATCTTGATCCACTTCAACTTTGCGTTCACACTAGACAAAAAGTTGATCCGCATCAACGTATTCCGCATCAACTTTTGCGTTCACACTAGTTAAGCAATTTCATTTTGCGCAATGAGTCACAGTGCACCTGTTTGTCAATTAGAGGTTCTGTTTATAAGACGTTTCTTTTTCGTTAAAAGAGCTAATCAAAGATAGATGTGTCATTTCATAATGTATGACGACATACTGTCGTGACGTCATAATTGAAATGATTACGTCACATTCACGTCAACGTCTAAACTGGCGTATTTATCCTTAATGACAAGCCTCCAATCAATTCAATAGGTATGGTACATTAAGAATATCAATAATAATAGTGACAATTAACTAAATGGGATGTTTTATGCACTTTCATAGGCTTTAAACAGAGTGTGGGATGTTTTGTCCGGGGTGGCAGAAGTAGCATGGGATGTTTTGTTCGGGGCGGCAAAAATGGCATGGGATGTTTTGTCCCGGGTGACAAAAACTCAATGGGATGTTATGTCCGGGTTGGCAAATTGATGCGGGATGTTTTGTCTGGGGTGGCAAAAAATGGCATGGGATGTTTTGTCCCGGGATGTTTTGTCCTACATTCCCCCCTACCACACCTGGATTCGCGCATGACAGGGGAATCTGTACATTCTTTTTGAGACACAGGTGTGAAAATCGCAAAAATAACACTTGCTGACAATAAACAATTATTAAGGCCCTGCAACATCGCACCTGTGAAGGTATTGTAAAAACTTGTCATCAATAAAATAAACTAATTATTTGTTGATTAGATAGGGTGACGGTTTGTATAAACAATAGGCCTAAATAAATTGATATGACAATTGGTCATGAATCATCTATCTTTTCTAGTAAGTTTTCGGACATGTAATATGATATTTTAATTTACATTGTAGAGGCCTTCATAACTAACTTAAGACTTGAACATTCTCTGTAGTCAAATTTATACGTTTCCTATGCGTTCTAAAGTCGGATCAAGCACTGTACCCGTTTTTTTCCCTGTTTTTGCGGTCAATTTCGGCCTGAAATATGAGGGTCTGGAAGGGGGGGGGGGGTCTGGTATTCACTATTCATTAAAAATTAGCCCATTATTCATCTCATTAAAATATTTTGGTCATTCATTAAAATAAGACCAATTATTCATTAAAATTATTTTATTAGAATAAAATGGGCCGTAACGCGACAAAATGATTTTTTAGCATTATTCATTACAATCTGATTATTCACTATTCATTATTTTTTTCTTCTATTCATTAAAAACATAGGATTATTCATTATTTTTTAGGCCCTTATTATTCACTATTCATTATTTTTGGCACATTATTCACTATTTATTATAAAAAAGGCCCTTCTTCACGAATCATTATACCCCATCCAGACCCTCAAATATAGGAAGCGTTTTTGAAAGTTGTTTGTTTTTGAGCGGACATCTAAAAGTAATTGCAATACCTCCACGTCAATTCCGTTTTCCTTGAGTCACTTTAGCCACCGATGTTTGGGAGCAGCAAGTTGATCCATCTTGTCGACCCAGACACCGCATTGTCAACGGCATCTCCGAGAGAATCACTTATTGTGTGTGTGTGTGGGGGGGGGGCTCCCTAGGGGAGTTCATTTTGTCTCCATTGTGGAGCTCGTTGTCGGGGAGGGGTGTCTCGTTTATGAAGCTCATTAGAGAGCCATGTTTTGTGTATTTTGCGTGCATGTAATGAACCTACAAGCGATTCCTCAGACCCGCACAGACATCCA
The DNA here is from genome assembly GCA_964019695.1 of Loripinus fragilis. NCBI lineage: Eukaryota > Metazoa > Mollusca > Bivalvia > Lucinida > Lucinidae > Loripinus > Loripinus fragilis. Next base: position 48,226,621 of record OZ026522.1, read on the forward strand.
CCACAAGCCTCAGACCTGACAAGTCACAAGTACAGAATCAGCAAGCAAACAACCATGTTTACTCATCCCAAACGGCACCTTTTGGACCCGAATGCTTCCTGGGTTTCGCCAGTACTATCCACCCTGTGGACAAGTAAGACCCCTAGCCTGCTCGGGCTAGGGAGTGGATATTCCTAAAGTGCTTTAGGGACAACCTAAGCCTGCGCCGTAGGTTTTTTACGCGTGTCACGCTCGGACGTGTCACGCCCAGACCTTTCTCGAGCCGGACGACCCCTAGTGGGCTCTAGGGTGTGGCGCATCGCATTGCGCCGTTTTCGGACTCGGACCTCCCCTCGAGTGTTTTAGGGGGTGGCGCACTGCGCCCGGACGTCTTCATCTGTGAGTTCTTGAGTTCTTCATCTGTGTCTTGGGTCTTTATCTGTTTCCCAACCAGAACTACAGGCTACACTTCAGGTGTTGGCCCGGTAGTATCCGGTGTGGCGCTCTTCATCTGTAGTCTTCGTGAGTTCTTCATCTGTTCTTCTTTCTTCAAACTCTCCCTACCTCCAAGACTTTTAATTATATGTGCTGTATAGTAACTGCGCGTCACTTAGGAGTTCGAGATCACAGATCGGACATCCGTGCATAGTGTAGGCTAGGGGGCGAGCCTGTGCCAGACTTGCTAGTGGGTATCATATCACGATGCATTTTGATTTGGCGGACTGATTTAATCTGTTCCCATAATACTTTGTTCGTGAGTTGTTTCCGCGCCTTACCCTTGCTGCAAAGGTAATGTTTCGGGCGGAAAAAAGTTCGGATTGAATTGTATTTGCATCTTGATAGGTAACCCACTATATGTTTAAGATTTGGTCATCAACAAATAAATGCCAAAATATCATTATCCAGTCCTTGCGATTAAGACATCTTCCAAATTAACTTAACATTTAAATAAAAAAAAATATTTTACTTTATCATTTTTTTTATAGGCCTATAATAGATACCGAACCGGTTACGGTACTAAATCCCGGTATCGGAAACACCGTATATTTCCGTCAATTTCCGTAGATTCGGTCCGCACCTACTCGGCTATTGCCGTACGTATGGCCGAATTCGTTTCGGTTACAGCTTTTAGCCACAACCACTAGAATCGCCAATACAAGTTTCAGATTTCATAAAGCTGTGAAAAATTAACACACATGAAAGGGGGATACAAGTTTCAGCTTTTTTAAATGCAAAATAAAGGTAAATTGACAATCATGAAATATTTCCGCGCTTGCGTGGGCTCTTTTCTAGTATACAATATAAATGTGAATAAATGCAGAAAAAATACTTTGCCATTGAATAAAATCATCTAAAGATGAATACTGTGCAGAAAAAATCCCCATGGGGAAAAATCCCTGCGGGGAAATATCCCCGCGGGGATTTTTCCCCATGGGGAAAATAAAAATGTTAATATATACTTGAAACATACTCAAATGTGTCAAACAGATTGCAAGAGTGAACCATAGCTTGATTTTAGACCCTTAAACAGATGTTTTAAAAATCCCCGCGGGGATTTTTTCTCCAAAAATCCCTGCGGGGAAAAATCCCCGCGGGGAAAAATGAAAAATTGTTATTACTGGTGGACATTCATTTTTACACACCATTAACATGAGATCTTGCCATATTTGAATAAAAAACTGAGTTTTAGAATTTTCGAAAATCCCCGCGGGGAAATTTTCCGCACGGGGAAAAAATCCCCGCGGGGATGGTGAAAAATCCCCGCGGGGAAATATTTTCCCCGCGGGGATTGGCAAATCCCCGCGGGGATTTTGACCTTTGTCGTGGAATATTTTCTAGGTCATTACAGATTTTAAGCCAAAAACCTATAGAATTTCCTCAGTAGGGTCTATTCTACTGGAAATAAGTCACTTTAGCTTTCTATGTCAACTAAAAGTACTAGGTCATTTTGCCAAAAACCGGTTTGGCAAAAAATTTCCGGTGGCAGTTATTCCAGGCTAGTCTAATGCTTCGCACAATAGAACATTTCTGTCAGGAACAAAAAAGTAAAATTTTGTAGTGTCTGTAACCGTGACAATTCATGAAGCGAAATCTTGAAGATTTTCAATCTCAGAATAACTTGCTTTTAATATTTTATGTCATAATAGATTAGCATCAGAAAAAAGTTACAGACACTACATGGAACATTGGACCAGATTTAAGTGTATTTTGACAAAGAATATTTTTGATAGTTGACCTTTGGACTACTGTAACTACTTTGATGTCTTTAAGTATGGATTACTGTATTCAGAAAATGATTTAAAGAATTGAGATATACTTCTGGTAAAAGTTAAAGAGATGCAATCTAATAGAAGGCAATTTTTGACAAATTCAGTCAATAGTTGTCGTAAAGATATGCTTATATTTTGCATCTTTAGGTATTCATCTTCTTTGTTTAGCCTCCCATAATGCTAACCAGTTTCTCCCATTGTTGTTTCAGAGAAAAAGAACTGCAGATATTCATATTTTTGCTCTTATCTTGCATGTTATATCTTAGGTGTAGTGTCTGTAACCTATTAACAGGCAGAAGTAAAAGTATAAAAAGAAATATATGAAGGAAAATTTTCAAAAACAAAGACTAGTTTTAGGTAAGATGTGTAAAAAAACAATGTAGAAAAAATGATTATATATTATCGTATTGAGTACTTATTTTTTGCCTAGTTTGAGACTTATCAGCACCAATACTGTGTTTTAGCCGTCTCTATATCTCGGTTAGCATCACGATTCAACAAGGGTTCTCCAAGTCTTGCCATGGGAACTTGCTATCAAAATGCACTCATCCAGTATTCTCTATATCTAAGCAAGCCTCGCAATTCAACAAGCGTTCTCCAATCCTTGCCTGGTAAACTTGATATCAACAGACACTCACCATCTCGGTAAGCTTCGCGATTCAACAATCGTTCTCAAACCCGTGCCTGGTAAACTTGATATCAAAAGACACTTACCTAGTATTGTCTATTTACTGATAGAATCTTCGCCCTGGATTATACTGTTGTTCTGTCACGTAAACCATCAAGTCAAAGGCTCTGTAACCAAAATACAGCCAAGAACAAGCACCAGGCACCAACCTACTGATAAAACCTCTCCAAATAATGGCCGCCACTAAGTCCGAGGCTCGAACCATCGCCGTGCAACCAAACGATCGTTACAAATTGCATAAAGGAATACAGCTGGACTGCTGTCCATTTTCAGGGCAATTTTTTCTGTTGTAATTTCTTTGTTGTTACTCGTGTTGGTTGTGGGGTGTGTTACGTGTGATCCTAGCTTTGTCAAGTAAGTATACGGTGCTGTCCGGTGATCTTGCGCATCTACTAAACATTGATAAGCGATATGGATAACAATACAAGCCCCACCAGATCAAATGAAATATTGCCCTGTTTCATGCTTTGAACATCTAAAACATATACGTACCAAAATATTAAGAACATATCGAAAAGGAGTTCCAACATAAACACACTTGCCACCATGATTTTCACAAAAAGCAAAATGTTTGTTTCATAAATTATGACGTCATCACGGGGCTTTCATCGAAAAATCTGGTTAAAACAATAATTTGGAATGGAATAGAGAGCTTACAAATAGGTTTATATCTTCAACTCTTGCCAAACGCATTTTCGATTCCGAGTTAAATGTTGCTCGTTTGGCTGGAAGAAACTTGATCAGTGGGCGACCTCTTGAATAATTAATTAGGATGACGTAACGTTTTACGTCGAAATCTTTCTCTCAATATTATTCTGCATTTTTGGTGAACTAAAGGAAGTTATTTTGACTAAGCTGTTCTCTGCAAACGATTGTAAACATGGCCCGAAATAGGAAAGTGCGAGATGCGCAAGTCCATCGGACGCGTAAGTTCGGACTGCTCAGCTGCAGCTCAGATGCAACCTCTTTTGGTGTTAACTTACACGTAATTTTTACAGTGTGTGGTCTTGTAATTTATTCCATGTGCGTATTGTAACACTTTTTATCAATTACCTCTCCTTTTAACAGCTTTGTTGCACGCTGACCTGATAAATGTTGGCTATCTCATGGCATGTGATCTTTATTAGGTCATGATGACATTGCACTTTTTGAATGACGTCGCTTATGACGCTGACTCAACCAAAAATCGAAAATTATGTCATGATCGCTAGTTTGAAGAGTGAAACAACGAATAAGATGCCAGGTTTGCGTCTTTTGATATCATGTTTACCAGGCTTGGCTTTGAAGATGCTTGTTGAATCTATCGGCAAGCCTCGCGATGTCAACAAGCGTTCTCAAAGCCTTGCCTGGTAAACTTTATATCAAAAGACACTCACCTAGTATTCTCTATATATAGTGGGACTAGAAGCCAAAGACTTTGTATGAGTCTCCTTCATGTGAAAGCGATTAAAGCGCTGGCGAGACCATCTATATTTAACTTCCTATTTTCCGTCTTTGTATTGAGGTCTGAGAGAGTTAAAGTAATTAGTTTGTGAAGCTCTATATCAGTGAACGATCCATTTCCGGTTAGAAATAACGTTACTATTTCTGGTTTAATGGCATGCCTAATTCAGCTATTCAAAGTGATTTAAATTTGTCCTGAATTCCATTCATTTCTCACATTAAGGGCTTGAAGTGTTCGTTTGGGATGTGTGTTTTTTTTCTGTCTGTGTTATGATGTTATATATATATCATTAGCTCATATGAGCCTAAGTCTCATGGGTTAGTTAAAACCCTACCAATGACTCCAGTGTCCTTCCGTCAGTCGTCCGTCCGCGCCCGCCTTTACATTTAAACCAATGGGCAAATTAAATTCAAACTTAGATGACCCCTTAGGACACGAGAACGAAAGCAGCCACGTCCAAATATGATATGATAGTAACCCTTTAAAGAGACTAAGTCTGCAATTATAAACAATTTTCGATTTTTTTTATTTTTTTTTTTAAGTTACGCTTTCACAATAAATATGGTCACTATAGCTGAAAACTGCACGGAAAAGTGAATTATCTTATAAAACAGGTGTGTTTTTCTCGTGTTGGTAATTATTTGCGCCCCTCCAATAATTATAGACAGTTAGTTTTAACATTGTTTAGATTTACGAAATTGGTAAAATGTATACCTGAATTTTAGTTTTTAACTGTGTTC